>OX637510.1:13360763-13974294 GCA_951799955.1 Apamea anceps | reverse complement strand
CCTCGGTATTTTTTTCTTCGCAATTTTACTTATTTAATGAAAACACTATGCATACCAAACTACATTTAAAATTAATAACTACGAAATAACTATGCATTTAAATTGTCAGATTTTCTTGTCCACATATTAGTTATAAAATAAACAAGGGATCATTATTCCTTTAATAAGCAGTTGAGGGTTAATTAAGGCGCATTCAGTCGGTTCGGCCCCGAGGTATCATTGACTATTGTGATGAGCTCATTGGCTCCTTCGGGGTTCGTATTGTTGTTCCGTTTTAATAGCAAAAATGATAAATGTGTCTATCGGGAGAGGAGCCGATGGTTAATATTTTATTGTGATACTTAAAAAAAGATTTTTCGGCTCCATTAAGTGGAACAGTTGTTCGACATCGTATATTCGTTAAGCAATTCGATGAACGAGCGATAATATTGTGATTCTGAATACGCACATGTCGCCAGGGAAATTATTAATTTTTAAGTAAAGACATTTTATTTATCGAAGAGTCAATTGGAAGATTTTATGAAAGAGACATTTTTATCGGAAATTCTACTGTATAATATTCGTATCTTAGATCTATCTGTTTAGTTTATAATCTTGTACGAGTCGCAATAAATACTTTTTCTTTCTTTCTTTCTTTCAATCTGTAAAAACAGTGTAAAAAAGCTTAATATATTCTACGCAACTTCGATTAAGTTTAAGTTTCACAACATAAGTGCAACAAAATAATCAAATGTTTGTTATAACGAACCTCTGCAATGATATTAATATCTCACATACCATAGAAGGGAACACAATAAACGGAAGGATCCCATCTGTACCCATTATTGAACCAAACAAACTCGGATACCAATAACTCGTAGCCGCAGAGGTATTAATTAGACACCTACATCAGGTACGACTGTACCGCCAAGGAATAGCGCGCGTTCAACTAAAACAATATGGCAGAAACCCACTAATTAAACCGTAGAACAAAGAAACAAAGCAGAGTCCTTCATAAAACCTTTTAGAACCCCCACGATGCCATGTTTTAAGCCGGTCCGAATAGGCAACATAAAAAACCATACCCACGTAAGTATCATTCAACGTGCGATAGACTATGGATTGCTTAGTGTGATCGTACAAAAAGTGCAACCCTTTAATGGGAAGTCACGGTTTAAACGTCTTAAACCCGACACACTTTCCATAAACTTAAGTAAGCTCTTACTGTGGATGATACGACTACCTCCTTGTTTAATCCGCTTTTGTAGCACCGCAGCACTCTTTTGTTATTCACCGAGCCGATGTAATCCTCCTTCGGAGTTTTATAAACAATTGCCGCAAAGAAAATTTGTTTGGATATAAGTTGCTGAAGACGTAATTTGCTTGTAACAAAAGAAGACGGCCACTGTTCGTGGTTTTAATCCTTTTTACTAGCAGTATTTAACTCGATAATGGAAGTTTTTTTCTTTTATCTCAAAATTAACAATGGTTCGCAATTAATTGACGGCACGGTTGGCGCAGTGGTTAAGCGATTGACTGCTGCGCTGAGTGTCGCAGGTTCGATTCCCGCACGGAACAAATATTTGTATGGCCTACAAGTAGTTATTCCGGGTCTGGCTGTTTGTGTATGTGAGTTTAAATGTTTGTAAACGCACCCACGACACAGGAGAAATTCCTAGTGTGGGGCTACGATATAAAATAAAAAAAAAATTGCCACCGGACAGGGCCCTATTCCACGTTATTCAAATATGATAGAATAAAAACGAGTGGAGTTTGTTCGGGAATATAAAACCAATGTGAGGAAAATGTTTCGATGGTATTGATATTAAGGCAGACTTGTGTGGGTGTGATGTAATCTATGACCAGTGAACTAATTTAAAATTTTTGTTAAGGTGATTAATTTCTACAGGAAGCCAAATTATCATCTAATATGTCTTGCCGCGGTTGTCTGTGGATGGGTGACCATCTTTACATACCGAGACCCCTCCGTGCCTCGGAAAGCACGTTAAGCCGTTGGTCCCGGCTGTCATTCGTGGATCTTTGACAGTCGTTATGGGTAGTCAGAAGCCCGAAAGTCTGACAACCAGTCTTACCAAGGGGTATCGTATTACCCAGTAACTGGGTTGTGGAGGTCAGATAGGCAGTCGCTCCATGTAAAATACTGGTATTCAGCTGCATCCGGTTAGACTGGAAGCCGACCCCAACATAGTTGGGAAAAGGCTAGGCAGATGATGATGATGATGATGATGTCACTCCCTTCCTGGCAAGGTGAACATGAACATCTTATTCACTTGGTAATTAGGTAAGCTCGGCACAATATCAAGGAAATGGAAATCTCTAATCAGTTACGTCAATCTTAATGAAATATATTAAAATGCGTTATTGTTCAAGCAGAAACCTCCTCACATCTGACCTTATTTTTAAATTACACAATAGCCTGAATCCACATGTCCGTTTTTTGTCCCGTCAACTCAGTTAAGATTCAAACCGGCCGACAACGAAAGGGTTGGTTTTGCTTTTTTCGAGGCGAACCAAAACTATCGTTTCATCGCTTTTTACTATTCTTGTTTTGTTTACTTATCTATAACATCGAAGTGTTATTTACATAACTCGATCTCCTATACGAGTTTTTGTTAGATAAACACATCGGGGGGAAGTAATCTTTGATGTTAAAGTACTGAGCAAGATATGATTTGAGACAAACAAAAGGTATTGTTCGATATTCTGTTTTGAAATTGTCAACTAAAGAGGTATATAACATCTTTAAGTCTTCAATTAAATTCTAGTATGTGATTGTAACTCATCACCATTCCTGCCCTTATCTCAATTTATTTGGGGTCGGCGCAACATGTCTTTTTCCCTTTCTAACCATATCACCATTCACACAGTCCATCCATCGTGTCTTTTGTCTTCTCCTGCTCTTACAGTCTATAATATATAGGTACTTGTAACTAATTTGTCAAAATAAATCCATCTTCCCCTCTCCTACTTTGCTGTGCCTAACAGGGTTCTCAATGATCATGTCATTGTCTTCGCAAACCCATCATCTATGTTTACACTGTGGAACGCAATAAATATATTGTGTGCCGAATATTTTACCGAATATAAAATTAATAATTACTAGCTCTCAGCGACTAATAATTCCCCTACAGTAGTTTCATATTGTGTGCGAACCGCGAAATCTTTAGAACTCAACACCGAGCCATATCGCTTTACAGACTTTTTTTCATATCAAGCAAAAACCTTCGCGATCGTTGTCCGCTCGAATTATATAGCAAAGAGCAATCGTTCATTCAAGAGAGTATTGAATAGTCGTTAAGAGAGCAATGGGCTTGGGTCACAATGCGGCCCGTCGCGATCTCTGCTCATGTCGGGGACCGCGCTCGACAATTTCAGATCACTCGCATACGAAAATGCATGTAATATAAATCTTTCCGGTGAAGCACGAACAAGTCGACCACACCCACTCGGCCCGCGGACTCGAATACGAATATTAAATTCCACCGCTACGAAGTCTTTATTTAAAAATGGTACCAACAACTTTAGCTTGTATTCCGATGCGCGTAAGCACACTTTACATCACTTTAACCCCTCTCACATTTCGTCTGAATGGGTATTAATAATTTTAATGCAGGTTCTCTCATTGTGCCTTTAAGCCTTTTTTCGCGAGACGTTCATCAATAATATTCGGACATCTGAATGTCTGTTTTAAAGACTATATTGAACAGTCTTTGAAATTATCTCGAATCGCATCTGCATTAAAGTGTTTTCGCATAAATTAGTCACGGGTTTTATTAATGGACCTTTTTGTTTATTGGATGTTAATACGGGTAATACGATAAAGGATATTTCTTTACAAAACATTATCATTAAGAGGATTAGTGACTGATGTGATGACTTGGCCGTTTATTTTATTGGCAATCAATATTTGGTTTTCAATTTGCATAATAATATCGTATCTACCGGTTTGTGAGCAGAGCAGTGGTGGCTCAGAGGTAACGGCCGCGACTTACGACTTGTAGGTCGTAAGTTCAAACTCAAACAGGCACTTTAATTTGTCTAAATTATTTCATCACCTTTGCTCTCAAAACGGTGAAGGAAAACATCGTGAGGTAACCGGCATGTTCGAAGACATATGACATCTACCAACCTGCAATGGGAATTACGGCCCACTTCCTTTCACATTGAGGAGGCCTGTGTCCCAGCATTGGGAACATATAAGCTGATTATGAGTATGCTTATGCTACCGATTTCTGTAACTGCGTCTGCTCCAACATGATGCTTGCTACTTGACAACTACTGTTTTTCTAAAACAACAGTTGTTTTAGAAAAACAGTTGTTTTAGAAAACAACAAACATAAACTAGAACATAGTAGAGGATGTTATGTTCAACAATGTAACTTTCTCAACTCCTACATTGTGCATCCTTAAGTTCATGTGGTGACCTTTAGTAGCTTTCACAAATGCTCAAACGACGCTTCCTTTGGGCATGTCATGCAACAATAATTCGTTCTTGCTTCCTTGTTAGGACCCTACTATACGGAAATTATTGATGCAGGTGCACAATTTAATCATTTTCAACGTATTGTGTTAACAATGGGTTCGTGGCTAAATGATAACAGCCCATGACGGTTCGTGGATGGATGCACCTCACCTCGGATAGCACGTTAAGCCGTTGGTCCCGGCTGTCTATCCTAAATCTTTGACAGTCGTTATCCCCAGAACGACTGTCAAAGACGAGTCAGAAGCCCAGAAGTCTAACAACCAATGTTACCAAGGCGTATCGTGTTACCTAGTAACTGCGTTGTGGAACCTAGATAGACAGGCGCTCTATCTAAAATACTGGTGCTCCCTGATATACTGGAACCCCAACATATTTGGGAAAAGGCTAGGCACATTAATTTTGTTTTAAGTTCACTAAACATTATTCTCATTACAAGTTATCAGTTCCACGCATTAATTCAATATCTCCATCCCTACGCATCCTTTTGTAAACGTTCCGACAGTCGCTCGAAACAAAGTTAATATTGTTCAACCGATGCTGTATTATTAGATAATTTAATAACAGCAACAAAGGAAGCGAGCTGTCACAGTGATGCGTCGTATCAAATCGCGCTGACATTCAAGTTCAAAAGATATCGCTGCATACATGACCTTAGTACTACGGGATCTCGAAGGTTACTCGCTTCGAGAGTCGTACTTGACGTACGGTATCTACTTTGAAGTTATAAATCGGATGGACAGAAGTCAAGTGTTACGAAGTTGGTTTGGATGAAAATGTTACGAAACTTTTGGTGTGTTTTGGTGGGTAGAGTATCTTTAAATGCCCAAGAGCCAGCAAAAAATCTTTAGAAAATATCTAGAGTCAGTTTTAAAGAAAATAAGTAGGTAGTTGTGTAAGTGTTGGTAGTCCAAGTAATTCTAATTAACATGCTGTTGAAGTTTTAATTACTTTAGCCACAGATTACTAAATGGCTTTAGCTAATTTTCTCATAAACATGGCCGAAGTCCAGTGTGCATATTTTGCAAGTTATAAAATATTTATTAAAATTATATAGTAATGTATTAAAATTGTGTCTGTGTATTTTAGGGTAGATAATATAAATTATTTATTTCTTACCACAAATTACAGAGAACGTAATAAATAGTCTACAGACACCATTTCATAATTAATTTGTGGAAGACTGGTGCTTACACTAATTTTGTTACAAAACCTGTATGTCAGGTCACCAGGCCGTTAGACCTAAGGTATCTTTTTTAAATTTTCTGTGGAGGTGTTTTGACGATTTTGCTAGTTAGTACAAAAGCCAATTTCGCACATTCTAGATCTAGTTCAATAGTAACGAATAAAACAAAGAAATTCCACTGGAGCACAAAACTTAATTAAATAATACCACGTCACTGACCGCCCACAAGTACAATGAAGTAACTGACATTCAGAAATTGATTCCCACTGTAAACTGCAACATCACAACAAATGTGATGAAAAAAAAAATGGTTTCTGAAAATAAATAATGGTGACCAAAAATGTTATATACACAGTTTTGTTGTATTGCAATGGGAACTTAAAAAATATATTATGTTTTTGCTGTTCTTCACAAATTGGGTGAATTTAATGTTTTTTCGCACATTCTAGATCTAGTTTAATAGTAACGAATAAAACAAAGAAATTGCACAAAACTAATTAAATAATACCACGTCATTGTACCACACCAAGTAACTGACATTCGAAAACAGATTCCCACTATAAACTGCAACCTCACAGCAGATAATGATGGCCAAGTTTCTACAAATAATATAATGGTGACAAAAAGTGTTGTATACACAGTTTTGTTGTAACGCAATGGCAATCTGAAATTAGATTATGTTTTTGCTGGTTTCACGAATAGGATGAATTTATTGTATTTTGGTATCTGCGCTACTTACAGGGGGCTTACATTTTTTATTACATACATTATCATTTTTGGTTTTTGTACAATGTCCATTTTGATTATACTATTATTATTATAGTTGTCTTTGACATATCTCGGAGCTCTGGGGTCCCGGACCTGTGAAAGGCGTACTAGGGGCCAAAGCCAACTCGCAGAGGCCCTTTAGACAATTTTAAATGATGAGCAGGCACCAACCGACGATTATCCCTGTATGCAACATGCAAGTGCACCCAAGGACAACCCCCGGTTGGTGCAGGACTATTGCAGAACATGGAAACAAAATATACCTATGGGCTATGGGTGTGGGTGGCTATAGTGGATCGGTTACCTTGAACTATAGAAGGTCTGTGTCCCCTGCTTGACCAATGATAATATAATATTCACAGATGAAATGGCAGGCGGTGACCTGCACACTCAATAATGGACCCCCGAAAAACGGTCGCTAGCACACAGTGTCGTAGCAACAAGGGGGCAACATGTCTTGAGGTGCTTGTGAGGAGTGGAGAGGTATTCCACGGCTATCAGGACAATCCCGGAAGTACAGTCAAGATCCCTACTAGCATCTTACTGAAATACTTCCTTCCTCCGAGCACGTTTGCTCTTGCGAATCTCCACTCAAGCCAGCCAATAGAGGCAAGAATGAGGTGGGAGCTCTGTTTCTCGTCAGTATTCACTCCAGCCGGTCAATAAAGGCAAGCCAGAGGTGAGGAACAAGACTTCTCCCGGGAGATAGGGTCCGTGGGGTCGCTACTGCCCAACAGCTCGCCACATGCTGCCCTGCGGGTTTCTGTATCTCTTTTGATCTGGCTCCTCACCCTAGACTTGACCCGGCAAAGTAAACTCTTCCGTCACAGACCTAGAGTTTAGAGCGTGTAAGCCCCACCGCGACGTCAACGTATTGATACGGCGGTGGGGTTATTATTATTATTATAGCCTGTTCAGGGAAATAAATGGTTGGCAAAAGTATTTCGTAAGTTACACAATATTCATTAAAATTAGCCATACTGTGTAGTATAGATAGCATAATCAGCTTATAATGTCTGCTGGGACATAGGCCTCCTCTCTGTGAGAGGGAGTGTGCCGTAATCCACCACGCGGGCCCAGTGCGGGTTGGTAGATGTCACATGTCTTCAAAGTTTCGGTTCTAGAACATGCCGGTTTCCTCACGATGTTTTCCTTCACCGTTTTGACAGCAGTGGTCTTGCAATTTAAATGGACTCGGCCCAGAATCTCGGCTCAGCTACTTGTTTGGCGTCATCACTAGCGTCCATCGGTTCCTATAACGTGCAGCTGACAAGACACGCAAGAACACGATATTAAGAGTCACGTCGTTTGTGGAACAGCTCCAAATTCACACTCCAACGGAGACGGAGACGTCTATGAAACTTCACCTGAACAGGTTTTCCTTGCTAGGCCAACCTGGGTCCGGAGTATTTTTTATTTTATTTTATAAAACGTTTCCTCACACTAGGAATTTGTCATGTATCGTGAGTGCATTTACAAACATTTAAACTCACATACACAAAACAGCCAGACCCGGAACAACTACTTGTAGGTCATAAAAATATTTGTTCCGTGCGGGAATCGAACCCGCGACACGCCACTGCGCCAACCGTGCCGTCTCAGTATGTTTAAAGACTGTCAGGTTACGCAAGCTAACTCCACCACTGCTTTATCAGTGTAGATAGACACCGTGATTATTTAAACAATCATAACTAATTCGTTATTACTTTTGTATATGACTAATTGGATTGTTTATATTAAATTATTAATTGATTTAGTATTAATATAATTTGTTATTTAATTGCTTTCTGTTACCTACTTAATTTTAAAAGTCAGCCTAGATAAAATATTCCCACAAAATAAATTAAACTTGTCCAATTACGGATGTTAATAAGAAGAATAAAATTTACTTTATTCATATAGTCAAATAAATTTATATTTACATTATATAAAATAACATTTAAAATAATAATATGTACATGTGAAAAAATAAGCAAAAGAATTAAAGAATCATAGGGAAAAAAATTCGTCCGCATCGCTGTCACCAGGAACAGTGCCCAAAAGGCTGGCAGCATTGCCACGTTGTACGGCGATAATAATAAATGAAATTATCAGAAACAGCAGAGAAGTCGCGATGAAAAACATATTTTTTATTACAAAATACTTTCCGTAGAAGTTTCTTCAAATCTGTCTCAAATACTGACAAAAAGTAAGCTGAATGCCTAGGTTTTAAATGTCGTGAGGTTTTAAGAAAGTGGAGTAACTTTTTGCACCGAATAAGCAAAAATAACAAACTGCCAATAAAACTTTTATTATTACTTTGGAGTTCTATTTTACTTTCACAAATAGGTATTAAAATCTTGTCAAAGTATAATAAAAAATCTTATATTGACGGCAAAGCTTAACAAGCATTTATAATGAAATCGAGCCAAACGGATTTCTAGTATTATTTTTATCTATTATTTATCTTTTATTTTTATTATTATCTTACTTTTATTTCCGCATCATAGAGACGCCAACTCCATTCCGTATTGTAAAATGTAACTAATTTTCGTTTTATGTAACACAAAGTGTCACCTAAATAAATGCCTAAATGTGTCTAAAAATCCAGCTGCGCGCTCTTACGCGCTGTTTAATTTAAAAATGGCGTTAATGTAAAGATTCACGATCAAATTTGAATGATCAGTTCCAAAACCAACCAACATTATTACTAATCTTACTTATCTAATTGTAATAAGGTATAAAAATTAGAATTAATGCAAAGACTTTGATCAAACTCTCGGCTTCGACCGTGAACGAGTGTTGAAAGTCCACCAGCGCGCTTTTATTTCGGCATTTGTTTAGGTGTCATCTAGTGTTAGTGAAAACAGGCTAAAGCCTGTTTTAAATAAAGCCTGGATAAAATAAAGTCAAGATGAACAGCAGCGCTTTTGTTCAGTTTTGACCACAACCCATTTGTCAATTTATAAATCTTCTATCGAAACGAGACCAATATTCAACCGTGAATGACTACAGGCTGACGTAATGAACAAACGTACAAAAGAAGCTTGTTAGCTCTGAAACTCCATACAAGTATATAGTCCGAGCTTCACTTCCCAGTTCTATAAATGGATCACACATTATACTCATTCCTTCTACGTCCGCACGCATACTCTTTAGTTGTATATTCAAAGATTCAAACTCAAGTTTATTTTGGACTGCTCTTTCATTACTATAACATAAAGTTATATAACAATTCGAGTGCCCGATGGGATTTGCCATCGGTAAAAATTACAAACTTTCATCCCCTATGTAACCCCCTTAGGGGGTGAATAAAAAAAAAAACTCCGATTCATATTAATTTATTGCATTCCATATTGTAAAAAGATGAAACGAAAGGCTTAAAGCTAGGTACAAAAATATGGACCCTGTAAGCCACAGAAATAAGTTAAAACATTTAGTTAACATTTAAGTTACTAAACATTTAAAAATTACAAAAACAAAAATAGATTACCAATATAAAAATAAAATATCTAGCTATTCAAAGTAATAGTATTTTAGTGCTCACTTTCACAATAATAATAGAAACTCTTTTAAAAAACTCTTTAAAAATTTAGTGCTTCAAGACCCAGTGGTTTTGGCTGTACGGTGTCTGTCATGGAATGAATGAGTACAATTATCATCTTATATAACTACAAGGTTAGTTATAGCTATAAGGCGGTAGTAAAGCCATACAGGTCTTGTATCGAAGTGCATAGATTCTACATTGTAGACTTGTGGAGTTCTAAACGACATCGTGACACCGCTCTTACTCTATTTGTTGAAAGCGTCCTATAGTTTAGGTGCATTAGCTTGAAGTGGGCGCATACTGTTCTCACGAACGCCACTCGATTGTTCCACAACCTCTTAACTATCGGGCCACGACCCTCGGTTATACAATAAAAACTGATGCTCTGAGGCTATACATGGGAGTTCTTGACGTGTTTTGATTCAAGATGAGCAACATTAATCATAAAATCAGAAAAACTATAATTACGTTACGATGACCTCATAAAATCAAGTCCATTTCAAGTTTGTTTGAGCACCTTTTCGAGTTCTGATGATTACGAAAATTACGGTAATTGATGTTCCTAGAAGATCAATTAGGACTGGAGTGATAGAAATATTTAAAAGCACTTAACAAAACTAGTTCCAGGGGTATCTGCAACAAATAAAAATAAAAGCATTATTATTCACGGCTTTCAGGCTCGTCATATTTATTGCCATAGCAACAAAGTAGTTCATAAAGCATGTCATCTAAAAATCAATTACGACCACCTGCTCTACCTTTAGACAAGATTATTTATTAAATTACACACAAGAAACACATAGTAAAAACAGCAAACAATCAATATACGCAATAAAAAGCGGTAACTATAGAATATGGCAGTCTATTATGGAGATTGCAATGTACGAGGCAAAAGCTACGATGATTGACAAGTGTAGTCCACCCACAGTGTTGGTGGCCGTTGGAACGAAACGCGCTTTTTACCTTTTTCCAACTTTTTGCTTTATTCACCTTCACAACCCTTCATTTCGAGACGATTAAAAACTCACTGATTGCGGCCAGTGTCTTTTTTTTTGTGAAAAGTTTATAATTATGCGAATTGTTAATGAAGTTCATGGTTTACAAAGAATTTGTATTCGTTATGTTCTTCTATTCTTTTATTTTGACCTTGTTTGGCGCTTTTATTTACTACCTTGTTCCTCCAGGGGCTTGTGACTAAGTAATAACAGTCGATCGATCAGGTTAAGCTACGCTTGCCGCGGTTGGTCCTTGGATGGGTGACCATCTTTACATAGTACCAAGACTCCTCCGTGCCTCGGAAAGCACGTCATTCGTGGATCTTGGACGGTCGTTACGGGTCGTCAGAAGCCCGAAAGTCTGACAACCAGTCTTACTTAAGGGGTTTCGTATTACCCAGTAAATGGGTTGTGGAGGACAGATAGGCAGTCCCTCCATGTAAAATCAGTATTTTTTCAGTTTCAGTATTTACCCAATGCAGCTGAGTACCAGTTTACTCAGCTGCATTGGTTAGACTGGAAGCCGACCCCAACATAGTTGGGAAAAGGCTAGGCAGATGATGATGTTCCAAATATCATCTGAATCATGCTAGTTGCCTATTTTGGCAAAGCGTTCGAAGCTTACTACAATAAATTATTTTAAACTGCTTAAACGGTATCACACTAATCAGAGGGGTAAGTCTCGTCGTAATTTTAAGATCATTCACAGTCTGATCTCAGTCTCAATCTGTCAAAAATACCTCTAATTTCCGTACATTTTGACAAGTTTTTGTCATTTGCTTGTCGCTAAGATGAGACTGTGACTAGATTTTGAACGTTTTAAATTACGAGAATTGGCCTTCAGTACACGACCAATCGTTATGCATTCAATGATAAAGATCGATTGAATTACTGCGTAATTTTGTACTCATAATAAGTTGACCTTCCCATTATTTGTCCGTAACGGAGAACCTTAATATTGGACATAACTCGCTCGTTATAGTTACGTGGTAATACTTTTTCTGTTAGATCATTTTCAATCGATTTACGTTCCGTTAGAACTCACGAATCTATTCGCGATGCAATTTCTGGCATGAGCAATTTTATATTCGTTTATCATACTCTCTTTTTAACGTACATTTTATGTGTGTTCTCATCGTAATTGAATTTCGTCTGAAAAACAATAGTTTTGTTTTTTTTGGTGTCCCGTTAAATGAGAGGTGGTTCAGCACTTTATTTAAAATTGAACGTAAACAGAGAATATTATCGATAATAAACGAAGCTTTGATGAAAATCTCAATAAAAACACTTGTTATTATTGAGATTTTCATCAAAGCTTCATTTAAAAAAGCACTTGCTTTTTATACATTTCATCATGATTGCATTAATGCTGATAATAGAAGAGAGAACCGTCATAGTCCATTAAACAAAGAACACGATATGAAACGTAATGAAACTCAAGAAACAAAAAAGAAAAGTCATCAAATTATCGCTTCTAACGAGTCAAAGTTTCCCAAATATTGCTAGTATCGTTAAGCAACTTACGCAATAGAAAGTAAGTACATATAAGCAGAAAAAATTCGTTCATTCCGTGACTAGAGAAATAATAAATTACACGTTGTGTTCCCAAAAATTGGTCACTGACTATGTGATTCCATATTACGAAATATAATACGTCACTTTAGTAACATCAATGAAATCATTTGTGAGAAAGACGATTGTTGACTATTATCTGATTTGTTCTGCACATTTTGTAAGTAGTACCAGAAAGTTTTCAAATACTGTGGGAGAAGTGGTTGTTGCACTTTCTAATGACTGCAGCATTGCCATTATTATATTTTTGTATGATTCACAAAGTGGTTGACTCTGATAAGGTTTAATATCATAACGAATTATTCATTAACGCAACGCTACAGTACAGTTTTATCATCTCTATTGGCTGTTCGTTTACTATAAACTGCACATTTATAATCTACTTCACATATTTCACAAATAGCTTCGTACCGTAATTAGTTTGTTTGTCCTTCAAAGAACACAGTAATTCCACAATAGACTTTGTTAACAACAATAGACATAATATTTTAAGTACCTACCAGATTTCTAAAGATGTGTTTAACCGCAGACCGACCTCAAAATTTCGCAATTATGGTCACTATTACTTTACACGTTGGTATTAATATCCCCTGTGCGGAATTAGAGGAGAACAATTTTTGCAGCAAGACTGCATTTTTTTATGATCTTAGAAGCATCTGGTCTTAAAATGTTACCAATAATGCTGGTATGTAACAACTAACAATAAAAAGCAACACTAATTGAAAATACAAAGCACAGTGGCATTGACTATTTATTGGTCTAGACATAACTTTAGCTCACTTGGGTGAGTTTTGTAATAACATTTTGATTTTTAATATTGTTAAAGCACGTCACATGTTTCAACATGGTTGCAATGTTTTGAAACTACATAGTTCGTTATGTGGATCGGTTTTAGCCGCCGGCTTTGGTTCAA
The DNA here is from genome assembly GCA_951799955.1 of Apamea anceps. Taxonomy (NCBI): domain Eukaryota; kingdom Metazoa; phylum Arthropoda; class Insecta; order Lepidoptera; family Noctuidae; genus Apamea; species Apamea anceps. The sequence goes on along the minus strand of OX637510.1, from coordinate 13,960,854 downwards.
TGTTAACAGTAACTGATTAACAAGTAATTTTAAAATCGTTTTGGTATAGGGCTTTGGTTTGAAAGTAAGAGGAAGGCACAACTTTTGCCTTTATTATTTCTTGTATTTTTTTTTGCATTCTTGTATTACAAGATTTTTTTTTTGTATTTTGAGAGTACGCAAAGTAGCTCATTACTTGGTAGCCACAACAACCGCAGTGTATATTAGCGTTTTAGTACCAAATCTATTTCCAATAAATTAAGTAGATCTACATCATGGAAGCTAATAACTTCCTCAATAATGAACACAGTTTATTAGTAATAAAGGGTTCATTATAATTTAAAGTAAGCACTCAAACTTCATCTTCAGCAGAACGCAAAATTGGATCATTTCCATCATGAAACGCTATCATAAAAAAAATCATAAACTATCCCATGTTTTTGGGTTTTTGTCAAATTAAGTAGTGTCCTTGATATAGAGCAGTGTCGGCCCCACCTGGCTGTACATATAATTCATCACCACTGCTCACAAAATGGTAAAGGAAAACATCGTGAGGAAACCGGCGTGTCCTAGAATAAAAAATTCGAAGATATGTGTGACATCTACTGTTCCGCACTGAGCTCGTGTGGTAGATTATGGCCCACTCCCTCTCACAGAGAGGAGGTCTGTGTCCCAGCAGTGCGAACATTATAGCCTGATTATGCTACTCAACTTCATCTTCAGCTGAACGCAAAATCAGATCATTTTCAACACGCAAAAAAGCACTATGCCATCTTTTTGGATTTTTGTCTAATTAAGTAGTGTAGTTGATAGAGCTTTAACAAAAACGCTAGCAGTAAAACATGCTCCTTATAACACACAACAAATATTACTTTTATGTTGATTTTACGACACGATACAATTTTAAATATATCAGCTCGTAACGTTTGACGATCGTTTCCTGGGGCTTTGGTAATAAATCAATAAACTGGTTCACAGCGTTATGCATTCAGTTGTTTATAAACATTAACTATGCATACATAAATATTCAAGGAAATCGTCTTTTGCTATATGTTAGATGTTATAAATTAAATTTTGAATACACTAATAATGAACTGGCTCTAGTGGTCAAAATTCGTAAAACCTTGGTTCCATTTTAGGTGTGATCGAATTTTGTTAAGCGATTTGTAGGCTTTAGATTTTGCTGATTAATTAAAATACCGTCTTATAAATTTGGTACTGGCCTACACCTGGCCCCCCCCCCTAGTATAGCCTTCCCTACGTCTTCTCTATGCGTTGCCTGTCCGGCCAAGACTGACAACCGACCAGGGACCTTATTCTCTATGACACAATGAACGAAACCGCGCGAAATGAAGGCGAGATTGGCGGGAACAGCTAAGGAATTGACGTGGATTCGAAGTAGTGAATTAGGGCCCTGAATGAACTGAAATGATTATGTCAACATCATGTATGTTTCTATGTTAATTAATGTAATTGGTGTTAATTAATTATGAATAAATAAATAAGAAGGCTTTTAACACGCTCAGCGCCAAGCCCCATATGCCAATACCACTACATCAGGAAAATTCCCTAGGCCAGGGCAACATTTTTTGTATACAAAATGTATGGAAAGTGTGCGCGTTAGCGATACACGGCGCTTAGACTGGAATGGTGCTTGTGTATCAAAAAGGATACATAAATGTTTAGACAGTGTGTATCGCAAAAGATACACATGGCGCTGAGCGTGTTAAGTCTACTCGCTATCCTTTCTTGGACCTGCATCACCCATAAAAACCAAATCATCATTTTGCATTATTGCATAGGTAGTTGCAGATTCTTTTTGCGTTACTCTTGGGATCCCACTCATCTGCCTAGCCTTTTCCCAACTATGTTGGGGTCGGCTTCTAGTCTAACCGTATACAACTGAGTACCAGTATTTTACATGGAGTGACTGCCTATCTGACCCCCACAACCCAGTTACTGGGTAATACAAAACCCCTTGGGAAGACTGGTTGTCAGACCTTCGGGTTTCGGACGACCCATAATGACTGTCATAGATCCACAACTCAGGATAGTTGCGTAATGAGTGTAATGTTTAAATGGTAGGCAGCTAAGCCATAGCCCTTGGCTACGATGGCCTTCTGTGTAGTGTAGGCGATAGTAATTTCCTCTAATTAATCGACTACCATAAAGAGCGTGGGATGATACATATTTTGATTCTTTGACTTTCTTTCTAGACAAACGAGTTCACTAGCGCTATATTACATACATTTTTCTATTCTTGGGTTTATTCTAAGAACAGATAATACTGTGGTCATTGATAATTACTAAGCTTAGTTGTCAATGACTAGGTACAGCCATACTGCGGCCTGTAATTTGATCAAAGCTACCGATACCTCATATTATTTTCAATACTGATTAGATCAAAAAGCTTTGGAAATTATATCAATTACAAAATGAAGATAACCGCTGCATAGTGATTTATGCTTCTATACTAGTTTTTATGGAGATTATTTAGTACTGACTTTCATATTTTCACTTATATTTTTGTTCTCAGTGCAGGTTCCCAAACCGCAGAGTCAATTGTTTGGACATCGAGCCTCAGAGGTAGGTGCTTCCTGACCTACGCCTGTTTTAGTAACATGAGCATTAGGATTAAATATCCAGTAATATGTAAGAATTATCTTGTTAGAAAAATCACCGCTTCGTTCAAAAAAATAACTAATATTCACCGTTATAATGTTGCAACTTGCAAGAATTTCAATTTAATAAACACCAGGATTTATTCACTTGTTTTCTGTATTAATGAAGTCATTTGACACCGAGCAAGCAATTATCAACTACTAATTACATATCTCATTCGTTTATCTAAGTTTATTAGCTGTCCGATTGACCGCATTTTTATTTCACAACTGACGCGAGATAATAATTATATTTCTTAGAGGGTCATTTGTAGTTAATTATTTAGATTGTCCTTTTATAAGGACACATTAGAATGTTACTCTTTGCTTTATTTTGAAATCTATTGAAAAATAGTTTTTTGGTTGTTTGTTGAATTATTTTAATGAAGGAATTATGGTGAAATTTCTCTGTAGCCCGGTGATTGGGTTTGTTCCCGGTGGCAATAGGCTCGCCCCCTAATAAAATTTCTCCAGACCGAATTTCGGCCATGGGGATCAATCTCAGCGGAGATTCGAAGCCATCGGTGAGGGAGATATTATAATGCACAAGTGCATGCGTAGACACAGGTGCTCAGCTCTCTCTCTTCCCTTGCTCTCATAGTTGATGGGATGGCTATACATGGTCCCTTATACATAGGACTTAAACATAACTGACGAAATGTGGGTGTACTAAGAGGTACACCTTTGCTCAACCCTTCGGGGAATACAGTCGTGATGTTTTTTGAAATATGATGGAATTTAAAGTGAAGCTAAAAAGGCTCGGATTCTGTCACCGATTTCGGTAGCCTACTATTTACATTATAATTTAATTTTTCGTTTTAATTTTGTGTCCAAATACGTTTAAGAAATGTAAATCAACATGTCTCAAAAGATAAACGAAAACGATAAAATTAAATTAGTCTTTAGACGGTCAAAATAATCTAGATAATTTATTGAATAAAACTACCTAATTTCACACCTACGATTTTCTAATATCCAATTAGTATAAGTCTAGTTTATTGAACACAAACAAAGGTTAAGTTATGATAGCTAATCTAGAAACATGTCTATGAAACTTGTCTGTTCGAATCTGTATAATATTTAATCAATATAATACTCTAATTTATTTTATTTTAAACTAACAAAGATTAGTCGTTTTGTGACATGTTTTAGGTAGGTAGAAGTTTTTTTTTTAACGTTTCACATTTTAATTGGATCAAGGTTTCATTATTTGAATACTTTAGCAAACATTTTTAAATTAATTAATATCTATCTATGCCTACAATATTTAGCTATAAAGAGGTCTTTGTGAGTTTGTATGCAGGGGGTAATCTTCGGAACTACTTATCCAATTACGACAATTCTTTTATAAATGGGAAGCTACAGTATTGTCGAGTGTCAAAGGATAAATATAATCAGCCAATAATGTTACCACTGCTGGAACACAGGCCTCCTCTCTTAGAGAGGGAGTGGGATGTTATCCACCACGCGAGCCCAGTGCGGGTTGGTAGATGTCACAGGTCTTGCCAGTTGACATGCCGGTTTCGTCACGATATTTTCCTGAAGGAAAACGGTGACCCGTTTTGAGAGAAGTGGTGATAAAATAATTTACACAAAGTAAACCGCCTCTGTAGGTTCGAACCTACGACCTACAAATCATAAGTCGCGGCCGTTACCACTGGGCACCCCACTACTCTGTCTCATAGGATATTTGTAGTTAAAACAAGTAATTTTACACGGACGAAGTCGCGGGCAAAAGGTGGTTAGGTATATTTTCAAAGAACGTTTATGCTAGAATTCTTACGTACGCAAATTGCATAACATAAAATTCAGAGAATAAGTACCCTTATTAGCACAGCAATAAAGATTATAACAGCGTCTGATAAAAACAAAAAGTCGCAGTTTATAGGGTGTCCGTTACCCGTTAGTTGACACGACTTGCATTTTAAACTGCCATAAAAGTAAAAGTTTAATATTTGAAGATGTGATAGTTAAGATAAAGTTGATGTGATGCCATCCGATGGCACCTGCACTTATTTAACAAAAAAACGTGAACATAGAAAATCAACTGAATTTCTTGGCCAGTAAGGTTTGTTTTTCGGCGATGAGATCTGTCAAAAGGAATATTTGATGCGGTAATCTGGTATGCCGAAGGAATACAGGGCTGCCTGGGTTACTCAGTCTGTGATGTGACTATTAAATATCAATATTTTATAAGAAGGGGCGAGTTATTTTAGATACTTATCGCGAGTATTAACACCTTGTTTGTTTATAATGTTGAGGTATTTTTATTGATAAAAACTGATCTTTTGATGCAGCATCTGCTCCGGATGCGATTGTGTTGGTAGATTAATGGTGTTTTTTAAAGTTATTGATGATTCCGATGGTCTATGTGATATCATGGGGTTTAATGTAGTCGATAATAATTATTATAGTTAGGTTAAAATGATTCAGATTCTGATTGATAGTTTGTTATGCAATTAGAGTGCGGCTTATAAACTCAAAACAAAGGATTGGTGAGCACTTTTTTTTCTACATAAATTAAGACGCAAACTACCTGACATAATCTAGCAACTAATATCTTCAATACTTTTCAAAAAAAAATCCCTTTGTATTAAACAGGGAAAAAGCAAACAAAGAAAAGCTTAAAAAACACAAAAAAAACTAAAGAACTAGCTTCTGCATCGCATCGCATCGCATCGCCTGCCCGTGCTATTACTTCGTTTTTGCTTAGCGTTCAATCTGACCTTTTTTTCTTTTTTGCTCGGCTCTTAAGACTCCTAAGAGTGGTTAGCCTTTAACCTTCCTCAAGAATGGGGCTATCAAATACAAAAATAGTTTTTCAAACCCGACCGGTAGTTCCAGAGATAAGTGCCTTCAAACAAACTCTTCAGCTTTATTATTAGTATAGATTTTGCATCTAAAACATTGAACGTCACAAGCAACAACTACTAAACAAGAACACAACATCAAAACACATAATCATACAATTTCAAAATATAAACAGAACAATATAGATCTAAATTGCTGTGCATTTATTCTTAACATCGATAGAAATGATCGGGCAGCGATCAGATAGCTGCGCCCGCGACGACCTCTGTCCTAGGCTGAGGTCACACTAAGTCATGAAATAAGAATTAAGTGAATACTTTCCAAACAATACTCTTGCTTGAGAACTGTGTGTGATTTGCTTTATTGTGTACGTATGGTGGTATACGAACTATTTTGTACTTATAGGTTAGTACTTACGTACTTTTTAAAGGACAGTCTTCAAAGAAGTACTGCTAAGGTTATTGGCAATTCTGTTATGAATTAACAGAATTCAACAAAGGATTTTGTTTTATAGTAGGTACTTACTATAAAACAAAATCTTTTGTTGAATTCTGTTAATTCATAACAGAATTGCCAATAACTAGTTAATGCGTGTTCCTAATGTAACCATGCATTGCGTTTTTCTGTTTTTTGTAAGGAACCTTCTCCGGTGCGCAAACTAAAACTTACCAAAGTTTGAAACCGGTCGAGCGAAAAAGATTCATTTTATTTGGGTTTATAGAAACACAATTTTCCGTAAAAAACACTTATTTTAAAAACATGTTTTCTTTTTTATAGAAAACTAGCTGCGCCCCGCGGTTTCACCCGCATAAATTTCGATCCCGTGGGAATATTGGGATAAAAATTATCCTATATGTTAATCCTAGTTATAAACCATCTGTGTGCCAAATTTCATCCAAATCCGTTCAGTAATTTTTGCGTGAAAGAGTACTAAACATCCATCCATCTATCCATACAAACATTCACGTTTATAATATTATTAGTAGTATGGGATTTTGCTAGGTACTTCATCATTCTTCAATCATAACTTACTTATATGTAGGTTATGATTCATAAGCAAAAAAGTCAGGTGTATTTTAACTAAAGCATCCATATTCCTGCCTAATTACTGTCAACTTTTGACAAAGTAGCATACTGTGATGGAGCTTCACAATAAAAACAAAACATCAACTTTTTATACGACGTATCAAACTATGCTCAAAAGCTATGCCCCTCTACCAACGACGGTCATCTTCATCTGTCATTTCAGAATTATTAAAATAAAATAAGTGGAACGCACCTCTAAAATCTTCACCATACATTGTAGCCAACGTCGCAACCAACTTTAGTTGAGCGCTCACAAGACAAGTGAGTTGGTCCCAAATATTGGACGATCATAGAAAGATTTTAATAAAGAAAAAATATATTGGGCACCCGCTAGGAAGATGGCCGCATTATCCTTTTTCTGACACAAACGTTAGATCGGATCTCATCCACCAAAGGGAAGAATTTTTCAAATGAAATATGCCGTAAAAATAGTTAAAGTGAACACTTTTTGTGATGGCCGTTTAACTAATAAAATATTTCTGTTATTAGGACAATTTATCGTGGGGTCTCCATTAAAAGGATACTTTATTGTGTAGGTTTTGTGTTGGTTAGTTAAGCCGACGTTACCTAACAAGTTATAAGGACGAATATATTAAGTAGGACGGCGGGTGTTTTTCATGGAATCTTTAAGAGTTATTAGCTCGAGGATATTACTTTATTAAAATGAAATTCATCACCGTTACATGACATGTGTTACCCGTTAAGGTGGATGCTCCAAGGTAGCCCGCGAAATTCAAATTTTCTTACGTTTTTTGCAATTTGCTGGTCAGTACTAAGTTGTATGTCGATTAAAATGTGATTCGCGGTCGTAACAAATATGTATTTACAGAATTATAATCATTAAAATCATCAACACAACTCACTAAGATCAAGTAATCCTACTGAATGACTATTTCATGAAATCTTGACATTTTAGGATTATGCTAACTTAACAAGTTGTATTACTGATTCTAATGATTATAATTCTGTAAATACATATTTGTTACGGCCGCGAATCATATTTTAATCAACGTACAACTTAGTACTGACCAGCAAATTGCAAAAAAAGTAAGAAAATTTGAATTTCGCGGGCTACCTTGGAGCATCCACCTTAAGGGCGAATTTAACCAAACTTTAACCGATGACTTTTATACTATTATTAGAAAGCGGAGCGCCTCGCTACTAAGTCGCTTCCGACGCAGCACTAACAGTATCCCAAGTGTATTGTGCGAGCGGTGGGACTCGGTGGTGTTGGAGAGGTGGATCCATCTGCATGCCAGTTCGTCACCATTTATTAAGTGATTATTGTTTTGTTTTATCTTTATTATCGAATGAATTTTAACCTAATTACTATAATCTTATTTTAACTAACGTATTTATTTTTAATGCAATGCTTATTTATTTGTAATGTTTTATGTATATTTCTATATAATTTGTAGTGCTTAATATGGGAATAACTTCCTGAAATAAATGATTATTTAATTTAATTTTAATTTAATTGGTCCCTTGAAATAGGTCTTACCCTAAGAATTAATTTTGAATTTTTGACAGCTTTCCATAACTATAACTGTCATATGTCAATTTTATTCCACGGCTATAAGATATCTGACTTTCGTTAAATCAGTCCTAAGCAGGTCTAACTTCAATTTATTGTAATATACTTTTTAAATTATTTGTCAGCTTATCAGGAATGATCTTGTAATTATTGTCGAATCGTTCATCCATCTTCATCATTGATTTCAATTATTAATTTGAACTGAGTGGTGCTTTCATGAATTTAGGTATTGTCGACTTCATTACTTCAGGCTATCCCGTCTGACCTCTAAAAATCTCAAGTTTTTTTTCCCTACCTATTTACTATCTTAGTAATATTATAATCGCGAAAGTTTGTGAGGATGGATGGATGGATGGATGTTTGTTACTCTTTCACGCAAAAACTACTGAACGTATTTTCATGAAACATTACAACAACATAGATTATACATTAAAATAATACATAGGACACATTTTATCCCGATATTCCCACGGGATCGACACTGATGCGGATGAAACCGTGGGGCGCTGCTAGTGTGTTAATAAACGTACAAAATCTAGAATATAACAACACACAACAATCAGTACAAAATCCCAGCCCACTGTAAATAATTTGCATAATTCTGTATACGTGCGTTTGTAAAACACTCAAGCCGCGGAATGCATTCACACTCGCTCTTAAAATCTGCGATGGCTATAAAATGGTTCAGTTTCTTTTAGCACCTCGCATTACAGTTTATTATTGAAAGCTAACAATGAACGTAGAATACCTTACGTCATTAGCGGGCCCTTTTAACTTTGCCGCCTTTGGCTCCGTAATTGTTTGCATTTGTTAGCACTGAAAAGTTGGAAAGTAAATTTTTGTGTGTTGATTTTTATTTTGTGGCTGCGAATGTTGTGGTGGAGTATATTTTTTGAAGAATGGATTTAATTTTATGAAAAAAGGTTATGTGTTTTGTCATACATCGAGTTTTGTAAAAACTCGTTAAATTTTGAAGTGACGGTTTCATCGCTTAAGACATCTCTTTCAAATTGAGCTTTTACCTTTTCAAATATCCATTCGGTTTCTTGATAATAATCTATTTGTAGAGTATTTGCTACAAAAGTTTCGTTAAATCTAACCACACAAAGACAAAGTCCCCTTCGTTACCCCATGTTGAACTTTTTATTCCCTCCATCGCCGTAAGGGGCGCCATACTAGTTCCTACTTCCGTAAAAGTTCTCTGGATTTCTTTTAGATGGCGCTTTATGGAAATATTTCTGTACAAGAAAATCAGATTTTTATTTGCTTTTATTTTATTAATAGTCGTTTAATTGTAATTCAAGGACACGATGTCTTTTATGAGTTACACAACGGTAGTTACCTACCCGTGCAATTATGATTATCTAATATAATAATCGGCTGCATCATTATCTCTAGTCAAAAATAGGAAGAAGACAATTTTGAATACACCTTTCGACTCATTTTGTTTTTGTTTTGCCATTTTGTGTTTCTTGTTTGTTTATAAAATTATTCACGATCCCATAATCGCCTTTTACAACAATGCACTCTAATATCACCGTTATTTTTGTGTTCATAAAACCTAAAATAGAATAGCAGAGTATCTTCAGAGCTATAAAGCTGCAGTTTCGTTTCCTTATAAAGAAAACTGGCAAAATGTTCGGACTGAATTTTCTAGAAGCAAGGTCTAGCTATAAAAGTTACGTGCACTCTTCACCCGTTTGTTTTACGAGTTTAACTTTTTAATTTTTGAACGGGCACTTCAATTATCTTCCTCATTCATCTCAGTCAGTCTTCATAAGCTTTTGGTGGACGAAAAAATGTTTTGATACTTACAGGAAAATTAAATTTTCATTCGACGTTTGTGCTGTAAGTACGAACATAAATCTTAATTAAAAACTGTTGAACTTTGACTCTACCTTTATGTCTTTAGATAAAGGTAGAGTCAAAGTTCAACAGTTTTTAATTCTAAAAACAATCTTCAACAATCTTCTAAAAACTTTTTGATCTTCTAATGATAATTATAATCGCCTTTTTTACTGAATGATCTTGTTTTATCTTGGCCTTTTAAAAACTATCTGTACCGTTAATGTTGGTCGCTAAACTAGGGTACCTATTCCGATTTAATTTCTCCGTTTAGGTTAGGTTAGAACGGTGACCAAACAAGCTACACCCAATTTAGTGGCAGTTAATAACTTACTAAGGCTAAAATCACAAAGATATAATCAGTGAGTATATTAGCGTATTAATTAGTATTTTAGGAAAATCAAATGGGAAGTATTTAGGGTTGATATACAGGGTTATTTTTCAAAGACCAGCCAAATTTAAGGATGTGGTACAGACCATCAAACTGAACAACTTTCTCCATGGGACCAACATCGTAATCGAGAATAAAAATTCAGCCGTCCCATACATTTAGGTCGAGTAGGTATTAAAGTTTTCTATGGGACAGTTGATAAAATTTTCGCGATTACGCTATTTGTCCCATGGAGAAAGTTGTTCAGTTTGATGGTCTGTGCCACATCCTTAAATTTGCCTGGTCTTTGAAAAATAACACTGTATATACCATTAAGAAAATAGGATCTTGCAATAATTACGTAATTTAAGTACTGTTCCTTTTTGTATTGCGCATTAAATAATATTAGCAATGCGTGATGCGTTACTAATACGCCTGTGGACTGTGGTTATATGGTCGTTTGACCTCTCGACCTCAACAGTTCCAGCCAGTTAGGCTTTGGCTTCCTTATTGTATTTGATTAGCCAAGAAATTACATGTAAACAACTTTCTGTTTTGAAATTAAATACAGCCATTTTATGTGTTACCAAACTATCTGACGAGGAATTGAAGTTTTGAGGTTGTACGTTGACTTTTAAATTGAAATCGTCGTTTTTTATAAGAGTAATCAATATTACTGGCCTTTTCCCAACGAGTCGGCTTCCAGTCTAACTGAATGCAGCTAAATACCAGTATTTTACATGGGGCGAGTGCCTATCTGACCGCCACAACCCAATAATACGATACTCGTATACCAAGACCCATGAGGATTAAAATATTCTGTTTTATGATTGATTCTTAAACAAACAAAATATCAAAATCATACAGTCATTGTATATGCAAGAAATGCCGAAGATAGAACACCAACCGTTAGGGAACAATTCCGAGGGAAGGTGTGACTCAGCGGAATTATTGCCTTTTTTAAAGTACCATTGATTCAAAAGAACTGCTAATGGCACCTTGTTTTGTTTGGAAAGATGACTAAGTGTGTATCGAGCACATATTGTTTTTTTTTTTTTTAACCGCAAAATTGATTTTGATGTGATGATATCAATCAATTTGTAGTTTGAATATGGATTTTAAAAAGGTTGCCGTCATATTCGACACTTTAAATACATATACGAATACATATTCAAAATTGTAAATGCCTTAGTCTTTCACAGCTTTTTTACCACTGATTTTGCATCACTGTCAAAATGAAAGTGATCTTTATTCTAGAGCCAGGCGCTACACTGATGTTTGTGTCTTGAAGTGAAAAATAAATTCTACTAATATTATAAACGCGGAAGCTTGTGAGGATGAATGGATAGAGACATAGTATACTTTTTATCCCGATATTCCCACGGGATCGAAACTTATCCGGGTGAAACCGCGGGGCGCTGTTATGAATAATAAATTCTCATTCTAATAAGGTTGCTGTTAGGTTGTTGCTGTCAAAGGTAAAATAACTGTGAACGGACTGTAGGTACCATCCTAAGGTTGAATGTCACTTGCACGTCATAAAACAACACCGTCTATTTGTCTATGTGACAGTTATAGTTTCAACCTTATAGAAGTTTCAATTTACTGAGAATTGTTGTCAAAAGTGTTTAAGCAATTACGAGGTGGCCTATACCTTTATATCGTTGTATATACATTCAGCAATATATTATTCAGTGTGTCAATGTCTGTCAAATAGTAAATGCACATGGCCGAGGTCGAACGCTTTAGTAAAACTTGAATGGAATTAGACTGGCAATGACGGTAGACTGGCGGTCCATGGTTAAGGACACTCTTGCGTTATTCGTGTCTGGCAATGGTATTGAACTAATCTTAACAATATAACTTATATCTATTGTTTGAATTTGAATTAAAGTTAAAAGTTTTTCGTAAAAAATCATTCTTTTAGTTAAATCATTGTTATAAATAAGGTTCTGTTCTTCAATTTGATAGTCTATGGTCTTTTCCAAAATATCTGAAATGAAAGTGTAAACTAACCCTGTTCAGGTTATATTTTTACGTAATTAAAACCTACATAACATTTGTATAAGGGTTTCAACTTTATATCTCACTCCTTTTTCCAGTAATTATTTTTTGAATAAAATTATTAAATTGTAATGGAAAATCATCGACGAAAATTTAGATTATAAAATTAATTGAAAACTGAAAAACAATTGAAGGTGTTCATTCGTTTGTTTGCATTTTCATCACATACTTTTGGTATAGACTATAGTTATATTTATTATTTAAAATAATATAAGTTAAGGTTCACGCGTTACCCAATACGTGTAAGTGTAAAGTCGTTTCACCATTCATCTCCTAAATTCAATAGTAGATGAACAGTTACATCGCACGTGTTCAAAGTTAACTGTCGGTGATTCGTTCCTTTTAGAGCTTGCAACATCTGTCTTGATAAGATAGTTATCTTACTTCTAAGTGGGTTAAAGTGTGGTCATATTTGACTTTGTTGTGGAGGAAGTATGTAATTAGTGAAATATGGGTTAGATGTTAATTTCGCCAAGAATTTCGTCTGTGATACTGAGATATAAGGCATTTGAACCCAAAAGTTACTGCTGTGTCATGTCATAAGTTGTGAGTTTTGGGTTCTTATGAAGGTTAAAGTTGCTTAAATTATCTTCAAATGTATAAAACTTTTGTTTCTTCTCCATAATGAATATTCATTCGTTAAAGATAATTTTATAGAAATTACGAAACACAGTAAAGAGATTGTCTCCTGATATTTAGAGTAAAATTGGGCATGATTATATTCAAAACAGAAAAATGTAGCAACAAAATATAGAAAAAACAAAAGCTTCAAATAAAAAACTATGCACTATTAAAAAACATGTTCCAACTAAAACGCCGTAAGTGGAACTTGCTATCACGTATATACGCTATGAGCCGACACAATACGACCGATGTCAAACTTTGAACTCGTTAAAAATTTACGTTCATAGCTCTATAGTTGGTTAGAACTCATCACTTTGCATGCCATTTGTACAGAATTTTATCGCGTGTAATAACGTTACGTTACCTATATTAAACAAAGTTTTTTATACTTACAAGGGTTAGAGTAACACGTCGTGGAACAATGAATATAAAAACTTTGTCAAAGTCAAAGTATTTATTCGTGCGATTTTTGGTGATATAACAGAAGGCCAATTCTCGTAATTCAAAACGTTCAAAATCTAGTCGCAGTCTCATCTTGGCGACAAACAAAGACTTGTCAAAATGTAGGGAAATTCGAGGTTTTTTTGACAGATTGAGACTGAGATCAGACTGTGTATGTTCTTAAAATGACGAGAATTGCCCCTCAAATCTTACAGATATTTTATAGAAACTCAAAAACTACTTAGTTACTACCCTTTAGGGCGCATACACTATTAATTTAACAATATTAGAAATTAAATAAAAAATTATATACGATACAATTCAAATAAATTAAAAGTCTTTAGATAGGATATATTACATTATAATTTGTACCCAATAAAAGCATTAAAATCGTCAAATGTTAAACAAGGAACATATTCCAAATGATTGCAAACTATCTGAAGAACCGTAAACCATTTATTGGTAAGAATTCTACTCTATAAACATGAAATAGGAAATAAATCGAGGTGTTAGGAATCAAGCATTAAAACATTTCAACGGTTGCAGCGATACATAAATTGAAACGGACAGTAATCCATATGGAATAACTGTGATATACGATGTTCCGGGATAATCCAGGCATCTGCCCTACTTTATCTAGGACACGAAGTAATGGCATTATCGCGAAGTTTGAGACTGAGACTAAGATTCTAGGATCGATTCCAAGAGAATTATTACGTAACTATGCATACGAGCCAATAAGCTCTTGGAAGTAAGCAGCGTTCCTAGATGCATGCTTGAGATTGACTATTAAAATATCGTCGTTCAAGTCTCAGACTTCGCTTAGCCATGAATTTTATTTAAGTTTTTACGTTCCTTTGAACCTGACCTTTTTTATTTACAGAATTACAAGGGTCTAGTCGTCTGTTGGTAAATGGAGGTGCGGTTCGCCTGCTCGCAGTAAAGATGATGGGGAATGAAGAAGATTGAGATGGAGAACATGGCTTTATCATAAAGTAGCTAGTGATTTTCTAAGGTAAGTCTTCTGTTTAGAGTTTAGACGTTTTAATAGTCACGTTCCCTTTACCTTCACCCCTGTACAATAAAGATACTCATAAAAAATATTTTACTTTCAAAATCTGCCCTATCTATCAGTCCAACGCATCCTAGAACGAGAATTGATTACCCAAATTAACTTTGATCGGAAAGAATTTGTAGAAAAACTGGAACGGAACTTACTTTTTTTAAGATTTGTAACTCTCATTCACCGAAGTCATGCTCACTATCCGGGACATTGGGATAATGAAATCGTTCCATAGTTTTCCGATGCCAACATTTTTTTCTCCCGTCGTGACAGTATTTTCGATGTGATTTATCCAAGCTCAGATTCCCATAACCGGATTTATTTTTCCTCTATTGATGCGTTTATTGGCGTTAAGGATTCGGTGTAAAGTTATAGTTTTTGGACGGAATCTTTAAGACTTTCTCTTTAAGTAACCACTCTTCAACTTATAGTGTAGGAAAGATCATTGTACTTTTTGCTTTTTACTGCCAATGACTATATTAGAAGTACATTTTAATTTCCAAAGGACTTTTTTCTATATCTATTTTATTAACTTCATGTCTTCATGACGCATTGGGATTTCCTGCTGCACTCCTTTCTTCATTCATTGTATTAAATGCTTCTCGACAAGATTTATCATGCAATAAAGTTATATGTACTTACTCAACTGGAATTATGAATGTCCTCTTATCGTTTTTAAGTAGTATGTCATGTAGTAACAATATTCATCAGTTTTTGAAATCAAAGAAGCGTCTGTTTTTGCTCTCGTACTAAATACAGATATACCTTTGTATTTAAATATTGCTCATAAAAGAAGAAAAAATGAATTAAGTCTGGTAAAAATGTTTGAGTCATCCTTATCAACAATGTGTATTTTATGTTAGTTATACAGTAGTTTATTGTCAATCTTATCATGTATAAAGTTAATGTAGTGTATACTCGGTAAAGTTTAATGCCTTTTACTTCCTGATCGCATGCATGGTTCCTACAAAATACATCTAATGAAGCTTAGTAATATTAATTTACTAAATTCCTTATCTATATTACAGAATGGCTGCCAGATCAGAAGTTATGGATAACTTTGAAGCTGTACCAGCTGGATTTGGATGTCAAACCCTTCTTTACATAAGATGTTAGTCGGGTTGAACGTCAATCATGTGACAAAATTTAATAGACAAACAAAGCTACCCGGCGCACCCCAATCATCGCTCTACAAACACATCGCCTTATTTGACTTACAATAATTTAGTTAGTACCAACTCTGTCCGTGTTCCCATGCTCCCATTACCCATCCTAACAACGGAGCTATGCATCGGAATTGGCCAGAAAATCACGATAAGTATCTCTTGGTTGTCACGATCCAATTCCGACCGAAACGCTCCCGGTCGAGATTTGAGTGAGAAGACGTGACCTTTGTACCGAGTCGAAGTAACTTCAAGTGTGAAACGTCATGTCTAACCAGCGGGTGGCGCGAGTTGACCAGCCGAACAACAAATTTCGTTAATGTAAAGTACAAAACAGAAAAATCTTTACAACCCGCGTTCGGATATCAGACGTCGATCAATGTCACACTGAAAATACGAATCTATCTGATTTGATGTGACCCTGAGAACTGGGATTAGTCATTGCTTTTATTGTGAACGATGCTTTGAGTGGCTGTAGAAAAACACATTGGGAGTTTTGATATTGAAATGACGGTCAAGATGATACAGGTGAAACGTAATGGTTTTGATTGATCGACGCCGACGTAGATAATAATTTGCAAAGAACTTATGAGTCACTGATAAAATTAGTCGACACCGATTTCCAGTGAAGTTATCAGTATCCGAATCTGTAATTTATAACATAATCCGTTCTAAATTATTCACTTCGGATTCAATATCTCGAAAGCCGGCAAATTAATATTAATAATTTACAATTCGAATTGTGTTTGATATTGTACAAATCGAATTTCGTTACGATAAAACAATAAGCGACTAAGCTCGAAAGTAAGGAGTTTGGTTTGATATCTGGTCAATTTCTTATCTAGTATTGGGTATGATAGGGGAATCAATTGTGCGTTTAACCGTGAAATCCTGAGATAGGGCCGATATCCCCGGATAATGATAGCAGGTATCTTGGAACCAGAAATAGTTTTGGTAACTTATTGGGGACAATAATGGAATATGATTCTGCTAGTGACGTTTCTATTTGTTGGACATGAAAGAGCAAACAAATACAGATATAAATATATTCGCTGTGGGGTAGAGCGGTGTAATTGATACGGAATGTCTTTTGTAAGAAGATGATTTTAGATAGGTATATAAATAAAGCTTAAGGACAAGATTTATTTTGTTGTTGTTTATTTTTTCAGTTAAAACAATATTGGGCTTTGGAACACTATGGAACAATCCCTTTTTTTGTTTTCTGCTGTTCATGATTGAACGAAATTTTAATTTTATATGTTGATAGTACTAACTTAGCACCTATAAAGGAAAGAGTTACTTAATAGATTATTATTATAAAACTTTGCAGACAGACTCTGCGTGTGGTAAATACAAGTTTAACTTCTTTGAAACATTAACGGTATTAATTATCTTACCAAATACTTGTACCTAAGTAAAATTTTAATTCTGATCACGGAGCATATAATATTTCATTAACATGATAGTAATGAAACATAATACTCATGTTATAAAGTCAATTACCACACGTTTCAACGATGCAGCTATTCGCAGTATGGTTACTTTCTCTCGATTTATCTCACAGTTGTAAACACGAAGATTATCATTTAAATATAATCAACGACTGCAAATTGATATTACTTGTACGTTTACCGAATCGATTATTGTTTCTCATGTGATTATTACGGGAAGAACCTACTTGGGGTTTTGTAAGACAGATATTAATGTTACAATGATAGGGTTGCGTATATACACAGTAGGCAGGCATATGCATTTTCTTTTTTCTTTATATGCAGATACCAAATATCTCCAAGTTTAAGATGTTCCTTTGTAAGAGCTATATAGCTGGCTGATTGCCCTGGGTGTGTTGTACAAGGAAATATCTTAACATCTTTACTGGAAATAGGCTATCGAATAGTATCAGATCAGAAGAATCAAAGCAAGCTGTTTGTTGTATTTTATGTTGCATATCATGATATTGTTAAAAATTAATGATTTTATTTATTTTTATGTGTTTTCATATCTCGGGATCATCTTATTTATTTATTATTATTATATTTATTTTAATGATATTGTTATTAGTCTGTAAGTCTTCCGAAAATAAAATAATAAATAAATAATAATAAAATACTGGTATTCAGCTGCATCCTGTTAGACTGAAAGCCCCCAGACCCCAACATAGTTGGGAAAAAGCTAGGCAGATGATGATAATGGTGTTGTTAAGAGTAGCAGAGTAGAGTTTCAATTGTTTGTAACTATAGTTGATTAGTTTGTACTATAAAATAAAAACCTTGTGATGGATCGATATTGATGTTCGGTTCCTTATAAACAAAAACTAATTATTTTGCTTACCAATGATAGCATTTTTAATTGCCAAACTGGGAATACAGATTAGTAAGCTAAGTTTATCTGTGGTACCTAGCTCTTTCCATATGGGAGGGTCTACTATGCAAAACTATGATGTATTTGCTTCATTATTGGTAATGCCAATGATACAAGAGTCTTAATTTTAATCAATAACGGAACCTTAACCATAAATGAATTGTACATAGTAGATATAGGTTATATATTTAGAATAGCATCAGTGACGTAACTTACAATTACAACTGCCTCATTATTGTTATCGTCCGTCTTTTATTATGTAAACAATAGTGTTCCGATGTGTGCTTCTGACTTCGCATTGCTTTGTTACACTCTAGATTCGATTTAGTAATTGTATTCTATGTTACATATTTAACTATAATTGACAATGAAATAAACATGTACCATTGATATATTAACTGTCTTTTTATTATGTTTCCCTAATGTTATATGCAAGTCACTTATAGCTTTTGAAGTATCTATTCAAGCAAGTATGTTAACCCTACATTCTACTGAACAAACAGTGTCAGTTGCAACAATGCGGCCGCAAAATGTTTCTCATTAAGAAAAAATTAAAGCAGACGGGCAGCGGACATTCAAAGTATGTCACACCATATGTCGGTATCGTACCTAACACTTTAGAAAACTATTAAGAAAAAAAATCAATGTTCTCCTCGGACCGTGTCCGACAGAAGGTCGCATAACTAGCAACGAATACAGAACGTATTGTAAATCTCTTTTATAGCTACTATGCTATCCGTGACGGTTGAAATATGACTTGGGTGTTTCTCTACCTGAAAAGGGACCATCATTATGCCCGAGATGACTGTCGGCAAACCAAAATTATTTCTCATCCTTTTTTTACTTAATATTTCGATTTGGAAACAACGAAGTTAACAGTAATGCCGCCATTTGTATTTCTAAAGATTCGTTAGTTTTTGTGGCGGCGGCAAGACAAAAAGTTTGTTCCTAGTTCTTTAAACAAACCACAAGTTTTAATAAATAGGTAACAGTTAAAATTAATGGTTTAATGATAGCAAATTACTATGGACAATCTCTTGAGCAAACTTTAGAAAATACTCATTCCTGTCATTAAAGCTGAATAAGGTTTTGAGAGGAAAAAAACGACCATTTTATATTTGATGATATTGTTTTATTTTTAAATTAATAATATGTAACAGTCGAGGATATTATAATTACATACACAGAAACAATCAGTTACATACTTAGCGATAGCAAGACAGACATAAATTTGATACAAGTTCCTTCTAACAACAAAAAATTTAGTAATACCACTGAATATGTAACTAAGTAGTTATCTACAATTTTCAACACTATGAAATAATTTTAACTAATGACTAGTAATACTATACAATAATTTTCATACAATGATTAGTAATGTCTATCTACAAAATATTTGGTAACAATGAGATATACTATATCAAAATACTCATGCTAGTCTTCACTCCTGATACTGGCATTATTTTTTTTTTATACAATATTATGTATCAGTCTTAATGTACAACAATTCATATAGCTTTATACAATGAAATACAATAAGGCTTCACTCTACTTAGATACGTTTAGAATACATTTAACAATACAGTCTTTTAATATGACAATGTCCGTACTATTGAGGAACGAAGTCATTTTGGCCAAATTATCTAAACCAATATTTTAAACTATCACGTTTCAATAAGGCATGGCCAACTCAAAAAGCGGTCTAGCCTACACATGCGCTTGGAATGTGAAGTTCCATTACGAAGTATCTTTTACCGATAAAGAGAGTTTAACAATCTTATCATCTGTGCACGACTGAATGAGTTTGTGGCAAGCAGTCGTGCACAGATGAGCGGGGCTGTAAGTAACCTTGCTCGTCGAGCATCGATGGGGAGTGATGCCCAGGATGTTTACGCAACGTATTAGGAGGCCTAGGCCGACCACCATACGGCTGCTCGTAATTTTGTGTATCAATAGAAATGTAGCTATGATGTAAATTCTCCCCATCCTGAATTTGACTTGTCAATGTTGTATTTGTCAACATCGACGTGTCATCCTCAACAGTTATACCCACGTTAGCAGCAGTGGGTGTTTGAGGCGGTATCGCGTCGTATTTATACCAATGTTCCGGCGCAGTAGGCGAGGCCGTATATCTAGAAGGATGCCGTCTACCATTTGGACACACGCCATGATTGTAATTCATTGTATCTTTGTTCCAATGCAAATTAGAAATGTCTGGCATTACAAACCTAATTTTCTCCCAAAACTTCTTCTCGCCCCATAATAAAACGTTGCAAGTTTTCAAATAGCTTTGAAAATCTAGATCTAAGTTTAGAGCGCTAACATCTGTTGTTAAAATGAAAACTACTCTGTGACGCCTTATTGAGGGGTGAATAGAAGTAATAACATGTTTCATAGCTGCCTTAAAACTAGCTTTTGACCATTCGTTTTGTAGAAAATTAAATGACACAAATACTAAAATTCTCTTTGATGATTCAGCAGCGTTTGTTATTTGCTCAGACAAGTAATTATCAGGCGCATGTTGTAAATCTCTGTAATGAAAGCACATCGTATAACCAGAGTGTTCCATTTCTGGAGCCACAACTTTAGAAACAAAATCATCATCCAGTAAACTATATACAGCGTATCCATCGTACAATCTATCTCTATCGAGCTCACTTTCTTGAATTGAAGCACTTTTGAACAGTCTAACTCCATATTTAGAATGCGCCCACAAGCGTACATTCTGCCTGAACGAGAACGCTAAGGCACCGAATAATAGAATAAGAATAACACTTATCAGAACTACAGCTAAAAGTGGCACAAAGTTCAATTTAATAGGGCTCACTTCATCGTACTGATACGGTTGATTTTCCGTAGGAATAGTATTGTCCATAACACTTGAATCACGACATCTATCAATCGCGTCAAACACAGTATAGTTCGATATGAGTCCATTTTCACTAACACAAAACATTTCGACGGGGTCTTCATAGTACTTCTTGAACCAGTTCTGAAGAGCCGGGATGTTGTCACATGTACACGTGAACAAGTTTCCTTGAACGTTGACGCTTTCCAAATGAGATACATGCGCAAATTTTTTGTCAAGGTCGAGAATCTTGTTTCCTTGGAAGTGCGCTACTCTTAAAGATGACAGGTTCTCAAAAGTCTTGTTTGCGACACTTGTCAAGAGGTTATCATTCAAGTATAACTCCCTCAAGTGTTTTGTTTGCGAGAACACTTCAGCAGACAACTCGGTCAGATGGTTATTTTCAAGGTGAAGAATGTTTAATGAATGCAACCCATTTAGGGTGTCATTGTCAATGTTAGCAATATTGCTGTTGTTCAAGTAGAGCTTGTGTAACTTTTTCTTTCCAATGAATAAATGACTGTTCAAGGCTTGGAAGTCGTTGCCGTCTAGGTACAGTTCTGTGGCATCCATCGGTATTTTCTCGGGGACTTCTGTGTAACCCACATTTGAACAATCAATGACATTAGAGTTCCAATTGCTGTCATGAAAGCAAGAACAGCCTTCAGGACAAGTCATCTTGCAGTCACAAGCCTCAAAATCGCAGCAAAAGCAACTAGACGAGCAGTGAGTTTCATAAGAACAAAGGAACTGAGTTTCAGGAACATCCATTAGGTTAGCTTTTCCTCCATACTTATTATTTACAACTTCGCATGTTACTGTATCCAAATCCACAAATCTTGGGTATTGCCTCATATGGTTCCAAAGATTTATTTTTTGTAGCCAAATCATGTGACAATTGCATACAAATGGATTATTTCCAATAAAGAATTTTGGCAGCATTCTGTGCTTCGGTACATGGGGCAACGTAAACGCTGAGAGTTCAACGGTTCTCAATTTATTGTCCGTCACGACAACCTTTTCTAAGTTTCGTTTTTGTAAGAACGTACCTGGCTGAATCGTGTGAATTTTGTTGTTATTTAAGAAAAGGACTTCAATGGAATCAGGTATCGACCTTTCATCGACGTTTTCTAATGCATTGTAACTTACGTCAAGCATTTGGATATTTTGTTGTGAGTTCTGTTCGTTTTCTAGTTTCGTAATATTGTTACTGTGAATATCCAACCATTCAAGGCTTTCTGGCATATAACTATAGTCAAAGTAAATAAGCTTATTGTCCGATATGTTCAGCCAACCGAGGGTATTTAGTTTGTTGAAGACACCTCGGATGTCGGTCAGTTTGTTCCCGTCTAAGCGGATAGCTTTTAAAGTCGGATTAGATAAAAATGCGTCTTGCTCAATGGTCTCTATTTTGTTTGATGCCAAATTTAGTACTTGCAAGGATGGCAGAGTACTGAATGTATCCTTTGGTATGCTTGTAATCTGGTTGTCAACAAGCCGCAGTCCGTAGAGCTCTTCTAAGCCTTCAAAAGACGTATTCGCTACTTTAGATATGTTATTCTTCCCAATATCAAGTGATTTCAAGAACCTAAGCGTTTTTATTCCATCAGGAATGATATTCATACTATTTCCATTTAAGCCTAGATCTTGTAAATAAGTAATATTTTCAAAACAGCGCTCATGAATAGTAGATATCTCATTATTATCTAAATATAGCTGACTAAGAACAAACAAGTTTGAAAAAATGTGTTCGTTCAGTGTTTTTATCTTGTTGTCTGATATCGACAGTTGATGCAAGTTCTTAAGTTCAGCAAAAGCTCCGTTGCTGATAGCTTCAATAGCGTTGTTGTCTAGATTCAAAACTTGTAAATTGTTCAAGTCGTGGAAAGACTTTGGATCCAAACGTGCAAGTGAGTTGTAAGACAAATTCAATATAACTAGGCGGATAAGTCCGGCAAAAGTATCTCTGTTAACCCAATCGTTGGTAAGACGGTTTCTAGATAAATCCAATTTCTCAAGCTGATCAAGTCCTTCAAGTAATCCCGGAGCCAACACTGAAAGCGAATTATTCGCTAATGAGATTTCTTTGATAACTCGTGATGATTGAAATAGTTCAGGAGGGACAGCGACTAACTTATTTCCCGACAAGTTCAGAATTTTTAATGAATTCAATCCGACGAAGGCTCTGTCGCCTATTTCATTAATTAAGTTGTTCTGAATATTCAACACTTCTAAAGATCTGAGGCTAGAAAGACCGTTGTCAGGAAGTCGTAAGATATTGTTGTGAGATAAATCAAGCATCTTCAGTCCAGTATTGCATGATTTACCTGGTGCGATGGGTCCCTTTCCCCAATCCGAGAAGCCGATTTCCGATATGTCTTGAATTCTATTGTTGGTAAGGTTCAATATTTCCAAACTAAAAAGCGGACAAAATACTTCAGAAGGTAACATGTAAATATTGTTGTCACCTAAATCCAGTGTCCGAAGTTCCATTAGTCCACGAAAACTTTCAGCGTGAAACTCCATAGTCATAGAAGGCCAATCCGTGTTATAGGAACGTAGAGTTAAACTTGTTAAATCACGCAGCGGAGACAGAACAGTAGCAGGCACGTACCGTATCTTGCAGTACTCAACGCGCAGATCCTCAAGTTTTCTCAGCTGGCCCAAAAAACTGCCGGTATTCATGTGCAACGAACTTTCGAAGAACAACAAATCCGTGCAAGTCAGTTTCAACTTGTTGATGTTGTACGCCTGCGCCGTGGTAATGTTTTTAAACAAGAAGTCAACTGAGCCGATGGTTTTAATGTTACACGTGAGAAAGTTTGATTCACTCAACTTTGTGTCCGAATAGTCCCAATGACAGCCGGTGGGGGCGGGCGGCGCGGACCGTGCGCGCGCACCGGTCACGACAACCAAACACATCCAAACTTTTAACGAAACCATGCCGTAAAAGTTCTTGGTCATTTTGCCACTGTAAAATAGTTCATTTGTCACTGATATATCACTAAAGTACTCGTTAAAACTTTATGTCACCAAACAGTCAATGTTATGAAGTCTGTATTGTTGTGTACACTTCGTTTTATAGCGCATGTAAACAGTGAGTGCGAGATCGCGGTAAAACTTTTGACGCAGCCATGCTCCCCTGCGGTCGGGCGGTAACTGACCTACGAAGTTTGAACGAACGAAAGCCGCATGGGTATTGGGGGAAGGGGCAGGCGCGGGGAACGCAACAATGACGACGGGTGGGACCCGGCACTGCATCGGCTTACAACAGATGGCACGCGTGTTTTTTAAGTACTCGAAATATTGGTTATGCAGCCGAAGACTTCGTGATTCGTTGGATGCACCTCCTTAAGTTTCATCTCAAAGGAGGTCGCAGTGACATCTGAAACAGTAGCAGTGACGTGACTTGAAAAAGTTAACTTGAACCTTTGCAGACACACTTGAACTTTGTTTTTAAAGTTATGTTTGGATGCATTACATTAAAAATTAAAAATGTAAAAGTTAAATAATAAATTAACAATACAGAGATTACTTCAGACTCTAATAATAAGGAAACGATTAAATATTTACTTTCGAGAGACATGCATGCAATTTTGACGAGATGGGCGGACATTTTTACGTCAATGCAAAATAAATGATTGACAGTTTAAAATCGGAAAAGAATGCACACAAAAGATATTGTGGTGTTTCAATTTCCTTTATGGATTATTGGAATGATTTAAGAACAGATGTTCAATAATGGGATTCTAGTACAATGTAGCGATGACTCTTAAAATTATAAGGTTCTTGTTAATAATGCCTTTATTTATTTTCATTAATAATATTATTTTGTACCTCCGGATGTACAGTCAGCGAGGAAAGTCGATTAACACTTTAATTTTACACAGTTTTAGAACTTAGAAGTAAAATTAAAGATTATTAACTCATAGCTATTATTATGATGTAATATAAAATACAATGTAGGTATTGATACCTAATTTTGTGTAATTTTAGATGATGTGTAAAAGTAGCACTTTTAGTTGACTTTTGTCTTTAAACGTAGGTACCTCTAAAAAGTTTAACTACAGTCAACCGCACATCAGTGGTAAATCTTGCACTACGAAAATCGCCCTTACTCTTACGACATAAAGGCACTGTCAATGTCACCACTGATGTGCCGTTGACTGTACCATCACTCAGAACTATCGTCCTTACAGAATGATTTAATTTCAAACAATGCCCCCAAGTTTCCGATTATGAAAAAACACAAAACCGACTAAAAAACTTTCTTGCAATATAAAATTTGCTGAAAAATTCTTAAAAAAAAGAAAAAGTTCTAAGAGTACTTGTGCTAGTTAGGCACAAAAACACGTCCATTCAAGAGGGCATCGTGCGTCACCGCAAACTCTAATCGTGGGCCATCGAATGCCATAACACGTGCGTGTCGGATCGCGTCTACCGTGGGAGACGGTCCGGGACCTTTGAATATCTTCAATGCCACTACAAATCACGTACCTCCCCCAGACACAGAGTAGAATTTAATCCTTAAATCAGTTGGTGTACTGAGGAAATGATATCTTCTATATACTTATAATAAATCTGTAGAAGTGAAAATTCTGTACATTGAAAATATCAAAAAAATAAATGGCAGGGGGTGTTACTAGACCGACACCGAACCCAAAAATGTGATTAAAAAATTTTTGTCTGTCTGTCGGTCTGTCTGTCTGTCTGTCTGTCTGTCTGTCTGTTTGTTCAGGCATCACGCAAAAACTACCGGTTCGATTACGATGAAATTTGGTATAATTATTCTTTAATATCCTGGGCACCACACTGGGTACTTTTTATCCCGGAAAAGTATATACAATAAAAAACAAACTTAATTTTGCGGTTCGATCCCTAGATCCGATTACTGTACCAACCGCAAATAATAAGTTTGTCGTAGGTTAGGTCACACGCAGTGGAGTTCATTTTTATTCCTTTTACTTTTTAGAGTTATTTAGGTTTATTTTTATATAAGTCGTAGGTATAGATTTTAATTTTAAAGTATAGGTAGTATATTTGATAGTGTACGTAGTGACCGTAGCTTATTTTATAATACTGTTAGGTAGGATAGTCATTCGTATAGATATTAGTTTTTAGAGATTTTACTTATTTATTGAGTTTAGATTGAGGGGCCCGTGGCTAAATAATAACAGCCGCACAGGTCGATCGGTCAGGTTAAGCTACGCTTGCCGCGGTCGGTCTGTGGATGGGTGACCATCTTTACATACCG
This sequence comes from Apamea anceps, assembly GCA_951799955.1. Classification (NCBI taxonomy): domain Eukaryota; kingdom Metazoa; phylum Arthropoda; class Insecta; order Lepidoptera; family Noctuidae; genus Apamea; species Apamea anceps. Next base: position 13,934,751 of record OX637510.1, on the reverse strand, counting down.
AGACACCTCCGTGCCTCGGAAAGCACCTTAAGCCGTTGGTCCCGGCTGTCATTCGTGGATCTTTGACAGTCGTTACGGGTAGTCAGAAGCCCGAAAGTCTGACAACCAGTCGTACCAAGGGTATCGTATTACCCAATAACTGGGTTGTGGAGGTCAGATAGGCAGTCGCTCCAATACTGGTATTCAGCTGCATCCGGTTAGACTGGAAGCCGGCCCTGAACATAGTTGGGAAAAGGCTAGGCAGATGATGATTGAGTTTAGATTAGTTATCGTCATAAATAGGTTTATTTAGGTAGGTAGGTATTTTATTTTATGTTATTGAGTTTATTTATTTTTTTAATTAGATAGGTACTTAGGTAAAGATATCATATAGGTACCCTCTTAATCACCATTAATGAGACACAATTGGTTTTCTATTGTAATTAGCCACAAAGGGCCCGCGAAATAGATGGCATCCTGGTGCACATACATTTTATCCTGTTAGCACGTTCCCGTGGGATAATTTCCGACATCCACGCGGGCGAAGCCGCGGGCAGAAGCTAGTAATGAAATAATTACTTCAAAACGTCAGGATGTGGTAATGATATCTCCAATAGGGTAGATTTGTTTGAGCAGTTAACTTTTTATGAGTCATAACAATTGTGGAATTTATTATCCTTTCCGGATGCCTGCTAGGACTTACTAAAAAGAGGACTCTACAAAGTACCTTATCACTTAAAAGTTATCAGTCACGTAATGCATTAACAATGGTGCTTCCTGCACAATTTCGGGCCAGATTGACACTATTCTAAATGTAGATCAATATAAAGATAGAAAGCAGAATATTTGGTGATACTTTCCTAGAAAGAGGTCTGTCGGGCCAAGGTCGTATCACTCTCAATATTGACTGAGAATATCAATAGTCGTGCTATTGATATTCTCAGTCAATATTGAGAGTAAATATCTCACGTGCCCATGACGTGATGGCTCAATATTTACAAGAGGACATCAAACACAATATTACCACTTATCTCGTAACAACTGACTCCGAAAACATCTTATAGCGATCTTCCCCAAGGAACGAGTTACGTTATATAACGTTATATAACACAACGAGTGTGTTGACATTGCCCGATATCGATAGAAGTTCAACATGACTTTTGTGTGAAAGAATGGCTTCGTTTATCTACTAATATTTATGACTTTTTCAATCTATTACAGATTGCCTTTAAATGGATGCTTCAAACCGTAAGCCATGTGTGGGTTTCATTATAAATCGTCAAACAAATAGATAGTATCTGTCCGATAAATGAACCGAGAATAAAAGGTACCAAAGAATTGAAATGTAACAGTTCTATAAAAAGCATACAAGCATTATGCGACAAATCGATATTGCAGAGACAACGCCCCTGCTAATAGTTCTGTTATAATTTATCAGTCTATTGTCGATCAGTCATTCGATCATAGAACTAGACTGTAATAACAAAGATATTATAATGGACAACGGAAATGAGTCAATTACGATTAGAGCTATTGATAACTTAATTAAACTTTGTTACGTAGAATTGGATACATGCAATGCATTGTCAGCTTGTGAAAAAACTAAAAGTAAACAAACTGTGTCCAACGGAAGCCTAGACAACATCATTGAAACAGCTCTGCGGGAAACTAAGAGAACAAACAAAGAAGAATCGGCAGCCAGAGTTGAGGCCAAAATTTACTCCTGCACACTATTGGAAACAATTACATTAGCCGTGACCAGAACGTTTTGCATTCTATTCAGAGCAGCAGGCGTCCTCACTGAGCATTGAACAAGGACTAGTCAAAAACAAAAGAGCTTCGACGAGAGAAATTAACAATATGGACAGTTTCTCGGATTCGAAGCAAAAAAGCCTTTGAAAGTTATGACCCGTAATAAAAGTAGTGCTAGGGTATGTCTTGGTTAGACAAAGGGATTCTACCGCAATTATGCTATTGCCTATATAAATTTGTTGAGACAATAGTTTTAAATGTAAAGCGATGCTGGTTACTTTATGGCTGTCAACGCCGCAAATAACACATTTTGGTTGAAGATTGTAAATCTTAGAAAGCTATGTTTGGTCTTGTTTGCCACAAATTGTTTATTGTCCAGTGCCTTTACTCTTGTAGTGTCATAAAATTATTAGTTAATATCCCTCGTCCCCATGTTATGGGTTTGGAACTGAATGTTTTTACTATGGTTATTGCCATAATTATTCATTCGCAAGTTATAGTAAATCCTTAAAAAATGGTCGGAAACAGTGTTTTATTTATTACTTTAGTAAGAGTCCAATAAAATTCCAGTGTGGAACAAAAGGTTCGATTAAAAGAGCATTTAATATAAATCACTACGGTATTTCACAGTATCATCTTAATGCTTTTCCTTTATCTTTAAGACTCATGTCATGGACCCAACAACTCTAAAGCGTGATTGTTATTTGTTAAGTGAGACATCGCATCTGTTAGAGGTGAACGCTGAACGATAAAGGCATTTTAACTGATAATCTCAACAAAATATTGCTTACGTCTCGATAAAGGTGGCCTCAGTAAACAGGTACTCCCAAGGCACGTTTCGAGTCAAATAAGCAGCAAGAAAGGGTCCGAAACAGAAAACGCTTTGTGCTAAAAACGTCGACCCCTTATCTTCCTCGGATGGGTCGCTACCATAGACACAGGAAGATAAAGACCATCATCGATAAATTAATTAAATGGATAATAAATTTCACATTCTAGTTTAAGTAGCTATCAAAACGTAGCCTCTAAAAAGCTGATTGACATTCATGATATTCCTTTAAAAAATAATCAACTTCAATTTTCATATCTTTGATGTTTTTAATTATAATAAAGTATTTTAATGAGGCATAAAAACATCATCGTCGTAATATCTTAGTAGGTATGTTACCTGTTTTTCAATAATATTTCGTCATGAGAAATGTTGTCTAGCTTCAAAGTCCTCAGTACTGTATGATTCTAAAATAGGTAAGACTAAGAAACAATTTTGAATATTCAATTTCGCGAATTGAATTGCAATTCTCATTCGGTATTCATTTTAGAAAAGTGAGTGTACAAAGTGCGGTTAAATCTCCATATTCGTGCCGTGTCTCTCGGCTTCATGTCTATCTGTGGAGACTGCTTCCAGAGGCTCAGCACGAAGTCATCATTCATACGAGGAGATATCATCGTCGCTCGTCGTGGCCACGGCTTTGCTTGTTAACAATAAAAATGTTATCCGGCGCTTACACAAAATGTATCTCGGGAAAACGACCAGTCTCGCTCTCACTCATTTTAGTCTTTTTAGTTTCTCAACGATTATTTACATTTATGGGCTTCGCTTTCTTTGGAGAGGTTTGCAAGTTTTAATTTTAATTGGTAGGTAAGCATATTTGATAAAAAGCTCTGCATTCTTAGAAGTCATTGTTGCATTTAGGTTTCACAACACAAGAGCGTTCACAGTTTGCGCGCGAACCGGTGAGACAAGCACACGCGTCAGTCAGCCGCTCTGAGTATATCGCAATGCTATTAATTTTACTACTACCCGCTTCTCGAAATTGTGAATAATGAGTGAAATTAGTAAAAGTCGAACGAGTTTGATAATGAGTGATGAAAATATTTTGGAGACGATGGAAAACGAAGATGGGATGCTAAACACTACAGGAAAAAGTTTGGGAAATGAGATTTGCCGAAGTAAAAGATTAAGAAATGATGGTGAAGAGCTAGAAGATGATGATGGTTTTGTGACGATTAATAGAAGAGCAAAACGTCTCTTGCGCAGTTATTCTAAAAACAGTGATACTAGAAATCAGTCGCTAAAAGATAATACATCATTAGAAAATCAATTTGAAGTCTGCATCACTTCTAAGAATGCTTTGCCAAAACAAATAGCGATGGCTAAACTACTTCGAAGGTTTGATATGCAAAATATTGAAAGAATAAAATATAAAAGTACCCACAAAGCTTTGATTTTATTTGGTTCTAAAGAAAATGCTGATCAATTGATAGATTGTAAAGAAATAACAGATTTGGGACTAAAATGTCAAATGACTTTTGAATCAAACTTAGCTTACGGAATAGTTAAACAGATGGACTTGGAAATTGATATACAAGAATTAGAAGAGAACATAAAAAGCGACACTCCGATCATATCTATAAGACGCCTAAAACGGTTAAGTAACGAAGGAGTATGGGTTGAAAGTGAAACAGTCAGGCTATGTTTTAAGAGTGATACCTTACCACCGTACGTTTTCGGTTACGGTACCAGGTTTAAGGTCGAACCTTATACTTTCCCAGTGACGCAGTGCTCAGGATGTTGGATGTTTGGGCATAATAAGAAGTTCTGTCCCACTAATAAAATACTATGTCCAAAATGTGGTAAAAACCATATAAATTGTGAAACAAAACAATATAGATGCTTGAACTGTAAAGGCCCACACATGTCTTTAAATAAGGTATGCCCTGTTTTTAAAAAAGAAAAAGGGATCCGTTATTTAATGAGTAAACATAATTATAGTTATCGAAAAGCTTTACTAATGTACGACGAGGTATTTAAAGACAAAGAACAAATAATTGGCGATGAAAATATACAAGTACAAGAGTGGCACAACTCTCAGCCTCAAACAAGAAGTTATAGAGATGTATTAGCTGATGCACCTACCTGTCAAAATCAACAAGATATAGATATCACATCAGAGGGGTCAAGCAGTGTGATATTAAACAATCACAATATTAATTCGAAGAAAATAAATAGTAAAAGACGCAAAAAGCAGAAGAAGTCAAGTGCTAATAACGATGATAGTTTACTAGTACAAGAACGTTCGCAACTAGAAGAAAACCAGGCAGAAAATCAGCACGCAGCAGGAAACAGTCAGGAAAGAAGAAACAGAAATAGTGAACGGCCATTTAGCTTCCATAAAATGTTCCAACAAATTAAGGAAATAATTATGTCAGATGCGGGTTTTGAGGATAAAATTAAGGAGATATGTGAAATGTTATTTAAAAAGATTTGTAAATACGTGATGTCAATGATAAAAAATGTAGACTTTATAACTAATATAATATCGAACTTAAATAATGGATAGATCACTAAAAGATTTTACAGTTAATATACTTCAGTGGAATTCACAGAGCATTCGGCCTAAATTAATTGAATTCGAATCCATACTATCCATGGAGCGAATTCATATAGCTATCCTTAGTGAAACTTGGTTAGAAGAAGATTGTAATTTCAGTTTATCAGGATACAATATCTATAGAAGGGACAGACTGGATGCATATGGGGGTGTCTTAATTATCACACATAAGTCGATAAAAGCTGAGTTATGTTGCATTAGTTTACAAAATACAGGTATAGAAATTGTGGGTGTTAAAATCCTTAATTGTAAAAACCTTAAAAATATTTTATCTGTCTACTGTCCTTCCTCAATCAGGACTACACAGTCTGATTGGGACGAACTATTTTCAAAATTTTCAAACCAAACCTTAATTGCTGGCGATTTTAATGGGCATCACCCTAATTGGTCCTGTAAAACAGACTCTAGGGGAAATCAAATTATGGACGCAGCCTTGGAATATGGATTTGTGCCAATTAATAATGGTGATGTGACTAGAGTTAGATATGTTAACAATTATCTACAACAAACCTCTCCAGATATTACCTTCACTTCTTCAGATATCGCTATTAATTTCACGTGGTCAGTATTAAGTGAAAGTTTGGGCAGCGACCACGTAATGATAAAAATTAAATTAAATTATCAAGATACGTTGCACTATTTTAGGAGACGTAACTTTAGGAAAGCTAATTGGATTAATTACCGTAAAGATATTGAACAATTGTTGAGTAATTTAAGTAATTCATATTATAATGTTCAAGTCATGTATGATAATTTTATCTCCATTATTAACAAATCCGCGGAAGCTAATATTCCATTTATAAAAATCTGTAGTGACCCGCAACGAAACTTTATTCCTAAACCCTATTGGCATTCCAATCTTTCAAAACTTGTAGCGGAAAGGAGAGTAGCATTGTCGCGTTTTAGACGTAATCCAACTCCTGATAACCTTGCTATGCTAGAAAACAGGACTATAAAAGCTCAACGTGAAATAAAGGGTGCTAGGTTGAAAAATTGGCAAGAGTTTTGCAGCTCTATAGATGAAACTACATCACTATCGGAGATGTGGCGTAAAATGAGATGGGTAAAAGGCTATAAACAAAACAAACACTATGTTTCTTCTACAAAAAAGGAGGAATTATTGACAACTCTCGCCCCTGATTCAGTTCAACCACCTAAACCTATTTTTATGTCAGATAATTGTTTATTAGAAATTGAATTTACGATACAAGAATTGGAAGCATGTCTGAAGAAGAAGGATACAGCACCTGGGGATGATGACGTAACCTACACCATGATATTTAATCTTCCTGAGGTAGGTAAACAGTATTTACTTAAAATATACAACAGTATACTTAATTCAAGCTGCGTTCCCTATCAATGGCGTAATATAAAAGTAGTCCCCATTCCAAAAGCCGGTAGTAGTTCTGATATTAAATTAAGACCCATTTCACTAATATCTTGTCTGTGTAAGTTATTTCACTTAATGTTAGGAAAACGTTTAGAATGGTTCGTTGAGCATAATAAGGTTCTGTCTTCTAGTACAACTGGGTTTAGAAGAGGACAGTCCTGCCTGGACTCACTGACACAATTGATCACTACCATACAAATTGGGTTCACTAAAAATGTCCCTACTTTGGCCTGCTTTATTGATATTTCGAACGCATACAACAACGTTCTAATTGACAAGGTCGTGGAATCACTTGATAATTTAAATGTTGGCAATAAAATATGTAACTACTTTTGGGAATTCCTAATAGAAAGACATCTAATAATTAAGGGCGATTTGGAGAATGAAGATGATATTATGAGATGGACTAACAGAGGACTTGCACAGGGTGATCCGATCGCGCCTTTTCTTTTTAATATAGTGACACTCGAAATATGTAAAATCAATTTTATACGAATATGTCAATATGCCGATGATTTTGCTATGTTTATTAGCTGCAATAATTTGTCTAATAGCATTCATAGCATGCAGACTGCATTAAACTTAGTAACTTCGATCTTATCAAAGATTGGTTTAGATGTGTCAGCACAAAAATCTCAGTTTTGTCTATTTCAGAGAGGACGTAGAAGACAGCAATTAGAATTTAAAGTAGATGGTGTTCCTTTGAAATCTGCAATCAATATTAAATATTTAGGTTTATGGTTAGATCAATCACTTCGATGGGGCAAACACATAAATGAAGTCTGCGAAAAAACACAAAAATTTGTAAATTTAATGCAGGTGTTAGCGGGCCCTGGTTGGGGTATACATCCAATGCATTTAAGGCGTTTATATATTTCAGTTATTAGAAGTCGATTCGATTACGGTAGTTTTCTTTTTGATAATAGTGCAAACATTAATTTATTTAAATTAGACAAAATTCAAAATAAAATGTTAAGAATCATTGGCAGCTTCATAAAAACAACTCCTATTCATGTAATGGAAAGCGAATTGTGTCTGCCTCCGTTATTCTTAAGAAGAAAATATTTAGCTATAAAACACTGTCTTAAAGCTAAGTCATGGACCAATGGTGTGACGGTAAAGTTGCTATCTGAACTCGGTGATCTTTGTACCAACAGCTACTGGACGACTAAAAAGAAGCCAGGTTTAATGATTGCGTTTAACATTACTAACAATGAACATATTTACTCATCAAACCCGTTAGATATGTACAAATTAAATTTTTGGTGTTCCAGACTAAACCTTAAACATACAGCTAAAACTTTATTGAAATGTATAAATGAGCCAAAACACTATTACGATACAAATATTTTAAAAAACAACGTTTTACAAGAAATTGGTACTGCTTATGTTGGATGGTATACATTATTTACTGATGGTTCAAAGAGCACCGAGATAGGTGCAGCATTTTACGACCCCGTTTTAAAATATGGAGGCTGTTTTAAAATTGTTTCAAACGTATCGATAATGACAGCAGAGCTACTTGCGATCTCTAAAGCCTTATCATATGCCGTTGATTTGCAGTCTTCCAAAGTAGTTATTTTTACGGATAGTAAAAGCGCCCTCCAGCATTTGGCTCGATGCGCCTCTGGTTGTAGAGGTGTACCGCTAGCCTATGCTGTTTTGAGGAAACTATTTGATTTAAATAGAAATGGTAAAGATCTGATCCTACAGTGGATACCGTCACACATTGGACTAAGGGGCAACGAGGAGGCAGACAAGCTAGCTAAATTTGCATCGGTCAATGGAACAGAAATTTATATTCTTCCTACCTACTCTGAAGTTATGATGCACTATAAAAATCGCTGTCATGATGATTGGATTGGACATTACAATGATAAGTCTGAATCAAAAGGTATATGGTACAAAATATTGCAAAAAGAACCTCCTCGTATACCGTGGTTTGCTAACCAAACCTTTAACCGTAAACTATTGGTTATAGCCTTTAGAAGTCGATCCGGTCATATGCCACTAAAGGGTTTTGCATATTTAATGAACAAAGTAGATTCTCCTAACTGTGACACATGCCAAAAAAGAGAGGATGTGCAACACCTTTTGGTTGAATGCGTTAAAAACCAATCTCAGAGAGACATTATAGTTAATACTCTTAAAATTAATAAGTTAGATGTAGGTATTTTTCTAAGTTTACTGTCGAAACCATCCTCAAGAGAGGCCAAGATGGTGTATAATCTGTTAGTAAGTAATTAGTATCAACTTATGTGATATTATATCAATAAGGCATGTATTTTAGATTAAGGTATGATGGAACTGGCGTGAACATGTGTTCAAAAGTTCCTTTAGTTATTTATTTCCACCAATAAAGATAAAAAAAAAAAAAAAAAAAAACAAGAGCGTTCTATACTATCCTCCAAATCAAATCAAAATCAAATCAAAAGTCATTTATTTCAATTTGGCTGAGAATCAGCACTTCGACACATCAACACCTCGAACGTCAAAGTTACAAAAGACAGTCCCCCAAAAACGCCCGCCCTTCACCACTTCCTAGTGCTATCGCTGGGAAGAAGAAGTGGCGCAACAGACTCCCCGCCCCGCAATATAAACGCCACGTCAAAATTTCTTACAAGAGTTCTACTGCCCCACTTTTCAAATTAGCTTCCATTAAAAAGTCCTTCCGTGAACTGATCGTCAATTTAATAAACCTCGACTAATTCATTGTTCAAATAATGTAAAACCATAAGTCTTTCCTAATCCCCTAATTAAATTACCTAATAGTCTTAAGGTTGAACAGTTACGGGTAATGCGATTAAGCAATCCAATATAGACGAAATGGCACCGCGCGCAAATTGCCAATCAATAATGACCCTAAGGGCGTGTAATTAACGGCTGCATTAGTAGGCTGCATTATGCATGACGTTGAATCTCTGGCAGGCCCTGTTATCTGCGATGCGTATTTCGCTTACAAACATTTACATAATTACAAACGTTTAGCTAATTTTAATTGGACTATAGATACTTTAAAGTCGTTAGATGTAAGCTTAAGTGTGGTAATTGCCAATTAGATATTATCTAGTGATATCTTTGATCCTGAATCACGTTGCTTACATATAACTGCAAGAGTGCAGTTATCCAAATCCAACGTAATTGGAGCATTTTTACGCGCACTCAAGATGTCGAAAGGAGGGGTTGTTAGAAACGGCGGCGTTATTTCGAGTCTCTTGAATATACAGACTGAGTGTGTGTAAAAATACTTACAATAACACAATGAAGCTCGCGGCTAAGTAATAACAGCCGCACGGGCTCGCCGAGGTCGGTCCGTAGATGGGTGGCTATCTTTACATTCCAAGACATACAGTGGGCTGCAAAAGTCCATGGACAGTAGTAACAAAAGCGGCTCACTGCACGCTCACCTCACCTAAGTTTTCACGGCGAGATGGTTACAGAATCGCACTGCAGGCGTGGTATCGTCAGCATAATGACATTTGCGTTATTTCAGGGCCAGCTAGATCACCGGATTTAAATCCCATTGATAATTTACGGGGTGTCATCGTTCAACGGTGGAATAATCAAAATGAGCGTACTCCAGATGCTTTAGAGGCTCATTGTTTACAAATATGAGAGAGTATACTTGGTTCAGATCTATGTAAAAATTTAATTAGTTCAATGCGTTCCCGCATACAAGCTGTTACCAGCCAGAATGGTGGATACACGAGCTATTAATAAATAATTATACTTAATTAATATTATTTTACTTAGTACTTATTATTTATATTACTTGGAGACCTGGTCATGGGTATAGAAGCTATTACTTACGTATTCTAAATAACTTAAAAAAGTTATGAACACTTCAAGTTCAAACGCAACATAATTTGTATGTTACCTACTAACCATTTGATATGTTTTTTTGCAATTTCGTAGTTTTTAGCCTACTTATTTAATCCATTTAATCCGTTTGACCTTTGCGATAAAATAGTCTGGTCTCCTGTTTGTTTTTATTGAGGTTACATAAGCTTCAATCCTCTTTCCGATTTTGGAAACGAATACTTAAGCTATTGCCTCAATAAGAAGTTATACATAAGAAATTGTAATGTTATACAATAATTATATATACTGACAGTTAAATTTGAATAATAAACTGTAAGAAATAAACCTTTTTAATTTTTGCCTTTTTTTGGCGAGCCTCTTTACCTGCGATGGCTCTGCTCTTTTATCCTGTTGCTAAGTAACTACCAACTCGAATATTATATTATTAAATTTAATATCTACCCACTCGTTAGTTTAATGAATATATTCCAATCGGTTTCTTTGTTATGTTTATCATTTAAACTACGTATGCTAGTAAATGTAATGCTGCACTAAAGCTTATATAGATAATTAGATAAATGTATTGCTGTGTAACTCTTTACTTAATCCTACCTTTCCTGGCAGCGGCGGCGACCTCTCGCGGCCGGCCCTGGAGGCAGTCACCTCCTTCTGCGAAGCAGTCATGCTAGCGAAGGAGGTGGCGGGGTGGGCGAGGGAACGCACCTCACGCCTCAGCCGCCGCGGGAGACGCTCCGGGCGTCGGGAGCCGCGTGAAGACTCCCGGCCACCGTAGGCGCGGGCCTGCGGGCGGTGAGTAATGGGTAACTCACCGTCCTATTAGGACCAGGCCCGTGCCGGATGGCGCGTATGTGTTCCACGTGCGCCTCAAAGAGATGTCAGCAGAAGTGACGGGGCCCGATAGGGTCGAAGCCTGCCAGGGTAGCGGGATCGTCCGAAAGGGTTACCGCTGCCCTGGAACACAAAGGGCTAAGGAAGGAACACGGGTTGGTTTTAGTCAGTAAGAGTCTGACACTCCCTTCTGCTCCACCCAGAGCGGGAGGAGTCATTTGATGATTTCCCATCATGAAAAATAAAAAAATTAAAAATCCTACCTTTCCTACTACCTACGTTTCTTCCTAACTCTTTACTTAAGTTTCGTAAATTAGTCATAGTTGTGAAGAAACCAACGTCATCTAGTTTATTTTCGAAAACTTGAACCCAAACGTTCACTGGAAAATAGATACTAAGGTATCCATGCAATTTTGCAGGTGAGTGTACAACGACTTAAGGCGCTATGATTCGGCGCTCGAGCTTATTTGAGGGGGTGAGGTGCGGGGAAATCCGTGAGACGTCCCCCGCGCGTCCCGCTCGTCGAACACGTTAGCGTGCCATTAAAAATTCGGACAGTGGCCATAGCACAAGTACACTAATATCAGTATGACTGCAATATTTGAACAGAAGGAACGATAATAAAAAGACAAAAATATTTATTTCTTTAAAAAAGCAATAAAAAAAAAATTGCAACTTTACAGTCAAATAATCTATTATGATGTGTTTTTTTTTTGTAGCTGGGTAAGTAGATAATTGATATCAATTATCCTTCGTCCTTGAACTGGTTGAAAATCATCACACCTTGTTTTCACCACGAATGGTTTATTTAAGTCAAAAGAAGCATTCCTGAAATAAAATTGAAAAACAAAATGTCTGATTTATGCAGTAATCATTTGAAAAAAAGTTTAAAGAAGTTCTCTATGGGGTATTATTTAGTTATTGATATTTCGCTGAATATACCTCAACCGATAAATGGTGTTGGTAGTTGCGTGCTGACTTATAATATCCGTAAACCCATTGTGTGCGTCCGTCAGTTGGCTGAAACTAGAGAAAAATTAAGTTATCTGTACCTAGTGACGTGCGCGTGGCAATATTGCCACTGCCGGCAATATTCCTAGCAACCAACCAGTCAACTGTACTCAAAGGGTAATTACAACTGGCATGTGCATGAGATTCTGGATTTCAGTCAAATTGGCTTAAATTTTGATGTAGACTGAAATTCAGAATCGCAAACAAAATGGCAATATTGCCAATTTTTTCTACTTGAAATATTTAATTTAGCATAAGTACTATTTTTATTATCACTACCCTAAAAAGCATAAAATATATCGCAAGAGTACCTACTCTTGAGATATATTTTATGCTTTTTTTTTACATACTTTTCGAGGCATGAACCTGTTCATGCCTCGGAAAGTACGTTAAGCCGGCTGTCATTCGTGGATGTTTGAAAATCGTTATGAGTAATCAAAAGCCCGAAAAAGGAGAACCAAGGAGCTAAGTGTTACCCAGTAACTGGGTTGTGGAGATCAGATAAGCAGTCGCTCCACGTAAAATACTGGTATTTAATATTTTTACCCGACTACGGCAAAGCCAAAAGAGGGTTATTATTTTAACAGGCTATAATATGTAAGTATGTTCATCTGTTCCCTCATAACTCCTAAATTACTCGTCCTATTTTGACAAATGGGGTATCGGTGGAAGCGTTATGCTGTTCCGCGGGTTATAGGCTATATATGACCTCATATGAAATCCGTGTTTTCTATATTATGTTTGTGCTTTACGTAACCTAGCTACCAACTAACGAAATAAGCTACGTATCTAGTAAACCTTATTACATCGGTAAAAAAGTTACGTTATCAAGACGATGTCTCTCACGTCCGAAACAAAAAGGATCTTATAAGAAACGTGGGCAACAGTTTTTGTCCATCACTCGAGCCTAGTCAATCTCACAGGACGCGTACAATTATTTTAATCTTATTAAAATCATGTTTCTACTGACGCTCAGCATATTGTGGATGTTACTTAGTTTATATTTTATTTTTTTTCTTCCAAGAAAAATTGCCTGCGGCTCAAACTCAGTAACTCAAGTAAAAAGAAATAACAAAGAGCCGACGTTTTCGTAAATAGTACCCAAAGGAGATCACCGGCTTCAAGTTTTGAAACTTTGAGAAAAAAAAAATATGAAAACTCAGAAGACAGTCTAGTCCGTTAGTCCCTATTACTTTTATGGGCCATAATTCCGTTGGTAGTCGTTTATTTGTAAAAAACTTAAGTGTTCAACGAAATAATTAAACTGTCAAAATTAATGTGATTTAAAAGGCATGGTAAACGATTTGATGCGAAAGGTATCTAATTATTTGGACAATTTACGATGACAGACTAATTAATATACAGTATTCAAATATTGATTTTATTGCTCAGTTTAAATTGGTTAATCACCTTCGGCATCGGAATAATGGTTTATTACACCAAATTGGTTTCGGAAACGAGTAATTTATAGAATTATTTCCAAAAAATGGTCCCAAGTCATTAGTCGCTTGGATGATTTTTACCTTAAATTGGCATAGGGTGGTATATTTTACTTATCTATGGAATAAATCAGTTGTGCAAGTAGATAACAATATTGGGTACAGAAAGGGAAATGCACCCCATATTATTAGGAGTAAAATATTATTATTGGGGTTATATTATTATGGGGGCTTTGATATGGTTTGAGCAATCAACTCATTAGGTACTATAATGACTCAAAGCTCTTGTATATAAAAATAATTATACATGACTTAGTATATCCAAATCATAATTTAACAAAAATACAATAAAGTTAGACGCAAATGTTTGTTTTCACAATTTAAACAGTTTTCAAGTTCACGTTTTACAGTTATACTGCAAAAAAAAATCCTAAAAATAAACTACCATTTTTATCTAGGTTTACCTAAGCTTCGGATTCCTAACAAAGCGATGAACGGTCACATAATAAGGGATGTCTAAATACAGGCCGTTTTTTGACACCTTCATGTCAAATACTGGTGAAAATGACTGATTTTCATGATGGCCGTCATAATATGGCGGATTCTTTCATAGTAAACTAAAACTTTAGTTACCTCATTTTATACTAAGCAATGCTCCTCAAAGGAATATCCCCACAACTCCAACACACAAAAACTGCCTGCAGATAAAACAGTAATAATAATCGGACACGTCGCTTGTTAGACAAACATGAAGAGATCCCGTCCGATACCACCGAACAATGTGAATGTGTGGGTGAACAAACAGGGTGCTCTAAAAACTCATATACTTTCGAAGTCAGCCGTACAAAAGGATGTGACTAATGCAGTAACCCTTGAGCTGCAAGACAAATTGATGGTCAGATGACTCTTTAGAGATTCGAATATGAAGCTTTAAAATATTTATTTTATGACAAAAAGGTTTATTAATCTCAATTAATAAAGGTCTTCCAAATTCGTGTGGTAAAGTCTTCTTATTGTCATCCTTATTGAATTGTACCACATATAAGAGTAACAGAATTAAGGGAAAGACTTTGTTACGATGGTCACCTAAAATGTATTAACTGAATAACTGAACGAACTTAGCAAAATAAGAAAAGGGTTCCTAACAGCTTTTAATATACTAAACAAGGGATTTGTAATTCTGTAACCCCTAATGCCATCCAATAAGGAAAGATACCTGAGAAAAACATCCGACAAATTTTGTTAAGGTGTATGTTGTATTGGAAAAGGATGATCTTATTACTTACTTTTACTTAGTGGGTCACAGTAATGATATTACTGAATTTGGACTAAGCCGTTTCACCCTTACTTAACCTAATGTTATAGTATACGATACACCTAAAGAAATCAGTGTGGTTAAATAGATTCCATTAAGTAAAGATTTTCTTGTTTCGGATGCAAAATTACTTGAATATTTACTTGCTAATGAAAAGTCTTTGGAAGTCTCTGAACCGTCTCCGGACACAAGTGGGGAGATGTTAGTCCAACCTGGTAAAGTGAGGCTAACTTGACGGAACGGCAGCAGGGTAGGGTGTGGTTGTGGAACTGTGTCACAAACCATGCTCTGCCTCCTATCCTGCCCTCTGTGTCCCAAAACATGCAGTCAAAGTCCGCTGCCACCGACAACGCCGTGGCTACGTTATGGGAAAATAGTATTTAAAATACAGTTTTGCCAGTGACACGAAGAAGAAGAAGAATGAAAATAAATGTAAATGAGTAGCAATTAATCAAAAAATTAAATTATATTAAAGATATATATTGTATAACTAACCTTTATCCCAATACGTCTATTATAACAGCCAAAGCAAACACACACATGGTCGATATAAGCACATCTGTGTTTATATCGACTATGTTTGTGTTTGCTTTGCTTATAAGGATCTAAAACACTTATCAGTATAATTTCAATCGAACAACTACGCCTATAACAAATCGTCAAATGCCGAAGAGGCGTTACCAAAATTACACTAACATGGTATTATGAAATGTTGACAAGGTAAGAATTAATCATAAACAAACCATTGGGTGCCAGCGGACGTTATGCTAATATAGTAGAAGGCATCCAAGATTTTTTTCATCCAGTGCCTCATTTATTTATGTTTAGTCATCATCGTTTAATATTCAACATACTTTGAAGAGATATCGTACACTATCAATCAAACGTTTGCTATTCCTATTTAGAATCTCTGCTTCATTTTATGTTTTATTATCTTCGTTGTAAATAACACATTTGTCAGTCAAGTTCAAGTTCGTAACATGTAATCGTTTCTTCTTTGGAGTTCCATTGATCTTTAACAATTGAGTGCTGATTAAGAATAGTTCTTAATGCATTGTCTTAATGCTTACTATTCGAGTGACTTAAAATTGAACTTATAATATTATAGAATGTGAAGTGTTCTTTGAGGTGCACGAGACAGGTATAACATTTATTTCGGGAGAGATTTCATTCATTAACATTATTGTACTTAGATTCAAATTGTGTTTATAAGAGCATTTGTCAAACAATAGATCAACTTTGATCAGTGAGCAATCTATCAAGAATGTTTATCAATGTTCAGTCTAAATACAATTATAGAATTGTGTTTCGAAGGTACTTGAATAGTAAACATTGGACCTTCAAATGTTATAATAATAGCCGAAGTCAGTTTTAATCATTTCCTTGATTCAGGATTAGAAATCAACAGAGCATTTTTATATACATGTAATTACATATTATTAATATTATTTTAAGTCTGTTAGCTTATACATATGTATTATAAAGGGCCATTTAGATGGAGAGAGTTTCTCGAATCGATGATACGATTATCGAAAGAACATTAAAAAAGTCTCTTCGTGTAAACATTCACGATTGTCGCCCTGCCCCTTGGGCGACAATTGCCTCGCAATAGAATAATATCTGTCTCCGTGTAAGCAGAACTACAAAGCAAGAATTGTATTTCGAGTTTTTGTGCCAGTCGCTACTATGAGTGCAGTGCGCGAGGGTGTTTTAATTATATCTGCTTTTTTAAGACAAGAATTAGTAAAACGAAAACGGAAAAAATGATGTTGGGTTAAAAAACGGATAGCGAGAAGAAACACTTTTGGAGCATCTAATACTTTGTGTCTTGAATTATAATTAGAAGATGAAGAGACGTTCAAAATTAATATGTTAATTTAACTTAACATTATCGGCAGTACCAAATTTAAATGATTTTTGTGTCATTTTGAGAACAATACCGTAGTAATCACTGAACTCGAATGGCAAATCTCGCACTCAAAAACGGTTCAAACCGATTTGTACGATACTCGTATGAACTTGATAAAATGTCATACGAGATCGTGTATAGACAAGTTGAGAACTCGTAAGCAAAAATCTTCTTAAGGGCCATTTAGATGGAGAGAGTTTCTCGAATCGAAGATACGATTATCGAAAGAACATTAAAAAAGTCTCTTCGTGTAAACATTCACGATTGTCGCCCTGCCCCTTGGGCGACAATTGCCTCGCAATAGAAATCTATCTCCGTGTAAACAGAACTACAAAGCAAGAATTGTATTTCGAGTTTTTGTGCCAGTCGCTACTATGAATGCAGTGCGCGAGGGTGTTTTAATTATATCTGCTCTTTTAAGACAAGAATTAGTAAAACGAAAACGGAAAAAAAGATGTTGGGTTAAAAAACGGATAGCGAGAAGAAACACTTTTGGAGCATCTAATACTTTGTGTCTTGAATTATAATTAGAAGATGAAAAGACGTTCAAAATTAATATGTTAACTTAACATTATCGGCAGTACCAAATTTAAATGATTTTTGTGTCATTTTGAGAACAATACCGTAGTAATCACTGAACTCGAATGGCAAATCTTGCACTCAAAAACGGTTCAAACCGATTTGTACGATACTCGTATGAACTTGATAAAATGTCATACGAGATCGTGTATAGACAAGTCGAGAACTCGTAAGCAAAAATCTTCTTAAGGGCCATTTAGATGGAGAGAGTTTCTCGAATCGAAGATACGATTATCGAAAGAACATTAAAAAAGTCTCTTCGTGTAAACATTCACGATTGTCGCCCTGCCCCTTGGGCGACAATTGCCTCGCAATAATATCTATCTCCGTGTAAACAGAACTACAAAGCAAGAATTGTATTTCGAGTTTTTGTGCCAGTCGCTACTATGAATGCAGTGCGCGAGGGTGTTTTAATTATATCTGCTCTTTTAAGACAAGAATTAGTAAAACGAAAACGGAAAAAAAGATGTTGGGTTAAAAAACGGATAGCGAGAAGAAACACTTTTGGAGCATCTAATACTTTGTGTCTTGAATTATAATTAGAAGATGAAGAGACGTTCAAAATTAATATGTTAACTTAACATTATCGGCAGTACCAAATTTAAATGATTTTTGTGTCATTTTGAGAACAATACCGTAGTAATCACTGAACTCGAATGGCAAATCTTGCACTCAAAAACGGTTCAAACCGATTTGTACGATACTCGTATGAACTTGATAAAATGTCATACGAGATCGTGTATAGACAAGTCGAGAACTCGTAAGCAAAAATCTTCTTACTATATATTTCGCTGTGTAAACAGTCGCAGTAATTTATCGCCTAGCGATAAATTACTTGCGAATCTCGCATGACATAATCGTAGGCGAGAATTTAGTTCTTGCCTGTATGTAAACATTATGACACGATAATCTTATGGCGATTTTTGCTTGCGATAGCAGCGTACGATTTCTCGCCAAGAAACGTTCGAGAAACTCTCTCCATCTAAATGGCCCTTTACTATATATTTTGCTGTGTAAACAGTCGCAGTAATTTGTCGCCTAGCGATAAATTACTTGCGAATCTCGCATGACATAATCGTAGGCGAGAATTTAGTTCTTGCCTGTATGTAAACATTATGACACGATAATCTTATGGCGATTTTTGCTTGCGATAGTAGCGTACGATTTCTCGCCAAGAAACGTTCGAGAAACTCTCTCCATCTAAATGGCCCTTTAGAAACAAAATAATCGTTTTGTAATATATTATTTGATATTACACGTGCCAAGCTAAAAATCAATAAAGTTGATAGAAATAGAAAGCATTTTAGACACGAGATTATAAATTCAATAGCTATCTGATATTATCTTTCTACGGGGTCAAATTAAATTAGCTAGCAAAACTCTGTAGACGTGATGGGCATCGAAATGTAAACACTACCAACTAAAAAATTAAAATGTCTTGAATTTTTGGGGGAGTCAACTACCGCTGCTAGTGTTGTTACCTGAATAATGAGGTTTTATTTGTTCTATCGTGCTAAGATATCGATACCCATCAAGTCTGCGAAGTTTACATAAAAACATACAATTTTTTTAAAATGATATTTCAAGCGACTACAGCTGAAGATACCCCAAAAAAAAACTCATCAAATTAATTTAAGAAAGAAGAAGAAATTTACTTTAACCCCGTATAAGCAAATGTTCAACCTATCTGATTGCGCAATATAAGCGAGATCTTTATAATTTATTAAACACCATGTTAAATAAAAAATAAAATAAGTTTATTTCAAGTGACAAGACTCATACAAACCGACACATAATAGGAAGCAGACAGGATAACAAGCATAGATAAAAACGAACACTCACAAACACAGACTACAATCTCACAAGGCAAGGTATTAACGAGACAATTAAGGCAATTACAAGATAATCAGATATCCAGTGAAACTAATGATTAAATGAATACTCAATTACAATAATCAATGAAATGAAAGTGACTAGATCTACACAACAAGATTGGGGAAGGAATGACATCAAAGAAATAGAAAGTTTATCGTATGCGATTGTGAATATTATTTTCGTCCTCAATAACACTTAATCGTTGATTGAGGTGATAAGTTTATTGTATTGTATTATGTAAGTTTAAAGAAAGGTGTATCTTGATTGTCGCTAATGATACGTTACTTCAGTTATGCTTTCGATTACTGGTTAGTAACAGTGGCACGGGTCGCTACGCTTGCCGCGGTTAGTTCATGGATGGGTGACCATCTTTACGTATCAAGACCCCTCCGTGCCTCGAAAAGTACGTTAAGCTGTTGGTCCCGGCTGTAGTTCGTGGATCTTTGACAGTCGTAATGGGTCGTCAGAAGCTCGAAAGTCTGACAACCAGTCTTACCAAGGGGTATCGTATTACCCAGTAACAGGGTTGGGGAGGTCAGATGCAGTCGCTTCATGTAAAATACTGATATTTAGCTGAATCCTGTTAGACTGGAAGCCGACCCCGACATAGTTAGGAAAAGGCTAGGTAGGTGACGATGCTTTCGTTTATTGGTTAAGAAAACCTAACTTTTGATGATACAAGAATTCCGTCTTTACTATAAATTGTTTCAATATCCTGGCTAACAAAAACATAAATAAATAAACTCGGCTCCGAACTCTTCGAAATGAAAAACAACAATTAACTTCCATTGGCATTCAGTTTTGGCACTTACCCTGTTCTGACGAATGGTCCTTGAACCAAAGTAATTGATGGACGCACCACAAACTAAAACGTAGGCATGAATAGATTAATGACCAACAGATAGCTAGGTCGAAACTCCAGATAATGTATCTGGTCACTGGGCCATTAATTCACTGTGGTTACTTAACTTGATCAATACCAATTTGTGTGTTCAGTTTACCAGTTTGTGTAAGCCCACGTTGAACTCAATAAAGTCTAAAATAATTAAGATCGTAAGGACGGTGGTCCTGCATTTTGTCGAGTGCCGCGTTCTTAATTAGCTGACACTAATGATGTTAGTGGGGGTCTGGTTTTTGCTAGGAGTAATTTTGCTACGCAGTTCGTACTCTGTTACCATTCCCATATTTAAATAATGTCCTTGAATAATTTGTATCTAATTAATCGAATAGACAGTTGAAAAATAACAGCTATTCTATTTTCAACACTAAAATTTTGGATTAAAATACTACTTACGTTGAATTTCAAATTAGGTAGGTAAATTGTCAAAGGATAAACACCCATATCAGAAACAGAGTCCTATAACATAGTTCACTACGGAACATGATAGCCGAAAAGGATGCATGATTATCATATCATGCATCCTTTTTCCAGCTTAAATAAATTACAACAAAACGAACATCACCCGAAAAACTAGGCCAACCAAATAAAACAAGTGCATCTATAAATTGATAACCACAACGTTTCCGAACACACTGAGTTTATTCGTACAACAAAATCAGTGCCATCTCTATCGACAAACGAACGTATTTACAATAAAATATGTATATATCCAATTACACAATAAACCGTTGTCGACATGTCCTGTAATGGTGCAGTATATACATGGTGCTGTTAAAGCAAATACGAGTATTTACGATCACACCGACCGTCCCGATGCATATACGCAGATGCCACACATGCTCTGCCTTAATTCGAATAGATGACGAGTAGGGCTGGCCCTAGTACCCACCAAAATTTTCTTTTTCTTAAGTATGTATAAGAATTAGTTTGGCCAAGCAATTGTTAATGGACTGTGATATATTTTGCTAGTCTTTATTGTGTCCCACTCCTAGGCAAAGGACTCCCCTTTTTCTTTTAACCTCTCTGACCATGTTGGCCCTACAAACATGATCAGAGTGTACCAACACCTTCGCTATTCAAAAATGTTTATAGAAGGTAGTTGTAGGCAGCCTTAGGAAAATCGATGGTAGGGTCGAGAAAAGATAAAAATAAAGTAAGTTAGTAATAAAGTTTATTAATCAAAAAGTAACAATACAATTTAGCCAAATTCTAAGCTATAAACTAGGCACCGCTTGTATATTGAGGCTCAGTAATATTGTAGCTCTTGAGTAAATCAGTTAAGTTGAGATTCATACAAACTCTCAAGGTATCTCAAGAAACTTCATTCAAGGTTGCATCAAGTTATTAAATAGTATCAATAAGCTACAATCGAAAATATTTCGCAACTATGTTTTTTTAGGAAATACTAAACCAGTTCATTATCGGGTCATCTGATTAAATAACATTTAATAAAATCACAGCGACATTGACTTTCTATAACTGTCAAAATGATTATCTCAATGATTTAATTGATTTGAGATAAGGTTTATTGACTTGACAAATTATTAAAATATTCGCGACTTTATTATCTTATTTAGTAATCTCTGTGTAAGTGCCAACATACATTAATAAACTGGTTGTAAAATACTTACAAAAAAAAAAAAAAAAACAACAGAATAGAGATATATAAAAATTTTCGTGAGACTAATATTAATAGATGGCAGAAATGATGCATCAATTTTCAACCACGAAAAATTCTAAAACTAGGTCACCTTCCAGCTTGCCAGCCCTACGCTTAAAATTCATATTAATGCAAGCTAACAAGCACAGTGCAGCCCATTGGCGATATTGATATAAATTGATTACAAGTTGTCACGACATTCATTAATATGGTCCGACGCAAATACACTCGAGAGCAATGAATCCGGGTCACTTAAAGAATGTTAAAAATCTCGGAAACTAAAAATGATAGGTTAATGCAATAAATTGTATTTAATAGACAATGTAATACTCCTTAAATGAAAGTAAAAAAAATATGAGTCACCATACATTTTATTAACACAAAATTACATAAAGAAAAAAACTGCTGATCTCTCCTTAAAACAAAAATAGGAAACATGAAATTTTTGAACTTTATTACGATTTTCTTGAATTTTAATACTTCGTATTGCCTCCTCGTGCTTCCATTACTGCGTTTACGCGGTTTGGCATGCTGTACACCAAGTTCCTTATACGATTTTGGGGAATATTCTCCCATTCCTCTGTGAGAGCAATTTTGAGCTCACGAAGCGTGATTGGGGGAGGGTTTCGTTGTTTTACGCATCTGCCTAGCTCGTCCCAAGCATGCTCGATCGGGTTGATATCCGGGCTGCGCGCTGGCCACTCCATACGAGTAATGTTCATCTCTTGAAGGTAGTCATTCACAATCCTACCTGTATGAGGTCGGGCATTGTCATGCATAAATATAGCATCCTCACCTAAATTGACCATAAATGGACCAACGTGATCATTGAGGATTTCTTCCACATATCTTACGCTAGTTAAAGAGCCGTTTTCTATGATCACCAGCTCTGTGCGACTTTCAGAAGAAATTCCGGCCCACACAAGTACAGACCCACCACCGTAGGCTACTTTTTCTTCGATGCATGCTTGCTTGAATCTTTCCCCTGGTCTTCGATACACTCTGTGTCTTCCATCGTGCTTGTAGAGCATAAATTTTGATTCGTCGGAGAACATAACTTTTGACCAATCTTCAATACTCCAATTTACGTGGCTCTGGGCATATCTTAGTCTTGAAATACGATGCCCACGCTCCAGTTTAGGGCCGTTTGCAGGTCTAAGGGGTTTTAAGTTAGATTCAGCAAGCCGACGTCTTACTGTCCATGCACTTGGGTTACTTCCTCCGAGGCGTCGAAACTGATTTGTGAGTTCAGTTCCTGTGAGAAAGCGATTTCGAAGCATAGTGTTCACCAAGTATCGGTCTTCTCGTGCTGTGGTACACCTGGTTCTGCCCGTTTCTGGTCTGCGTAGGTTAGAACCAGTTTCTTCGTAACGTCGGAGAACTCTTTTTACTGTTGACAGCGACACACCGACAGTCCTGGCTGTATCGCGCTGACTCCGGCCGGTTTCCAGCATTGTAAGTATTCTGGTGCATTCTTCAGGCGTAAGCGACATAATTTCAGCTTGAATAATGAATATAGAGCACTATCAACATGGTTTATGTACCCACATAAATGACAGATTACAAACAAAAGCAAAACCAAATGCTGTAATTTCGTAGTTCCATCTTCGAAAGTGGCCCTTTTTCAAATTTGATTTTTTTATGATATAACTTTACAAAAACTAAGAAGTTTTAATACCTTCATTTAAGGAGTATTACATTGTCTATTAAATACAATTTATTGCATTAACCTAGCATTTTTAGTTTCCGAGATTTTTAGGATTCTTCAAGTGACCCGGATTCATTGCTCTCGAGTGTACTTATATCTTATCTAGTGCTTTCATTACCGATATCATTACTGACCGACGGTTTGTTTTAATCTTAAATAGTTTAATTGATTTATGATCGTCGGACACAACTGACTTTTGTCTGGGAAACGTCCAGTGATTTATGTTGCATATCTATTCTAATTTCCATTGTAAAATTGATGTATTTATGGATGCATAGATATCTACATATAGGCAGCTGAAATTCTAAATCATAACGACAAACCTACATGCAAGTTAGATAAATGTGAAAACAGTTTTTTTTATTTTTTTTATTTAGTTTACACTGTTCCACTGCTGAGCAAAGGCCTCTTGAAATCCTTTTATTATTAACAAAACCCACAGGCCTTTTTAAATTTTATTTTAAAATACATAAACTAGTCTTACAGCTAATTACGGATTTATAATTTAATAGCTACACAATTCATGCAGCAGAAACAAACATACAGAATGAAGTGAATGCTAGCACCACCCAAGCATTGCTAGGTCTCGGTCGTCTCGTATCTTTTATTTTTTAAATAATGTTATTAATATTTATTACTTGATTACTTACTTATTTTTTACTTCATCAATAAAAATTGTGAATTTCTCCTAAAACGTTCTCAGTTACGTAATCTGACCTTGAAATGTTTATGTTGAACACTAGGTCATAGGCCACCTATTCAATTAGGTATCACAATTTATTAAAGATTCGGTTACTGATTAAAAACGATTACTTAAACATAACAAGGTCACTTTTTAAAAACTTGACGTATTTTTTTTGTATTATTTAAGCCAAATGACCTAAATAATAAATAAACGCAATTATTTATTAAGACTGACTCTATCATAACCGCGGGTTAATTGCGTTATCCACTAACAATAGAAATGCCATTGACAGCTCAACAACATTCATTGCGTTATTAACAGTGATAGGAATAGGTAGTGCCTATTTGCCTAAACTTCGAAGAACAGAGACAAGAAACGGAGACTTCCTTAGGACTAAATTTTTTCCGGGACACCCGTCCCGAAAAAACACATAGAATATTGTTGTAACTTACAACAATATTCTATGTGTTTTATTTTTCCTTTAGAGCCCATAGAGGATAAGTTATTATTATGGAGTTATAAATTATAAATGTTATGTCTAGTCGCAAACTTTAGGTAAATATAGACAAATTACTTATTCCAAATAACATATTTTTTTAATGTATTTAAGTGTTGTCCCGAATTTCGGGAGAGATGTCCCAGAAAAAATTTTATCCTAAGGAAGTCTCCGTTTCTTGTCTCTGTTCTTCGAAGTTTAGGCAAATAGGCACTACCTATTCCTATCACTGGTTATTTACGTTGTTGAGCAGTAATTTTTTTTCGGACATATAAAGCAATGGATTAGAAATATCCTTCAAAATGATTCAGATTGTGATTGAAAGTATGTTACGCCATTAGGGTGCAGATCAATCCTTGCCATAATCTTAAATAACATAATGCCTAAACGATAAATAACGTCATGATGTCTTTGCAAACTACCCACCAATTGTTGGACATGTAAATTGTGCACCATTTATTGATACCTACTTGAAAGCAATTCAACATTCAAACCACCCGTCAGTACAATATTATCCATTTTAAGCAATCAAGCCAAACAAGAATCCATCACCCCTCACGTGTATTATATTTTTTTCTAAAACCCCACTCCAGACAAATAAGGCATCCACGATTGACGATAGTAATTTTTTCGCTCATTCTGTGCAGCCAGATACTTTCACAGAGGTTGAAGTTAAGGTCAGCCAGTGTTAGCCTTTGGGTTGCTCATCAATTCAATGTAAATAATCTCCGGGTATCCGCTGAGCACAATAAAACATGGCAACATGATAGATTGTTATATTTTCACGGCCATTTTCCCTTGGCCGAGGTTTTATGAGAAGCTTTTGTGGTTTATGTTACGGTGCTGGGATTTGATGTTTATTGAGATTCAATATACTCGTATATTTGTGTTGGGAAAGGATTTGATTGAAGATCTGTTTTATTTAGTTACTTATACGAAAGCTACATATTATTATATGACTCCTGCAGAGCTCGTGGCTAAGTAACAACAGCCACACGGATGGATCGATCAGGTTAAGCTACGCTTGCCGCGATTGGTCCGTGGATGGGTGACCATCTTTACACACCGAAACTCCTTCGTGCCTCTGAAAGCACTTTAAGCCGTTGGTCCTGACTATCATTCGTAGATCTTTGACAGACGAACCCGAAAATCTGACAACCAGTCTTACTTAACCAGGTTGTGGATGTCAAATAAGCAGTCGCTTCATGTAAAATACTGGTATTCAGCAGCATCTGGCTAGACTGGAAGCTGACCCCAACATAGTTAGAAAAGGGCTAAGCAGCTGATGATGGATAAAGCCATGACACAAAAAAAAAAACATTTAAAAATACGTCACAACAAAATTATGAATTTAGTTCAAGTAAGTAACTGAATGCCACCTATTAGATCTCTCCAAGTGTTACCACAACACTAATGAGTCACTTACTTCATTAGAAATGTAGAATACATAAACACCGATTTCAAGATTCCTAATTTATTTACTTAACCGAAAAACGACCAGCAATAGACGTAAAGAACTCAAGTACCAACTCAGTTACATTCCAAGTAGCAAGTACTTCAACCATAATGAATTCCGCCACACCTACATTTCTCTCAACCTCTACCACATTACAGAGCTTATACAACTTTTTATGCTTCTCCTATAAAAGCAACAAGTCTTACATAAGCCCGTAATGAAAGTTAATTACTGGAACTGAGAATAGAGGGCTGATAAATCAGTCGATGACCTCGATTTGTATCAATCAAACCGAAACGCTCAAACTCCAATTTGACTTGTGTCAAACGATGATTGGTTGCAACACTGGCTACGTCTAATTGGTAGAATGAGTTTTGCTCGCGTGCCAGTGCGGTTTACTTGAAACTATAAACGGACGGATGTGGTAGTGACGGGAAACGTTCTTTTCGGATTTTGTAGTTTTTTCGATATTGTTATAGTCATTTTATAGCGTGACTGTCAGGCTGCGAGGGTGTTAAACTTGTTATAATATAACAGCTTTTTTAAAGTATAATTTATTTAAATAATATTAGCAAACGACGGAAGAGTCAAGTAAATAAATCTTAAAAATTTCTTGAAAAAATTATTTACAACACTGGCTCTTGGACTAGGATTTCGTATATTACAAAATGTATGAACACGTACAGTATGGACATGTGATAAATTATTGAAGAAGCGTGACAGACAAAAATAAAGTTTTATATTTAATTTGACACACAAAAGTCCAGCATGCTGCATGTATATAAGATCAAGAAAAAGATCCAAGATCTTTGAATCAGAAAACCATAAATATTCCACCTAGATACGGCATAATGCAGTTGCAATATATCGCTCAGTTTACGACGGCATAACAAAGCATATCGAGTCCGTCCAACAAGTTTATTTATGCCATCGGAATTGGCTCGTCAATGCTTGTCGCAAAACTAGGTACACTATTTCCGCGTAAACATCGTGTAGGGTCACTGGGTCGAGCGCTTTACTGCGCTTCTCTATTTTCTGGACAGAAAACCAACTGAATGTCTAGATAGATGACTGTGTTTTTTTCGACATGAATTTTTTCGTCTGGTCAAGATCTAGATTTTTAAAATGGGTTAAAGCGTATCAAATGTAACTGAACGGTTTCGATTCGTACAGTCAATATTTTCAGTTGTTTTACAGTTGCAAACGCAGCTGACAAGATTAAAAGTAAATACCTAACAGTTACCACGAAACTGTTTAACATACCGTGTGCCTGAAATTTTACGAATTTTAACTCATGTGGTTACTGAGAACACTATTTTCAACTAGCATACTTTAGACACGTGCACAAAAAAAACACGAAAATGAAAAACCGTCAATCACCAAAATTACTACCTACTTGGCACTCAAAAGCGTCATCCAATCCCTCATTATTAGTTCCTGGATTTGTTGAATAGGCTATGTGATTGCAACCAACACTTTGGCCTTTGTTTCGAACGCACGTCGCGGGCCCATCTATCACTGCTCAGTGCCCGTGCCAATTTGTTAGTGCACGTCATTATGTACCCTATACCAGTACGTGTATGGACATTACTTGCCAAGCGACGGGACGCTTGCAAATTTGTGCAACGGGTTTTTGTAATGGCAGATTTGTTTATGGAACGATTTTGAATTTCAAACTTGCTTTTAAGGGTTGATTATTTCATAGTCAGAGAGGAGAAAAATTGCCGTGGTGCTCATGGTAATTTGTTGGTACACGTAATTGTGTACCCTATACCAGTATGTGTATGGACATTACTTGCCAAGCGACGGGACGCTTGCTTTGTGCAACGGGTTTTTGTAATGGCGGATTTGTTTATGGAACGATTTTGAATTTAAAACTTGCTTTTAAGGGCTGATTATTTCATAGTCAGTTATCTTTTTTCAGAGGAGAAGAATTGCCGTGATGCCCATGCCAATTTGTTGATACACGTCATTGTGTACCCTATACCAGCTGTATGTGTATCGACATTACTTGCCAAGCGACGGGACGCTTGCGAATTTGTGCAACGGGTTTTTGTAATGGCGGATTTGTTTATGGAACGATTTTGAATTTCAAACTTGCTTTTAAGGGCTCATTATTTCATAGTCAGTTATCTTTTTTCAGGGGAGAAAAATTGCCGTGGTGCTCATGCCAATTTGTTGGTACACGTCATTGTGTACCCTATACCAGTATGTGTATGGACATTACTTGCCAAACGACGGGACGCTTGCGAATTTATGCAACGGGTTTTTGTAACGGCTGATTTGTTTATGGAACGATTTTGAACTAGCTTTTAAGGGCTGATTACCTATTTTCACCGTCAGATATCTTTTATTCGGGAAGAAAAATTGCAGTGGCTGATATTTCATCGTCAGATATCTTTTATTCGAGGAGGAAAACTTTATTGTAATTTGGCAGTTTTGGTAAAGAAAACTTCATCTGACGATTGAAAAATCAGTCTTTAGAAATAATTTAAAACAACAGCAAAGTTTACTCTACTGTGTCATTTTTTGAGCCTATAGCACAAATAATAAAATTAGAATAAGCTTTCAGCTTGCCTCAGTAACTTTTCCCCAATTTTAGACCCGTTAATTTTTAAACTAACTTAACACGTGTATTCCAGATAAACCTTCAAATATTTATTCTCATCATGTTTACCGATAATTATCATAAATTGCTTACATTTCCAGGATATCGAACACAGTTATCTTCGATATTACTTCAAACACTCGGTAAGTCAATAAATTACATAAGAAGCGCCCGTTTCTTTGGATATCAAAAGAGTATCTACTCAACGCTTCCTGCCTCGAACCTATAACTCCTTTCTCTGGCGCACAATTTTATTTCCATGAAAGCCATAATCATAAAGTTTTTATTGCTATTCATCCGAGGCAAACACTTACGATACCGGAAAAGTTGGTTCGTTATGCCTCGAGAGGTTACTTGTACAAGAGATCCGTGTCAGTTTTGATCGGGCGTTCAACAATGATTTATTGGTCCGAGATATAAATTGTAAGGTCATGTTCAACATTCGTCAAATGGACAGCTAGTAAAACTTGCTATTCGTCATCTGCTCGATATAGCTATTGACAGGCACAAATTCTGTACACGAGGCAGTGTTTATCAAAGCTATGAATCTGTTTGAACAACAAATGCGTTTCATTGGATCTTTTCGGAGAAAAGAATTTAGAGTGCGTTCATAATAATAATAATACATTAATTTTAGGCGACACAGGCCCATAGATAAATAAAATACCGATAAATAAAGACCTTACCCTAAAAATTCTTATTTTAATCATAAACAAAACCTGTTTTAATAAATAAGTAGCCAGTATTACTAAACTGAATACTTATGTGTTAAAACAAATTAAAAATAACAAGTTTTGGTTATATTAAATTTAAATTTGGATCATAATTTTTTTAACACTTTCCCTTATTTCAGGAATGTTTATAAGAATGTTCATGAATAAGCACCTATTTTATTATTCTTACATAAATTAAAAACAATAATTTAAATCCGAATTACATTTGGACTATTAATTATTTAAACACTTTTTCAAGAAAGTTCTCAGTAGAATGTTGAAATATTCAGTTAATATGTTTCACAGAATATACAGATATTTATCCAACAAATAAATAAAACTTTACCCGAGGTAGAGCTTCAGAGTAAAGACCAGATTCAATAAGAAGTATGTTAATGGAACTTGAATTGTTTACTTGTCATAGGGTAACAATGCCCAAGTAATGACTAGAGACTGCTGTCACTCCGGCGTCTAGGAACACTATACAGTGACCTAGTATCCTCAATCAGCTTATGTGTTTTGTTTTTCACGTCAAGATCTCCATAGAAACAAGTTTATAGGATGCCACTGTAGAAGTAAACAAAATAACAAAACTTTCGAAGGCATCGACTTGTCATACCGGTCATTTTTGGGAGCTAGGAAAGCTTTAAGAAAAATGTAGTGGTATTTTTAAAAGGAAAATGGTACTTTCAAACTCGCTAGTACTATCGATAACGCTCCAACATCGAAACCAGTCAGTCCCAAAAAACAGACACACTGTAACGAGAACACATCGACAGCAGAGCAACAGAACTGCAGTGTGAATTGAAACTAATAAATAGCACATGAATGGTAACAGATTGCTAGCCCATAACCGGCCACCATAATAACTTATTATGCATTACAAGAAGGATTAGATCCCATATCGTGTTACACTACTAAAATTATCATACTCAAACATGACTCTAAATAATGAACCTTGTATTATGGATCGCCAGTGTACGTCATATAGGTAATTTATTAAGAACTTTGTCGTTACACTCGCTACCAACTTATTAAAGCAGCTTCCTTTCGTGGGCGATCTAATTACCGACAAGCCGAGAACAATAATACGTAATCTGAATATTTATGAGCATCCGTACGATGCATCTGTGAATTTGATATACTTATACAACGACTGTTTATCTTGAACGAAAATTGACTGTGTGCAATGAATAATTTATTGTGAGCAACCGGCACTGACGTTCGCCATATTTTAATATAAATCCATCTACCATATTGTATGCAAAATGCCATTGAATGCAGTGCAAGGCAGGATCATTATTCCAATATACTGCTGTGATATTCATCACGCGGGCCGTGGTTGCAGCATTTTAAACAAATCATCTTTAACCGTGGATGCGGCAAGCTCATCTGATGTAAACGGACTGTTGCTACGGCATCAATTTTAATAATGTTGCTTACTTACTTGGTTTAATGCATTTTTTGTCTCGAGGCTCGCATGTTTCTGAAACGAGGTATTTCTTGGAGTATGGAAAGTAGGACATGTCGCAAATCGATCATTGCGATCGGTATGGGTACAAAAACGGAGATTTAGCATCATATCAGATTGTCGGGTCCATGTCAACTGCTGGACATATAGATTGCATCTTGGATATGTGTGTCCCAAATTACATGTACAAGCGTTCAGGTAAGTCATTTTATAACTCATTGCTTCGATACGCGAATCAAAGCTTGTAACTTCATTAAGGAATGTTCTACCTAGCACCTTCAAGGCTTCAAATAAATATTACTCAATAATAATAATTCCTTTTTGCTGCAGGCAAACTATTTAAATAATTATGACTATTTCAACGAAGAACATTTCCACACTAATGCTTACAAAAATATCATCATAAACGACACAACTTCCAAATAACATTCGTTTCGCGAGTTTTTTTACGTTTTATTCAACGCTATTTTGTATAATTCCTGCCCTAATGATGATAGCATAGTCCATAGTTAAGAGAAAAAAAACTATTGTAACTACGATATATTAGATTTGTTTTTAGAGATTGAAGGCCGGAATTAGTGGTCGTTAGCGTAATGGTCGCCCTAGATAAAGCTATTACAATAAATTTCTTAATTGCCAGCGCGTTGTCAGATAGCAGAGATTCTTTGTCGGTGATGCAAAAGTGATCTCACTACTTAAATAAGAATGTCAACTGTGTCAAGTGTTTGACGTAATTGTTGTTCGCAGGAGATGATATCTTGTGGGCCCTTTAGATGATGGGCCATGCTAGAAATGGTTTATAGTGTTACGAGCTTCGGGTTCGTGACAATTAAAAATGCCGATAAAAATTACCAAAACTTACACTTTAATCAATCAACACTAACAACAATTCAAAACACACTAATTATAAAACACAATCACTCTTAAGTCGCACTTGAAGATCGCTTTCGATGTATTCGCTTGTGTCGCAAAACCAAGTCTGATTGCTCGCGGCTATTCCCGGCCTTATATAGTGCCGCAGATAGTTCCAGAACCTTCTATTGTAGAACCGTCTAGAATGTTCGAGTACATACCGGCCCCGACTGACTACATGTCGATAGTTCTAGTAAGTTCTACCATCGTCATTTCTACTCGTCAATAGATGGCGCTGACGGATGGCGTGACTATTAGTTCTACTATTCCATAATAGATGGCGCCAGTTAGTTCTGCCAATCCACAATAGATGTCGCCAGTGGTAACTAATGTCACCGTGTATCAGGCATTAATTGTGGCGCGTAACACTGCCCCCTCCTAAGACATGCTCGTCCCGAGCATTATCGGCTCCATAATAACGCGCCAATCGATCCACATGGACGATCTTAGGAGTACCTCTTGCACCTTTCCGTATCCGGTAGGTTACGTCATTGATCTTTGTCACAATCCGGTACGGTCCATCCCATTTAGCTTGAAGCTTAGGAGATTTCCCTTTGCTGCGCACTGGATTGTGCAACCACACTAGTGAACCTTCGTCAAACCCTTTACTGTTCATTTTGCGGTCATAACGGGTTTTCATCTTTTCAGACATTTGCTGGCCCGATTGTCTGACGTGCTCACAAATGTCATTCATTTTATTCCGCAAGTTATTCGCATAATCCGTTATACTGCATGGGGCATCAGGTGGTATTCCGGTGATCAGGTCTGCAGGCAGCCGTAATTCTCTTCCAAAGTTTGCGAAGGCTGGTGTCACCGATGTACTTTCGTGAACAGCGCTTCGATATGACAACAAAAACGGTTGTATGTGCTTGTCCCAATCTCGTTGTCGATTTTCCACAACTTTTGCTAGGTACCTCTCCAGTGTCTGATTAAATCGTTCCACCATTCCATCCGATTGTGGGTGGTAAGAAGTTGTTCTTGTTTTATGAGTACCCATAACTCGACAAGTTTCCTGGAATATTTGGGACTCAAAATTCCTTCCTTGATCACTGTGAATCTCTAGTGGAACTCCAAAACGACAGAAGACTTCATAAACTAATTTATCTGCAACTGTCGAAGCTTCTTGGTTTGGAATGGCGAAGACTTCCGGCCACTTAGTGAAGTAATCCATCACAACCATGAAATACTTGTTGCCACTTTCACTTTCCGGAAACGGCCCCGCAACGTCGAGGGCTATCCTCTCCCATGGTGCGCCAACATTGTACAATTTCAATGCACCTCTACTACGAGTCTGAGGTCCCTTTACAGCTGCACAACTTGTACATTTGCGACACCAGTCCTCAACATCGTCCCGACAGTGGACCCAGTAAAACCGTTCTCGTATCTTCAGTAGAGTCCGTTTTACTCCCAGATGACCTCCTGAACATCCATTATGGTACAGCTGTAGAACATTCGGTACTTGAGCTTTAGGGACAACCATTTGCAAATGACAGCTATCTCCCCGAGCATTTTCCCATTTTCGGCACAGGACTCCATCCTGAATCACCAAGCTGTCCCATTGGGCCCAATAGCTTTTCGTGATCGAACTCATCGCTGAGACGTCGCTCCACTTGGGCTTAGGAGCTCTGGCCTTCATCCACTCCAGAATCGGCTTGATGTCTGAATCTTCCTGCTGTGCACGTTGTAGGCTGTCCTTCCACTCGATGCTGAGGTCTGTCTTGAGCATCCTCACAGGTACGACTTCTTTACTCTCTTGCCTAGTACAATGCTTGCAGTCTTCAGGACAAGGTCTTCTTGACAATGCATCTGCGTTGCCATGAGATTTTCCGCTGCGATGTTCGACCACGAAGTCGTATTCCTGCAGAAGTTCAATCCATCTCGCAACTTGTCCTTCTGGATTTTTGAACTGCAATAGCCATTTCAGTGCAGCATGGTCGGTTCGTAACTGGAATTTCCGACCCAGAAGATATTTGCTAAAGTGCTGCAATGACTTTACCACAGCAAGCAGTTCTCGTCTCGTAACACAATAGTTCCTTTCAGGTTTCGACAATGACTTGCTGAAGTACGCTATCACAAATTCTTGATCGCCATTCCGCTGGGACAACACACCGCCAAGTCCTATGTCGCTTGCGTCTGTGTCAACTATAAATTCCTTGCCCGCATCAGGGTACCCCAAAATAGGTGTTTTGCACAGACGGTCCTTTAGCTCCTGGAATGCGATGTCGCAACTTCCATCCCAGCTGAAATGTCGCTTTTCCTCGGTTAGCTTATGCAGGGGTTTGGCTATATCTGCAAAGTTCTTGACAAATCGCCGATAGTAGGAGCACAAACCCAGAAATGCTCTGACCTGCGTCTTGTCTTTTGGAATTGGCCAATCCTTGACAGCGGCGATTTTCTCCGGATCCGTGCGGATACCTTCTTCAGACACTACATATCCCAAAAAGCTAACTTGTCGTTTGAATAGTGAACACTTCTTTGGACTTAACTTGAGGTTGGCACTCTGGATCTTCATGAGCACGCGTTCCAGGTTTTGAAGATGTTCTTCAAACGTACGGCCTACGGTGATGATGTCATCCAAGTAGACCAGACAGGCATCGCCAATTAGCCCGGTAAGTACAAGTTCCATCAACCTTTCAAACGTTGCCGGAGCATTGCACAATCCAAACGGCATAACTTTAAATTGCCACAGACCCTTTCCTGTCGAGAATGCAGTTTTCTCCTTGTCCTTAGGATCAATTTCAACTTGCCAGTAGCCACTTTTCAGGTCCAGCGTGCTAAACCACTTTACGCCAGTAAGCATGTCCAGCGTGTCATCGATTCTTGGCAAAGGATAGCTGTCCTTCTTGGTGACGTCGTTCAATCGACGATAGTCAACACAAAACCTCATGCTGCCGTCCTTCTTTCTTACCAGCACTACAGGTGAACACCATGGGCTAGATGAAGGTTCAATAACACCATCCTTCACCATCCCCTCAATCATGGTTTCCACTTCCTTTTCACGTGCAACCGGCAATCTCCTTGGCCGCTGACGGATAGGCAATTCATCTCCTGTGTT
Organism: Apamea anceps; assembly: GCA_951799955.1. Taxonomy (NCBI): domain Eukaryota; kingdom Metazoa; phylum Arthropoda; class Insecta; order Lepidoptera; family Noctuidae; genus Apamea; species Apamea anceps. The sequence continues at coordinate 13,899,795 of OX637510.1, read as the reverse complement.
TATTTTGTGTTGAACTAAGCCAGTCCTGCCGATGTCAGCATCGTTTGACGAGAAAACATCGGCATACTTGAGTAACATTTTCTTCGCCTTGACCATTTCATTTTGGGACAGAGCGCTGCGGCAGTCTTCTAAAAGTGTGGTCACTCTTGTTTGTGCATCCTTGCTGAGGGTCCCAGTCGATAGATGTTGGCATCGACGCAACCAATCCACTTCCTCGCAAGTACCAACTAGTGTGCCTTTTTCTATAATCTGTTCCTGATCACAAAGGTTCAGCACACGTACCCCTGAGATGTCGGTGGCTCTGACCAAAGTTCGTGCCACTTTCCATGGAAGGTCATCGTCTACCCTTTCCACGAGTACACAACGTTGAGTTTTCCCAGGATTCCGAGGAAGACTAACCGGCACAATCGTTTCCGATCTCGGCGGAAGAACAATCTTCTTAAGGCTGTACGCGTTCCCTGGTAACGCCCCTTCCACGAAAAGTTCCTCTTGTCCACATTTCAAAACACCTTGCTTGACGTCAATTTCGCAACAATTCTTCCTCATAAAGTCAAGGCCCAGGATGCAATCGTCCATTATATCAGCCACGATGACATTATGCAGGTAGATTCTGTTGCCTAGCTTCAACCCTATCTTCTTCTCTCCATGGACGGGTATGCGCTGACCGGTGGCTGTTACCAAATTAATGTGTTCTCGGTTGTATGCGGAGTCCCCAAGGGACCGTCTTATCAGTTGGGAACTGACGACCGTGCGAGAGGCTCCAGTATCTATGGTCAGCTTACACGGCGTTCCGTTGACCTCGCCCTTGATGATTAGGCTGTTCCCGTCTTGGGTTTGTGTGATCGAAACCCTTGGGGCTCTTTGAACATCAGCCAGCACCCGCCCCGCAGTCCTGGCTATTACTCGTTTCCCTGCTGTTGGTTCTGGGCGGTGCTATTAGCTGCACTGCCCTCTGGAGATCGGCCGTCTTCTCTTTCTGCAGTTCGCTTGGGGCAACTGGATCGAAGGTGGCCCCTTTCCCCACAGCCGTAGCACCTAGGGCTGTACCCTTTACTGCGGTCGCGAACTGTAGCCGCTGCAACCTCCCTGACCCGATGGGAACGATGATCCTGTCGCACGGCTTCCACCTCCAGTGCATGGGCCAAGGCGTCCTTAAGCGTCCCGTGGTGCCCGAGCCTCACAGCAGCTCTAACTTCAAGGTCGCGGATGCCGTCGATGAATGCCTGCACCAGGTTCCCATCAATAAGCGCAGGTACGGACTGGTAAGCTTTACGCACCAGCTTCTCCACTTCAAGGGCCCACTGCTGCAGGTTCTCATTACTGCGTTGCACGCGATCCTTGAGCTGCGCACGAAACACGTGTTCCAGGTGAGCATCGCCATACCGAGCCTCCAATGCCTCAAGGAGCTGCTCGTAAGTCACTTCCTTACCGAGAGCTTCCAGAACAGTTAAGGCCTGGTCGCGCAGGCCTAGGGTGAGGGCAGTCATAGCCTGACTATTATTCCAACCATTCGCCTTTATGACAGCCTCAAACTGGATTTTGTAGGCCGACCAGGAAGAAGTTCCGTCGAACGGTGGCACTTTGAATCCACGTAGCGAAGGTGTTGTAGCTACGGGAGCTGCGATTCCATCCCCAAGTTTAAGGTAATCCAGCGTTTTCTTTACGTCAGCCATCACGGTTTTCTTCACGTCAGCCACCACGTTGTCAACCCGATCATTCACTTGGTCGATCCGGATTTCAGCTTCCGTCAGGCGGTTGTCACATTGAGCAACCTTATCCTTCATCTCCTTCATGTCTTTCCCGAAGGTAGCGTGAAGATCCTTCATAAGGAGCATCTGCTCTTCCTGGCGGCGCGCTTGCTCCTCCTGGCGGCGTGCTTGCTCCTCCTTATCGTGTTGGAGCTGTTCTTCCAACCGACGAGCCTGTTCCTCCTGTCGGCGAGCCTGTTCCTCCTGTCGGCGGGCCTGTTCCTCCTTGTCCCGCTGGAGCTGTTCTTCCAACCGACGAGCCTGTTCCTCCTGTCGGCGGGCCTGTTCCTCCTTGTCCCGCTGGAGCTGTTCTTCCAACCGACGAGCCTGTTCCTCCTGTCGGCGGGACTGCTCCTGCAGCATCATCATCAGAGCAGCAAAGTCTGGTGCTGATGATGCTGGACCTGCTGCGGACGGGTCGGCCTCCGTGGTTGGTAGCTGGCCCTCCGACCTCTGCGGCGCAGCTCCACCAAAACGCCTCTGGTCCGTCTCCTGTTGGCGTTGACTCCGGGTACGGATACCCTCCGTGTCGTCTTTAGGTAAAATCGGCATGATTTTAATCCCACTTCTGACACCAATTGTTACGAGCTTCGGGTTCGTGACAATTAAAAATGCCGATAAAAATTACCAAAACTTACACTTTAATCAATCAACACTAACAACAATTCAAAACACACTAATTATAAAACACAATCACTCTTAAGTCGCACTTGAAGATCGCTTTCGATGTATTCGCTTGTGTCGCAAAACCAAGTCTGATTGCTCGCGGCTATTCCCGGCCTTATATAGTGCCGCAGATAGTTCCAGAACCTTCTATTGTAGAACCGTCTAGAATGTTCGAGTACATACCGGCCCCGACTGACTACATGTCGATAGTTCTAGTAAGTTCTACCATCGTCATTTCTACTCGTCAATAGATGGCGCTGACGGATGGCGTGACTATTAGTTCTACTATTCCATAATAGATGGCGCCAGTTAGTTCTGCCAATCCACAATAGATGTCGCCAGTGGTAACTAATGTCACCGTGTATCAGGCATTAATTGTGGCGCGTAACAATAGTATATCGTCTTGTTTTGTCAAATCAGTAAGGCTACAGTTACCTAGAAGAGTGATTCCGTGATTTTACAGGATGGCGATTTAGTCACCTGCATCCGTTAAGGAGGGGTACCCGTCATATGAAACAAGTTTTGCTATGAAACCCATATCCGATTCATGAAAAAAAAAACCTATACAACAGTAGACAGACAATTTCATGAAATTTGTCAGTATCGCCAGAATTTGACCTTAAGGAGTAATAAAACGTATTCTCTGTATTTAGACAGCCGTTATTGTGTGACCTTCTTCTCAGCGTTCCTTCTTACTGTTCACAACTTGCCTTGGAAACTAAAGCCTTAGTAATTTTCAATAGACGTGATTTTTGTTAAATGTAAGGAGATAAGTAACCAGAGTCGTCGGATATATGTAGTTGAAGTTTAGTGAGATACCGATGGATGTTTTTGAATAAAGTTTGTTTTAATTAATAGAAAACAAACAGTTAATTTATCAAATTAAATTTCATTCGAAAACACCCATCGGTTTCTTACTAAACTTCAACTATTTCCGACGACCCTTGTTTTATCTCTTTTTGTGACTGTATTTACACATTTGAGGCAAGGTTGGTCAAAATGTACCCTTTTGAAAACATTACCTAAAAATGTTTGTTTTAGAGCTTTCAAAACTCAGTCAGCTAACAAAGTTTCAAATTCAGTTATAAAACAAAACACCCACCGCAATTTGAAAAATATTTTTGTTGTTGTTGTTTGTATTTCTAGGCGTATTTTTTGGAATAAACGTTTGGCTCTGCACAGTGGCCACTTCTAACTTGCCGAATAAGATAAAGATTTATCAAACTTAAATAATAATTTGTTATCGCCCAAAAATCTAGTTCAGTCAACTGTAATTTATATTTCTGAAGACCAAATATTTTGGAAGTTTACTCAGAAAAAACAAAACAAACATGATTTATTTAGAAAAAACGGAAGACACTGATGGAGATAATTCTACAGAAATTCCCGAGCGCAGATGTTCCTACATGGAAAGTATCAATCCGGAATCCTTCGGGATCTTCTACGAAAGTTCATCAACGAAATACGAAATTTTAAATCGCCAGAGTCCTCCTGAGTTACATAACAAAGTAAAGCCTACGGCGCCGGGTGGGCAAACAACCGTGATGGAATAAAAAATCTGTGTTTGTGTTGCAATCAATCAACAAAGCTTGCGCCCAGCTCCCAGTTTCCAAAGCTAACTTTTCGAAACGGGCCTGCTATTATTTAGTATTGATTTTCGACGTCTATTTTTATTGGTTTTCCAAACGTTCCAATGTTTATAGAGATTTGCGACGGCTGTAAGGCTATGATTTCGTTTGATTGGATTTTCATTCAAAATAAAATGTTGTTTTTTTTCTCGCCTGAACATACTGTTAGCGATAAATTTAGCTTTTCCCGTATACGTGTAGATAAAAGTCTCTTTACGCTCCGATGTTTATTGGGTATTTTTATTTCACTGCCCAACATGAAGTCTGGTTCAATTTAATCTAATACGTATATCAAAATAAACTTATTTTCTATATCCTTATAACGCTTCCGTACAAAATATTATTCGATTTTATTACTAGTCTTAGTGTATTGCTCAGACATGTTTAAAGCCGAATATAACATAGGTATTTGCTGTAGAAATGAAAATTTCGAGCGTGATGGTCCTGCCACCTAGGGGAATTTATCGGAACCTTTTAAAATATTCTTAAGTACAAAACGGATTAATTAATGAATTCATTACAATTTACCTACCTACCTATGTTAATTACCTTTTTATAGTGCATTATTTTTTTATGGAAAATTCTGGAAAAGCAATTTACTAAAAAGTTATCAGGACAATGGAATGGTCTGATCTAATGATGGTACTTCTGTGACAAATAACCCTATTTTTCTTTGTATTTTCCTTTCTATCTGGTGGTTACCCTATTTGATAATATTTCTGTTGTCAATCGAAACTATTAATATATCTTGTTTTAAATCTACAACGTAATAGCGTTCTAGATTGCTAAATTCGCAATATTCGCATTTTATTTCCAAGCTAACCGATTCCGAGGCCTCAATTATTCCTAGAACAATAAAAACAATAGCGGACACTGTGTACCTGTGTACATGATCTGACTCTCATCCAAAGCAAATTGTGCGATTCAATTGAGGGCTATTACAGCATACAACCTGTCAACCACAATGAAGATCGTTTATGTATGATAAAGTGCTGGATACAATTATCAGTACGCGTTGCATTGAATATAATTGTGCAATAAGACACCGGTCAATGCCATTGTGATTGTCTTTCAAGGGAGATACAGCTAATTAGATTAGTCACTTTATTTCTGACTATCTTCAATCAACTCAGCCTATCGCAGTCCACTGCTGGACGTAAGCCTCTCCCAGGCTGCGCCACAACACTTTGTCCTTCGCTTTCCGCTTCCAGTCTGTCCCAGCCACCTTTTTTAGGTCGTCCGTCCATCTAGCAGGGAGGCGTCCCACACCACGCTTGCCGATACTCGGTCTGACTATCTTACCAAGGGTTATCGTGATACCCAGCGACCGCCCAGCGACCGCCTGTCTGTCCTCGACAACCCAGTTAGGGTTGTAGAGGACAGACAGACAGGCGGTCGCTCAAAAAATCAAAAGTCATTTATTCAAATTAGGCTGAGAATCGGCACTTTTCGAACGTCAAAATTACATAAGTCAGTCCCCCAAAACGCTCGCCCTTCTAGTGCTTTCGCTGGAAGAAGTGTTACAACACAGTTGCACAGCTGTCTGTATGGATGAAAAATTTGATTCTATGCAATACGTCTGCAAAGTAATTACCATTACGAGACACAAAACATTAAGTTATTTTTTTGGCATATTGACATATGCCAAAAAAATAACTTAATGTTTTGTAGTTAGCTGACGCTAGCCACGCCATCGCCAATATACCAGCAAATATAATGAAAACTATACACAAACCAAAAAATAATAACTAAAAGTTAAAAATGAACAGACGCCAGCACACCAAGCTACTACAATCTGTCTAAGTTCTTTAATAGATTTTCAACTTTATCGCTAAAACATTAAGGTTCAAGATTGATTGGGAAAATTTGACAGTTTCGGGTAGCTTGACCTGCTGGCGTCTGTACATAAATACTGGTATTCAGCTGCATCCGGTTAGACTAGAACCGACCTCAACATAGTTGAGAGAAGGTTAGGTAGATTGATCGACTTTATTTCTGACTAACAAGACAATAATATCCGGTTACTAGAGGGAGTTTGGTAAAGTTTTTCAAAAGAAGTTTTTATGGTATCTATGCAGAAACTGCGTGGTGCAATACTCTCAAATAATTGCCCATCAAAAAAAAATATTAGAACACTATCGATCACTACCCTTGAAATCACTACATACTTAGTTTTTTTTACATGTAATCGTCTCGTGTAATACTGACATGAATACTCTACAGTAAGCATAAATCTGTCACTTGAGAATTCTCAAGTAATTATCCGGTTAGCAAAAAGAAGACTAATTATCATTTTACAAGTGGCGATAAGGTGGTCAATACACAGCAGTCACGGTGTATCGTCGATTCCAATTTGACATGTATACAATTCGCAATCGAACAGCTTTTTTTTTCATTTGATGCTTGTAAAAAAGTGATTTATTGACATGCATATTACTTCCACTTAAGAGTATGTTGGACTTACGGATCTGAACGTTGACGAGCTGAATAATTGTAGCTTTGTGTTCGAGCGCTCCACTGCATATTTTGGCGATTGTATAAAACAAATTGTAAGAAATACATGAAAAGGAGATCCGTTAAAATTTAATAATAAAACATTTCTACATACAATTATAGATACAAATTAATTTCCTATTGTGTAGGTAATTACTCAATAGCGGAAATTAGTTTAATTTGCATCTACAAAAACAACTGTAGTTAATAGGTCTAGCTCCGACTCTCCATACCTACAAAAAAACAAAACAGATTATAAAAAATGATTGTCACATTTACAACTCTTTCTGTAAACATAGTCAATAAGGTACTTAAATCAAAAACCGTTTACTGCTCACTCGCTGCACCCGTATGTCCCTCCATAGACAACGCTCACACAATGGAGTCTTGTTTAAGAATTAACGTTGAAGGCACCCAATCAGGCAGACCATCGGTTAACTAATCAAACATAACAAAAAGCCCACACTCAATCAAGACGAATCCAACGAGGTGTTAAGCTAACACTATCAATCATTTAAACGAATAGGGCCTGCTTCGTTATCTCAACTTGGACTGAAGCCAAAATTGTAATAAAGACTCTTTCGTTAACCATTTGATGGTCTGGCTGGAAATTAAAGAAAGTTATTATAACGATGACAGGGATTTTGAATTAAGAAGTATTTTTATTTTTTTATTGGCGTGACATACTTAAGGAGATGTTCTGTTTATAGTAGGATAGTGTAAAGTAACGTTGTTGTGATTGTTAATTCGGCCGTTAAAGTTTTGTGGTTATGATGTTTATTACTGTCATATTTTTAGTTTAAAAATATTTGGGTCGGAATATATAGTCCAATAAGTTATATAATTGGATTTATAGTCTCATGTTATTACTGTTCGAAGTAGAACATACATATACACATAGGTGTATAGTAAGAAAGTAGTTTTTATTAAAGACTGGCTGACCCGGCAAACTTCGTACCGCCTTAGATTATCTTGTTTTTTTTTGGTAAACTTTTCCCATGTTTTAATAGTTATTGTGCTACTCGGGGCAGAGACAAATCCAACAAATCAAAGATCATAAATATCGGTCCAGTCGTTCTCGAGTTAAAAATGCTGTAACTATAGTTTGACCAAAACCGCTGTACCGCGCTCTCGGTATGTACGCGGCGAGACGGGGGGGCAGTGCAAGCTGCTCATTTGTCATCGCTCACGGCGTCCCGCCCCCCGCCTCGCCGTGCATTCCTAAAGCGCGGTACAGCAGTTTCGGTCAAACTATAACCTGACTTTGTTTTGTTTATATAGAAACCAGAAGTACAATCCTGAGGATCAAACACAAACTGCTATCAGGATGATATCATAACACACTATCAATCTTAATCATTTTGTAGGACACTGCTAATCTATTGTTTATTTTTTTAGAAAAATGTGTCTACTCAAAAACGTAATTAACGTAATGAATGTTGTTGAACTGTCAAAATGAAACCCATTACTACTGATACGAGTAGGGTGTTACGCAATCATCCCGCTGGTCAAACCTATTGCGATTACGAACAAAATATCTCAAGCAAGATAAGATTCCCCTAAAACTAATACACTACATCTTCTTATCCACTAGCTAAGAACAGTTTCTTAGACGGCAAACTAGCAGTATTTATAATATTTAATGAAAAGGAAACAAGTTACATACCTAATTAAAGAGTTCTAATAAACGCAAGAACAGCGGACGGCAGCGAAAAGTTTGTACATAAAATCCTTTAGTTCATGTTATCGCACTTCCTTAGATGGGAAAAATGTGTTCCTGTAATGCCTTCGGAATTCCCTTGTTTTTTTTTGCGGAAAATACAATGAACGTGTACATATTTAGTTAAGTAGATTTCTGTGTATGTACTTATATGAGTTGAGCTACACGATTACTGACAAATGGTTGAACTGGCTGGATTGGTCGACTCAAATCTGTGTGGTACTTTCCTCAAAAGACCATTGCAGACATCAATCTACATGGTCTCCACATGATCTGACCAAGATTATGTCTGGACTTTAAAAGAGACTGTGACCTCTAAGTGTACTTCCGCATTTCTTCTCAGAGTAGTCAGAGAGGAAACACTGACCTCATCTAGCTTATTTTTTAAAGACGTGTAATAGTGATTACAATTTCCTATTTGCAGAATAAACAATTTTATTTCATTTTGTAGGTAGGCGGAAGATGTAGGTCTGAATCAAAATCGTGGGTCATATCTAAGTTCCAAAGATCTTTTATTAAAAACTTACTGCGCGTGATTTGGCCTACGCTCACGTGGGATGGGGTAAAGATCGCAACTTTTCAAAAGTTAGAGTGACCCGTATAACGTGATAAAAGCTGGACGAACCCGTTTTGTCCCCAGTGTACTTATGAGCCGACCTACGTAAAACTATTTATTGATAGTAAAAGGTTATAAGGTCGAAAATATCCTATCCTTGGGATATAATCAACAACACAATTCTATTACACTCAATGTGTGATGTAGAAATCGTCAAACATGAGATTTTTGTATTAAATTCCACACTGTGTGAAAACTACAAACATTTAACTAACTTCTATGCTCTTATCATCTATGAAAAGAGTTTATATAATATGCATCTCATCAAGCATGCAGAACTACTTAATATCTTCAACAAAAACCATCCACAACTTGACTATAAATTCGCATTTCTCCACATCCATAACCCACTTTTCAATTCCCCCAGCAATACATCACTTTAAGTACATAAAACGCAATTAATTAACATTAAAATAACCGACTTGAAAGCAGAGCCATCAGTACTGAGCCTTGTCTAAACAAGATGGCGGAGATTGCATCCATGATGACGTCACCTTAAACATTGCCAGCGTTTTTCCACGTCTCATTAAGGAGGAGATGCATTTGTTTTTTTTAACCGTATACTGTTCGGATTACTGTCTGAATTTAGGGGTGCGTTGGAAGTATTTGAAATGTGATGGGTTCTATTTATTGTGTAGTCGAGTAATTTCACATGTAACCTATGAGAGATCAATGAAAATGTATACCTATTAAAGTTTTCAGAAGGCAAGTCAATTGGTATCTAAATCTTTAAAACCCTAATCGATGGAGATTGCATACACATGATGACGTCACCTTAAAAATTGCCAGTTTGAAACTTAATTTGTTTTTTTTTTACCGTATACAGTTCGGATATGAAAAAAATATAAAGGCTATGTTATGCTTTTTGGAGGTTATTATGGAAATGATTTGGGTAATGGAGGAATTTATTTTTGTTGTTTAGATAATAATAATTAGTCAATAATCAATTAAGGTGGATGCTTCAAGGTAGCCCGCGAAATTCATTTTTCTTACGTTTTTTGCAATTTGCTGGTCAGTACTAAGTTGTACAGACGCCAGCAGGTCAAGCTACCCGAAACTGTAAAATTTTTCCAATCAAGCTTGAACCTTAATGCTTTAACGATAGTTGAAAATCTACTTAAGAAATTTGACAGATTGTAGTAGCTTGATGTGCTGGCGTCTGTACATTGATTAAAATTTGATTCGCGGCCGTAACAAATATGTATTTACAGAATTATAATCATTAAAGTCATCAACACAATTCTCTAAGATCAAGTAATACTACTTACTGAAGGACTATTTCATAAAGTCTTGACATTTTAGGATTATGCTAACTTAACAAGTTGTATTACTGATTCTAATGATTATAATTCTGTAAAAACATACTCGTTACGGCCGCGAATCATATTTTAATCAACCCGCAAATTGCAAAAAACTTGAAAAGAAAATTTGAATTTCGTGGGCTATCATGGAGCATCCACCTTAATATTTTGCTTGTCAAAGCCTAATCAATTGATGAATCTATAAAACGTAATGGTTTTGCAAATTATTACACCTATATGTTTTTAGCAGTGATACATAATAATACCTGTACTTATGTCTTAATTTTCAAATATAATTTTTTATTTATTATTTTAATTAATAGGTAATGTTGTCCTTTAATCACATCCTTATATAGACTCCCACACATTTAAATCTCACTCATGCAACAAAACTCCTACAAAAACCAGCAATGAAAGTTTTAAACGTCCGTGTCTACAGATTATTCGTGCTAGACAGTCGGTAGTGTCTGTCTGCGCTAATATTTGCGTCCGTGCATTATTGCTGAGCGAGCCGGCACAATGAGGCAGGAATTACCTCTGTAGGTTTACTTAGGCCACTGCACAGTCCTTCACTGCTAAATGAGTAATTTGAATAAGTAATCGTATCTTTTTGTGGGTGGACTATTTCATGTTTTAGAATCAAAATGATTGTGGTTATAGTATCCAATATCTGTGTAATCTTTTCGAGAGAAAATATGCGTTCCGTATGTATAATGATGAGAGCAGTGGTGTTCCAGTGGTGACGGGCCCAACTTACGATTCGTAAGTCATGGCTTCGAACCCAGGCAGGCGCTTTTGTGTAAATAATTTCATCGCCATTACTCTCAAAACGTTGAAGAAAACATTGTGAGGGAACCCGAAGGAAACTCGAAGACATGTGTCATCTGCCAACCCGCACTGGGTCTACTTGGTAGATTATAGCTCACTCCCACTCGAAGAGAGGAGGGCTGTGACCCAGCAGTGGTAACATTATAAGCTGATGAATAATGAGACAGGAATTATCTTTACATTACAGGTGTACTCGACATGGCAGAGTATCAAAATGAGCAACATGCTTAGTCAGTGAGATACCTACTTTGCTTAACAAACAGCACATCTGTAACTAAACAGATGACTGTTTACTTCAAATAATTATAGTTTGACTATTGAATATGAATTCAATAGTCAAATTATAATTATTTGACTAATGAATATGACTGTAATTATCATTAGTAGTATCTACCTAATAATTATCATTAGTAGGTAGATATGAAAATCATAATAATAATTAGCTATGATAGTCGTGACAGCCAATGGGTTAATAGCCAAGAGCCTCGAACAACACCTGAGGAGGCTCTCTTAGGTAGCTGGATCCAGGGCTTGATTCAGAAAGCGGTACTTCTGGACACGGCTCGTATTATCAGGAGGTTCCTCTCTCTGGAGCCCTGACCACCGGTAGCTTGGACCCTGTTCCCGGTACCGGTGGGCTACTATTTTTTTTTTTAATGTTTTTACATTCTATTCTAATATTTAAAAATATAATTTATATGTTGATGATGAAATAAAGGAGATAATAATGAACGTTGAGGTCATAACGGATTTCCGTGGAAAATTACACCTAATTAAACAAATATCAATAGCTTATTAGGAATTATGTAAAAAAGTAAAGTACCTACCTACAAATGATTCATTATTGAGCCTACTTATAAATAAATGAAACTTAACATAACGCTCACTGCACGGTTATGTTAAAACGGATTCCAACATGGCATCTACATATTATACTTTAAAACTACATTTGCTTGTGTTAAAAACTACGTTGCGTTGGGTCGACCTATCCACATATATACATATACACAACGCAACCTCCTTGCCAAAAACACCATCACATTCTAACTGCCCAGCTAGCCACAAAAAAAAAAAAAAAACAAATTTTGAAAAACGAAAAAAAACACAGCTAGTAATCACAGCTCTATGGGTGTATAAGCTAAGTCAACAGTCATCTCATAACCAGATAGCGGGGCGCATGCATTCTACATGAGCTACGGCTTCATTCACGTCGACGACATTCGCGACTGTGTTTTGCATTCCCTGTGCCTTCCCTTTTAGGAGTTTTAGGGTTTTAGATCTGCGTGAGTTTATTTATTTAGTTATTTTATTCTACCATTTATGTACACACATATATAAAAAGACAATGAAAAACAGAACAGAAAAAATAGGTACAGAGGTGATGCTTATTTCATAAGAAATCTCTTCCAGCATACTTGAGATAGGACAATAGATGCAGAGATGTAGACATGACTTTATGTGAAATAGCGTTGTTTTTGGTTGAGTTACTTTTAGTGTTTTGTGGTGTTGGTAGCAACTCTGATTTTGTCTGCTGAGAATTTTAATCATCTGAAAAACGCATTAAAACTAGCTGTTTCCGTATTTTTCCCAGAATAAATTTCTCAAACAGCTGAAAATTTAATATATTATGATGCCCATTAAAATAATAACGTAAAAATTCAGCGAAAAGTATCACGATGAAGTGGATTCCTTTAGTTTAAAGTTTATTTTTGGACATAGAATGAGAGCTTATCTATGGTTAGTGGGTAGAATATATTATGACAAAAATATTTTTATTTGGAATAAGAGTATCCTCCTGCTTTACGGAAGGTTTGTGTTTTCGAACGATTGCATTATATTGTAGTTTTATATCCCATAACCTTAAATATTATATATACCTTTCACATCCTAAAACTTTCATGTTTCATGAAATTCTTAGGATGTGAAAGGTTAAATATGCCTAATACTGACAACATTGAAAAGTTTTTTTAAAGTAGAACAGGTGGGATTTTCCAACATTTGATCACGGATTTTATATAAAACCTACAATATAATGCAATCGTTCTAAAACACAAACCTTCCGTTTAAATAACTGCAATAAAAGTACAGCACATAAAACCAAAATACAGACCCATTTCCAATTCAATTCCGGAACACGGAATTTCAAAATTTATTTTCCATTAAGTTCATAAAGTTGGTTTTCATTGCACTGTTTACTATACAATTAACTGTTACATGGAGCTCACCTAGTTAGGCCACCGGTAACGACATCGTTACATCCATTTGAACATTTAGCATACGTTGTTTTTACAATTTTAATTGGCATTGTTCAATGAGAACGCACTTCGTTAAAATTTACCCATTTAGTACGCATTAAATGGAAATAAAAACATAACGTTTTTCGGTAATTGCTTTAGTACACCGTAATGGATGTAATTGCGATCGGTGTAAAGTGGGCCAATGTCAGTTGGTAGATACAATTTTGTATGAATCGGTCGTGTTCTGGGAACATCACTTTTCTTGTCGAATTGAAGTCGTTTATTTTTTATTTTTCTTAACATAAATACTCAAACAAGATGGCATTGACCATTAAAAAATAAACTACTTTTTTGTACTTCGTAACTTCATAGGCATCTACAAGATGAGCGCTTGCTCATCTTGTAGATGCCTCATTCATCATCACTGAAAAAAACATAAAAAAATATTCATTAACAGATAATTACTCTTCTAATTAACACCTTCTGAAGTAGCTGCAGCAAAATGTCACCTAATACACGAGTGTATATGTGCATAATAACGACAGGAATGTAGGTCGAATGCTGATTGCAGACACTCGCCTCATATCGAATTCTCTTTTTTCCAACCAACGATCTCGGTTGCGCGAAAAATTTCATATCGCCACGCGTTTTGCAAGTAAAATCAGATAACTTTTGACACTTCAATTACGTAGTGATGGCCGCCTCTAATTTTTTTTCGCCGCGTATAAACGCGCGAAACATGTCACGTCACCAGCATACAAGACGAAGTTTCCAGAACAAAATAGAGAAAAGTTCCTTGAACTTTAACGGGAAGAAGGTAATAAGAGGGAAATTAAAAAGTTTTTCACTTTTAATATTAAATTAAGTGGAGATCTGTTATCGCAGGTGCGCTATCGAGTGGACGGAGTTCGCTATCCGCGCCTCGCGGCTGTTTCCTATTGTTTTATGTGTTTTAGTTTACGCTTGTTAGTTTCCCATTAAGTTTGAGCGCTGTAGGGCAGACCTTTTATTAATTCGTCAGTCTTGCTTGTCTAGCAAAGATGAACATTTATATTGCTTACATCTTCATAAAATTAAATCCCTTTGTAGAGAAATTGCGAATGCATGTTTATTATTTTGAGAATAGTTCGAACCCGGTATGTCATGTCGGCGCGAAATCAGTTCAAAGCGCGCTATAAATTATACGATTTGTATTCTCCTTTTAGCGTTGGCATAAAGAAGAAATCTCTTTAGCGTTTGTTAGACCACACTAAAGCTAACGGACAGATACAAATCTTCATTAACAGCTTGACAAAAAGTCGCAGCTGCTGCCTTGTGTAAATCTAACGAAACCTGGTTTCAATGTTCTCTTAGTGACACATTGAAAAAGAAAACTGAATTCGGAACAAATTTAGAAGATTAGGAATGAATTTCTGTAAATATTTTGTTTAATCAGCCGCATTATTGCTTTCTGGGGTTATAGAACTTAATTTGAAACGATAATATTTCGAAACTGGGCACTTGTACTCGACAAGTCACCGTTCTATTTATATTAATCTAAATGTAAATACGTCGTGTTTACTTGATATTCGAATGTACGTACAAAGTGGCATCTTAATGATGTACATTAAGCTTCTCGCTGACAGCCACAAGTGTTGGTATCGATACTTAATGACTGTGTCACTTCACCTGGCAAGCGATGAACACCGACATTAAATCGTCAAGCACGAAATAAAATTACAAAACGAGACTGCGACTTCACTTTCATTGCACGCCGGTAAAGTTGAAAATAACCCACCATTAAAAGAAATCCCGACTGAATTCACGTAAAAACAAAAATTATAAAAGTCAGATTTATCGTTCGTTCAACGATTTAAAGTCCATTTTTGTGTAAATAAAATACCGTTCGGTCCCACTGGCTAAGTTTTTAATGAACTTTAATTTATGGAGTCTCGCACACTTTGTCGCGTTTACGGTCGTTCCGAGTGATTTTCGGTAGTCAGGATATGTGTGGTAATCAGGAGACTGTTTAATGTTTTGGTTTACGTAATCCAGTCTACTAATTTCGACTTTATATCTTACGACGACGCGTTGCGGTGATTTTTATTGACGAAAACCTTTTTTCGGATCGCATAATGGTCGTGTTTATCTTAGAACGCTAAACAATAAGCGACATTTATTTACCAAAGTACATAAAAGTTATAATGTGGACGTAAATCTTATGCGTAGTTTAAAAATATGTAAGAGTGACATTGACTCTACGACTGAAACGGTTCATCGCCACAGACAACAACATCAACATATGAAAAAAATCTCAGCCGTGTTTTTTTGGTTGTTGAATTCGCTAATATAATACTTAATTATTATTTATATTTTCCATTACTTATTACGAGAGGATAAAACATGAGTTAAACCAATGCCTTTACAATTAACCTATATGTCCTATCACACCAAATGAAAACGAAATTTATATTGGACGACTTATTCTGATAATTATCAGACATAATGTGAATAAAACAACATAATTCACGTCCCCCACTTAATCCGCTAAAGTGAAATATTAATATTAACTGTTAAGCAATTTATCACGTAATCTCGGATAGGTTGATTCATTAACGTGATTCATCCTTTAGCCCGGTGAATTTATAACTCACGAACATTGGTTATTTGACAAAATGAACCATTAGTTGTTACGAAATTATGTAAACACAACCGTACGTCAGTTCGTCCGAGAGCGAGGCTCCTCTTTGATTTTTCGTTTATTTTGTAAAGAATAACACAAACTAATGAGAACGGGTAAGCTTTGGCTCACATAAATCATGATTTTGTTGCGATAGTCAAAATATCTTTATAATTTAGTACGGCGAATACCAGCTGGAATATTTGAGGCTCGTCATAACATCCGACATTTGTTTCGTTTTACATTCTGCGGTTGTGTCGTTGTATGTAACTTGGTGAATATTCAGCCGAATGAATATTATGTTATTATAGTACTTGAGACGATCTAGTGTAACATTTAAAAAAGTTCTCTGATCAACTTGTTTAAGATACGTCCCACATTTTCTTCGTACCAATTTGAATCCCTAACAATGTTCATAAATATTTCTCTATTTAAATTTTTAAATCGGTGTAGTAATGTTTATAACATAAAAACCACCTCTGTACAAGTGCTGCATGCAACTAATAAAGACATGCCTACTTGTCCTACACCCACATCCACATTACAAGGTTCAAGAAACAAGTCCATGCACCATTATGGTAACGCATCATAAAAAGCGTAATATTCAACTCGAAAGCCAACAACACTATCCAAAGATTGTTTTATTTGTTGCGAACAAGTATCTTATTTGGCTTGCTACAAGCTAGCTGTAATATTCATCATGCTGTTGGCTCCGGTGACTTTAAACGGTGCATGTCCGTCTTTTATTTTATTTTTTATTTATCCTCGCCTCGATTGTTGCCAGAGAGCAGTATTCATAAAACTATGGAAGCGCTGTTCCTTGTTTTACACACTCTTTTATATTTCAACAGCCATTCCAGTTGAGAAACAGGCGACATTTTATAGTGTAGCTACACTGTCTTTACTGTGCAATGTCCATCCCAGTGGAAAATGAAAATGACCTGGAAAGAACTGGATTTTTTGAAAAGGTTGTTTAAAAGTGTAGTATAGCTTAGAAGTAGGTTAATAGAGGTCAAACTAGGAGATCAAAGTGGGTTTATTACGTTTTTGTTGACAACAATTGACCTTGATGTTGTACTTACGTTTTTTTTTTAAATTATAAACCTCTAAAAACTTTTTGGGTTGGCTCAGTTGGTTGAAGTAACTAAGCTATGGTACCCCAACGAAATAGGTTTGGTTAGATTAGAACTGTGACCAACTACGCGCGAGCTGAGCGAGTGAAGCGAGCGGTGCTGCAGCTGCCGGCGAGTGCCACATTTAAGCTGGTCACAGGTACTTGGCTATCTTGTATTTTGGGACCCCAAAATATGCATTATTTGAGGTTCAAAAAAAGAGTCGCATTCAATTTAAGAGTGTTCAATAATATTTTTAAGAACGCAAAATGCGAATATTTGAATACATGCCATTAAATTAACCATTTAAATCCTGATTATAAAATAAAAAGGTAGTATAAAGTTCTGTAGAGAGTTAAAAAGAAAAAAAAACGGTTGTAGCTGTTATCCATTCTCTAAAGAAAGCAATAACTTTCAAAGTTAACGAAGCAAGAGCAAACGAACTCAAGACGATAGGATATTAAAAAATCATACAATCAAGTAGCCAGGCATTGTTTGTGTAATCTACTAGTACTGTCTAATTGGAGGGCTTTGTACACAGAGGCCCGTGTGAGAAAATAATTAATGTTGTTAACAAATGCTTTGTGTTGTTTCAGTGGCTAATGATGAATTATAACTTTACTGTTCAGTTAGTACATTGTTCTGTAATTATTTGATATAGGTGCTGGAATTAAATTTGTTAATTTTACGGCATAAGTAGTGGTGTCTTTCATGGTAGGAGCTTCTTCCTACTATTATTTTATATATACCTACATTTATACGAATTATAGACGAAAACATTTTTTTTTTTTGTACATTTTGGGAACAGATTTACGATAGAGTGAAGCTTAAAATTGCTGAAAGCGTAATTTATTTCTAAATTTTTTGCTTATTTGTGTTGCATTTTGTCCAAACTGAAAAGTGATCAAATTTCACTCACAGCAACGCCAGAAACCCAGCCACGTCAGAAAGTTGGTCACTTATTTTTTTGTCAGTAGTGGTATTTGTGTATAAGCACAACCCTACTCTTAAAATGAAAACCCTCCAAAAGAAATACCAAAAAGTAGAGTAATTAAGCTCTCCTCCCATTTAATGGTTCAACAGATTCAGACTAAGATATAGTACCATCTCGTTGACGCTTGCTTTGATTCTAATATACGGCTTCACTATCGTAATGGCACTAAAATTCCCAGATTACTGTAGTTAAACCAAACAACGTACAGGTTAAAAGCATTCGTACAGTCAGCCAGACCCGTAAGTGACTAGTTTACAACAGTAATATAGTATGCAATACTTCAACACTGAACGCTGTAAAAAGAGCGTAAAGTTGATGTTCCAACCAAATCAAGTATGCGAATTACTATTTCAGGTTCAACGGAGTTTTGGATGAATAATATGATGCAATTTGTACTGTAAAGTATGTAGCTAGCTTTTGAAAGTAGTGGAAACGGCTCTGCCGTCTGCTCTCTGATTTTAGGGTTAATATTTTATTAGTATTCTTCTTCATTGCAGTGTTTTCACAGACTGAACAGGATTTTCTTTGCACGGCCAAGAAAATCATTCTTATCTTTACTTTTGGTTTGAATGAAATTCTTATTACTCAGGTTCATCAATGATAAATGATTTTATTTCTGTTAGTGGGTTTGTACAAACACTTTTACACGTCAATAAGAGTATTAAGAGATATACTTAATCATTACAGAAGTTATCAAGATAATGTCTTCTGCGATTGTGATTATTTGGATAAAGCCATCGTAAATTATCTGCCGTCCGATCATAGTGGACAAACGGTAACTTTTAAGTTTAAAACACCTTTGCAAAAAGTGCAAATACAATTTAGACCAATAACGACTGGCAAATTAAATAGATTTAATAGTACCGTAAATAATAAGTTAAATGTTCTGGATCATAATATGAACGATGCAAATAAATTGTATGAGGATTTCTTTTCAATAGTGCACACTGAATTCAATAAAACTTTTGAAAAGAAAATAAAAAATATCTGCCCTAATTTTATATTTAGTGACTGGGCAACTAGAGGTATTAGGATTAGTAGGGAAAGACTGTTCGAGCTGTACGGCCTTAAGCCTTATATCAACACTGAAACTTTCAACAAGTATGTTGCTATGTATTCCAAAACTTTTAGAAATACCTGCAAGATAGCTAAAGCCCTGTTCATTAGTAACAAGATCAAAACGGCGGAAAACAAAATAAAAACTGTTTGGAAAGTTATACACAACGAAACTAGTGCGAATAAAATACGAAACAATGATTACGCATTGGAGACTTCACGTGGGGCCATAAGCTCTAACTTAGAAGTAGCTCAGGAATTTGTAAATTTCTTTACTAATATACCATGTAAAACGACGAAAGTTTTAAATTCCTCACCCGTTGTCTCAATTGATCTATTAAGAGCTAACGTTCCAGGCTGCTCGGTTGAATTTCAATTTAAACATATAAACCCTATGATTGTTATAAAAGCTTTTCGGCAAATCAAAATCAAATTGACCGAAGACTTATGGGGAATGTCTATCAAAGTTTGTACATCCATAATCGAAACTATAGCGCCATACTTAGCTTTGATATTTAATTTGTGTGTAGATCAAGGAGTCTTCCCGGATTTAATGAAATACAGTAAGGTTATACCGCTTTTTAAATCCGGGGACAGCAAAGACACCAACAATTATAGACCAGTATCCGTGTTGCCCGTATTCAGCAAAGTGTACGAAAAGGTAATGCTCAATCAAATGCTTAATCATTTTAACACCAACAAAATCTTACATGATCAGCAATATGGTTTCACCAAAGGACGTTGTACGACTGACGCCGGTGTAACCTTATTAAAGCACATCTTTACAGCGTGGGAGGAGGCCCAAGATGCCATAGGAATCTTTTGTGACCTCTCCAAGGCATTTGATTGCGTCAATCACGAAACCTTACTTTTAAACTCGTGCATTACGGACTAGGTCAACTTGCGCTCAGATTAGTAAAATCTTATTTATATGATAGACAACAAAAAGTTCAAATAAATGGTGTCAATTCTCTTGCTTTAAAAGTAAAAATGGGTGTTCCACAAGGCTCGATTTTAGGTCCTTTCCTCTTTTTAGTATATATTAATGATCTACCCCATTTATTAAAGAACCAACCACAAATGGTGTTATTTGCTGACGATACTTCCTTAATTTTTAAGATAAATAGGCGTGCATCAAATCTTGACGACGTAAATAACGCCCTACTGCAGGTACAAAATTGGTTCACTGCTAATAATTTGGTATTAAATGGGAAAAAAACTAAATGCATAAGATTTGCTTTACCAAATGTTAAAAGTAGTGATTGTGACATAGTATTGAACAAAGAGAAACTAGAATTCGTCGATAAAACTGTTTTCTTGGGGATCACGCTCGACTCAAAGCTGCAATGGGGTCCTCATTTAACATCTCTTGCAGGACGGCTAAGTTCAGCAGCTTATGCTGTAAGAAAAATCCGTCAATTTACTAATGTAGATACCGCGAGGGTAGTCTATTTCAGTTACTTTCATAGTATCATGTCTTACGGTATTTTACTATGGGGACGGGCTGCAGATATCGAGTCCATTTTTATTCTGCAGAAAAGAGCCATCAGAGCAATATATGGCCTCCGCAGGCGCGATTCTTTAAGGGAACTGTTTAAAGATATTAACATCATGACGGTACCTTGTCAATACATCTATGAAAACATCATGTACGTAAGAAAAAATTTAAATCTTTTCAATAAAAGAGGTGAAAGACACAACTATAGGACTAGAAATAGGGACCAATTAGTTCAAACAGGTTTCAGACTGGCTAAAGTAGACTCATCCTTCATGGGGTACTGTTTAAAATGTTACAATAAAATTCCTCCCCACATACTCCAACTGAATGAAACGAAATTTAAATCTTGTATTAAACGCACACTATGTAGCCAAGCATACTATAAGTTAGGAGATTACATCGCTGACAAAAATGCTTGGCTCAATGCTGGTCCTGCTCCACAGAGGCGCATAAACTAATTAGCATTCGGAAACAATGTTGGAGCTGCTGAACATTGGAAAAGAAAAACTATCATTGCATTGTATAAACTCAATTGCTTAGAATTGTATAATTGCATAGCACACGTGTGAGCACTATGTACTTTCTATAAAGCTACCATTTACTGGGTACGACTTTCATTGACTTGAATGTGCCCTGGCAGCTGTGAGTATGTCATGCTCACTCAAATGTCTCGCTGGTGGTGGCGTGTGTGTTGGATCATTAAGTTCCCTCCAAAATGGTTGAGCTGAATGGTGCTGATCCATACGTCATGTTCGTGAACGGGCGCCGCCAGTAGGGACTGGTCATCTCTTAGCTGCCTCGGCTTATTTTAATTTTTAATTTCTGAATTGTTTTTGTTTTTTTATAACGGACGCTTTTAACTTGCACGTATTTCTACATCGTTCTCACATGGTTAATTTCAACACGAATGATGTAATAAAATATTTTGTAACAATTTTATGATTTAAAAGAGTGTCCATGGAGTTTCTTGCCCGTTCTTCTCCATAGGTACCTACGCTTTGGAATGGGCAACTAGCTTCATCTTTCTGACTGACCGACCCTTTGACAATTCAAAAGTACCTGTAATTGGTTTAGTTGAATTAAATGATTTGAGTTGAGTTTGAGTTTGAATGTTATATCAATATAGATGATAATTGGTTTAATAACTAAATAAGTAAGTCTCTTAATCATTGCGCTACACCTAACAAAATTATATCAAAGGTTTTCCTGAAACGTGGTTATGTTTTTAGATCAAAGCTTAATTATCTTAACTTCTGCAATGATACCGCAGTAATAAGACGTTTCCTTAAATAGAATTAGCTTAGAACCATTAGGACCATGTTGGTTGAGATTAGATCCACGTTTTATTGCGGGCCAAATTGTGCTAACGTACTTGATTACCCTTTTAAGTCCTTCTTGATTCACTCATTAATATCTTACAAGTATTTTGCAAGAATTCTTACACAAGATAAACAAGACAAGACAAGGCAAAAAAATACTGCACAAGATAAACATGACAAGATATTTATTAGTGCAAAAAATAGGTCATGGAACCGAAGCTGAACAAATAAAAGAAACAATATTAGAACTAATACAACAGAAGTAATATCACTTACAGAAATTACAGCACAGTGAGATCACACCCATAGGAGCTATATTAGTCTAACGCATTTCACAGCGGGTATCGTAATTCCATCAAACATAACATAGAATGTTATTGGTAGGAAATGTTAGTTCGATCATAATGCTAACGAAAATATCGAAGCCGATGATTGAAACTATATAAGTGAATTCGCCGCCAATGGAGCTATTTATAAATTAGATGAAAGAACCTAAGAAAGGAAACGTAAACATGTCAATGATATGTCAAAATTTGATTTCTGGCTTTTGCAACACGAAGCTTTTTAGTTGGAAATGTGAAACAAGAAATGGCAATGATGAGGGAATGACTTCAAAACATTTTCGAAGATCAAACGGTTAATTAGTGAGGTGAGAACGTTGCGGACTTTACGACATGCAACAATTTCGGGCTATACTTGGAGTCTCTCTGAGGGATTGATTCCGCAACGAGGTAATCCGGCAGAGAACCAAAGTTGTCGACATAGTTCACAGAATAAGTAAGCTGAAGTGGCAACGGGCCGGCCATATTAGCCATAGAACCGATGGCCGTTATAGTAGACATATTCTTAAATGGAGACCGCGAATCAGTAAACGTAAGGTAGAACTCCCTCAGAATAGGTAGAGTGACGATCTTTGCAGAATGGCTGGTAGCAACTGGATAAGAGTCGCCGAAAATGGAGTTGAGAGAGGCCCACGTCCAGCAGTGGACTGCTGTAAGCTGATGATGATGATAAACAATTTCGATAGGCCTCTTAAAATATAACGTACTTACATATTAATATTTACAAAATAATGCCAATTGTGGCAAGAGTCACGCTTTCATTAAATTAATTATTATTTCCTTACTACACGGTAGCCCCGTTTTATAAAAAGCACTCTCAGATATCTTTCTTGAAATAATCACTGAGTCCTGACTCCTGCCATAATATTTTCACTAACCAATGCATTTAAGGCATCTGCTTTACAACTAATAAATCTGTCAATACCCAATTTTACTATATTCTTTGCTATTACACCTGAGATTATAAAAACATGTGCTGTAAAACAAAACATAGATAATGCATCTAATAAAAACGTCGAGACTAACTGCCTTATAACGAACTAAAAATATGGATTTTCAGCCATGACGCACGACTTGATTTTATTTATATGTTAACACATTTATGTCTCTTTGTGAGAGATGCTTCACTTTACTTTATGACCCGTAGTTTAGTTGTTAGAGTTCTATCTAGCGATAACAACTTTATTTTAGTGCGAGCACATTCGTAAGAATGAATTTTCATAGATGTACAATTGTACATTCTGCACCTTTGCAGTTTTATTTTAAAGTCAAAGTCCTTCCTATTGTACTTATTCCTTAGACCATAGTAACGTGCAGTCATAACAAGGGGCTTCAATCTATATACATATCATAAGACTTAATTGCCAGTATAAAGTTATCACAAATATATTCATCAGTCATCGATACTGATAAAAAAATATCTTATATGCAATACTAGCAATTAAGTTAAAAATAACGGCTGTGCCTCGTACATGAAAATAGTTTTAACGGCCTGCTAACACCTGACGCTTATTCTCATTTACTATCTAATGTAAACACATCTTCACACTTTTATGAGTCATGTAATAATACAAACAACAAAGTAGGTACGGACTAGGCAACTAAGAATTGGGAAAACGGATTCAGTCTGTACCAGCTTCGTAGCTTATACAATACCTTTTCTATATCTCAGTCTTAATTGAAGACCTAGACTCATACATTCTGTTGCTACTTCTAGTAATTATTACTTTTCCATTACAGAACCAGTAAACACGTGCGTAGACCACAAGCCGGTAACACTTGTTGCCGACGATGCCGACATGTTTATTACGCTGTTGCGAGCTGAAAGCGACTCGTAAAACGTTCCCAAGGTTAAGTTTGATTGTTCCAAACGTACAGGCTGCCTCTCTTCCAATTATTACGAAGACGAACCCTTAGATCCAGGAAATGTAACCCTATGTGCATGGGATAAAGTAGAATTTGTACTGGATGATGTTGAGTCTAGCGAAACAATTTATGTTGCCCATTGTACGTAAGATTGCAACGCTTACTCTAAATGCGGTTTTGAGGTTAAACTCCTATTTGCTTTTAACGTGATTTAAATAGGTCAAAGTACAAAAGGATTAGAAAAATGGTTGTATCCTTTGAAGTAGAGGTCAGTAATAAAGAGAGAAGTAAGATCTAAGCTTCTATTGGTCAAGTAAACTTATCCACGATAGCAATATACTATTTTGTTAATCGTAAAATGGCAATATCGAATACTAAGCCTGGCGTTCTTATGAAATAATTTAGTTTTGATACTATCATTCATAAATTATGCCCTAGATTAGCTGTCTTGTATAATTTAGTGTTAGTTCCATGAACTAGATGACTCATAGACAAGAATGGAATTGTCAAATGCAATGAGACAGCAACATTTGTAGCTGATGTCATTTTGTTTGTGAGTTGTTTGAGACTAGAGTAACTTAGATTCTGATTAACTGTAATGTCATTTGTTCAGGGCCTATTGCCAGTCACTGTATACGTGCGCCCTGTGGGTCAGTTGTGCACAGGGCTCGTACAATGCTTTACGAGTCCAATATAATAACAATGCGTTCCGGGTAATGCTGGGGTTGCCGCGCTTCTGTAGCGCGTCGGGGATGTTCGCGGACGCACGCGTTCCGGATTTCGGTTCGCTGCTGCGTCTGCGAATTGCATCACTGATGCGTCGGGTGCGCGGCAGCCCCAACAGTCTCGTGGCTACTGTAGCCGGCAGGGTGGATGGCCAAATAATAGGTCACTGGATGGCGGCACACAGACTGTCATTCAGATATATTATGTGAGGTAGGTTTATTTTTTATGTTTTATTTTGTAGGTTTAATTAGATTAGTTATTTTTGTTTCTTGGTCATACCTATGTTAAGTTATGGATCTATGGTCTGAGAATAAAGATTTTATTATTATTATTAATAATACCATGTTCATTACAATATAATTTATATTTGATCCTTGGTCGTTGAACTTACCATTGTATTATGTATTTGATGAATTACGTGAGCTAAATAACCTCTGACCCAAAAATAACTTTTTCACTATTCAGAACGTTTTACAGTCATGAAGAATATACTTACAACGAAATATAGTAGATCAATTTTTAAAATAAGTTAAAAGAAAAACATAAGTAATCTTTTTCTAGTGTGGTTTGTTTTTGAATCCATGATATTTATGATTATGAAAGCTCATCAACAAACACGTGCACTACATATATTTATTTAGCCACGCTCATAAACACTGCATAATTATAATGCTGTTCATTTCTCACATCAAGTGAACTATAAAGGATGTAACCAACAAATATCAATTTGTTAAATTAAAACTAAAAGTTACCAGATGCTGGCAAGGTTGACATCTGCGTTCTCCCGAATTTAATGATCCCCAAGGCGGCCACACTAAACAGCGAACATATTCTAAATTTAAAGAAGCAAATCGTTCAGTCGATACATTGAAACGGAAATAGAAGACACACGATCCCGCGGGAAGTCGAACAAAAAACGTAAAGGAGAAACACATGACCTCATTTGTCGCGAAGCGAGGGAATTATTTATTACTTTTGATACCTCTCGCGTCGGCTCCCCCTTTGTCTTTGTGAGAAACTCTGTGATTTTAATATCGCTACTGTTTCTAAAGGAATTTGTAAATGTGGTGCTCTTCTTAAAAATTGTGAAAGGCTTATGTTGGATTTTTATAGCTTCGCTTTGATGTCAAAATTAATTTAGTACGCGATGAAATGATCTGCGCTTAGAGGTATATGAAGTTTTAGAATTAAAGGTGAAGGGCGATGTTAAATGAGGACCAAGAGTGGCATATAGCTAAAAGTAAAGTATTTACGGAGAAGTAGCTGAGATTGTTTCATATACACAACAGATTGAGTGAATATTTGCTTGTGCGAAGACAAATAAACCTTCTAGGAGTCTGCTATACCACAATGTTTAAGTGGCGCTCTAATAGATTCATAGTTTTGGTGCCAACATGCTATGCTGTAAAGATGCATTTTGTTCCATTCCATTCCAAGGGTACGCTATGTAATTCTTCCTTAAACCTCATGGTAATAACACACCTGTAAACTCGTTGCATAAAATAGGCCAAGGTGATATGGCTACAATAGAAGTAACAGTAAGTTCAAATAATACTGTAGCAGTGCACATAGTCTATTATTTCCTTCTATATAATTATAAACTCCATAGTGGACAGTTTCTCTAAGTCATGAAACGTGCAATTGTACTTTTATTCTCAGACCGACTTAAAATATTTCATGGCGGTTGAGAGGGTTGAGAGTACTTTCTTTGAACAAATGTTTTGTATTTGTAAGACATTTTGATTGGAGGAGCGCTTACTGTTATTTTAACATGCTACATTCACGTCAAGGCAAGACAACGTGTGACGCATTATGTTATGATTTTGAAATTTAATCATTCCAATATTCTAATTACCAAGTTCTTCGGTTTAAAGAAATTTTTAAAGAAATTTATTTCTCATAAGAACTTACAGTCCGCTTATAATGAGATACAAAGTGATAATACAGTACAATACAATTCCATTTCCTCCAGGGTATTAAAAGCTACAAGTGCTACAACGTACATACATGCTTCTTAAGTTTATTTTTAAATATATTCACGTTATCGCACTCTTTGATATCGTCCGGCAATCCATTGAACAGCTGTGCTCCTTCAAACAATATGGTCTTTCTACCGTAATTAGTGCGTACGCTGATGACTTCAAGTTTGTTTTTATATCTATTTCTCAGGTTATATGGCATTGTTTTTTTCTTTAATTGTATGTTAGTTTGTATTGAGTTTGTAGTTATGTTTTTAATAAGAATACAAGTGTAGTAAATGTATAGCTGTCTAATATTTAATAGTTTAGTTTTTTCGTATAAGCTCTTTGTTGGATTGAGGTAATGATAATGGAACAGAGTTTTGATTATTTTATTTTGAACTCTTTGAAGTGAATTCAAATTAGATACTGCTGCTGATCCCCATATCTCAATTAAATATTCTAGATGCGATTTGGCTAACGAGTTATAAATCAAAGTGCGCACTTTATTTGGAATACAGTTTGCTACTTTACGTAATGCTCCCAATAACGATGTTAATTTAGTTCTGAGATGGTCAATGTGTAATTTCCAAGTTAGTTTTTCATCTACCCTTAATCCAAGATATTTTTCGTTAGTTGATCGTTTTATTATTTCGTCATTTATTTTAAGAGGCGAGAAGTCCGGTATACGCTTATTTTTAGTGGTAAAAATCATGAATGAGGTTTTCGACGTATTAATTGTAAGAAGGTTGTACTTTAACCATTCGTTTAGTAGGTCAAGGTCATGTTGAGCGTCCTTAATAATGTTATGAATTGATTTGTCAAAGTAAAAGAGGCAGGTGTCGTCTGCATATAGTGTTAGGTGTCCTGTTAACCCTATTTTATTAATATTGTTTATATAAATTAGAAAAAGTAACGGACTGATAATCGAACCTTGAGGACAGCCGTATGAGATATTCTGGACCGAGCTAGTGTGAGTATTTCCTATTTTAACAACTTGACGCCTGTTCTGCAAATACGATTTGAACATTTTGTGTGCTGTACCTGTAACACCTATGTTATCTAGCTTCTGTAGTAGTTTTTGATGACTCACAGTATCGAACGCTTTTTTTAAATCGATGAATATGCCTAAGGCATAGCTCTTTTGATCTATATAGGTTTTGATTTTGGTGACTAGATCCGTTGCAGCCGAGAGAGTACTTGATTTAGAGCGAAAGCCATACTGTTCGTCTATTAGAAATTTTTTATCTGTCAAATAGTTATTTAGGCGACTATATAATACGCGTTCGAATATTTTGGACATTACAGGTAACACTGACACTGGTCTGTAGTTGCTTGGATCAGTTCTATTTCCAGATTTGTAAATAGGACTGACCCTAGCCACCTTGAGGGTATCGGGAAAATTACCATGCAGTAAACAGGTGTTTAGACAGTTTGTTAGCTGCTCAACGATTATATTTTTTAGACATTTTATTGCCTTAGTACTAATACCATCCAGACCAGTGCTAGTGTTACTGTCGAGGTCGTCAATGATTCTAATTATTTCCTCTGTGGTGCACGGCGTTAGTTCGTTTAGTGTTATGTCATGTGTATAGTTATGATCATACATTAGTATGTTGCCCGTATGTGTGTGATATGTATCTGGTATTTTTTTGGCTAAGTCTGCTCCTATAGATGAGAAGAAATAATTAAACAAGTCACATATTGAGTTACCTTCTGTTAGAAGTCCAGCGTTTGACATTAGTTTGGGAGGAGCACTGCTGTCTTTAATTTTATTTAATCCTAAGTTATTAATCAGGTCCCACATTTTTTTTGGTTGATTACTGCAATTTTGAAATAAATTATAGTAATAAGTCTTCTTATGCGTGTTTGTTAGCATCTTCACTCTCTGTTGTTCTTTTTGGAACTTTTTTCGTAAGTCGTCGTTATCTGGGTCTAATTTGGTTTGTTGCCATAAATTATTCCGTGTATTGATTGCGTTTATAATGCTTTGATTAATCCAGTCCTTGTGGGGAGGGTTTAGAATTTTAATCTTATCTATTTTGTTCTTGTCTATTTGTTCTGTGATAAATGTCTCTAGGTGGTTGTAGTTGTGGTCGTCATTGCTGTATTTTGCTTCTAGTGTGTTGTTGTACAATTTTTTATAATCCAGTGCCTTATAATGTTTCTTTTTGTTATGTTGAGGAGACAAACTTCCTATTTGAAGATATATCTGCTTATGATCAGAAAGACTCGATTCAATTATCGAGATGCTGAGAGAATGGTTGTTTATATTAGTACATATATGGTCCAGTATTGTGTTTGTTGTGGCCGTGTCACGTGTGCTGTATGATTTGTTGATTTTATTTATTATTCTATAGCCGGCTTCTTGGATTCCATGTTGGTATTTTGATACATTGCTGTTAGCACTCAGCAAATCTATATTGAAATCTCCAAAAACTATTGATCTTCTTCGTCGCTCCAGTTGGGGTGAATATGTTTCTAAAAAGTTGTTTACGTTGGTATCTCCCGGTTTATAAATCGCTCCAATATTTAATGATAGTTTGTTTATATATATCCATAAATAGTGGTTTCCGTTCTCGCATAGTTCTTCTGTTATATCATATTTAATACTGTCGTGCACATAAATGGAAACTCCTCCGCCTTTACAATTCTGTCTATAGTTATAGATATGATTATAGCTAGGTAGCTGGTATAGTTTCGCATCAGACTCTGAGTTAATCCAAGTTTCAGTGAAGATCAACAGATGAGTAGTCATTTTTATGGCTTTTAGAATGCATTTTATTTCGTCGAACTTCCCGGGCTTTCGAATACTGCGTAAGTTCGCATAAAGGAATCTTAGTGAAGATGGATGTAATGGAATGTCCTCATATTTATTTACTATTTGATGCCGTAGGTTCCTAGAACTATCCGTCGGTTTGGCATTGTTTAATAGGGTACTTACTGGTTTTTTTGGTTTGCAACAACAATTGTTGGTGTTCCTTTCATATATTTAATAGTGAGGTTTTTTTCGCCATCCTGTGTACGCTTATTTAGTTCTTCCTTCAGTGATTCTAAGTATTGTTTTTGTTTTGGGGTTTGATCAGAAAAAATCTGCATATTTTCAGGTAGTTTAGTTCTATTTTTAAACAGGTATTTTGCAGTCTCGGAATTTTCGAAGTGAACTTTTATGGGTCGGTTCTTGTTTTGCACATATTTTCCTAGTCTCTTCGATGTAATCGGCTTAGGGCAATTTTCAAAAAGCATTGTAATTATCTTCGTAACTTCCTGACTATCGTGATGTTGTCTCAATTTCCAGTTTTTGTCGTTTATTTCGGGTATACCCACAATCACAATATTCTTCTCGCGCTCGCATCGGTCCTTAAGTTCTAGGATAAGGGCTTCGTGACACTCGACGGGCGATTTTAGAGTCGAACATTTTGTGTGTTGTTCATTTTTGATATGGGATATTTCGGCTTCTATGTTTTTTATTTTGTCCTCAGTGGCCGTTGTTTTAGCTTTGATATTTTCTATTTCTGTATTTGTATGTTTGAGCTGTTGAGAAAAATTTTCAGTAGTTAATTTTACTGTCTTAATTTCGTTCTTGATATCCGTTATTTGTTCTTTAATTTGGTTTAAGTTTTCAGTTTGTGTTTTGCCAAAATTTGTTAGGAAGTTCATCATTTCCATGCGGAAGTCCATGAAGTCCTTTTTGTAATCACTTTCTTCTGTACGCACCTTCCGCTTTCTTGAAGTAATATTAGTATTTAGATCCTCATCGCTGAAAGTGGATAAGTTTGGAACAGATCCGCTTCCGCTCTCGCTACCGCTTATCAGTGTCACCTTGGGCGGCGTTCTCTGCACATTCATGTTGTTGTATTCCGACTTCCGAGTGCGTGCGAGGAGATGGGAAAATATCGGATGCTCTCTTTTCCCCGCGGGGGTGAGCGGTGCTGCGCGCGCGCCGTCGTAGTCTCGCGTGAGGACACAAGGTCCTGAGTGATTAAACAACTACAACGTTAATTTGACTTAAACAATGCACTAATAAGGATCACTTTACTTTGTTAAGCTTTTAGTAAAATTATAAAAATTTTAGCACACGTCTGCTTACAACGGACCCCAGAGATCAAATCTCTCTCATCTTCATGCACTTAAAATTCACAGATAGCAATCAATTTTAATCTTTAATCCGTATGCAATAGAATATAACGTGGGGTTTTATGCACAGCAGATAAACTTTGTCAAAGGTTGTTAGATGCGTCCGCCAGATGCGCTTGCAAGGAAAGTGTCGACTAATGACTTGGCGGTGACGATGTAAACATTCGACGGGCGACACTGTCAAAATCATCACGACAGCTAAGAAAAAACTGAAGGGATATTTGTTTATTTCACATATAGGCTTACAGACGTCTGTGGATGTAAATATAGAGGAAGATGGACTGCTTTATATTTGTGGTTTGAAAACAAGAGAGGTATAAAATATATAACAATATTTTTAACGAAATTAACATACCGAATACTTATTCAAAAACATGAATGACAAAAAATTAAAACTAAATCCAGAACGCAGTTTTTCACAACTGACCCCATCTCGTTCAATCATGATTTATTATTCACAACTAATAATAAATATTTATAAATCTGTAGTAGCTCACGGCCTGAATTCTCGAATCATAAAGGTTACGTCCAGCACCGGCTCATTAAAATCACCATCAATCATTTTACAAACCGCTGAATCACAACCAATTGATATCATAAAAATATTTTCTGTTCTAGAAGCTCAAACGGTACGAACAAAAGGAAACGTGTAACCCGATACAACTCTGTTAAATGTTTACAAATGCTTTATGTTTGGCGAAATCAAACACGATTTGAGTGGCGTTCCACAAAAATACAAGCCAAGGGGAGGCAGTAGCGAAATTCTGTGTAAACAATAGTACAAAGACGAGGTAAGATTATTGGAGAATTTGTTTTAAGCCACTTGAGGCACTTGTAAATATTTGGTAAGCTTTCGTACGCCTTACGTCTGGCATTTCACCTGCCTTCGTGACGTTAACGTTTAATGTTATTTGTTTTGCGATAGAAAATCGAGCTCCAACAACATTATTTTGGCGTCCCTTTTTATAAAATGCTGAGTTCTCTCGTATTTTCTTTTTTACATCCCGCTGTGTATGTTTATTTGTCGTAAATGTGTTTATATAACATTGTGTGCGAAATGGTTTTATTGGAATAGGTATCGCCTATTGCATTATCATTAATAAATTAAATTTAGGTTCCTTCATAGCGTATAAAACTTTATTCCGTGGTGAATTTCATGCATATGATTCAAAATATAATAACACTTCTGTTCGGGTCTGGCGATCATATTGTAGATACAATATATTACGAGCTTTAACATAATTTGGGGCAGAAATGCAGAGGAAACTGGATTAATTTCTGCTAATGGCCTGGAAGTGGTGACAGTGGTGGGAAAACAAATTGTATGACTTCAATTTATACCAAATTAAAGTGCAGCTGCTTTAAATGTTAACAATGTGAAAACATTTTCAACCGTATCAAATTATAAACAGTGATTTATGCTGAGCTTTTCATTTTTGCATGGGAAGAGGCTTTCATTCAGCTTTTCCAGAGGCCCTAGATAAGTGGCAATCGCTTTCAAAGTGTTTTGTATATATACAGCGACTTTCAACGGGATTGACATTAGGCTTTTTGGTGTTGATTGGTTGTTTACTTTTCCATGATGGTTCTCGTTAATCGAATGCAGTTTATCTCCCCTCTGGCCAGTAATACTTGGTTTAGTATTCAAAAAAACTTGGAACAGTTTACTTTCTGTCGAACGTACCGGACCGTACGCAAGTCATTACTCGGCAATCTGCAAGCAATCATTGGAATTAAAACCGAATTAATTACTGACTGTGTTATGAAACACAAATCCGTTGTTCTTATACCCACACGTGTGATCGATCAGTGCAAAGCTCCAGCTCCTTATGAAGACGAACAGACAGACAGTCGTAAAACTCGTGATGTGGACTGATTGGAAACACGTTCAGACGTTCATTCGTTCAACCGTGCGTATGCACGCTTGCTTTCAATTATAAGAGATGTTATATGCCGCAAAGGAAATAGTTTAGTGTATCGCCGTAACGAATAGGCGAAATATTATTAGTATTTTTAGAAGTAATATGTTTTTCAGATGGGAGTGTTAAGATGTTAATTGATGATGTATTTTATAGTCTGAATAGTTTTTTGATAAAAAATAATATTTGTATGTACCTAATGTCTTAAAATACTATTGCTTGTCCAACATGGGTAGACTGTTGAAACTAAAATGTAATGTTTATCAATAAGAACTTAATGTACAGATGCCAGCACATCAAGCTACTACAATCTGTCAAATTTCTTTAATAGATTTTCAACTTTATCGCTAAAGCATTAAGGTTCAAGGTTGATTGGGATTTGACAGTTTCGGGTAGCTTGACCTGCTGGCGTCTGTACACAGTTATGCAATAAATATATCTTTATCTTGAATCACGATGTCAGTCTGCACATTCAGTCACTGTTCAATAATCTGTATCTTTCTTTTAAGCTCTTCATTTGAATAACCAGCATGTTAGTTGTTGATTTATGTGTTTGTTTGTTACGCTTTGACGCTAAAACGGTTAAACGGATTTGGATGAAAATTAATTAAATGGGTAAACTATGGCCTGGATTAGGACACATGATACTTTTTATCCCGATATTCTCATAGGATCGAATCTTATGCGGGTGAAACCGCGGGGCGCACCTAGTTACCTATACTTTCAGGCTTACGCCTCGTCGTTCGCTTACTTCATCTTCATTTTTTTGACCTATTCCTTATGTCATTGACCCAAGACAATCACCATAAGGCCATATAGGCCCATAAGTTTTTCATTAATAAAGTTTGGGACGTTTACTTTTAAACATACAGCTCCAGCTCATAATGTGTATAATCATTATGTCATAATGTTCACAGCTGCGTAAATGAAATATTTACGAAAAGCGCAAAAGGTAATGCCTTAAGGTACAATTTCTTGAACAGTCGAGCATTTAAATTCACATGCATAAATCCGTCAGTTGAAGTTAAAAGTCGATTACAAAACAATTTTGAAATTTAAATTCGATTATTCATTTTTTCTTCGATACGGTGGATAAGTATGGGGTTTCTTCTCGCTACGTATCAAGGACCGGAATTATAACGTCGGTAGTAAGTTATCTTTAGTCCGCTACGGTTGCCATATTATTAACATCACAACATTGATATAACACGTGGCTCCTTTCCGCGGACATGTCTTCCAAACCGCACGTAGCAATCATCATTACGAATCAATCGTCGAAAGGCAGATGTGTAACAGTTACACTTCATCAGTTGTCCATGTATTTTTATTTTGAAAACGATGTAACGTAACTACAAATGCTACGCTAAACTCGCAGTTTCCGTGACAGAATAAGGTTGATATTTGTAAAGCGGAGAAATTGAATAGCAGCTCGAATACGAAAAGGGTTGAGTGCGACTGGCTATCTCGACGTCATCCTGTGGATCCCTATATTTAGAATGTCACTTAATAGCGTACAATTTTGCAGGCAATACCGTCGATTGTGTAGGTGCATTCAGAGGAAAATGCTCGACGGAACGGAAAATTTGTCGCGGCCATTATTCGCACTAGAGCTTCGGACGATTAAATTTGGCTCACCCACGAGTTTAGCGCTGTGATGTACATGAAACTAGCTTCAATTGACGCATAGGAGGCAGTTATCTCCACACAATTGCGTTCACCACTTCCTTTGAATAATTCTGGGGTTGAAAAGCTAATATTTCTAGAAATGTCTACCCCACATAAAGTATTTTTTTGTTGCTATTCAATATTCACATCGATGTCTGAACCCACAAAAGATAAAGAAACATACCATCATGTGCTAAAAGACCGAAAAACAATTATAATAATTCAAACAATCGCAAAGTGGTTCGATAAAGCAATTTGTCATCCGCGATAACTCCGTTTGAAAACATTAAATCGTTGAGTAAAATAATCTCTTCTCTCAAAACGAGATTTCTGAATCTGAATTCGATTGTCCCCTGACTGGATTGTACTCGTAAGTAACTTAATACTTTGGCGCCATCCTACCACATTTTGGTAGCTTCTTCTTGGTTTCACGCAGCTGTCATTATGACAAAGTGTTTACAAAATGCTACATCTTTTTTCTTTATCTTGTGTTTTGCATGTTTATTTGGGTACTTTGTGAATATGTTAATGTTATTGTGTAGATATAAATTATGTGACACGTTCATATTTTGTGTTTTGTCACTTTGTTAACTGTTTGTGTCAAAGTTTAGTCGCTATTGCTCCAATAGTGTTCTGACCTTTGATGAAGTGTACACATAATCAGCCTACAATGTTCCCACTGCTGGAACACAGGTCTTCACTCTGAGGGGGAGTGGGCCGTAATTCACAAGGCGGGCTCAGTGTTGGTAGATGTAACATATCTTCGAATTTTTGGTTCTAGGACACGTCGGTTTCCTTACGATGTTTTCCTTCACCGTTTTTGGGAGCAGTCGTGATGCAATACATTACACAAAGTAAAGTCGACGACACGGTTGGCGCAGTGGTTAAGCAATTGACTGCTGCGCTGCGTGTCGCGGGTTCGATTCCCGCACGGAACAAATATTTGTATGGCCTACAAGTAGTTGTTTCGCGTCTGGCTGTTTGTGTATGTGAGTTTAAATGTTTGTAAACGCACCCACGATACAGGAGAAATTCCTAGAGTGGGGCAACGTTTTTTTTTAAAAAAAAAGTGCCTGTCTGGGTTCGAACCCTTGAACTACAACTCGTAAGTCGGGGTCGTTATCACTGGGCCACCACTGCTCAATGAAGTGTAACACAATGAAAAAACATAAAAAAAAAACATTATTTTTGTTCATATTAATAGCGTTTAGAATAAGAATGAAACCAGAATAGTTCCCGATTCAAACATTGATGCTATCTTTAATACCCCTTACGAAATAACAAGGTCAGTAAAAGATTCCGTAGTAAATAAAGAGATTACGATAGAAGTTTGGTCGGGGCCTACTTTCTCTCATGTACCTTTTTTATCCTAACAGACAATAGCAGACTTACGTTCGGCACCGTCTTCATTGCAGTAAGACTCCCGGTATTTATTCCCAAAACGACGTAAAGTAGATAAGCCCCTCCCGTGTAGAAAAATTCCCTTTTAGATTTATCGGTAATCTCGTTTGTTGCCGCTTTTATTGTTTCTACGAACAATAATGAATTAGACTTACTTGCTCACATTATTTGCTTAGGCCCGGCGACATTTTGTTTACTTTGGTAACTGCATATCCCGTCAAGGGGAGAGTAGGGTTAGCTGAATCAATGCGGTGGGCGTTCTGCAAGGGGATTTCTAGATTTATCGTTACTTTGTTTTGTATTGTACAGTCATTTTCATTTGGGTCCGCACACAAATCTATGAATTTCCTTTGTTCAATTCGGAGTAGCAAAATTTCATCCGTTGAATCTCGTTACGAGACTTTGATGTAATAAAAGGAAAGTTTTTGAGGGAGAAAAAGCTATGTTAACATTCCACATGATGTTCGCGGCCATTTGATCGCTAACGAGACGATTCCCGGAAGCTGTGATACTTTGTTACTTTTGTGAAATTAGGTTGTTATTTTTTACAGTAATTGTTAGATGCGTTTTAATTAGGATGAGGACTCTTCAACGGAATATGAAAGCATTATCTTTTCAAAAAATTCTATGTTAATTAGGTAATCAAAAATTGTGACAGGCAATTGGGACACGCCAAATTAAAAGAAAACGATTAATGGTTTTTGTTACAGTTAAAAAAAAAACATGTGTTGTTTTTCGTAGTTCATGATTCATATGGGGGAAGCGCCAGGGACTACCCTGGCGCTTCCCCCATATAAATCTCGAAATTAAAATATTCTTACGTTTTTTGCAATTTGCAAGTCAGTGTCACGTTGCATGTTGAACAAAATACGCGCGTCAATCAATCAACTCAGCCTATCGCAGTCCTATGTCCAGCAGTGGCTGGACATAGGCCTCTCTCAGGCTGCGCCACAACACCCTTTCCTCCGCCTTCCGTATCCAGTCCGTCCCAGCAACCTTAAATATGCGCGTAACAAGTATGTATTTACAAAATTATAATCATTCAAATCATCAATACAACCCTCTAAGTTCGTATAATCCTATTAAATGACTATTTCATGAAATAGTCATTACGCTCGCGAATCATATTTTGTTCAACATACAACCTGAACCCTAATTGCGTAACACACAATCAATCGGAATCAGAATCATTTTGAAGCAAATTGCTAATCCATTGCTTCATAAGTTCGAAAAATTTGTCTGCTCAACACGTAAATTACGCAATGAATGTTGTTGAGTTGAGTTGATTCCGATTGATCGTGTGTTACGCAATTAGGGTGCTGCAAATTGCAAAAAACGTAATAAATTTGAATTTCGCGGGCTACCTAGCGCATTCCTCTTAAGAGCTGCAATAAATAAACTTCTTAACGACCGTTACAGATTCAAAAGCATTACCAAAAGCATTTGGCACTAATTTAAATTAACCTTTACATTTAAATATTTCCCACGACATAACATTGCGATACGGCATTACTATTTATTCAAAATATGCACGGATTTCTGTGTCATTAGCTTGTTGATTCCACAAAATTCATCTGACGCTTCT
This sequence comes from Apamea anceps, assembly GCA_951799955.1. Taxonomy (NCBI): domain Eukaryota; kingdom Metazoa; phylum Arthropoda; class Insecta; order Lepidoptera; family Noctuidae; genus Apamea; species Apamea anceps. Next base: position 13,862,322 of record OX637510.1, on the reverse strand, counting down.
AATGAGTCGCATACATTTCGGAGGCGTGTTATGGAATGCAACGTTACGACATTTGAGGCCAAGCAAACGAAATTAAGCGAGCTCATTAGTACAGTACTGGCATCTAGAGCTAAACATATATAAGATAAATTCACACGGAATCAGATAATACACCATATTTGGATATTAAAACTATTTAAATAACGACTTTTATGAACTAGTGTGGGCGCGTTCGGTTATTTTACTGTCATTATAACCGTTTCTATAGTCGGTTTCGTGGAGCTGTCCCATTTAGTTCATAATCTTTAATTATTAATTTCTTGATGTTATGGACATTAAAGTGAAATTTTTTATCGTTTTAACAACAGTAACAGCTAAACAGCCTGTTTTGCCACCTCCAGATAAGTTATCTACTCAATGATTTCTTACGAATTATATATCATCATGCCCGCGTTCCCCGAATACTTAGGCAGAATTGGATTTAGGTATAATCTATCTATACTAATAATAAAGCTGAAGAGTTTGTTTGTTTGTTTGAACGCACTAATCTCTGGAACTACCGGTCGGATTTGAAAAAATCTTTTTGCATTTGATAGCTTAATTCTATTTAACATCATGCTAGGGTCCTTAGCAGCCGAGCAGATAGTCAGAAAGTACGCTAAGTGACAACGAACTAACAGCGGCAGGCAATGCGATGCGACGGGGTGGGTTGGGGAAATTAGAAATTTCACGCAGGCGAAATCGCGGGTAAAAACTAGTAGATGAAACCATTAATGACCATTGATCTCGATCATTATTATTGTATGGTCTATTGACTGACTAAGGGGCAATTCTCGTAATTTTAAGAACGTTCACAGTCTGATCTCAGACTCAATCTGTCAAAAACACCTCTAATTTTACGTAAATTTACGACATTTACGTAAATGTTTTTTTTTTTTGATGGAGAGTTCCTAATCAGCGTCAGGTGGTGTCCTTGTGTTGTAATATGTCATTATGCTGAGCTGCGGCCCTTTTGGCATTATAATCTTTGTTTTCTGTTCTTTATAGTTTTAAGGTGTATTTCTTTGTTGTTATGCAAATAAACGCATTTTTCTTTCTTTCTTTATTTCTATCAGAACGTTCTAAAAGTCTCGCCTAAAGTTTAAATTCATTTATTTGGTGAACTGCGCATTATTTTAGTTGTATTTTCCACTTATAAAAAGGGTAAGAGAAACCTTGCACGGGCTGCCAAGCGTGAGAGGGGAGCGTTGTATATTGAGTAGATTGCTGATAGGGTTGACGTTGTTTGGTGATGCGACAGGTGTTCAGAATAAGTCTTATTATTATATTAATTCTCTTTGTGTCTATACTATTTGACGGTATTATTTTTGTAAGAATACCTAATAAGGTACATGAAAGAGGTCCGTAATGAAAAGTAGATTGGGATACCAAAGTCAATTCCTCTAGCATAGGCCGTAATTATTAAGTCGTCTTCCTAGGTCATAGCTTCTCGTCCTGTCCCAGGACGAGAAGCTATCTAATTCAAAGCCTACGCTGTTAGCTGCGTAGTCTTTGAATTAGATAACTTTCGTATTGCCCCCCTTAGACAAAAGACCAGCGAAAGAAGAAAAAATGGTAAATATAGACGCGAGGAAAAATATAAAAAAAAACCTTTATTTGCGGTAAAAATGACAAAGAGAAAGAATACAAATACAAAAAATAACAAGTTGGGGGAAAAAAAGATGCGTCACATCCACGCAAAACGGCCATCGCTCAGCATAATGCTACGACCCTATCCGAGACAGCCACAGTGCTGGATTTCAGTGAAAAAAAAAGGAGTTAAAATCGTAATGTATTTTCAGCATTTCATATTACCATGTCTATTTGACTGATCGAATTTTTCTTTCTCTATCGTGTATCAAACATGATACACAATCCCTACTTCATTATCGTTTAGATTGTCACAGGGTATAAACTCGAATGTAATGCAATCAGCGTAGAGTGTAGCATTAATACGGAGTGCCTACATTTTGCACTGGATATATTTAGGCTGTGGATGACGATGATATTAGGTCGCTATTGACAAAGTAAGGATTATCGTGCGTTAAATCCAGCTTCGGATAACAGAGCTTCTATTAATCCTGAAACTCTATATAGAAATGTATCAGTTCCTAAATTGTATTGTGCTGTTATAGTTATATTTATCGATGTCATTCATTGAATGTATGCCAAGCAATATCATTGGCACAGTGAATCAATATTCGCTTTTCTTTTTTTGGTTGTACACCTCATCATCTCTAAGTTGTTTTTTAAATACTCTAAGTTCATATTATTTTAAGTGACCATTTGTAACAAAGAAGTCGATGTGTCGGTGCTTGGGGAGGCCTGTGTGCAGCAGTGGACATCTTTCGGCTGAAATGATAATGAATGATGAAGTGCTTTATAGCACCAAGAATACTTTTAATTTTTAAGAAACGTCTACGAGCACGACCCTACCATCATCTGCCTAACCTTTTTCCAACTGTCTTTGTGGTCGGCTTCCAGTCTAACCGGATGCAGCTGAATATCAGTATTTTACTTGGAGTGACTGCCTATCTGAGCTCCACAACCCAGTTACTGGGTAACAATATACCCCTTGGTAAGACTGGTTGTCAAGTTTTCGGGCTTCTGACGGATAGTTACGACTGTCAAAGGTCCACGAATGACAGCTAGGACCAATAGTTTAAAACGTGTTTTCTGAGGTACGGAGGGTTCCCAGTATGTAAAGATGGTCACCCCCATCCACGGACCTACCACGACAAGCGTAGCTTAACCTGATCGATCGACCTGTGCGACTGTTATTACTTAGCCACGAGCCAGGGCAAAAAACATTTATTGTACAAAACATAAAAGTTGTCTCCCACAAAAAGACATGACGTCACCCAGAGCCTAATTGGCGAAGATGCGGTTGAAGGCACGAAATTAAACATGACAAAATACTCGGACACAAAGAGAAATTACAGTCGGCAACACTTCTACGTCCTAATTATCGCAATGACAAAGTACAGGCGGACGAGAAGGAAGGACAACGAATTTATATCGAATCACCAGGAATTTATCGCTGTGTTTTGTCTTACACATTTATTTGATTGTCTTTTGTTTCTTTTCTGTTTGAATTTTGAACAAAATTATGGGGTACTAATTTTAAATATGGCACTAAATAAATTATATCTTTACGTTTCTATTAAAGTCGCTGTACGTATTCAACATCATTTAGAGAATCTATTCCGAAAGTTTATGCGTAGGTATACTAATTTAATATTGAAATAACAATTATTATAATAAAGAAATCTCAGTGTTTCAAAAACCGTGCGAAGCAGGGGCGTGTCGCTAGTTTTAAATAAGGCAATAAATAAAGAATACTTAGCAATATTAAAAAAAAATAATGTCGTAGCTTATAAGCATATTATGTATCTTTTATCTACCCATAGCTAATTTTGAAATATTATCAAAAAAAAAAAAACTACAGTGAACTATGATTCAAAAATTCTGATATTATACCTAAGAGAAAGTTTTGGAATACAGTACAAACAAAATATTCAAACCAAATATAATTTTCTGCATGGTAGCTGTGAGTTTTATGAGCGAACAGTTTTAAAACTATGAAACGTATCTGTTATTGAACCTAATAGACTTAACTGACGATCGTTTGAAAGCAGTAAATTGAAACTGCAAAACAATACAAATATTTTCAACCGTTTATGTTTTGTATCGTGGGTTGTTACGAGATTCCTTTTATTTTATTTAATAAATAGATGGAACGTTTTGGCTTGGTAAACTTTTTAATTGTTGTGTAAACACCTTGATGGATGAAATAGAACTTCAGCGAGAATTATTTTTCACTGATTATTCTACGTCATACATAAATGATAAATGATAAATGATTTTATTTTGTAAGTAGGTTTGTACAAACACTTTTACACGTCAATCATATTTTTAAAACTAGATGAGGTCGGCGTTTCCTATCTGACTAGTCTGAGAAGAAAGGCCGAAACAAACTCAGACGTCACACATAAACACACCCTTACTTACCATGAAGGTAAGCAGTAACTACAGAACGCCACTTGCTACGATCCTTCTATACTCCTTTTGCTTTGTTTACGTTCATAAATCTAGCCATACACGCTCGCCGGCTGCGAGCACTAAGCACCTGACTTTTCTGAAGAACATCACAAGTAAGGTCACTGTATATGTTCGTCTAGGGCGCCCCCTCTCAGCGTTCCCACTCACAATTGCCTCGTAAACACCAGATTACTCTCCTTAATTAATAAATCAATTCATCGCAACATTGTAATAAAATAACCAGAAGATGCGGAACTTTAGCAAAAAAAAAAAAACAATTACGGAAAATGGTAGCGTGAATTTTTATTCTGGGAGTAACCGAGCTGTTGAAAATCCTTTATATTCATAACAAAGGCTCAGCAGTGTTTATCTGTTCACTGTAGTGCATCAATACCGCAAGAGTGGACACCAATCTTCTTAAAATTAATTCGCTATGTACACGACACGCAAACTGGTCGTACGGCGTAGATTGGACCACGGTTATTTGAATTATTTGGTAGAGAAACACTCTAAGCGGACTGATAATACTTAGCTACAATTTCAAATTCACAAATTTGGGCAGAAATGCCAACTTATTGGAATATTCTTAAGAAGAAGCGAGTCGATGGCAATTGAAATGTCTACATGTTTGGCACCATTACTAGCGTTCATCAGTTCCTGTAACGTGCTGCTGACAGGACACACAGACATGATATTAAGTGTTCCATCGTTTGTGGAACCACACCCCATTTATAAGAGTCGCCTATGAATCTCCACCTGAACAGGAAATGGAAATATTATGTCTATTATGTTGTAAATATCCCAAATCTTTGGGCTCATCCTGTCAAGCGAAAGCTCTTGAGTTCAAAACTAAATCACTCATTTGCATTATTAGTTTAAACCTACTCATATCATAAGCAGTCCAGAACCTTTGGCTTAGCAAAAGAGGCTAAGAAGAATGAACTCATAAAAAATCGACTCCAGTCTAGGTAAGCAAGCATATTAGATAAATGAATGATGATTAGGTGTTAAATAATTAGGCCGTTGGTCCTGGCTGTCATTTGTAGATCTTTCACAGTCGTTACGGGTAGGCAGAAGCCCGAAAGTCTGACAACCAGTCTTACCAAGCGTATTGTATTACCCAGTAACTGGGTTGTGGAGGTCAGAGAGGCAGTCGCTCTATGTATATTACTGATATTCAACTGCACCCGGTTCAACATAGTTGGAAAAATACTAAGTTGCTCGTAGACGATTCATAAAAATTAAAAGTATTCTTGGTGCTATGAAGCACTTCATCATCATTTCAGTTGAAAGACATCTGCTGCTGGACATAGGTCTCCCCCAGGCACCGCCACTTCGACCTTTTTTAACCGACGAAAAAAATCGACGCGTATTTTTTTTTTTTGTTACAAATGTTTCCTCAAAAATCAACTTAGAGTACATTACACTAAAGTAGACAATTGATGGCGCTGAAATAAATATCGAAACAAAACACTGTCTCAGCAACATTTTGTACCGAAGAATCAGCCGTACAGTCAGCAACAAAAGTCAATTAACACTGTTACTTTTACAAATCATCTAAATTGATACAAAATGATGCATTGGTTTTTTCTATTTCATGTAATAGCAAAGAGTTAATTATTCTTAAATATTATATTACTATATGTTTTTCAAGAATATTTTGCTCAATAATTAAGATTTAAACAACTAAAGTGTTAACCGACTTTTATTGCTGACCGTACCTCCCCACAGTGAAAATTATACTACTCACAATCAGCCGGGCGTACCACAAAGCAGGGGTTCGTGACGAAACAATAATGATATTTAATAATCACCTTATCAAAGACGATGTAATTTGTTTTGGGCTGATTCAATATCGACATAATTTGGTTAGTCAGCTGTCTGATTGATCAAAGGCTAAGGAAATAATGGGCTGAACTGTTCACGGTAATTAAGGAATTTTAATAAGAAATGGGAATCGATATATTTTTGTATTCGATTTGTATTGGATGTTGATGGGCATGCGTTATGTAACCTATGTGTTTTGAAACATTTTGTAGCAGTTGTTCGTTTTATAATAAATTTTGCACATTATGTGGTTAAACCGTGATTTTGTAAATGTTTCTTCATTTCATGTTTACAAAATCGTGGTGATCGATTTAGCTTGTTAAGTCTAATAAATAATAGTATTTTGAATCAATTACAAAGTACAGACCTATACTTATTCATTAATTCATTTCATCATTTTTAAAAACCAATTAAACAGCGGAGTAATTGCGTAACACTCTAAAAGTAGCAATGGCTTTCATTTTGACAGTTCAACAACATTCATTGCGTTATTTCCGTTGGTGAGCAGACAATTTGTTCAAACATATGAAGCAATGGAGTAGCAATATCCTTCAAAATGATTCAGATAGGTAGTAATTGAAAGTGTGTTACGCAATTAGGGTGCTGATCAGAGCCTTCCTCAAACCCCCCTGCTCTACAAAAATATGAACCATAGTAAAGATGTCATCTGAACAAATTAAATCTAAACAACTGACGTCACCAAGATAGCCTACAGGTAATCACAGCAACACCTTATGACGTAATCTCGACCTACTTTTATCATTGCAACTTGCACTCAGATTTATGTTACTACAGTGACATCACCACTATGAAACGGCTTTATATATTAGTGATGGATGCCCTGTTGAAAGGCTATTGATGTGAAAAAGCTCTTAGTTTTTCATGAGTGCATTACGTAAGCCAGTAACCTGATTTTTTATAGGCGTGTTGTGAACACTGATGGTAGCATTATGTTTTTTCTTTTGCAATGATCATGACGTCATCATATTTTGATAGATATCACGGGGATAGGTCATAGACGGCACGGTTGACGCAGTGGTTAAGCGATTGACTGCTGCGCTGCGTGTCGCGGGTTTGATTCCCGCACGGAACAAATATTTGTATGACCTACATGTATTTGTTCCGAGTCTGGGTGTTTTTCTATCTATATTATGTATGTAGTACAAAAAAAAATGTATATAAGTAGTTTATCAGCCATCTTGTTACCATAACACAAGCATTAGGTTGCTTAGCTTGGGACTAGATGGCGCTGTGTGAAATGTCCAGGAATATTATTATTATTATAGATATTTTCGGTTTTCTCGTCGCGCGAACGCGTGGTCACGTCGACAGAGGGCTGCAGGTTTCCGAAAAAAAATCTGACATATGCGCGACGATCACGTAATCGTTCGAACTAGCTTTTTAGTTAGGATGTGGGGGTAGATAATCATTAAGCTTTTGAAGGAACCCTTGTAGGAAAATGTAACTTAAGTATCATTGAAATTTCCTAATTACACTTCCCTATACGAGCGTACATTTTAGCAGTCCACAAATAAAATAACTAAAACATTTTATGTTGTAGCGTAAAATATTATTATGTTAATAAAACACAATAATAAAGTTACTTGTTTATGACAGAAAGTTTTAAAATACTCGCTGTTCTATTGTACAGTCACGAGCACCAATATGTCAACACTTTGCAACTTTCAATTATTGCAATTTTTTCGTGAAAACACGTATGCAACGTTGAAATATGACACATTTCATAAACCTATAGGTTTGTAACAACATAAATTTTCATTAAAAAAATAAAGGAGTAAATCGCTTTTGAATAAAGCCGAGTGTACACATACTTTTGCTCGTGACTGTACAACTTCAGTAGCAATATAAAGTTAGTATTCATTGACAGAAAATAAACGCATTCTCTATAACAACAGCTCGTTGAAAGTTCAGCCAGTTCCCCGTTCGATTTGGGATTAAAACTCTTTCCTGGTTTTTCTAGAGTAAGACCGGCAAAAGCTATTTAACTTTGCAAGCAAATAATAGTTCGCTATCGCTCTCCAATTTGCATGCACAAGCGTGAAACGCAATAGAAACTCCGTTAGACATTTTGTTATACATACGTAATTGAGAAGTTTTACTGATTCCGTTGAAATGAGACGAAAGAACGTGGAAAGGGATTAGGATCCCAAAAATTGGGAGCCTCGCAAATCCCTAAAGGGTGCAAAAGTTGTACTTTTGTTCAACCCCTTTGCTAATAACAGTAATGAACAGTAAAGGTCTCAATATGACATGGAGCAAGCTTTAACTCATTTATCAGCCACATTCGGACTGGGATATTTTTAAAGGGAAAATCTACTTCCTTAATCCCTTTTCGCCGGGTGCTGACGTAAAGTTCATTTACTTTTTGGAATGTCTGTATTTTGTATTGGCCTTGTAATTAGTCTTCGAATTCGGTCTAGTGTTGCGCTTCGTAATTATACACAACCATCATCTATCTATACGTTATAAAAATAAAGTCGCTTTTTGTGTCTGTCTGTGTGACCTCGTTGTCCTTCTAAACTACACGAAGGATATTGATGCGAGTTATAAAATAATCATTTTTGTATTTGATTTTCGCCATCATTTAGAGAATTTATTCCAGGAGGTCTAATCTCACTGTTTGCCCTCTTTTAAATGGGATTTTAACATAACTGGCGAAATGTGGGTGTACAGTCAGGAGCACCAATATGTCAACACTTGGCAACTTTCAATTGCGATTTTTTCGTGAAATAACGAACGCAACGTTGAAATACGACACATTACATAAACCTATGAGTTCGAAAATGCTATGTTCGTAACAACATAAAATTTATTTAAAAAATAAAGGAGTAAATCGCTTTTTAATAAAGCCGAGTGTATAAATACTTTTGCTCGTGACTGTACTTTAGGTATACCTCTGCCTAACCCTTCGGGGATTACAGTCGTAATGTTACGTTATGTTCTGCTAAATAAGGAAAGTTTGATTTCTATCAATCGTGGGTCGCTGTCGTGGATTCAAACCCAAGCAGGCACTTTGTGTATATTATTTCATCACCACTGCTTTTAAAACGGTGAAGAAAAACATCGTGAGGAAACCGGCATGTCCTAGGACCAAAAAATCGAAGACATATGTGACATCCACCAAACCGCGCTGGGCCCGCGTGGTGGATTACTGCTCACTCTCTCGCACAGAAAGAGGACGCCTGTCCGAAAGGGTTACCGCTGCCCTGGAACATAAAGGGCTAAGGAAGGAACACGGGTGGGTTTTAGTCAGTAAGAGTCTGACACTCCCTTCTGCTCCACCCAGAGCGGGTGGGGTCATTTGATGATTTCCCATCCTCAAAAAAAAAAAAAAAAAGTGTATCAGCAGTGGGAACATTATGGTAAAATCGTGCGAAGCATAGGGTGGATCGCTAGTTTCCAATAAATCACTTTACAGTTTTAGCATCCCTTGGTTGAATTGTGGCCAATGACTTTCTTCGTAGATGGCATAAAATACATTCTGGAAAAATAGCCCCAAATAATTCGTAAAGGTCTCATTATACGACTAGTTAGGTGACATTAGCCAATTGCAGCACATTTTTGGAATAAATCAGCAGTAAAATGGACAGTAAATCTCTAACGGCCAATCTATTTGATTCATAGTATAATTAAAAAGATAATGCTGGACATTTATCTTTTAGTGCAGTTCTCCTCGTAGTGCAATAGTTTACTAACCAAGTTTATTAGTCTTTGAAAATTGTAGTAAGCATTTTACAATTCGGTTTTAACTTTATTAAAGATTGCCCTTTCCATCTTGCAAAGGACAATTTCGCAGACTTGCCCAGAATAAAATAGTCTAAAATAACGTAACATATAACATAACATCACGCTTGTAATCCCCAAGGGGCAGGCAGAGATGTACCTATAGCATACCCACATGTCGCCAGTTATGTAGGGGTAACCAGGAACCAATCCAGACTCCAGGAAGTTACTGAGAAATTTCATATGGAACAATCCAATAACACAACATGTAACATGTTTTTATGAAAATCTGAATCTCTTGATGATTACGGCGTTTTCCAGATGTCCTAGAACCAAAAATTCGAAGACATGTAACATGTACCAACCCAACCGAGCCCGCGTGGTGGATCAAGGCCTCCTTCCTCGCTGAGAGGTGGACTGTGTGCCAGCAGTGGGAACATTATAGGTTGATTATGTAGCCTGTTGGCAGATGGTTGCATAAGCTCGTTAGTATCCTAAACTTATTAACAAAAAAAGTACCTAAGTGTGTGATAAAATTAGCAAGCACTCAACCAAACATGCACTTTACGTTACACTATGTCGCGCTACTTTTTACTACAGTCGTTTCGTCCACAACTTTTAAAGAACCACAACTCTTAGTGCCAAAGTACTTTAAATGAACGTCGTAAGTTATTTTCAAGCACGTTCCTAGATTAGCATGAAAAATAGAAGTAACCCACAATCCTAAGATATAATTATGAAAGCATAAAAGAATGAATAAATCCGCTAATTCCAGCGCTCCACTTAGTGGGAATGTTTTTGCTATTGAAAGTTCCTGTTTCGATTCAGTTCGAGGCGATGCTTTGAATACTAATTGATGAATGAGGTGAATGCAAATTAAAAACTCGTACAATTTTACACGGGTTTGCTACATTTTTTTTTATTTTTCGGTAGGACTTGACAATTTATTTCTTACACCACTTTTATACGACTCCGCCTTGGAGTGTAAATGTGGTGCTGTTCCACAAACAATGGGACACTTAATATCGTGTCCTGCATGTCCTGTCAGCTGCACGTTACAGGAACTGATGGACGCTGGTGATGGTGCCAAACATGTGGCCGAATTCTGGGCCGAGTTCATTTAGATTGCCATCGACACGCTAAGAAGAAGAAGACCACTTTTGTTTTAAGAATGGACGGCCAGATTGGTCAGCGATGATTGCTCGTTAGTTTAAGATAATATTTTGTTTATACCCGTTATCATTTCATTTTTTCGTTTCTTTTTAACTAAGTAGCAACTTAGGCGGTTTTAATTATCTAAATTATGTAGTTGATTTTGGTCCACGGTAAAACTGTAATGAGTTTATGTTAGCACCAACTTAATTGTATGTGTACTACTGAATAAATACATAATGTGTAATACCAAGAAATAAAATTGGCGGTGTTCCGTTCGCATTAAAAAAAAAAAATCAATTTTCAACGTTGTGGTGTACTTTAACTTGATTTGACCAATAAGTGATTGCAGACGTCTTTGACCCATCATAGCAATTTTTTTAATGGTAGACAGTTTTACATTATTATAATAAAACCTTTATACGCTAGTACAACTCTTTTCAACTTTGGGCTGATTTTTAATAGCTAAATTACTTTTTTCAGAGGAATAATGTTTGACGTTTGACAGCTTTTCTAAAGAAAATAATATCAAACTGTAATTTTTTTCTTCAGGTAAAAGTTATCTGACTACTGAAAAATCAGCCCTAATTTTACGATAAATTCAATAGTAAAGACCCCAAGCAGGTCAAGCTACCCGAAACTGTCAAATTTTCCCAATCAGCCTTGAACCCTAATGCTTTAGCGATAAAATTGAAAATCTATTAAAGAAATTTGACAGATTTTAGTAGCTTGATGTGCTGGCGTCTGTACGTTTTACTCAATAAAAAGAGCACATAGGTCCACATCAACGTTAAGAACAAAAACACTATTCATTCCATACCTTTACAGAGAAAATCATTACCATACTTACTACTTATACCCACCTCACTTCCGCATCGCACTACCGTACTACTTCGGCACGTGTCCCACCGTCGACGAGGAAACGACAAGCTATCAACGATTTTCTCGTTCAAGAAGCGTAGAGAAGATTGTAAAAGAAAAAGAAAGAAAAATATTTTATTCTGCACAAAAAAAAACGCACAGTTACAAATAAAAAATAATAATAATGAAAAAAATGATTGATTAATTGTAGGTCTCGTGTGGGTAAAAGAATATATTACCTAATAGTTGATCGTTAACTGTTCACACCACCAGCAAGTACTCGTTACGCGCAGCGATATGAAAAGAAATTGTTTATTCTGTAAATAAGATATCGGAATCACTTTAACAAGTCATTTTTTTTTAGCCTATACCTACTTTCCCAAAGGGCAAAGTCCTCCCCCAAATCCTTCCAGGAACACTTTTCTCGCGCCACGTCAAAACCAACCCTCGCGGTACGTGTCCAGATCGTCTTGTCATCTCTTTCTGGGCTGGTCATATTACATTACGTTAAATTATAAAAAAAAAAATAAGCTAGGTGAGGCTATGAGCCCTGACACAGCTAGAAGACGTCGCAGCAGACCCCGTAGAAGATGGCGGGACCAGCTGGAGAAAACAAACGACCATTGGTCCACTTAAGTCCTGGATCGAAAGAGCTTGAAGTTGGAGAGGAGAGACGCCTTTACCCATCAGTGGGATGATGCAGGCCAACAGTAAAAGATGAAGTCGGCGTTTCCTATCTAACTACTCTGAGATTAAAGGCCGATACAAACGCACAGTCTCTTTTAAGAGAAAAGGGAGATTTGTCAAAGAGGGTACTCGCTCAACGACGCTCCCTTGGCAGGCAGGACTCTAGAACTCTGCTCGCTTCTCGTTTATCGCTGGCGGTGGGACAGGTACCTTCAATGGGCTCGGACACATCGCCCGCAGTCTTTTATTTAGCTCAAACGAGCCGTGTTACTTGCTTGCGTGATTTTAAACAGCTTTCAGTCGATTGGAAAACTGAATTGAATTTGTACGTATATGGACTGTTAACGTGGAAATGGATAAAACGTAGATAAAATTAGTTAGAGCGAAATTACTTGTTATGTTAGCTCTGGAGAAAAAAACGACAATAAAACTGCTGTGTATTATGTAGGTAAAAACATATCGACTACCTGCAGATTGTCACATTATGTCTATGTACAATATACTCGTATCACACTAATATTATAAAGGCGAAAGTTTGTGAGTGCGTGTGTTTGTTACTTCTTCACGCTCAAACGGCGGACCAATTTTGATTAAATTTATTATGGACGTAGCTGACACCCTGGATTAACATATAGGATACTTTTTATATTCACACGGAATCGAAACTTATGGGGGTGAAACCGCGGGGCGCAGCTGGTTATAATATATATTAGATGACATGGTTGGCGCAGTGGCTGAGCGATCGACTGCTGCGCTGAGTGTCGCGGGTTCAATTCCCGCACGGAACAAATATTTGTATTGCCTACAGGTAGTTGTTCCGGGTCTGGCTGTTTGTGTATGTGAGTTTAAATGTTTGTAAACGCACCCACGATACAGGAGTAATTCTTAGTGTGGGGCAACTTTTTTTTTTAAATAAAATATATTTAAATAATGTATATGGTGTGATATTATTATGCTATCTTCCGATTCAGCTTTCTTAACTACCAAATTCGAAAAAGGGTTAGTGTTTTCATCAGGGTATCGTTAACTAGCTGAACCGACAAACTTTGTCCTGTCCAAATTTAAATCCACAGAAAAAAGGACGTTCAAATTTTTCAGAATTTCAGGAATCTTTTCCGATTTAGACGAACATTTCAAAACAAAAATTGAAAATTCTGTACAGCCGTTCTCCAGTGATGCGCTTACCGACGAACAGCATTTCAGTGTTATTTTTAAACAATCACTACTTGTGGCTAATGACACCGCTTTTTTTGTAACCCTGGCCATTAATAACATACATTCATAATAGAAATGTACACACAACCATTACACGACGACTGAGCAATAAATCCAACCCATTTCGATATTAAAACGATGTCCACTCGAATAGAAAACAATCGAATAGAAAATCAAATAATTGATATAAAACGCGCGCTCATATCATTAATCACGTTAACTATCGATACGTCCATAAAGTATCATATTTTGACGTAAATAATTCGTACAAAGGGTAACAAAAATAATGTGTCTTACTGGGGTATTTATTATCATCATGACGCGGCGGGTTGGGACTGGACAATATATCTCTTGGGGTGGTCAATGCCCAGGATTCTGTTTTCCTTCATTTCTCTGACAGCGTGAAAATCGTCAAGGGCCATTTGTTGGCAAATTTACGGCTCATGAAGCTTGAATGTGTGAAGGATTCTGTGAATAAATCTGTTGAAAATGTTCTAGGGAATTATGCTTGCAGATTTTTTTTTTTTTTATTTGTTTAAAATTGCACCGTATTATATTGTAAAATCATAGAATCCAAAAACCAATACTTTCAAAACATGAGACCTCTACCAACCCGCACTGGGTGTGGGTACACCGCCCGCACCCGCACCAACCCGCGTGGTGGATTACGGCCCACTTCCTCTCACAGAGAGGAGGCCTGTGTCCCAGCAGTGGGGGAACATTGTAGGCTGCTTATGACGTTATTATTTGTATCATCAACATAATCAGCCTGTAGTGTTTGTTCCCACTGCTGTTATTTGTATGATAAATAATAATTATGTATGGGACAGTTTTCAGGATGATAGAGTCGATTCTGATAAATTGACATATTTTATTAAGTGGATATTATTGTACTTTAATGTATTTTATACTATAGCCTGATTCAAAAACGGCGCTTACTCAGTTACTACAAACTGCTTAATACAGTTTCGATAATTATGATTACTTTGTAGGAGTTTTTAAACCACAAGTTTTTCTGTGTCTTTTTGTTAATGTGAATTAAAATGAGTTTATAATATTAAGTGTTTCTACATAAATGGATTATTAGTTATTGTTTTAATAGTATGAAATAATTTATTGCTAAAAAAGTAACAGATAAATATGGTTACTGATTTTCATTATATTACCTACTTTTTGTAAGTGCCTATTATTGTTCAGAATTCACTAAAGTTACTAGACATGTTGAAATAATAATTTTAAAGAATTAATGTATCCTTTTAATATTTTAAACGTAACCGTGTTTAAATATTTGTATGCCAGTCCTTGGCGAAACATGTAAGATCATAATTCTATTTATAAGACCTTAATGTAACATGTTTTAAAGCAAATAAATATTCTATTCTATTCTTCAATTCTTGCACCACATGACCCAAAAAGATTTAAAACCACCAATAAAATTCACCCCATGCCCCTAAAAAACAAAAAAACTTCCACAGACCCAGTAAATTTTTTGTCGCCGCCCCTACCGTTGCTTGTCGCAATGAATGCACCGAAAATTTCACCGTCGATTTCATATTGGTATTGGGCTAATCATCGACATTACACAGATGACTGATTAAGCAATTTCTCGCTCCACTAATCGCAGGCGCACAGACGCATTTCATTACAATATATTACAGAACAATATGTAATTTAGCACATTTCCTCTTGAATGGGGACAGGTATTTATATCGGTTGTCAATTGGCCACAGGCTGATTCAGAAAAATATTCAATTATAATGCAATAGTCAATTGTTTTGTGGATACGTTTGAGTGAACATATCACATATTTTTAACAAATGATACGTTTTGGTCGACATATCAATATGACTGATTCGTTAAACAATGAGTTCATTATTTTAAAAAATTGTAACTAGTAGCGCCTCGCGGTGTCACCCGCATAAGTCTCGATCCCGTGGGAATATCGGGATAAAAAGTATTCTATATGTTAATCCTGGTTATAAACCATCTGTGTGCCAAATTTCATTCAAATCCGTTCAGTAGTTTTTACGTGAAAGAGTAACAAACATCCATCCATCCATACAAACTTTCATATATAATATATATAGTAGGATGACGTTCCCAGTCTGCATACAAAAATTCAATAACATATACCCAATAGTTTAGTTACTATAGCCAGTCAAAGATTGGCAAAGCCACACACAACACAACACATTACTAACAATTAATTTATTAAAAAAAAAATACATTTTGGTGCTAGGATTTATTTGATAGTTCCAAAATACACTTATGCATTAGTATATCCAGTGTTTTAGTGTTTCTTTTTGTAATGTTTTCATTTATTGTCCCATCGTTGTCTTCACATTGTATATTATTTCACAACAGTCTTATATCAATGTTTATTATTTCACAACAGACAAAGACCACTAAGACTTGCCATACCTACCTACTCGTACTAAAAGTAATAACAAATAATCATAATGATTTGGATGCAAATATTTGTAATCTTCGAGAATAACAACAATTATCTCTTAGTAACAAAACAAAAGATATTCGGGTTATTAAGATATCTCAAAACTCAATATTGTTGCCGAGACAGCCTCGAGCAATGAAGAAAACTAAGTCGTGAATACAGAAAGAAAATTAATTAAAAAACTGAATTTCGCAATATTGGATTTTTAAGATTACGGTCGGTACTTTGTTTCAAAAATATTCCCTCCTTATGTTTCTGCGTGCTTTATTAAAAATTGATAAGCGGAAATTAATAAGTTCCTCCGTGTTTAATTAATGATCCAGGAGGGAATTTTAAATGTGTAATTCTGCATTTTTTTCGGAAAGGTAGGTAATTAGTGAAAAAAAAGGTAATTTGAAATTAATTTGAAAGACATCAAACATTTTTTAAAGTAGGTATGCTACCTACTTTAAAAAATGTTTGCTGTGTAGATGATCTATAGATTTTTTGGAGAATCTTTGAGTATTTTTTTATTAAATGATGACGTATTCTGTAAAAATCTCACCGTGACAACTTAGATAACGTGAGATTGAAATGAGCTGTCAATAGTGTAAATCAGCATTAAGTGAAATGACAGCTCACTTCACTAAAGTTTTCACGGTGAGATTTTTACAGAATGTAATGTGAGAAAGACCGGCTGTAGTATCACTAAAGGATACGTATTTTAAAACGCTAAGTTTTTTTAGTTTATGTACAGACGCCAGCACATCAAGCTACTACAATCTGTCAAATTTCTTTAATAGAGTTTCAACCTTATCGCTAAAGCATTAAGGTTCAAGTTTGATTGGGAAAATTTGACAGTTTCGGGTAGGTTGACCTGCTGGCGTCTGTACTTACCTGGCTTGTCGATTCATTGCAAAAGTTTGCAATGCCCATTGCAAAAGTGCCTCAACCTCAACTGACCCTGAACCTTGCAAAAATTATGCCTTTATTTCTCTAACTCAAAGCTCGATACATTTTCCATTTTTCCCACATTATAAAAGGCTCCTTATTTAGCTGAAGTAAGGAAGACTAGCCAAGTTCGCATTGTGATATAAACAGGAATAGCACCGGTAGCAAAATAATTGTTGCAAGGATCGCGGAACTTAAACGGGGTACGCTATGCCATTAAACTTTCCGCTCAGAAATGCTCTTTGCTGTTGGTTAATTTGCATGTGCATTGTCAAACCGTATCGGGAGTTCGAGCGAACCTAGCCACTGGCCAGCGAAACAGCGAAACAAACTTTTGTCATCCCAGCATTTTGCATATTCCGATTTATAGCAAGAAACGAGTTTTTGGTTCACTCATTCCTGTTGTGTTTGAAGTAATTTGAAATCGTTTTACCAAGTTTAAACGGATGGAAATGATTTTGTCGTATGTTAAACGATTCGGTACGGAAATAGAAAATGGGCGAATTCTTTTTGGTCGTGTTTGTAATGTTGAGCAAATGTGTTTAATCAGAGCACAGGAGAAACTGAGTTTTAAATTGCTTTGGCGTTAGAAAAATCGATGAAAATATTTTTTTTTATATTCGAACCACAAAGAAGAAACCTAACCGACTAAAAGTATTTAAAATAACTTTGGTTTTATCACCCTCATTTTATTTGTTTTTGTTTCAACCAGAAGGGAAATTAATACAACAACTTTTAAAATGATTTTTTATAACCCTTGTTGGCATCTTCATTAACCAGCATGATCTTCGAGTCATAAACAAAGTTTCTTTAATACACGCCACTAAATAAGTTGACGTATTTCGCTATGAACCGACCTCTAGCTGAAGGCACATTCTGCAACATTTTCTCATTAAAAATACAAATAGCAGGAGGGAAAATTAAAAAAAAAAATCGCAACAAAAGAGATGTTTTAGAAAATATCAAGGAAGTAGGAATTGGCGATAATTTTAATAACAAACTACGACCACGCTGCCTTTGACATAACGATTGACGTTTAATTTTAGTGCGCGGGAACAAAATGGTTTGCCTCAAACAGTGGCTACTGTTTAGACGTTATTTTTTAGAGTCATTTTGTAAGGACTTGGGCTTTTTCCGAGTGAAAAATAATTTATTATATAAACGTTTATGAACTCTAAGAAATTGGTTTTATTTAGGTTGGTAGTTATGACAAATGTGTCCACAAATTTTAAATACAACAATGTGTTAAAACTACACGTAATTACGAGTAATTCTTCTGTCCTCTAGCTTTAGTGGCGTAGAATTACGAGTAGTAAAAACAAAATCTTTGAAACATTAATACTTATGTCTTTCATTTTAAAACAATGTGATTTGAATTGGACCTTTTCCTAGTAAAAAATATTAATTACATAATCATTTATGAACTCTGAGAAATTTGTTTTATTTAGATATTATGATGAATGTATCCACAAAATTTAATTAAAACTAGATTTAATTAATTCTTCTGCTCCTCAGTGTTAGTGGCGTAGTATTACAAGTTGTAAAAACGAAATCTAGTAATAATATAGTCTTCCATTTCTAATCACATTACTTGCCTGTATAAAGCTCTTGGTTGGTCAAAATCAAAACAAATTCGATTAAACTGAGTACGAATTCGAGTCTACTTAACAAGTAGAAAGGTTGTAAAGTGTAATTAGATACAAACTCGAGCTTTCATGTGAATTAGCATTCAGTGCCATTCATCCTCTCGATTCAAGTAGCTATGAAAAGGGCTTGAAGAGGCTTTGATTAGGAAAACATTTTCTTCGTCTTGAGTACTTTTAACTGTTTACATGTTAAGACTGGGGTTTATTTCTATCTCGTCTTGAATGATTACTTTTGAGGGAAGTAAAGAAAAATGCACCATGCATGCTCCTTTTGAATGAAATGTTTTACTTTTACTATGAGTATGTGGTCCTCGTTTCAGAACAGAACTGCTCATTGAGAAGCGACTAAGTAATTACATCTGATAGATATGTGAGAAGGTTTTTGCAATATGGGTCCCCTTATTTTTTTATTTGGAATCACTTTCCGACAATAAAGAACTTTGATGAATGGAATTTGGGTACAATGTATTTCGATACAATATATTTAATATCCAATAATTCAAAGTTCGCACTACTTAAAAGTTTAAACAGCACAGCAATTTTATAAGCAATAATAGAAAAAAAAAACGAGAAGGAAATTCCAATAACGTAGCCTTTAATATTGAAACTTCAGAAAACAATTCGTTTCAATAATGGAGCAATGCCCGCGAGCGGCGTTCAAAATAAAGTATTTAGAGTAAAGCGTAGCACAGTTTATTACGAAATTTATCGTTACTCAAAGTTTGTGAATCGATTATTAATTTTTTGTTCAACTACTTCGATTATTTTAAAGCGGGTTATTGGAAAATTGTTCGATAACTTCATTAAATTTTTGGGGCTTTGTTAAGATTTGAGTTTTTGTTGTGTAGGTTTTCGATTTTTGTTACAGATATTGTTTTTTACTATTTCTATTTAGCCCAGGCGGAGATGGTGGGACGAACTCTACTTTTTTCAAAAGCATTGGCTTTAAGTAGCAGTCTACTTCTTCTTAGCGTGTCGATAGCAATCTAAATGGACTCGGCCCAGAATTCGGCTAATTGTTTGGCGCCATCACCAGCGTCCATCAGTTCCTGTAACGTGCAGCTGACAGGACACGCAGGACACAATATTCCACCTATAGCAATAGATAGGGCTAAGGGGAAGAAGAAAAGGGAGACCTTTGGGATACAGTACAGGACACAAACGGGTGATAACAATAATCATAATACCTATTTGGGCATCCTTTGACGTTTCAGACTGAAACATAGCACTCTATTAATGAAAGGCAGAAACGGAGCCTTAGCGTCCATAGCGAGAAGAGTAGGTAAGTACTCTAAACTTGCATTAGGCTAACATTGTTGACTGTTGAGGGAGACCGAAACCACCAGCATTACCGAACCATTGGATTAGACTAATACTTTGGTCCCGCTTGTTGTCAGATACAATATAATTTATATTTATTAATACCTACGCAGACCAGGTAAACCAAATCCCGATGAAAGTTAATTAAAACGGCTTATAAACGAAAACATGCAGGGTATTGTGTATTATCACGTAAAACCCCTAAGGCTAAGGTTACCTACTGACTGCGGAATACATTTTCATAAAATAAATAAACAACAAAATTTCATATCCAGTTTACATTATTAAAATTATTTTACAAAGAACAGCAGTATAAAGTGCACCCGCCTCGAAGTAACAAAAACAACCAACTCCGATACAACAGAACTTGATCACAACAATATCGATGGACGTGAAATATTCAGTTCCCATACACCACGCAACATGGGCATTTTATTGAGAACAACACGACCTCCCTTCTTCAATATAAGGGTATACCGTAAAATTTTATTTTATACCAGTTACTTTGTCCATTGAATACACCTCGTATTATGCTAATACTATACCGTCACAAAGGCGAGACACAGCATCGTGGACTCGCCTACAAATTTGAATAAATATAAACAGTAAACGGGGTAGAATGCATTAACGTTGGCTTAAATTTTAAAAACGTCTCATAGAGTGTTATGTATGGGCTCTTAAGCGCATCTTGAGATATCATTAGGGCAGTTGCAACGTGCTCCGCCGAGATTAGACTTGTGCTATCTCAGAGATGCCACGACAATGCAAGCTCTCGCACTTTGTATGTTGGGAAAATTAAAATGTGGCTTATGTTACGTGAAATTGTGAACAATATTAACCTCAAATGTAAGGCAAGCTTGTTTTTTGTTGGTTTATGAATAGTGGAGTAATAAATCATAGCTTATAAAGTAATTGTAGGGTTCAACTTTTGAAGTATCAAGATCGTATTCGTGTGCTAAATTTTAACTTGTATGCGAAGAAACTGTCTGTCTGAGTTCTGAACCTCATGAGTGACACTTTATGAAATTTTAAATGTTTCCTACTTTTTTGGTCCTATATGTATCTAATTCCAGTATAATAATTGACATAGATGCAAACTGTCAGCAAATCTATTTTTAAACTATACCTAGGTATACACATTTTAAACCGTCATTCGTGGATTTTTGACAGTCGTTACGGGTCATTAGAAGCCGGAAAGATCAGTCTTTTGGGCTTCTGGTGACCCGATGGTTGTCAGCATCCAGTCTTATCAAGGGGTATAGTATTAGCCAGTAGCTCTATTGTGGAGGTCAGATAAGCAGTTGCTTCATGTAAAACATAATTGTGAAAAGGCGAGGCAGTAATGTCTCTAAAATTCAAACAACAAGTTAAATGTAACACACCCTACTTGAATAAAATCATATGAAACAGTAACATCTGTAGTCGTAACCTTACTCCAAGTAATTAACTCAGTACACAAGCATGACTCATTATCAAAACAATGGTTACTTAAACATTTAGGTTATTCACAAACGGAAATCTCGACTATACAAGACGCAGAGACTCTTAGCACTAATCTCGGAGAACGCCTCCACTGTTTATCTTGCCTAGTAATGTCTGACTACATCCAGGCATAATCCCATTGCATACAGTAGTGCTGAACCATTAAAACGCATTAAAATGCATACAGCAGTATTTTAAGCGTGGTGGGCGTTAAACGTAGTGAAGAATGACCAATTTGTTACTGCCATGCGTTTGTTCGGACAGAGAATGATGAAGATTTTATTGTAGGAACATAATGTGGTCGTAGGTGTGTGGATTTCTGTGGCAATAAGTTGCAAGGTAACAAAAGGTGCCACGGCCGGCACCCACGCCGCTACTGATTGTCTAGTGCTAGGGGATAACTCAAGGAGCTTGTGTGGTGAATTAAGAATAAAAATGTACAGGAAATGCGCCTTATTTGTTTTTGGTATTATTTTTAACAGAGCAGCGTTCTAAAACGTGAGATATGGTGATATGCAACAGTTTAATGAAAGTTTCTTATTTAATTTAATAAGCAATCTTAGTAACTATTGATTGATCTGTAAGGTTTTGATTTGAACAACAGCTTAAAAGGTTAACTCATGTTTACAATAACAATTTCCAATGAACGACTCAACTTTCAGCCCACCACTGCCAAAGCAAACATACACATAATCGCAAAAATGAATGCACAAATAGCACAACAAAACACAATAATATTATTCCTTGATACGGATCACTTAATCTCGGCCGCGAGTGGGTAGAGTTTATACTCCTGATCCACTTTATACTTAAAAGGGATGAATATTATTACAATATCAAATGCGAGTAGACATGCTATCCGGAGAGTTCAATCCCGGGAAGCTTAGCTGAATATCGAATTGCAAATGGCCGAGGAAAATGTAGCATTTAACGCTTCGCCAACTGCGAACGACTTCCATGACGTTGCGGGCTGTGTACGTCAAATGTAGGCTTTAGTTTTTATTGTTCGAGGGTGTCTATGACCTTGTGTTAATAAAACTTTATGGAACTGTCCACTATACGAGTATTTGTTTCAGCTTTGAAGTGACAGATTTTAATAAATGGGTCAAAAATTGACAGCCACACAGTTTTATTATAAGATACTTACCTTCCTAAAAACTGGAGTTTGCTGAATTTACAATTTTGTTGTTAACAATAGTTTAATTTTAGTAGATTAATGCAGTCGATCTCTTCTGTAAAAATCTCACTGTAAACTTAGGTGAAGTGAACTGTCATTAGTGTCAGTCTCTAGTGTCAGGTGGAATGGCAGCTCACTACACCTAAGTTTTCACAGTGAGATTTTTACAGAATAGACTGGCTGATATAATGTTAGGATATTTAAACTTTAGTTTACTATAACACGTACATTACGTAATTATCAAGAGATGCTTTTAACCCTTGAAATACGAAACTTATTACTGCGCCTGGAGCACACTGAGAAGTGAGCTCTGCTACTAATTTTGCTGAATGGTTAATTAACTTACTAAACTTACTTGTCAAACACTGACCAGTCCCACTGGCGAACTCGTTAAAATATCATACTTACAGCACATTGATATACGTTCTCGGCTGTATTAAGGGAGAGGTATGAGAATCAATATTATCGAAAGGTGTGAGCGTTGTTTATTCTGAATAAACGAACGACGAAACATTACCATAATTCTTAGAAGAGGTTGGTTGGCAGAGGTCTGTAGTAAATAATACTCAAATTTTCCTAGTTATGTTATAAATCCCATGTAATTGGGACTGAGCCTATCATTAGAAATTAGTCTCGATGTAATTTCCTTACTGATAAACGAAAACGGCAAAAAAACATAACTGTCATTCGTCAGCCAAAACCAAATTCGTCGTATACAAGCCGCACGTTACCAATGCTTGCAATCAGGCGAACGCACGCGACACTGTGCGGTTGCGACAGAGAGCCGCTTCGTTCTGGGGCGGTTTAGAATATCAACAATACTTAAGCGACCGTACCGCCCTCCTGCGCCGAGCAATGCTCATACTGCATTTACCAGATGAGCTTTCGTAATAGGAGCTCTGGATGCAACAGCCTTCGTAGAAATGGAAACTCGATCAGCTCTCGAAGATGTGACCAGTACGTGTATCAACATGCTTGAGATTCCATCTACATGATAGTGGAAATGCGGAATAAACGCAACGCCTTTTAGAGAAATGAGATTTTTAATGAAAGTTGGTTGAAAGGAATTTATTTGTAGTTAGTAAACATACCAAGTGCAGTATCTGATTCAAGTTTCTTTTAAGTAGACTGTTTTCAAGTAAGTATAATATAATGTTTTGTTTTAGGTAGACACTAAAGTTAACATAACATAAACATTACGCTTGTTTTCCCCGATGGGGTTGGGCAGAGCTACACCTATTGTTAAAGTTATTTAGGAAAAGACAGAATTTCTAGGAAGGTGCTAGATTGTTGATGAAACCAAGTAAGTATACCTGGCCAAAAATGTATCAAACTTTTCGCCATGTTTACGTCAAATACTTGAAATGTTGTATTATTTTAAAACTTCCTCCATATAAACAAACAATAGAAGATTAGAAACTTGTTTGCGAACAACTTGGAACGTTCCATAGTTCAAAACAAAATGAAGCTAAGAATGCAGTCTAGGTCCCATTCAAGTAATTGGTGGTCCACAACTTCTAGCATAACTGCTACCATAACCGTTCCGTTGAAATTTCCTCCAAGTTACGCATTAAAATAATATCCTACGTACTGGGTAAGGAAATTGGCCGCGAGATGGCGTACCGAGTCGAAGTTGAAATAAAGCCGTTAAGACTTTAGACATTATACTTTTCTATCTTCGCGTTTACTCTCAGTCATTGCCCGAGTTTGGTCGTGCGAACATGTCTGTTAAGGGAGCTAAGAAGCTCCGTGGTCACTATTATACGTTTCGTTAATTTTAATGAGATTGAAGTAAAATCTAACGTTGTGTTCGAAATGCATGTTCTCTCGACAAAACTTTATGCAATTGCTTATCTTCATATTGTCTTCATGCTCATGCCTTCATGTTCTTCGCCACTGGGCCACCGCTCCCTATAACAGTAGGTATCTTATAGGGAGCAATGGTAGTAAATTATTTCATCACCAATGCTCTCAAAACGGTGAAGGAAAACATCGTGAGAAAACCCGCATGTCTTATAAGCGTAACTTTGAAGACATGTGACAGCTACCAACTCACACTGGGCCCGCGTGGTGGGTTACGGCCCACTCCCTTTTAGCGAAAAGAGGTCTGTGTACCAGCAGTGGGAACATTTATAGGCTGATTAGATTATGCTACTTACTCTTAATCTTAATGATCCCTTATTTTGTCATAATGCAAATCTTCCGCTCCAGAAAATCTACTACCGCATACCACAAACAAAAAGATGATCCAATATTACCATCGTTAGAAATTCGCCCGCAGCAGCCGGTTGGCCCTTCACTAATATGTTTATACTTTAAATTATGCCTTCGTGATTTTAGGGAGATATGAGCTCGAAAGTACCCTGGGGGGACCTAACGTAATCTTTGAACCGGCCACTTTGCGCTTAAAATCTTTGTTTAAGGGCCAATTGCATTACAATGCCTCCAAGGGTTCTATGCAGGGGATCTAAAGAGCCCATAAAAAAATTGGAGTATGAAGTACAGGTACGCACTGAAGTGAATGTGAAACAAGTTGCTGAATAACGTGTTCTGTGTTTATTTGCTTTACATATTTGGCTTTTTTGAATACTGAATATGCTTTCGAAAAAATAGGAAAATGTTCTTTTCATGGAGTTGTATTTCATTCTGTACGGTTTTTCATAGATTTTGTTTCAAATCAATGTATACAAATCAAATAACATATCTAATTTATGCGAAACATTTATGCGTAAAAACTAATGAACATTAATAAAAATCTCTCCCAAATATTGACAGGTTATTGTTTTTTATACAAAATCCTGTTACTGATTGGCTAAGGACGCCCTATACAAATATTTTATTTATAACATTTAATCCTTTTACGTCAGAGGGATGATGCGGAATATTCTTGAAGCCATAACGCTTTATGATCGCAATTTTAGCGATAGCAGAATTCGATATTGAAAAAATATGCTTTATTTTCAGTTTTTTTTTTTTGGATTTTACAGAGTGAGAATTAAGTTTTTGCGCTCATGTTTTTGAGCTGATGTTATTGTATAGGTACTTTGAATACCTGGTATCGTTTACGTATTGACATTACATGACCACCATAATGTGTACTTAGTAACGAAAGCTAAACCACGAAAGCTGCCACCATTATCCAAGTTCAGATAACAAAGCTATGCCATACCACGTGGCCTAACCACTTAAGCCTCTAATTGGATCATTATCACCAAAAATGCACTTACTGTTCTACATTTTTCTACCCTATCGGGGAACCGTTTGGGTCAAGAATACGTCCCTTTAAACCAAGCACGTGCATGTCACGTGACTAGCCGGATTAACCCGCAAGCGCTGCGGATAATTAACTGCACAAAATACTGGCAATCGCTCGCGATCGATGGCGTGAATATACGGGCCAGAGGGATTGGGCCCAATTTGACGGGGGACAATCGTACTTCTATTATTTTTGTGATTATAGGCGGCCTTTTGAAGGTTAATTATAGTGCTTGTTTCTGGTAGTGGTTGTTGCAAAAATGTAGCGAATTGCAACTGTCGCTTTGATTTTGTGAGTTCGTAAAAAAATATTGTTTCATTCGTATTACCCAGTAACTGGGTTGTGGTCAGATAGGCAGTCGCTCCATGTAAAATATGGGTACTCAGATGCATCCGGTTAGACAGGAAGCCGACTACAACATAGTTGGGAAAAAGCTAGGCAAATGATGATAATAAAAAATTGCGTTCATACATACGTTTTAAAATTTTTTTTTTTTTTGTTAAAAAACGTGGCCCCACACTAGGAATTACTCTTGTATCGTGGGTTCGTTAACAAACATTTAAACTCACGAACACAAACAGTCAGACCCGGAACAACTACCTGCAGGCAATACAAATATTTGTTCCGTGCGGGAATCGAACCCGCGACACGCAGTGCAGCAGTCGATCGCTCAGCCACTGCGCCAACCGTGTCGGAAAAATTTTAAGTTTATTTTAAAATTTTAAGGTATACCTACTCCCAATTTTTGATCATACCGAGGTCTCCACTTTTGCTATTTTTTACCATCACATTGCATTTTACATGTAATACAGCATAATTTCTTTATAATAAGAGATGAGATCATGTAAGTAAATCACGTAAAAATACCCGAAATTGTGCCCTAGACCCCTAATCCGCCTAACATCATACATCTTTCAAATAAAAACCTCACTTATGGATGTCAACAGGCTCAATGCAATCGTGTCGTGTTGCTAAGCCCACCAGTTTGTAACTCAAGAACGTTGTCAGCTTCAAGTGTAAGGTAAATCCCTTGATTGACGAAATTTTGTGCCCCCGCTTTGGGAGGGTTAAGGAGCACGAGGTGTCTTGTTTCTGACGACTTTTCCTTTTAATGTACGTAAGAGTTTTATCGTAGAAGAGGCTTTTGGGAAAATATTTGACTTTGTTTCTGAAATTATGCTGAAAGAGCAAAGAGACCAGTAATTCAGTAATTCTACGAAATGTTTTTGAATGTTAAAATTAAAGTTGATATTTTAATTTGAAGGTAAAGCTAAGCGCACTGCGTTGCGATTTTAGTAGCGTTAGCGATTTTTTTTATTAAAATCCTTTTATAAAACGTTAACGTTCAAAATCGCGAACGCTAATATTTTAATTTTTTAAGCCATTATTTACTACATCGGGTGGACTCTAGTATATTGGTATTGTTCACAGATTGGCGGTTTTTTTTCCACAACAATAAAACGTGGTGCGTGTTTAGTCTGATGCAATGAGGGTGACATAATATCAACTGCTCTAAATTTTAATTTATATGTATTTTAAGCTGACTTAGGTATTTTTAAAACGACCTAAAATATCTTTCAAATACGTTGAAATTTTTTTCCTTTCTTTATAAATAAACCTGGGTATTTTAGAATGGCTTAGCAACAATCACTGATTATCATCTAATCCAAAATATCCACTAAATAACCACCATCTTGAAACCAAACCTTTTGTTTAGAATACTGACGAAATGCCCAAAATGCCTTCACATTTTGGGCATTTCGTCGGTATTCTTATTATGTACTTCTTATTACTTTTCGGAATTTCAAACAAAAGGTCGTCGGTCCCAGAAAACTATACAACAAAAACATAATTACCTCCGTGTGTTGGCACAAACAAAGGAAAGCGTGGAAATTGTATTTTTTTTTTATCCGTCTATGACAGCAACACCGGGTATATAGTTGGGTGAGTTTAATCTACAGTGTTTACGCGCTGTTTGAATTCAACTACCGGCACACGTCGAATCGGTGGTCCTTTTTCCTGTGTCTTTTATATTTCGATATATTCCCAATTATGTTACTCGTGCTTCCTAGTTCCTATGTACGATACTGATGAATTAATCATTATGTTTTATTTCGGTGAACCAGGAAATTACTTAATTTTGTTGTGTGGTCCTTGTCTGAGAATAGTTTTACCGTCTTCTTGTTATGAGTGTTATACAAATAAGTTATGGTTGAAAAGTTATATGAGGTGAAACGGAAGACATTTTAGAGTGGTTGTAGATTGTCAAATTCTCTGTTAAGGTTGAGTTTTGAAATATCATCTTTTACAATATCAAGGCTCGTTATGATCTGAATTTTAATTATTTTTTTATATATAGCACAACAACCAGTTAAATTATAAAAACAAATAACTAAATTAAGATAAAAAAAATTAGTGATAATATAACTCACAACGCTGTCCACAGATAGACATAACAGTTTAGAAAAAAAAAGTCTCATTGCTAGGAGTTTTAGTAGCAGTACGTGCATTAATTAATTTTATAATAAACTTAAAATTTAGACAAAGATGTGGCAGCTACGAAATTTAATGCGTTAGCAACACGCATATATGTCACCGTCCTTTTGAAAAAGCATACCTACTGAGAACGAATAAGTTTTTGCAAAATGCCTAATCAGTAGTAACATAAAATTAAAACCAAACCAACAACATAACCGTCTTCAAATTAACTTTTACCTTCAATATAGAAAATTACTCTCATTAATGTCTACAATGAAGTGCATTGTTAACTTCATAAGAGGAACATAAACAGCTAATGCTTGCATTTGTACCGCCATATTGGCTGTTTAGACGGCTGTTTACCTTTCTAAATGAGCGTCAAACGAGAACAAACTGTTATTGGCGGCGTTAACGCAGCGGTGTATCGATTTATTGTGTTACGTAGGGGGAAAAAGCACGTTCTGTGTTACCGTGGGAAAACAAGAAAATCACTATAAAAATACTATTAAAAAATCTGCGGCTAAGTAAATCAAGGGTTAATAAAACAGACCTCTATTAAGTTTCATGGCTATTAAAAGTTAGTATCACTTTCTGAGAAGATGTCAAAACGATATCTTATTAATCGTTTCTGTAATCTTATCCAGAATTTGAACTCTGATAATATTTTAATTACTTTTGGTTGGAAATTTTGTTTTAATTATGGTGATGAAATATCTTCTACTCCTCTCAAAGATTTGAAGTATTACTAACTTACATAAGCAAAAGGAGTATGTAAGAATCTTAGCGGATGGCTTTCTGTATTTTCTGGCAACCCCCATGGGGAGAAGGGTTTATGTACGTATGATTAAGCTCATTATAGATGGGAGAACACTGTTTTATTGTATCCAAGAAATAAAAACACAAAGTGCAACATGAGATTATAATCGCAAGCAGTAAAAGTTTTCTGAGGGAAATGGGCTGTCCTATTTTACCATCGTCTAGATAAGCAATCGGAAAATCTTAACAATCTACTTTACAAGTAGGAACATGGACGTTATGTGCTATCCAGAGCAGCACAGAAAGCAATAGAAATACACTTATAGGATAGGCTATTCACTACTAACAAACGCTCATAGCAAATAGCTTTCAGGTCTTTAAAAGAGAACCTTAGCAAATACTGCATCGTTTTCCCCAACATACTTACTGAGAAGACTTCTTAGTTATATTTCTTCCGACAAACACGACTTCTAAACCAAACAACCAATCTCTTTAAACTCAACAAAATGCAGCAGTAAATAGTAGATTTTAATTAAGATGACGGTGACAGTATAACAGTCTGATTGCGGGGACCGTCGGGCATTTTTAATAGCCATCATATCTTTGAACGGGGATCCTAGTGTGAACATACCCGCGTTAATAAAATTGTTATGAGTTCATTTTCTAGGCGCCATCCTGGGTCCCCTACATGTTACTGAGGCTGTAAAATTTTGACGTTGCACCACGGAAATTAACAAGCTATGTAATTGTAGCTGTCTGGTGAATTACTTTGTAGCGATTTTATCTATAGAAGCGTATAACTAAAATTTTATTTTGTAGAGTTTTAATTATTTTTAAAGGGCTATGAAGGTCCTAATATACATGTAGTAATTAATATAATAAATGCACCTACCTATTTACTACAATATAATAGAATAGAATAAAAATAAAATAATAAAATAGAATATAATAAAATATAATAGAATAAAATAATAATTCGTTGTTCAAAAATTGCCTAAAACAGCCTGTTAATTTTGACTCGATTTTCCATAAACTTTTCAGTTATCGGTAACGAGACCTGTCTTAATATTAAGTCAACAGTCATTTTAACTCGAAACAAATTCTGGGGCGTCAAACTTGAGCTATTGTAAATGTGTCGAGGGGCAGATAAATATATTATGTGTCCCTAAAAGCGTAAGAAATTCGTAGATTTGTAAAGTTTTCCCCCTTTATGACGGGTGAAGCGCCCTGCCAATGTTTTCTGCTCCAACGATATGAAAAACTTTATAGAACTTGCATTTTTTCTAATCTCAACCTTAGTTCCTGAAAGATAGAGTTTCATTTATTTCTTTGTTTTGTAGTTAGAAAAATTCATTTGCGATGTTAGTCGACAGTCGTTTAACATATCTTAGTTTATGACTTAACCGAACGACAGACAAGAAAACTATTTATGGGGGTCTTAAATTTAAGACAGATTGCAACGTCTTTTATGTCTTAATTTCATTTGGAAGTTAGAAGTTTTGTTTATTACTGTACCGTGGAATGTTTGCGGATATTATTTTTTCTTTGCATTCTTTTATAGGTTTAATATCATCAAAGACTGGGGTATTCTTTTTTTACTACTGAATCTATTCTAACAATAAAGCTTAAGAGTTTGTTTGTTTGTTTGAACGCGATAATCTCTGGAAAAAAAAAACTTCTTGAAATGATAGCCTAATTTTTGAGGAAGGCTTTATTTAGGAGGCTATTTAACAACTGGGACACTTAGAAGCTGAGCAAAAAGATGGCTAAGCGAGGCAGGCGATGCGATGCAACGGGTGAGTCGAAGTCACGCGCTAAAGCTACTACTGGGTTACTGTTAGCCTGCATCATCCCACTGCTGAGCAAAGGCCTCTCCCCATGACTTCCAGCTCTTTCGATCCAGGGCTAAAGTAGACCACTCGTCGTTTGTTTTGTCCAGCTCGTCCCGCCATCTTCAACGGGGTCTGCCGTGACGCCTTTTAGCTGTGTCAGGGATCCACGTGGTTGTTATTTTGGCCCACAGCTTATTAGGCATATATTATAATAATAATAAATATTTTTATATCTTGCTCTTTGTATAGTTTATTTGGAGAGTTTTTATTAACCAAAAAATAATCATCTATATTTTTATTTCAGTTTCTTTTGAAACTGAAATGAGAAACTGCCATCCTTTTTTGACGTTTTACTTAACTAAAAAACGCCAAGTCAAACATGTTACCGTTGAATTTGTTGAACAAGTCCGGTCAAAAAGGCTGTAGGATCAAAGCGAACCTTAATATCCTGCTCGGAGCCCCGGACTGAACGTAAATATTAGTGACGTCACGGCCCCAGTCGATTTTATACTACGATTGATCAAGTAGTAAATGTATTTGCTTCTGAAAAGCTTTTTCTTTTACGGTACGGGAATTAAAGAAAAACATTGGACTAGTCTTTTAGCATTTTTGTTTTAATTTAAAAGAGGGTTTTTTTCTGTTTTCTTTAGGAGGTGGAGGAGAATAGCATATATAGGTACAATGCTATAAATACATAGTACAACTTTGACGTAGGGAGGTAACTAATTCGACATAAAATTGTGTTAGAAGCAATTATTTTTTTATGTATAGATAGAGTGTAAAATGTAGAAATATAAACAAGCAATGTTTCTCGCGATAAAAAGCAGAATTCCTTTCAAGTTTTTAATTGCTAAATGCAAAGTAACAAACCAACTAAACAAAGTAAAAACAAACTTTTCATTAATTATATCGCTGGAAATAATAAAATACTTTTACAAACTGAATCAATTAGTACGATTTTATTTACAAAATTCCTATTGGGTATTGTTGTTAAAGTTTGCTGCGCCAGTTGTCGTCAACAATTTGTTTTAATGATCAGCGTCGCCCCCTAGCGTTGGCGCGGAAAAACTGTGACTGGTAACGTTTCTGAGACGGTAATTTTTCATGCCGTAACCGCGATAAGCGTGCGGTCAGGTGTTAGAATGATTTGTGGCCGTCGTAGTTCGACCGCTGCCGTCCTCGTGTTGACAAACCCTGGCCGAATAAGTTTGGGAGCCGTGTCTTTATATTTTTCTTAGATAAAACCTTATCTCCGTGATAATACTGTTTTTGTTTGGTTTGAGCGGCTACTGTTGTACGTGCTGCTGTGCACACATTTATGAAGATGTTTAGCTATGTACCTTTATGTAGCTTTTAGTGTTGAAGTATAAACATTTTTACGTCGAAACACTATTATAGACCGCTACATGATATTCCTTTATTGCCTTTATATAAAACTTCCAACGTTACAATCGCAATAAAAAGCATTGTCGTACAAACTAACAAAACAAACTGTACTAGGAAATAAACAGCAAATAAAAGCGGTTTCTTGCCTGAACTCGAGTAGCACTTTTAATTGGGGGTGGAAATTGTGATTAATGCCATCAGATAAACAGAAAGTCGCGGCGGCGTCACGAAGGAGAAAAAGAACTGGTTTTCGGTCGAAACCCACACACATTAACCTAATTCGTTTTAATTGTGCGAGCTAATCGTTCGTAAGGATTTATAAGTATTGCGAGTTGATGTGTATATTTGGAGGTTGATTTACGATTAGGCGTTTGGCCTCGCCTCACGTTAGGTAGGTGAGCTAAAGGGTGTAACGTAATACGTGCGTCAACACCCACCCGTAAACGTCACACACAACAATATCATTAAGTCGAATTTATTTACAAGTGCGTAAATATTTTTTATGGCGTTTCGTCATGATAATTTTCACGCTCAACCCTTTTAATTTTTTTATGGGATTTACGTAATTTTCTGATTTATAAAATGTTGCTTAACGGAATTATTTTACATAGGTAATTATTTCTTAAATTTCTTTATGAAAAAATACTACCTAATAGGGATCGCGTGGAGCTTTGCTATCTTAAGATAAAAATAAGTAAGTATTTGAAAACATAACTTGACTACGTTACATTTTAATACTGACTAAAATAAGGCCGAAACTCGGATAACCAACTTTGCCAAGGGGTATCACCTTACTCAAGTGACAGGGTTGTGGTGGTCAGATAGTACCTACATAAATATTTATCATTGTTATCTTCACCTATTTGGAAGCAGACCTGTTTCAAATACTTAAGGTAAATATCACTATTGAATCATAACGCGATCAGCACATCTAAACTGCGATCAGGAGTTGTCAGTGTCATACTGACACTGACACCTCTCCCATACAAATATCAGACCTGACTGATCGCATTCAGTTTCATTGGTGAAATCAACCCTTAGTGTTTATATCCACCATACTGAGCAAAATAACTTAGTACCTAACTTAGGTATTCCACTTCTTAAGACTCATTTATTTTCCATGGATGGTAATGAGTTCAACAAAGTATTCGTGGCCGCAATGCTAAAATGTTTGTTTCAACTGTTATTGGTGAAACATTAGAAATAAATAAGGCATTTCGCCAGAATACCGATAATACTTCAAATGACATTCCAACGTAACAAAGGTAGGAGTCACGAAACGTAAATAAAGCGGGCTAGTAACAGTGCGACTCGAGGCTTTTAGTCTTGCTTTTTGTCATTAAACATAAAAAAATTAAATTATGTGAGTATTAGTAAAAAGCTAAGTGAAAGATTCAACGACCAGAAGAGAGAAGAAAGGAGAGAAGGTGGGCCAGATTCACCATCAAATCATCACCATCAGTCCATCTTAAATGGTTTACTCAAGAGAAGGAAAAACTACGTTTTTAACACGAGAGTAACTTAAAATGCGATTATAGGAACATCAAGCAGATAAAAGATGGTTCTTTCTATCTAAAACAAATATTTATTAGATAATTATGCATCGCAATTTTTTTTCAATCACCGGGTAGACCAAAATGGTGGTCCATTCGCTCTGCCAGACGATGAAAATAAAATCGACATTAGTGTAGCAATGTCTAAATCATCGACAGTGTTCAGGCGATCTATGTTCACCAGGAAATATGTGCTCACCTACAGACTGATACAGAGGATCTGATGTTGAGGTTTGCAGTTGACTTTTCAAGTGACACAGAAAACATAGTTGCTGAAATCACACATCAAACATGACATAAAATTAAAAAGTAGCACTAATATTCCAGTACATATAATAAAGTTATTTCAAGTATCAAATTAAAAATAAATATGCATATTACTAACAAATTTTGGGGAAAGCACAATATGGACGCAACGTTCTGACAGTTATTCGGGCAAAACATTTTTAACTACATATCTTTCGAAAATTAATGTTGTCCTAAATGGAGGCCTTATTTTAAAACACACAATCAATAGTAATCTGAATCATATTGAAGCAAATTGCTAATCCATTGCTTCATGAGTTCGAAAAATTTGTCTACTCAACACGTACAAAATAACGCAATGAATGTTGTTCAACTGTCAAAATGAAACCGATTCCGATTAATTGTGTGTTACGCAATTAGGGTGCAGTACTTTTATCTCACAAAGCGACACGCGCTTTACTTGTAGTACACAAGTGTACAACCACGCTGTAAATGTTTGCGTGGAGATGAGCAACGTCAGCACATAACACACACAAGCACACCCCCACACTTCCGACTTCGTCATTGTCTCGGATGGTACCGAGAGCTCCTACGCTTACACAAACATTCACAGCGTGTTTGTACACTTGGTAACCACTTGTGATAAAAATACTGTAAGGCATCCACAGAATTATTCAGTTAAGCAACCTAAAACCTCCTATAATAGTTTGACCTACCAGATGCCGTTTACAAAAAAAAAGCAAAATCAACCAGTGAACAGCACGCCTTACCGGCCGCCATGTACACCGTCGTCGCCTAGGCTACACAAAAAGCAGCAGCAAGCGATATGCTAAGTGACCGCACTTGATAACAGTCACGTGGTACACTGTGCTTGCATGACCATACGTTACTTGAAGGTGTATTGGATTCGGTATTAGCATAAGTCAAAATGTTTTGTGAGGCGTTGTTTGAAAGAAGTCAAAACGTATAATAAGTAGTATCGGAAAGTAAAGATTTCGATAGTTTTATATTAAACTTAGGGCTGATTTTTCAATCGACAGATAAGTTTTATTCGTGGAATAAAATTGACGTCTGACAGTTTTCGTATGGTAGAACTGTCAAAAATTTAAAATTATTCCTTGCCTAAAATGATCTGGCGTTGGAAAAATTAACCCTAAGTGGAAAATCTTTAGAGAGCCTTTTTAGTCTCCTCTTCGTTTTCGAATCGAGAATTACCCTTGGTTTTGGTTGTTGCTAAAATATAATTTCATTTAGCAGGGCTAACTAGGGTGTACTGGAGGTTGATTCTTAATTCTAGAAGCTCATAAAAGTTCTCCACTCGTCACTAAAAACGCCGTTAGACTTCGGAAAAAAGACATTTTCTTTCTTTACAATATTGTTGAAACAGTGATAATTCATGATGGAGATCAGTGAAGAATTTTCACTGTTTTCTGATGTAACTTTAATGAGTCATCTGAAATACATCCAGTCCGAGAACACTTTTTTAATGATAATATTTTGGATTTGGTGTGAATCTTTTTTCGGCTTGATCAACCAAGTAATTAGTTCTCACTCTTACGTCCTGGGAATATACCTGGAGGTATTTGTGGCGTCACTACATAAGAAGTCAGTGGTCTGCCTAATGAGGTGAATATAATGTCGTGGCAGTATGGCGTGCGAATATATTGGTTTAAGAAGTTAACTTAGTAGGTTTAATTATGATTTTAATGTAGGCTATAATATGCACTTTATTATAATTTCTTAGAATTACAGTTTCAAAAGGGTTTGATTTTAAATCAAAAGTTAAGAGTGACCTAGTCGTAGATTTTCATCATATGATACAAAAATTAAAGTGGAAATATTCTAAAACGAATACAATTCTCTTCGTAGGAAATCTCTTCGTTTTCTGCTGTAAGTACTTAAACAATTTTGACGACGCTTTAATAAATTGGGCATTGAAACAAAAAGTAAATCTAAATGAAGAATTTAATTTCGGCGAAAATCACAAACAATTTAAATATTACAGTTTATACGTAATTGTTAAACTTGATGGTATTTAAATATCGTAAGTGTTTCTGCAAGAATAATTAAAATGTAAACAAGAATTACAAAATACATTGCTAACTATGTGCTACACACAGTTGTTAGTTCACTTAAATGCTTTAGCTCGTGAAAATGAGGAACCTCATTCTTGTCTTCTTAAAGTCAGTACCATTAGGCATCTACCTTCATAATTTGGGTTTTTAGTTTACTTAGTAATTGTAGAAATTTAACCCATTAACCATTCAGTTTTATTTTATTATTAACTATCTGTTCTTGTATGTATGTACCTCCGAGGTAGAGAATAAGTATGTGGGTACCCAATTATTTCAAGCAAGACAAGAATCAGTTGCCAGCCTTTTGGGCACTTTTCCTGTTGACAGCAATGGGAATGAATTTATGAGACTTTGCCCTCCCTTTTTTATGTACATATGACATATTATTTTAAGACTGTTAGGTTATATTTATGTTATGTAAATACTAGCTGCACCCCGCGATTTCACCCGCATAAGTTTCGATCCCGTGGGAATATCGGGATAAAAGTTCTACTTTAAATGTTATGTGTTAATCCTGGTTATAGTATTTGTGTGCCGAATTTCATCTAAATCCGTTCAGTAGTTTTTGCGTGAAAAAGTAACAAACATCCATCCATCCATCAATACAAACTTTCGCATTTATAATATTTGTAGGAAGTAGGATTATCTTGTTTGAAAATAAATACCTGTAGCAAAGCAATAGAGTATAATTTGCAAAAGAACCTGGTACCTTCATTACGTAAACATTTAAAATCTTGTGGACCCTTAAAGCTCACGTGAGAACTACAGAACAAGGTAAAAGGTTCTTTTACTTACCATTACTTTCTTTTACGATACAATACACTTAACTGTGTTATTAACATGAATTTTACTTATTTTACGTTCGTAAAAAGTTATAACACTAATTTATGTACAAGAATCACTTAATAATACTAGGTTTTGCAATAAAAATGTTTGATAAAAAGTAGCTAAATTCCGTGTTTGTAAAAGAAAATCCATGTTAATAAAGTAATATACCTTACATGCAAAGTATAATATGAAAATTACATTTGTATTGGAAGGTTCTACTGTAGAAAGATGCTTTCTGAAATTATAATATGCATTGCATTATAATTACTTAATTATATTCTAGTGATATTTATTTTATGTATGTAAGTATATTCTCATATCTCGTACTTATTTATTTTATTTTATTAAGTGAATTGTTTTGATGTTGTTTTCTCTTTTAGGTACTCTTACACACCTTCTCCTAGCACAGATATATATTTTACTTATTTTACTTTTCTATGTAGTAAGATTTACTGTAAAAGTTGTACAAGTTTCTGCAATGAACCTTTTTATTTTATTATTTACACACGCCATCTCTTTACCTACATTCCTATCGTAGGTATGCTGGAAGAGATTTCTTTAGAAATAAGCATCACCTTTGTACCTACTTTTCTGTTCTTTTTTTCTTGTCTGTATATATATGTGTGTCTTGTCTGTGCATAAATAGTTAAATAAATAAATAAATATGCATCAAACCTTTTCATAATTTTAATAAATTGTAAGGCTTTTTTAAACCGTTTGAATTATATCAAGGATGAGCCCTGGCAATAAATCTTCTTCAACGACGTTTATTATAATTAAACGACACTTGAACAGCAGCAAACCAACAATTCAGGTGGGGGATTAAAATTATTCAAAACAATTCATTAGCGGCAACCCCGTGGTGTAATGAGAGCCTAATTTGAATATCTTCATTTTTTTCACCAAACCTAAAATATTTTGACGTTAATAATGACGTGCAACACGTTCGCATTAACGTGAACGAAACACTGAAGGTATTCCTTCCACGAATTTATTATAGCCACTTTATAGGATTGCATAGAAGTGGAATTACTCATGAGTATGAATTAAGTGCCTACATGGCTTTTTTTTTATGACCCCTCCCGCCCAGCGGAAGGGAGTGTCAGACTCTTACTGACTAAAACCCACCCGTGTTCCTTCCTTAGCCCTTTATGTTCCAGGGCAGCGGTAACCCTTTCGGACGATCAAGCTACCCTGGCAAGCTTCGGCCCTATCGGGCCCCGTCACTCATGCTGACATCTCTTTGAGGCGCACGTGGAACATATACGCGCCGTCCGGCACGGGCCTGGTCCTGATCGGACAGTGAGTTACCCATTACTCTCCGCCCGTCGCAGGCCCGCGTCTACGGTGGCCGGGAGTCCTCACGCAGCTCCTGACGCCCGGAGCGTTTCCCGCGGCGGCTGAGGCGTGAGGTCCTGTCCCTCATCCACCCCGCCACCTCCTTCGCTAGCATGACTGCTTCGCAGAAGGAGGTGACTGCCTCCCACTCCCTCTCGCCCCGGAGCATGGCTTGAACCAGGGCCGGACGCGAGAGGTCGCCGCCGCTGCCGATCGCCTCTACGAGGACACGGCGGTGCTCTGCCCAAGAGGGGCAGACCTCCACCGTATGCTCCACCGTGTCCTCTGGGCGATCCTGGCAGTGATGACAACCGGGCGTCTCCTCCCGCCTGATGATATGCAGGAATCTCCCGAAACATATGGATGTTTCGGGAGATTCCTGCATATCATCAGGCGGCGCATGTCCTCTCCGGACATGGGTCCGGAGAGGACATGCGTCAGGCGGTAGGTGAGGACGCCGTGACGCCTCTCTAGGCACTCCTCAAAGAGGGGTCTTACCGCTGCTATGCCTACATGGCTTCAAAGAATATTTACAGTCACTGTTAAGCACTGTGCTAACTTTCACGTTAATACTCAGTAGTAATTATTGCAAAACTTGAAGCCTCAGAAATGTTGGTAGGTAGGTACCTAACTACTGTTTCAGTCAAGGCTAAAATTATAGTTTTTTTTCAGTATCCTGGTTCTGTATTATGAAGGTTTAATACCATCGTTATTCCAGTTAAAAAGAAGACGAAGAAGAAGAGTGAGACGGAGCTATACATGATTGTTAGCACCATCCCTTCTTCGCACTGGAATCACTATGGCATTAATGCTTCGTAATGCAGCCCTGAATTCAGGAGTACACTTTGCTAAACTTCGAGTTTGAATTAAAATGCTCAATGAAACCAACCCAAAGCAACCCTGTATTTAAGCTTATAGATACTCGTATTACTGCTTACCCCTTTTTTACAGCTGTTCAAGTTTTCACCTAACATTTTTCAAACGCTAATAAAACGCTGAAAGAATTTGTTTTACGATTTTATAAAAACCGCACCGTACTGCATAGGTAAAACTTTTGATTTAAATTGAGCAACGGATTTTTTTGGGAAAAATTCAGTAAAAACGAACCCATCGAGCCAGCTGGTCCATCTTTTATAGTTTTATACGCGGCCCTGTCCGCGTTTCAATTGCAGCCTGTGACTAAAAATTTCCAAAAATTTTAGAAATATTTTCACCGGATATAATGTCTAGTAGCTAGATTTTATTTTTGGGTAAAAACCGGGAGAATTTATTAGTGTTGGAGTTTAATAATAATAATATAACCAATTTATTTCTTTTATGATTATTTTCTTAACACTTTCATATTGCACGAGTGCTAAAAATCAATGTGAAGCTGCCCTGAATTATTTGTTAAAGTAAAACCGTGATTATGTTCAAGAAAAGGTTCACTATTTGCCAGTAGTTCTAAAAATACTTCGCAATTAAAGTTCCACAAAAATTCAAGTTTATCACAAAATCCTTCCCATTTCAAAAGCCCTTTTTTAGAATCCGACTTCACAGAAAAAAGTCCACTAGAGTCCAAGCCATGCCACAAAGGTACACGCAGACATTTGTCCAGTCCAATTCACTTAATGGACTTTCATTCGGTAGCCGTTCAGTCAGCGTAAAAAGCAAATTACACAGTTGTTTATCATTCACAGTCTTTCATAATTAAACCTAACAGTTTCCTACCAAAGTTCACTGCAAAAGTGGAATATTTTATAATGAGCAGTAACGGGTTCAATTAAATCTGTAAGGAAAAGAATCGTAAGTCAAAGAGATTTAATAATGCTGTTGTGTACCCCGCAAATAGATACTGGTTACAATTTCGCAATTAAGTTGAATGAGAAATGCGAAAGGATTTATTGTCTCGACAAAAAAGTTAATTTCCTTTGTTCATGGTGAATGAAACTGAAGATTAAGAAGGAACCCAGAGAGCGGATGTACATCTTTCCTTTATCAACTCGAAAATTTATTTAGGGAAAGGGAAACGTAGTTATGCTTTGTGGAATCATCGTTCTGACGTAGATACTCGGAAACACTCCGTGTAACTACTGTGAGTTACCTAAGTCAGCAAAGTTCGCAATTTTTTCCCACCAAAGATCTTTAAAAAACACTAGCAGTTGTATGATTTCTGTGGTAGTTCTACCACAGAAATCATACTGGTACTTATTCTTTTTTGTTTTTTTTTTGTGTTAGTCTTTTATTTTCTTACTTTTTCTTCTATCAAGCTTACTTTGTAAATGCATAGCTTTGCAAGCTGTATTCTGCTATTCTCCAATCACTTATTATAACTGCACTCACGGAAAGAAACAGTGTGGTTTTTGAGAGGAATCGTACGATGAAATCAAACCATAGGTACATACAAGTCTGAAAGATTAAATGCTCAATATAAGCTTACACAATAAAACCAGTAATAAAATCGTAACGCAAGTCCATTGTTCCAAGTGGCGCCCATGCCTTTTTAATGCCGATAGTAGATCTGCTTACACCGTAAAGCGAAAATGAGCGTGAAACTCAACAGATCTGATGTGCGCTTGTACCCTGGTAATTTAGTGTAGCAGTTATGTGTATATTTACTATAGGTCTAATTAAATGTCAGACGTTTTTACGAGTTCTCCTGTTCTACAATAAAGGTTCTTCCTGGTACCGTATATACCTTATACCAATGTGAGATCTCGAAATAGCAAATAAGAGTTTTTGTGTGTAACATTTTGTGACCCCTTTTAAGGCAAATAATTCCAGTGATAAAACACTAGGGCTGTAACCGAACCTCGCCTCCACAAATACAGAACTTCTGCAAGTAATCGTACCTTCGGCTCCTCATCCATCTCCGCAAGTTTTTAACGGAGTTGTAACGGAGGCCTATTATAGAAATTTGGCTCCAACGAAGACCCTATAATGTCTCTAAAACCGCATCGCAAGCAACTGTTTAGTGGAGTCTTATATTTACTATCCACTAAGAAATCGCCTAGAAGGTGACAAAGTCGTAAAACTGTTTTTAGTGAAAGTTTTTTTGCCCCTTTTAAATTTAATTTGTAATGTAATTATTATTTAATTTAATTATTAATGTCTTTTAATTACTAATGGTCCATTTATTCTCGTATAAAATAATGCTTGTTTTATTATTTATTTTTCAACCTCCGCGTCCGTTAACCGCCGCATTCACGGAGGTCAAACTTGAAAGCTCCGCCTTGCATCCTTAGTTTTATCCTTTGATTTATTTTTAGCTATCATCCAAATAACTTTGCGAATGTCTGCGTAGGCTGCGTATAGGAAGCTCTTTCATCGTTTAGAAGTGCCTACATGTACGTATAATTTGGCTGCAGAACCTTTTGAAAGAACTTGTTAGTAATTATTATTTAAGTAGGTACCAAAAGTTATGTTTGGTAATCAAATAATCTGGCTTTGATCAAGCGTACATAGTAAATATTTTGCTCGCTTAAAACAGAACTTGAAATCAGTACGAGGTAAAAAGTTAAAACGTTGATATATAACCGTGAAACTGTACAGACCACAGCGTGGTCACAATGTCCGTTTGTGCAGCGCGACCAACTTTATTATTATTTGCTTGGGGCACGAAAACTATAAAGCGGACAGATAAGTTTGCACCATGGAGGGATTAAGTGCGAACGAATCACAATTATTTTATAATTGGAAGGATAACCAAAATTTGCGTTCATACCGAAAGAGAATGAGGCAACCCAATTTCTTGTCAAAAGCCAAATGTAATCGAAAAATTGTTTCAGAATATTTTCAGGCATTTTAATTTCGATAGTTGGAGTATTTTTTTAATGAGACTATGGATTTTTTTTTCTGACAGTGCCTAGGCTTTTATTTTCAAGGTTAGTTTCATGAACACTTCAGAAATCTTGCAAAGTTATAAAAATCTATAGAAAATGATAAGACACGATTTTAATTTAATTTACAAAGATTTTTTATGCAATATTACATGATTGTATGTTATTATTTTACTGGACAATTTATTATTTAGTTTCTCGCCTGGTACTTTCATACATTTTTAAAAGGAAAAATGCAAATTAATTCCAAGAAGGTTTTGCAAAATAACATTACAGGTTTTACTCAAAAATCCTAGTTTCATGGCAACACAAACGTTATACGGCGAAAAGCCACCATAAGTAAAGTAAAACTGAGTTACGTGACGCGTTTTAGCGTTGTAGATATTTAAATGGGCAATAAACACTGATTTATACGAGTTTGTTTGGGTTTCGGCCTTCAATTGCTGGCTGAACTATTTTAGTTCATTTTAATTTTTCTTCATTCGTTATTGATGGGTTTAACGCGTGAGAAAGTTTCTATGGTGAGATTTTTCGTGCTGTTTGGGTTTTATTGAAAGTGTGTTGTTTATGATGTCAATTATTGTGACTGCGTAGGTATTTAAAATATAGAATAGAATACTCTTTAGTTACGTACGTCATTTAGTTTACAGACATAAATATAGAAATTTTATTAAAGGAATTTTACAATAGGTGGTCTTATCGTTAACAGCGATCTTTTAAAGACACCCTTTGGATGGCTGGCTATATCTTTCCTTAAAATTAAAAGATGAGACTAAAATTACATGAACCTTACTCGGTAACTCGGTAATTTTATTGATAACAATAAAATATTAATTCAGTCATAACATTTTAAGGAAAAATATGTGCATATTAATGGCAGCTGATATTTTTTAAACCGAATTGAAAACATCATTTTTATTGCAAAAAATTTTTACAACGAGGTTTTCGCGGCCCAAAAAAAAAACAAAGCATCTACAATTAAACTACGGTCTAATTAAAATTCAATGAAAATGGCCACGTTTATTTTTTAACCCAGAAAAAAAAAAATACAAAAGTCGGTTCCGTAGGTAAACTAGTTAACTTTAACCAAACACATATCGCGTGTGCCCACAGATAAGGGGTGTCATAAGAACTGTCGACGGCTCGCCTCTACGTCGCC
The DNA here is from genome assembly GCA_951799955.1 of Apamea anceps. NCBI lineage: Eukaryota > Metazoa > Arthropoda > Insecta > Lepidoptera > Noctuidae > Apamea > Apamea anceps. The sequence goes on along the minus strand of OX637510.1, from coordinate 13,819,045 downwards.
ACCGCCCAGTCTGCTTCATTACTTTATTGTTCATCCGACCATAAGGAATAAAAAGTTTAAACGTAGAATTTAATTTGTCGTTTGTCGTTTTGTTTATCAATGTCATGTGTGGTAGGTGAAGATTTTATGTGCTGTGACTGCAGGCGCTTAACTATGCAGTTTTTGTTCGACGATATTATGGCTCTACGTATTACGTATTTACGTGAAAAAGGACAAGAGTTTCAGATATTGAAAATACTGACATTTGTATATGGTGAAGAATGACTTACCTAACGTAGATAGTAGATCAGAGGGGCAATTCTCGTAATTTTAAGAAAGTTCACAGTCTGATCTCAGTCTCAATCTGTCAAAAAATACTTCTAATTTGCCTACATTTTGACAAGTTTTTGACATTTGTTTGTCGCCGAGATGAGACTGCGACTAGATTTTGAATGTTTTAAATTACGAGAATTCGCCTTCAGTTTTTATTATATTTACCACTACCATTTAACTAGGCAAAAAACTTATTAACTACGGATTTACAAAAAGTGCAAGTTAATAAAATAAAAAACCGGCCAAGTGCGAGTCGGACTCGCCCATGAAGGGTTCCGTTACGTTACGATTTATGACGTATTAAAAAAAAACTACTCACTAGATCTCGTTCAAACCAATTTTCGGTGGAAGTTTATATGGTAATGTACATCATATATTTTTTTTAGTTTTATCATTCTCTTATTTTAGAAGTTACAGGGGGGGGGGGGACACACACATTTTACCACTTTGGAAGTGTCTCTCGCGCGAACTATTCAGTTTAGAAAAAAATGATATTAAAAAACCTCAATATCATTTTTGAAGACCTATCCATAGATACCCCACACGTAAGGGTTTGAAGAAAAAAAAAATTTTGAGTTTCAGTTGTAAGTATGGGGACCCCCAAAATTTATTGTTTTTTTTTTTCTATTTTTGTGTGAAAATCTTAATGCGGTTCACAGAATACATCTACTTACCAAGTTTCAACAGTATAGCTCTTATAATTTCGGAAAAAAGCGGCTGTGACATACGGACGGACAGACAGACAGACAGACAGACATGACGAATCCATAAGGGTTCCGTTGCCATTTGGCTACGGAACCCTAAAAACGAGTGTCTCAACCCGAGTTTTCAATTTATTCTATGACTTATAAAATGCTTTTTTCGTACCTAGTTCACCTTAAATAACACTTTAAGGCATGCAATTCCTTACAAGATTAGGCAGTTTGTAATTAACCAACACAACAACAAAACAAAGTTCAACAATAACAATAATTCTGCTCTTAATAACGAGCTTACAAACTGCATGCTCAAAAGCATTAAAGTTCACCTCACATATCAGGGTTAATCACAGTACTTTATTCGTCAGAAAAAAAATACTACGTGTGAAATTTTAATAAAAATGTGATTTAATTATTACTCAAGATAATCGCCTTAGTGTTATCATCGCGTGGCGTATTAGTGTCGGAACGATTCGATAAAGTCTCAACTTTTTATTACTAGCGGGGTTTACTTTTCATTTAATGGTGGCACTTCATCAAATATTCATTAGTTGATAACAATGCTTACTGTATTATTTGTTTTTCGTTTGTGGTAACTTTTACTTTTTAATTTTGTGTGGGTAATTCAAAATTCGTGAAGTTAAGGGGGATGCACCAGGGCACCCCTAGAAATTCAATAAAGATTTTTATGATTATACTTCGGTAAATACATATTTGTTAGCTAGAAGATCTGAAAGTCGACTCCCCCATAGTTGGGAAAAGACTAGGTCGATCATGAAATACATATTTGTTAAGTATAATATAACAAATATGTATTTCTTTTATCAGATTTTTTATCACCCAACCTGATACTGAACCATAATTTGCAAATAATCGTACATGTAAGAAAATTTTAAATTTGCGTGCTACGCTTTCGCCTTAAGTAGCTAGACATTTAAGTCTAGCATATCAGGTTTTCCTGTGCTTCCTAATTAGAAAGTGCATAGTCATCTTTCTCATTAATTTTATTTTATGGCTAGTTTCAAATTCAAGCGTCTACCGTCTGCTGCAGGGCAGCGCATAATAGGGCAGCAAGCATCATCATTATGTTTTTACTGTTTTTTTATGTTTTATTATTTACTACTTGGTGGGTACAAAATAACTTCATCATTATTTTCATGGACTTTTCCCAATTTATTTCGGGTCGACGCAACATGTCTTTTTCTTCTATACTTCTCTAGTAGTCGTCATGTCAGTAGTCAACCAGTCTAGCCATATCGTATGTCATACAGTCCATCCATCGTAAAATACCTTAAACTGAGCTCAGAATCAATCGCATTTACTGCTCAATTAACAATTTATCGTAACCCAAAAGCTACTTATTCCAGATGCCTGAGCGAAACCGAACAAGCCCTTATAAACCTTAACTTAAATTAAAATAAATCAACTCGAAGTTTCCAATAGCTTATTACGAAACGATACCTGAGAATCGATTAAATTAAAACACTTGACTGCCACAGACAATTTGGTAACAAGAGTTCTTAAAACAGTTGGGAAATTGAGCAAACTTCAGGAGGTCTATTGTCTTAAGTCAGTATGAATGATGGTAGCAAATATTGTTGTAATTAATAGATAGACAATCAATCATTTTTGTTTACTGTGCGGTAGAGCATTGCGGGAGAATTCTTGGGCGAAATTGTGGCTTTGTGAAGTATAAACAACCGTGAGTCGTAAATATAGTTTCTGCAATCCACTTAGCTTTAGATTGTAGTTTGTTTTTTTTTTGCGTCATTATTACATCTTTGATGGTGGCCCAGTGGACACGGACAGGCGCTTTACTTTGTGTAAATTATTTCATCACCACTGCTTTCATAACGAAGACACCGTGAGAAAATCCGCATGTCCTAGAAGCATAACTTCGAACACATGTGACATCTACCAACTCACACTGGGCCCGCGTGGTGGGTTATGGCCCACTCACTTTTAGCGAAAGGAGGCCTGTGTCCCAGCAGTGGGAACATTATAGGCTGATTATGCTATACTATGCTAATATGCTATTATATATTTATTACATATTCACACAAATAGATAAAAAAAAGTTTAGAAACTTGGATGTTTACAAGAGCTTGTAATTTATTTTTTAATTACTTTGCAGAATAATTCGGATCGACAGGAAGTTTTAGTTTAATCCTAAATGTAAAACTAAAAGCAACTTTAAATTGTCCTCAAAATGTAATAAATGATCGATTCCCAACCGACCCAGTTTTTGATACCGCTGAACGGAATGGAAAAATAACAGCAAACTAATTGGAACTCTCCTGGTTAAACCCTTTTCATTCGGGTTTCAAGTTATCGGGCTAATTTAAATGGTCTGCTTCGGCGGCGAATTCCGCGAAATTCATTCGAAGTTTTTATTGGAATAATTAATCTTCTACGTTTAGGTTTTCAGGTATTCTCGAGTGTTATTGTTTTAGCTTTTCTCGTAGTTCAGTGAAAATTCCCAAACAAAAGATTTCTTTACCTAGTATTAATTTCTTGGTTTGAAGATGGTTTTAGAGCTCTTGAATGATTCAAGCTCAAGTGGAAGTCTTATTGTTAAGTTAGATTAATTACGTTTGACTTTATCTATTGTTTTCTTACCTATTCAGGTCATCAAATTGTCAAAGAGGTATTTTCAAGTCCAAGGAATATCACGAATCCTACGATTGTAAAAAGTTACGTAAACATAAAAATTTTGTTTCTGAATACGCGGAAGTTCACTTCAATGGTGTCTTCATAATTGGTAGTTACTATGAAAGCCGCATATTCTGATGACTTTTCATAAAATTACATACGTTACGGATTGTATCATAGTTTATAGGTACAGTAGACCTAATAGTTAAACATAACATTCAAGAGTGCACGAATAGGTACTCAATATTATTAATCGCAAAGCAGCACCACAAAATAAACAAATTCAATCAAGCGTAAAAAAAATATCTAATTGAATTCCAAACGTAGATAAAACAAAAATAAATCTACGATATAATATAATGGCGTTATCAAAAAGTCAAGTTTGACTGAGATCGCGTGCAAGTCGCTCGCGAGCCCGAATTTATAAGATTTAGTTGGAAAATAAATTAGCTACGACGGAAAAGTTTTCGGTAAATAGGAGAAGGGAGGTGTGCTGATGTCAGAATATTTTTGGGATAATGGATATGGTATACATAATCAGTCTATAATGTTCCCACTGCTGGGACACAGCCCTCCTCTTATCGAGAGGCTGTCTACCACGCGGATCCAGTGCAGGTTGATAGATATCACACGTCTTCGAATTTTTGTTTCTAGGACATGCCTGTTTCCTCACGATGTTTTCCTTCACCGTTTTGAGAGTAGTGCTGATAAAATTATTTATACAAAATAAAGCACCTGTCTGGGTTTGAACCCACGACCTACAACTTGTAAGCCGGGTCTTGTATTTGGGGCAACAAAGTAATAAAAAAAAAATACTTGAAAAAATTGAGAGCATTCGTTTGAAGACGATGTTGTTGAAGATTTTACACGGGCACATGGTCATCAAATGTATAGTAAAATGTTAGCAGCACCTGGCCGTGTTCTCATGTGTTAGGATAATTCGACTAAAAACAATAACGTAGGTATCACAGAAGATGCAATTAAGTACCAAATTGAAAACATACAACTACATGAAGAACCAAGCCAAGTATGGTTTGTTAAAGCCGAGTCTAGCACTTGATTATGGAAAAGGTATGTTGAAGAACATCTATCATTTTTCTACGCTTACGGGAACGTTCGCATTCAAAGTCACAACCATTTGTGACTTGCTGTCATATCCAACAATTTACGTTCCATGTTCCACGTCGGCTGTTGTCTCAGGGTTGGTTCAAGTTTGTACGTCTTAATCGCCGCCAGCTAGCTCATTACAACCCGAGCATTTCTTTGGCCGTCACCTAATGACTTGCCTTTTGAACTTATGCTATGTTTTCACCAATTCAATGCTGTTTTTTTTTCACTTTAATATTCAAAGGCTTATTGTTCCTTTTTATATTAAAACTTATTCTTTCGTCCTGAAAGTTTATTTGATCGTCAAATTCTAGATAATTTTGTTTGGTTACGACTTTCCTGAGTCTTGTTCTTTTGTTAATAGATTCCCAGCCAACACAGATTAGCTGAATAAATTTTGCGTAAAAGCAATTCTTTTGACTTTAAGCTGGATAAAGTATTTGTATAACTTCTGTGTAAGCGCTTATACAGATGATATTCAAGCAATTTGGGCACAAAATATCTTGCTTCAATTTGGATAACATTTGATTAATAGCCACATAGCAGCTGAATAAATGTACAACACACTGAATATCTTCTGCATAAATTCTGATTTTTCTTTAGTCCAGAAATTATACATATTTTATGCAGTTGTTAATTTGTGAGTTCAGATATTCAAATGATATTCAAAATTCCGATCTCAGGACTAGTTTTACAAAGAAATTATGCAGGTAAAAAAAGTATAAATGTATTTTTCATTGTGACGAAATTATTTTGTGTTACTTAGTTCAAAAAATTGTAATGGTCGCTGATCACATCTTCAAAAATTTGGTAAGTAAATTGTTTCATACATTTTAAGTAAGTTTAAGGTGAATTATATAAACGCATGGCACTTTACTGTGAATTATCAATATGATTATTGTACATTTTTTGAGCGCCTTAAGATAAAGCTACAATTTAAAAGGTAAACAAATGTGAAATAATATTTAAATTAAACTATCTTTACTTTTTATCAAATTTCAGTCCCAGAAAATAATGAGAATCAAATTTTGTATAACTGCTAATGTTTCCTACTCACTAAACAAAGTGTTTCATAAGATAAATGTTGAGGATTTTTATAAAAAGAGGTTATGTGGAACGTTAGTTAATGGCGGACGGCCAATTTGAATAAAAGTGTCTATTTCAGTGATTATTTTGCTTATTTCTGCTTAATAGTTCACATACGACTACATATCCAGAAATTATTTGGTTTAAAGTACAATAATTATACATTTCTCAGAGAAAGGTCTTAAATTACATAATGCAGTATACTCTTATTCAGCTTTTTAGGGTTCTTTTTTATATAAAATAAATCCATGAATATTTGAGGTTGATTGGACCTATACTAATGTAGGTAGGACCCACTATTAGGTTTTTAAAGTTATCTACAGTACTACTATGAATGACGCATTGCGTAATATGTTGTTGAGTTGAGAGAGTTGTTTGACAATTTGACAATTGTTTATATTACCAACTAAAATATACATTTAGATACACAGCACATTGTAGGTAGTCGCAACCAAAAGTATCGCGCTTCCTTTCCCACCACAACACTTCAAATGGGCGCTCGGCTAAACTCGGCTTACGATTGGTTTGCGCTTGGCCACGCTCGCTGCGTTGTTGCTCATTCGAAATTGTAACTTTAAATAGAGAGGTCCCCGTTATCGTAGCTTCCTTGTCGCGCTCGTGTAGTCAATAAGTAAGATACAAACGTAAACATCGAGATTTATTATATAAAGTTAGTATTTATAATAGTGTTGTTGTTGTTTGTAATAGTGTTGTAGTATTTTTGAAGTGTTATATAAAAATTATATATTTTTTTCAGAAACATGTTCAAAATCGTTTCGACTCGCAAAAAAGGCCGGGTTGAATTATCAACAGTGCCCGCTTCTTGGGAGAATAATGGAAAGTTATACTGGCCAAAAAAAATGGCAATCATTTCAAAACTTTTGAAGAAGCTGAGGAAGAATTATCTCAAATGTTGAATAGAACTGATACCTACGGATTACGAACAACAACAAGATCCACGCGTTAATACATCTTCTCGTATTTCACAAAATAAATCTCCTAGTATTGTATAATTGTATAGCACATGAGTGAGTACTATGTACATACTATAAAGCTACCATTTACTGGGTACGTCTTTCATTGACTTGAAGGTGCCCTGGCAGCAGAGAGTATGTCATGCTCACTCAAATGTCTCGCTGATGGTGGCGCATGTGTTGGATCATTTGGCTCCCTTCAAAATGGTTGAGCTGAATGGTGCTAATCCATGCGTCATGTTCGTGAACGGGCGCCGTCAGTAGGGACTGGTCATCTCTTTGCTGTCATGGCTTATTTTAATTTAATTTAATATTTGAATTGTTCTTATTTTTATTTTTTTAAACTTTTCATTACGGACGCTTTTAACGTTCTGCATCGTTCTCACATGCATAATTTCTAACATGAATGATGTAACCCAATACTTTGTAACCATATTATATTGATTTAAAAGCGTGTCCATGGAGTTTCTTGCCCGTTCTTCTCCATAGGTACCTACGCTTTGGAATGGGCAACTTGCTTCATTTTTCTGACTGACCGACCCCTTGATAATTCAAAAGTGCCTGTAATGGTTTAATTGAAATAAATATTTTGAGTTTGAGTTTTTGAGTTTGAGTTTGAAAGATTTTAATTCGATGGCATGGTGATGCACAATCATCGTGTACAGAACCCTCTTCCAACTGTATTGGTCGCACTTGACCCGGGCCTTTGTATCAGTTGTCAAACCCTTTTCTATTACTGCACAGATACTATTTTTTATCTTTACATACCGAGAGTATGTAAAGATAAAAAATAGAGATAAAAAATAAAAAAAGAGTATGTGAACACTTTCTTCTTATTCCTCCCGTTCTCTTTCTTTTTTCCATGAATCATTTACGCTTTTGTTATTATTTTTCTGAGGAGGCATATTGTTTATGCAGCATTTATCAGTTTTGTCATGAAATGGTGAAATATCTGGATATAAACATACGATATCTTCAACTAATCAGTTATTTGCTGCTTAAGATACCCACATTTGTAACTGATATCGTTTTAAGCTGAACATAAAGACAATTGTACGCTTATAGCGCTATAAGTTAGGTAAAACAAGGAGTTTATTTTCAATTATGCAGAAGTCAGCTGTGTAAAGAAGAAAAAATCCAAAATATTCAGCTTTTGAATAAATTAGTACCATTTCGTACACTATGCAGCTCAAAGAAAATATTTCGTCTAATATTCAGCGTTTTGCTGTTTAACTGCTTTGCTTAAATATGTTATACAGGACAATGCAAAAACTTTAGCTACTGTGCAGATAATAGCTGTTTCAATCACTTTTATTTGAATATCGCTTGTTTAGCAGATTCTACTCTTGATTACTATTCAGCTTAAAAAAATACCGCGAACTTTATACAGAATTTAGTAAGCTTACAACATTATTTTAATTTAAGAACTCTCTTATTCAAAATAAAGCCATAACATCAGCTGTAATACAAAAGTAATAAAGCTTGACACTGCTTATTATGGTATATTTTCGCTACTATCTGGCTTATGTGTTGGCTGGGTTCTTCTGTTTCTGTATTGTTTTTATTAGATTTGTAAAAATATACTTCAGAAATAATATTTACTCTAGTAAATATTCGGTCGTCGACTCAAGCTTCACTAAATTTAGTGTCTTGAAGGCCAATACCACCTTGTTCAATCATATCGTGTTTAAATTCTTCAGTACCATCCATGAAAAACAACTCAACACTGATTTCCAACCGCTTTCCTCGACACACCAACTACCCGACGAAGAAGTAGTATACAACATTGAAAATTCACCAAACAAACCCAGTTTCCAGTAAGTGCATGTTCCTATTCATTCTTAATCCTGGCCCCATAGTCTCTCTTATCTTTTTGGCACCACCCCACTGATCTACTAGCGAAGTAATCTCGCCTATTTTAAATTGCATGCAGTTAGCTCCTCATTACTCGTTGAATATTTGCATAAGAGTACAACAAAGTGCTGTACTTTGTGTTTTAATGTAAGTAATGAGAATGAAAATGTATACAAGATGCAGAGTGGACTATATTTCTACGCTCAAGCAAAGGCTAGACGACAGACTTAGTGCCTACCTTAGTTATCTAAGCAAAGACAATAGGTACGATATTAATAGCAAGTGGAAAGAAAAATCTTCTAAACAGAATAGAAAAGTCAGCTTTGGAAAATCTTACTCGTCGAATATATCTTCAGTTTAAACCAAACTGTTTTTTTTTTTATTAACTCTGCAGTGGATATGGATTACTTCCTTTAAAAAAGTCCATTCTTGAAAGAGATAAGTAGACGTTTTGTCAAGAGGTAAATCGACAAAAGAAATTCATTCATGAAATATAACATTTTTACGAATTATTGTTTTCATTAAGCAATAGTAGTATTAACTTGAAGTAGTATTAATAACTTTGTAGTATTGAATGTTATTATTATGTTCGTATTACATAATATCAAGAGACCTACTTTCAGTAAGTCTATTTTTCATTGCCATAATACATATAATCGACGTACTATCTTTTGTCACGCGACGCTACTTCAAGAGTTGTGTCAAGGTTGGTGACACTTGATTATAGTATACATTTACTTTGTGATAGTAGGCAATCGCATTTTTAGTTTATTTTTGTTGTATTTTTGTTTTATGTCATTGTAATGAGTGGGAAGACAAGGAGCACACAAAAGAACAATTAAAAGATTACAAATTACATGAATAGTAATAAAATAACCACAAGGTGCCAATATACAAAATACATTATTGACATAACAAAAATACTAAGTGCGGTGTGCATCTCAAAGTTGCACGAAATGGGAGTTCAACTGAGGAAGTATGGGGCAAATATAGGTACCTGACGCTGATATTCTGCTGGATCCATGCAGTGACATACGGACGTCGAGCAGACGAGACAAATATTCGAATTATTGGTGTTGTTTAGGAGTGCGGAGTGACATTATCAGTGACATTACCCGCAATTTATACGGTACCAAAGACATTCCAGGTAGGTACCGTAGGTCTATGACAAAGCTCATATGCATGTTATTAAACGAATTTCATATGCATTCGAATGCATGTGACATATTCTACCCCGCACTGGGCTGGCGTGGTGGAGGCCTGTGTCCCAGCAGTGGGAACATTATAGGCTGATTATGCTATGTCATAAAACAGGCACGCTTAACGCTCATTTATTTTGCATTTATTATATAGTACAGTAAAGTAACATTTTTTTTTTTCTGGATGGGACATCATCAAATGACCCCTCCCGCTCTGGGTGGAGCGGAAGGGAGTGTCAGACTCTTACTGACTAAAACCCACCCGTGTTCCTTCATTTTTATGTTCCAGGGCAGCGGTAACCCTTTCGGACGATCCCGCTACCCTACAGTAAAGTAACTTAACGTCTATACTTCTCAATGAAAAAGTGCTACTTTGGACACAACTATTGCCAATTAAACTAAACTCGGTACTTAACTAAAGCAAATTTAAATCAGCCATTATTGAAAGTACAGGTTTAGTGCCGACATGCATTACCAAAATGTTTGATTAGCAGGAAGCGATATAATAGCTCCCCTCTGTTGACCAATTTGGGTTCTAATTAATCAATTAATTATTTAAAAACAAACCCTTTCTTGGGCAAATAAAAAACCGTCTATATTTACTTGCGTAGGTAAATGTACCAACATTCTGACTATAGGTGATTGTGGAGGGTCATTCAAATTTAAATTTTCGCTCTCGTGCAAATCCCTTGGGCGAGGGTGTCTGCACCACGTAGGGGAGTGGGCTAATAAAGTAAATTAAAGATTAATAATACATTGTCTTAATACAGATTTTTTGGTGTATAGGTGCACATATATGTATGCAAATTTTGTTAACCCGCGCGAATTCGATTTGTAAGAATTTGAGTGAATAATTGATGAAGTCGCTAATGGTGACATCATGGTAAGGAGACTAATCAAGCTTTAGAATAATGGTCTTAAAATATCTGTAGATTTATTTATTTACCCTTAAGTAGAAGTATGTTATGCACTTGCCTTTGTTGCCAAGGAAAAGTATTTCTTTTTTTAAGTTAAAAATTTAGTCCCTTTAAAAATAACCAAACGACGAGGACCCGGTGAGTAGAAAGATGTTGGAAAATATCCATAAATACAACCTCAGGGAATGGTTAATGACATATACATCTCTACGTTTAGTAATAGTAATAAAAATTAAGTTATTCCCAGCTTCCTAAATACACTTTTTTAGATCTCTACGTCCACCTTGATATACAACCTAATTGTCCTCCGTTCTTAATAAAAGGATCTGCGCCTATTTTTCTATAGCAACACTCTTAAACTAAATTTAATGTTCACCTTTCATGAAATAATAAACCGCATACAGTCCCCGTGGGAAATTAATGTTTTCATCAAACACCACGGAGTTTAAATATAAAATTATAAACCTCTTTTTAATTTTACTTAAAACACACAAGCATGTAGGTATATCCGCTCTGGTATATGGGAAACAAGATTTTATCAACTTTTAATTACTGGTCGTGTCGGGACCTTGATGAACGAAGTAAAAAACAAAGTTCGCACGTTAAACACCTCAGCAGATAAGGGTCAAAAGAGGTCTAACCGAATAAAATGCTTCATCATTTTAACCCTGAGTTTTTTTCTGGTGACTAAAATATTAACAACGCCACTGCAGCTCATCATCTTCTTTGTTGTTTACAGAATAAGGTTGAAATTCTTTTGAGAAGGAAGGTTAGGGATGAATAAGTATTGTTGTCGACCGCTAGGTTGACGCGGCTGGCCACCATCAGACATTGCACCTGTAGAATGTGCCTATCGCGGCGAAAGATTCAAAAGCGGCGTCGCCCGTCCAACACTTTTTGGGGAAACCGAAAAAAATCCGACGTTATTTTAATTGACGTCGGCCCGTTTAAAAAAGAAACATTGAGTGAATTATTCGAAGGCTGCTACTGGAATGAGAAGTATTCGGACCGCGTCCCCTATAATGGTATGCAAATAATTCAATGTGACAGTTTCGAGTTGAACCTATTGTGGTTTTTATTTTTTTCATTTTATGGTCTCCGGCTGCGACATATTTTACCACGTTTTATCTTGCTGGTGTTTAGAGATCACATTGTTTGTAAACTAAAGCTTGTTTATCGTTGACACTGTAGAATTATTTGTATCAACTAACTACTGCTAGGTACTACTTTTTTCTGACATTTTAATATAATCTATTAAGTACAGAAGGAGATATTGCTGCAATATTAGAAAGTATGTATGGGAGCAACGATTTTTACATTTTAACTATTGAGCTAAATATTCATAAAAACTTGAGTCGGTATAAAATTTAAATAGTATTATAGTAAGAGTATTTCTTAGCTATAACGTGAAATGCTGGAAGCAAAATATAAAAAAATTCTGTATTAATTTAATCATTATACAGGGTTATTTTAAATTGGCTAGCTAAATTTCGCTGTTAGTGTTATTACTTATTACTTGAAGTATGAGAAGAGAAAAACTGTTTTCGTATGTTTTATCGTGTTTCGATATCGATAACTATTACGTCTGTGAAGTTTCCACAAAAACAAACAAACTTTCAAAGCTGATATTTTAAGTGACTACAATAACTGCCGTCGATGACCTCACAAATAAAATCATCAAATTCATTTATTTAATGATTGATCATGTTTAGATAATAATATGGATACCCAACGCCTCTGCTAAGTATAGCTAGCCAATTTAAAATAATGTAACCTGTATGTAAAAGTAACAGTGTCAATCGTCTGTTATTACAGACTGTACCTACGTATTTTGTCTCTGAATAATCTTAAAATGAAACACAAACAAAACTGACAACTTCTCAAATCACCACACTACCCTGTCCATTAGGTAAACCGTTTTTTGACAGATGGAACTAGTGATTGCAGCAACATACAATACAATGATTGATAGACGTACGTCATTCTAATGTATGTAAGAAGCCATAAGTAAGATAATTCAATAAGATAAGGCAGTTTATAAATACAATGTGTAACTGAATTAATGCACATTATGAAAGTATTTTGTCCAGAATCGTTTACTGAATCGATTTCTGTAATTTTTAATATGGGTAATATTTTATCCCAAAAATAATTAAAACTACGTAAATTACTATCACACTTCCGCTGTGCAGTCAAAACAAACCAAAATGGATGAAATACACACTGAGCTAGACCCTTATACGATTGCGACTGTGTGTATACGTAAATTTGTAATGTGACCATAATTTTCTCCCACAATCAGTATAAGTAATTTATTTAAAAAACAATGTTTTTTACATAATAATAAAAATTCAGTGTATGTATTATGATTATAACATAATATTCTAATTGGGGTGTCTGGTGGTGTGCGATAATTCCGGGACATGTTGTATATTAATTTTATAACACATTTTAAAGTTAACTTTTACGTATTCTGGAATATGTGCATTCTAAAACAGCTGTTAAAAAACGGTTAACATAACAGGGTATAAAAACTACTTTGAGAGTAAACGGATCTAGACACCAGCTCCTCACAGCCAACATAAAATAAATGAGTCATCTACGACCATCGATAAAATAACTTTTATTATTCCCATATTCCAAAGTATCTTAATACAATTCGATTTTATTGAGCAGAATTAATAACCAGAAATATTACATATTAGTTTACTATTGCCGTAGAAGTTAATGCAACAAATAAAAGAGAATTGTCGTTTTTATTATTATAAGGATATATTGTTGAGTATAGCATACGGCTGAGTGGGTATAATCTCGTCCAAGTATTAGGAAAGTTATACGAATCTTAAGGGTGGAGAAACTTAGTTTTGTACTGATATTGCGTCCACAAAAACTTTTGGCTATATAACTTTTCTGTTTTGGTATTAGTGATTTTTATATAAACAATGTATTTTTTCGGTAAATATTATTATATTTATTATGTTGAGGAATGTTATCAAGCAATTTTCACATTTTTTTATCATTTTTACAACTTTATCAAAATCCATTGATTTTATTTATATATTGTACTTTGTTTAAAAACTATTTTTACTTTTTATATTTACTTTGTTTATGAAATATATTTTTTTCGAGTAAGTAGCTGGCCAGTAATATGATGGGACTGGGCAGGAAATGTGTGCCGCATGCCGGACAAACTATAGGCCCAAATAGCACAGAACTGGTGCCGTGAGACAGTGAAGCAGGGTCGCGGCAGACCACGCAGGAGATGGCGGGACGAGGTTCCGTCAAAACTGGAAGCAGGACGCACGGGCTCGCGAAATATGGAAGGAATTGAGAGAAGCCTTTACCCAGGAGAGGGATAGCGTGGGCTAGTAAAAAAAAAGTAGATGGCCTAACTACTTAAAAATATTTCAATAGGTTATAATTTTTTCATAATTTTACACTTCCGTAGCAAGTTTGGATTTTACTTATCAAAACAGAATTTATTCAAACGTGTTATACGAGTGCAATGGTAGAAGTTGTTGTTATTTTCCATGCTTTGAGCTGGCTTGCTCTTAAAACAAAATCTTAAAATCCAAATCTTGGTAGAAAAAATCTGAAGGAGCAACACTGGGTATATTTTATAAGTCCAGTGCACAATAATATAGTTGAAGTTGCAACGCCGTTCCACGCACTGCGCCCGTTTTGTCTGTCGCAACTGAACCAGAAACTCCAAGGGAAAACTTTTAATAGTTTTTCTTTATTCAATCAACATATTTTCGCTCTTGGACACTTCTCCCGGTTGCCAACAATTTGTTTCGGGGACTTTTTTCTTTCACTAGACGTTCACTAACTCACGGCGCTCCTGACAAATTTGATCTCGAGGGTGCTTTAAAAAGTTTTTTTCGTTTGCCCTGATCTGGTCTAGACGGAATATTTAATACTTTGGTTATTTTTATTTCATTTACCATCAGTAAGTTTCTGATTTTCTTTTGTTGTGCCTAATTTGCTTAGAGGGATCTAAGCAAATTAGACTCTTTGATAGGCATCAAAAACTTTAGACCAGTTTTATGATAGCTACCAGATAATAATAATAATAATATCCCTGGACATTTCACACAGCGCCATCTAGTCCCAAGCTAAGCAACCTAATGCTTGTGTTATGGTAACAAGATGGCTGATAAATTACTTATATACATTTTTTTAAAATAATAAATACATACATATTATAGATAGAAAAACACCCAGACTCGGAACAAATACATGTAGGACTTACAAATATTTGTTCTGTGCGGGAATCGAACCCGCGCACGCAGCGCAGCAGTCCGATCGCTCAGCCACTGCGCTAACCGTGTTGATGTTTCTTTCTTGATAACAGGTTGTCCATAAATCATAAAAGTGTGTCATATTTATTAAATATGAATGGCGTACCTAAATATTATGTAACCGGAACGGTTACGGTAATTTTCATCACTAATTTAAAGCTCCGGTGGCTTTCGTCACATCGTTGTGGGATCCAATAATTGGTGTGTAGGTGTTAATATCTACAGTTTACGGACAAATACACCGAAGTTGTGGAATTCAGAACATATATGGCGTTATAAAGAGATAAATTACGAATTATGCCGTTAGATGATAAATTGAGTTATAGGTATTGTTAAATCAATTTGAACTACTTCTAAATGAATAATCGTCGATCGAATCGAATCGAATATTTTATATGTTTAGGGCATGAATACGTTTATTTGCGGTACACATGACGCATAAAAAAACACAAAAAAACAACAAGTAAACAATAATAAACACTGGTGCCGATTCCCTTGTTCACAAACTAAACTAAATTTAAGTTCATTGCATCTTTTTCTTTCCACTTCATTAAGAAAAGGACAGAAGAAAAATATTAGTTTAGTCCTGCCTTTAGTTAGTCAGCGCCTGACGTAAATTGATGTATTTTTAGTAGCCATGTTTTTAATCACGTCTAAACTGTCTACGGAGTATCTTAATTTGACAGGACTAAACAAATATTTATCTTCTTAAAAGAATTGAGACTCAGCTCATGATGTAAATTGAGTAGCATTTATTATTCTTGGAATAATTATTCACATTACTACTAAATAATCTGTTATCTGCTAATTAATTTCATGTGATAATCCCGGTAGGTAATATAAGTGCGCGGAGCACTTATAGTTCTTAGAGTAATGGAAGCTAATAATACATTAAATATGAATTATATGTAATAGTATTGAATTCCACTGATCAGCAGCTTTAAGTCCGTGTCAATTCAGCGAAATATGAAGACAAATTACCTGGCGAAATAGTGCAATTGGAATTGAAAGAAGTAAAAATCAGCGTCGGATCGGTACTGCGGCCCGTGACTGAAATACCAAATGAGTAATTTCGAGATTCCCCGAATGCCCGTACAGCAAGAGAGCAAATGTCAGCTCCTAATAGCATCGCGAACATGATACGAACGCCGAAGTGCAATCGTAGTTGTTGGTTTGTTACAAAAAGTCTGCTAATGCTTGTTAGGATTTATTTTTCAATCTTGAACTTGGTCAGGCCGACTTCGCTGGTGGTGAAGTCGGGAGAACTGTTAAAGAGATTTTGAACGAAGTATAATAAATAATGATGGAGGATTTTTTGTCTGAAGAATAAAAGAAGCAAGTAAGGATCATTACCATAATCATCTATTTTAGAAACAGTTGCTTTTAGTAACTTTTATGCTTAGTTGATTATTTTTAAAATCTCATTTAGACATGAAAAAATGAAGTCTAACGTCATGTATCCTGTAATTAACTTTTTCAAACCTAAGACGAAAATTAATGAAAATTCCAACATAAGCCACTATTAGTTCGCTGTCAAACTTAAGAAATCTGTAACACTCAAAATGAATAATATACAAATATGATAGATGCACTCCGGCCATCTGTTTAGCGATGCTAAGCAAATAGCGGAACAGATTGTCACGAAATAACAAATTTCACCAGAAAAAGTGATAGTTTGTAGGAAAATGATTTATTATGTTATTTCGGATACGTTGGAATGTTTGTTTAGAGTCGAGGTAGACAAGTATTGGGTTTCGCTACCGGCTATGTTTGATTTATAAATACATTAGCGGACTCGTTTCTGATTCACTTATCTCACCTTTCTTGGTTTAGTTTGATGGATTTTTTACTATGGGGTGTGAAGAGTGCGTGGGCTGATATAAGAAATTAGTTAGGTTAAACTTAACTATACTATTAGGTACAGGTACGGAGAGATTTAGATGAAAAAGGTCCTTTAAAAAAAATTGAATAAGTAATAGAATTGATGCAAACTTTGAGTAAAAATAAAATACCTATACAAAGTGATTCAAAAGGGTATAAAATCAAGTTGTTACTATGTGAACTGTGTCCAATGCTGTTTACACCCATAATTGCTGCAGTGAACTGCTATGATTTAACGGTAGATTGGTTTATTGATAAAAATACATACAAAATATTTTACCTTCAAGGTTATTGACAATCAATCCAAAATTAGAAAAAGAGTTCGTTTATATGATACCTGCTTAGAAAAAATAATAAAATAATAATAATTATTAATTATATTATTTATTATTATTAATAATGATTTATAATAATAATTAATAATTATAATTATATGCCTCTAGAATTGGTAACTTATCCACATTTATCTGTTTTAACCCAACGATTATATTATTATTGTGACATTACCGTTAACTTTCCTATCTCCCCATCATACTGAATCACTATAACAGTCCACAGATTCCGATATACATAGATATCCCTCTAACATAGTCCAAACACGTGGCCTCGGATGTCACGCGACAAGTCGCCGGATTTGTTGAACAAGTATCAGATTACTTTCAGCCACTGTATGCACTGCATCAAGTCTGATTAAACTTGTTCCAATCCACCGTTTGCTGTATAAAGAATAAACTAATGGACTTTGACAGTTTGTTTAGTTTTAACAAATTCCCCGTATTTGGGAGTTCACGTAAATAAATTGTAAACTGAATGTTCTTCGGCTTTGTAATGGAGAAAGTTTTAATAAAGGAAATTTTGGGCGTGATTTTTTTACGTCTGCTAACTTCTTCTGACATTTGACTTCTGCAGACAGCGTTTTGTTGAAGCTTTTTCGTATTTTTTTGTAGTAAAATATATTGTTTTACATCATCCACTGTTACTTTCTATGGCAAAAACAGAATGTAAAGCAATAAAAAGCTTTTATTCGTTTGCCAAACATTCTCAAAGACATCTATGATTTCATATTTATTATATGTAATTGTATCTTTTGTCAATTTTTATTTGGAAAAATACGAATAAATTGTTATTGGCATTGACAGTTTTCCTTTAACACAGGAGCTAAAACACAGAAAAACAGAAAAACGAAGACATTTATTTATTTACGTAAATACCTATCTTTCCTGTCTGTCTACATTAATTTACATAAGATTGTCATTATAGAATTTTATTTTACGAAGAATTTGCTCGGCATGTAAAATTTTCGGAATTTAAAGTCATTGTTACTATAAAGAATACTTTTTATGATAATTATACCATTTTTATGTTTTATGTTATTTCACGATATGCTATCTAGCTACCGAATGATCAGAATGACATTTAAAAGCCGTAAAACTTAATAACTTTTGAGATATTTTCCATTAAATTTAGGGTTAGCTGCTATATTGATCGAAGTTTAGCGAGACCGGTTTCTTTTTTGTTGGCATTTTGGCTGTCTGTCTGAACAGCACGTTTTGTTCTATAAAATAATGTTTTTTTTTTCAATTATATTCTTTTAACCTAAAGCATTAAAATGAGATAATATGAACAGAAATGAGATAATATGATGAGATGAATTGTAATTCATCTAATATTCATATAATCTCATTTCATTATGGACGTGTCAAAATTATACCAAGTGAAGTAATCCGATTAAGTAGCTGTTGATTTTGTTTTTTGCCAGTTTTATGTACATTTTAGTTCCAGCGGGGCAATTGCGTACACAACAAAAATAGGAATTGCTTTGATTTTGACAGTTCAACATCATTTTCGACAAATTTTTCCAACATATTATGAAGCAATGGATTAGCAATATTCTTCAAATTGATTCAGATTGTTATTAATAATGTGTTACGCAATTAGGGTGTAGAAGCCGGGCGTTATCAAGCTGGACCGCTGAACCATTTAAAAGTTTGAGAGATAGGATTGTTTGAGTTTCGACTCAATGTTGGTCGTTACAAGCAACACCACAAAATATAGTATTTCTGTTGAAACAGTACCTTGTGAATGTATACCTACTTACTTTCACAAGGTCGCATAAACAAAACTGTGATTAGACAAAATCCAGATTAAAATTTCAAACGATCCAACTTTCTAGACTAACATATTAACACAGGTTAAAATTAAGGCTTAATTGTGTGAGCCCGAGAATATTTGGAATTTAGTTGAAAACGTCATAGTTTTAAAATTTGGAAACTCCATGAATGCCGATGTTATAATTTCATCGGTGCTGCTAACATCAGTTCGGGCTTTGAAAGCTTTACTGAAAATTCTGAGTTTTAAAGGTAAAAATGAAAAGCCTCTATTCGGCCCAAATTGTGTACGAGACTAAGCTAACCGTAAACTTTTGGCGTTTTAACGAGTAGTGTAGTTAGTATGGTAGCTTGAATTGGTATGAAGCTGTGTTGTGGTAATTTTGTTACTTTCGTACTCAAATGTACTCACATTTCAAAATGAAGTTTTAGGCTAAGCCTAAAACATAATAATAATAGGTATAAGCCTAAAACTTCATTTTTGTTATTTTGCCTTTATCTGTTGCCTTTAACTAGTGATAAAGCCCTAAGACTTAACGAGTTGTAGGTCGTAGGTTTGAATCCACACAGGCGCTTTACTTTGTGTAAATTATTTCATCACTGCTCTCAAAACGGTGAAGGAAAACATCGTGAGGAAACCGACATGTCCTAGAACCAAACATTCGAAGACATGTGACATCCACCAACCCGCACTGGGCCCGCGTGGTGGGTTATGGCTCACTCCATTACAGAGAGGAGGCCTGCGTCCCAGCAGTGGGAACATTATAGGCTGGTTATGTTGTATAGTGCACCCACAATTGTAATAGGGGATGAGACTATTGCCATCAACCAAGGGCAATTCTCGTAATTTTAAGAATGTTCACAGTCTGATCTCAGTCTACATCTGTCAAAAATTTCTCTAATTTCCCTACATTTTGAAAAGTTTTTGACATTTGTTAGTCGCCGAGAGGAGACTGCGACTAGATTTTGACTGTTTTAAAATACGAGAATTGGCCTTCAGATTTCGAACTGCTACTGGGAATTTACTATAGCTAGTGGTTCTCACATTTTATTCGTTTTAGGTACATGTTGCATCGTAGGCTCTTTTCATATTATAATTATTTGGATATGAGTAAGTAAAATGAACACAGGGAAATTAATTGCTAATCGAATTAACTAACACCTCAAATGGTCCGTATATTCAAATCACAACTTCGACAGTTGTATGAAATGGCTATAAACCGCAATTTGCTTAAAAATTTATTTCCTTGACTGTACGTTACTTACCGAAACTTACGTAACAGAACGTAGTAGGTACTTATTTCATCTGTCGTCTAAACAAACATCTAAAGAATAAACACAGATATGTTTACTTAACCAAATTAACGCTTCGAAGATATAACCTAAATACTCTTCAGCTTCAGTATTTGCATACCTAATCATTAAGTATCGAACGCATCGATCTGTAAGACAGTCTACACTTTGTAACACCCTTGTTCATACCAAGATAAAGTTGAAGTTTGTAAATTAGCAGATCGCGGCAATATTTGGCATTAGTTCGAAGGCATGCGGCCATTTCAGTAAATTGCCTCTCTATATGCAGAAAGCGGGCAAGCCGATTTTCATTAACCGCTTAGAGTCGGCCGGCTGACAAAGGCCGTGTGGTCGCGCCGATATTGTCAGTTCGGTAAGTTTTCGAACACGATTCGACAAATGTTATAGAAGTTTATATAAAGATGCAGAAAAATAAAATTATGTTCTTCAATCCGAAATGCTAGGCGTAGATAATGATTTTACTCTTGTGTTGAAACAGGCTAAATTCTAAAAATATAAACAATTTCGTCTACACTAGCAGCCATTCCGTACATACATACATTGGGCCACATTAAAACAAAATGACATCACTCACTTAAACGGACAGTACCTACCAAATCTCCGGACGGGCTGTATAATTTTAGGTGTAATTAAGAAAGCGGTTAGGTGGCCGGTCCCTACTTGACCTGCGATTAAACTGGTAAGCTCCGTTTAAACAAATTATCCATGCAAAACTCTCGTTAAGCCAAGTGTTGTGAAGTGTACGTTAACTGGAGTTTAACTGAGCAATTCGTAGACATGTTGCATATTAATATCTCTATAAAATTATCTAAGCAGTCCAGGACATTGGTTTTATTTCTGTTTTCTGTTTTGATGTGCCTTTCTGTTTATATTCAGTAAAGGACATTGCTCTGCGTCCATACATTGTTGGCCCTGGAGCCAAGAGCATCGGATAATTATGTATTGTATTCTCTATCATTAGTAGATTCTTAAAAGATCTTGTATTTGTAGCGGACTAGCTGCAAAAAAGGTATATTTCAAAAAAAGTATCAGATTTTGAGGTTATAATCTAACCATAACAACGAATATTAAATGTAGGTACCTACGATTTTTCATAGCTCTGAGTGATTTTTAAGAAACTGAAAAGTAGGTAATATCATAATACCTACCTAGATAATTAGGTACCTATGCAGTTGTTTTTCTAAAAAGTGGATGCAAGTGCAAAATTAAAATGCATTTAAACTAACGACGCGACGTGACGTTCACAGCAAAACTAGGGATGTAGTACGACACCACACCAATAATCGACTTTTTCGATTAAGATTTACTGTGTTCTTAAATTATTTCAAACTGTCTGTTACATCACCTTTGTCATATAAACATTACAAGTACCTATGTATGACAATGGTTTATTTTACGCCGAAAGAGAAATGTTATTTTTGTATTAATTGTCGTAAAAATGAATTAAATAATCAAAATAAAAAGTTTTGATTACTGTATAATATTATTCTTACTACCTATTTAAATTGGAGTATGACTGCATACATAAAGTATTCTTATTAGGTTTTTAAAAATACACTTTAGAAAAGAAAACACAATCGATCAAATAATAATTCAATCAATCGATTATAATTGATTGGACATCCCTATTTCACTTCTGACACGACATGACATTAGGCGAAGATGGCGATCTTATGTTATTAGTCACGTTAAATTCTATTAAAACTACATTTTGGAATACAGCTAGTCCGTGATACAGAAGTATTTGCAACTTAAATAATAAAATAGGCGATTAATTATCGTTTAATCTGATACTCTTTATTGCACAGGGCCAATTTGGACATTGTCCTTTACATACGAATAGAAATTCAGTAGGTAGCTGTATAGGTATCTAGACAATACTGAGTTACAAAAATACTTTTAGACATATTATTCTACATTGTCAGTTTTACGTATTATTTTATTTTAAGTTATTTGCATGTGTAGGTACCATACTGTAAGTATACTGAATAAGTGTAAAATACTGAGAAATATGGCTCTAGAATATTTACCTATGTCTGCTGAAAATGTTTCACATTTTATTACATATAATAGGTATACTTGTTAGGACTCCGCTACTGAATGTCGAAGTTACAGTTGTTAAGGTTATATATTTATTCAATCTTCTTTTTTGTGTTAAGATATTCCCAGGATATTCTGATGTAAGTATTGAATTTTGAACGGTAATGATGTCTCGTATTCGGGTACTTGGTTTATAATAATAAAAACTGCAATGTAACCAGCCCACATGTTAAATTATTTAATAATACACAACACAACCCTATTGTCATTTGGTACCCGTGCTGTCGCCATTAAAAAAATAGCCCACTCGAAGGGTTCGGTAAACCCCATAAAATCATAACTCGAACCGGTTTCATTACGTGAGCATGAATAACCATCGAGTGCTACGTCACACCTTTCGATACTAATTTCACTGTTAACACAATACGGAACCCTAAATCATGAATGAACATGAGTCCAGTATTAGCCGTATGGGAGTAAGGGGTGACAGTGTTCACAAAAAATCACACATTCGGCTTTGTATAGAATGTGTGCAAATGGTATTGAAATTATACCCAAATAATTATGAGGCACGTGCCCAATTCTTTATTAAACTAATCTTTTAACATATTTAAATGGAGAAAAAGTATGCAAATTATTCCATGTGCAAGGAATTGGGCGAGTTATTATTGACGGTCATCACCATCAGTAATACGTTACTCGACCTGCAATTGGTAAGTGCGTCCGTGGACGGACTTACGAGTTTGCAGGTTATAGGTTCGAACCGAGACTTACTTTTTAATTTGTGTAAATTTCCTTTCATCACCACTGCTCTCAAAACGGCGAAGGAAAATATCGTAAAGAAACTGAGTAAGGGTATTCGAAAACCAAAACAATCGAAGACATGTGACATCTACTAACCCGCACTGGGGCCGCGTGGTGGACTACGGCCCACTCCCTCTCACCGAGAGGAGGCCTGCGTCCCAGCACAACAGCAGGAACATTATAGGCTGATTATGTGTTATTGACGGTTAGATTAGACTCATTAGCGATCAATTTTGTGTTTCTAGCGTACATCAATACAAGGATCTTTTGGCGCGTGGCCCAAATCGGAACTAACGCCGCCATCTTGTTTTTTTTATTACAATTTCACATATGTTTACCAACAACGAACCCCTGTTAACGTTTTTCAGGCGCCAAAAGCCTCTTGTAAAACTGTTTTATGTGTTCTTGTTGTTCTTCACCTTCATTTGACTCTTACAGCTATACACACATGAGTTGACATAATTTGATATATGGCAGAATATTAAGGATACATTTGTTGTTGCCATAATTAATTATAAACAATTACGATGAAAATAAACTTACATAATTATAAGTTTACACAAACACTCAAAGCGAACACGCTCATTAAAATAACATTTGCCAACTTACCCATCAAATGTGCTCATTTGTGCCTAATAAAAATTTGGCAGATGTCCTCAAAAGCACTCGACCGTATGTCATATCATGTGCATGACAAAAAACATTAGGGTCTGAGAGACCACCGAGCAAGACTAAGCCAGTAGGATCCCCTAATAATCCTCGACATTGTATATTGTGATCGTTGGATTTGTGCGCCATATATCACTAATACGGAACATGTGGCGATGAGACGGATGTGTCACGCACAGATACGACTGTCGACTATCTCTGTGAGCTTTGAATTTTAGGACTTATCGTTTTTATTGGCATCTTGGTCTGATTTCATCGACTAGTTTAACTTTGACTAGTCTATATCTATGTACTAATAATAAAGCCGAAGAGGTTGTTTATTTGAACGTGATAATCTCTGAAACAGTCGTATTTGAAAAATTATTTTTGCACTAGCTTCTGCCCGCGGCTTCGCCCGCGTGGATGTCGGAAATTATCCCACGGGAACGTGCTAACAGGATAAAATGTATGTGCACCAGGATGCCATCTATCTCGCGGGCCCTTTGTGGCTAATTACAATAGAAAACCAATTGTGTCTCATTAATGGTGATTAAGAGGGTACCTATATGATATCTTTACCTAAGTACCTACCTAATTAAAAAAATAAATAAACTCAATAACAGAAAATAAAATACCTACCTACCTAAATAAACCTATTTATGACGATAACTAATCTAAACTCAATCATCATCTGCCTAGCCTTTTCCCAACTATGTTCAGGGCCGGCTTCCAGTCTAACCGGATGCAGCTGAATACCAGTATTTTACATGGAGCGACTGCCTATCTGACCTCCACAACCCAGTTATTGGGTAATACGATACCCTTGGTACGACTGTTTGTCAGACTTTCGGGCTTCTGACTACCCGTAACGACTGTCAAAGATCCACGAATGACAGCCGGGACCAACGGCTTAACGTGCTTTCCGAGGCACGGAGGTGTCTCGGTATGTAAAGATGGTCACCCATCCACAGACCGACCGCGGCAAGCGTAGCTTAACCTGACCGATCGACCTGTGCGGCTGTTATTATTTAACCACGGGCCCCTCAATCTAAACTCAATAAATAAGCAAAATCTCTAAAAACTAATATCTATACGAATGACTATCCTACCTAACAGTATTATAAAATAACCTACGGTCACTACGTACACTATCAAATATACTACCTATACTTTAAAATTAAAATCTATACCTACGACTTATATAAAAATAAACCTAAATAACTCTAAAAAGTAAAAGGAATAAAAATGAACTCCACTGCGTGTGACCTAACCTACGACAAACTTATTATTTGCGGTTGGTACAGTAATCGGATCTAGGGATCGAACCGCAAAATTAAGTTTGTTTTTTATTGTATATACTTTTCCGGGATAAAAAGTACCCAGTGTGGTGCCCAGGATATTAAAGAATAATTATACCAAGTTTCATCGTAATCGAACCGGTAGTTTTTGCGTGATGCCTGAACAAACAGACAGACAGACAGACAGACAGACAGACAGACAGACAGACAGACCGACAGACAGACAGACAGACAAAAATTTTTTTAATCACATTTTTGGGTTCGGTGTCGGTCTAGTAACACCCCCTGCCATTTATTTTTTTGATATTTTCAATGTACAGAATTTTCACTTCTACAGATTTATTATAAGTATAGATATAGATTTGACAGCCCAATAGGCTAGTTTCCTAAAAAAATCTAATTAGTCCTTCAGTTAGATTATCAAAAATATTGGACCCATATTTTTCTTTTGTCAATTATATAAAAATTGATGAAGATATCGCCCGTTAAAGTTCCGTGTGACGTCACGCCTTACTACACTTTTTAGCATGGCGTGACGTCACGACCCCACTCCCAAATTTTGACGCGTTTTATCTTTGTCAGTTTTTGTTTGATTGCCAAAAGAAAAAATACGTGTCCATTATTTTTAGATAATCTAATTGACGGACTAAATATAATAATAATTTTTTTACCCAGGAAACTACAGAAAAAACAAAAAGTCGGAAAGAACGCTAAGTGAAAACGAAGTCATACCGTAGTAATAAACTTATTGTCTTTCTTGAAGTGTAAAAAGTCGAATACAGCTAAATCTGTAGATTAAATAAAATTATAAATCCCGTGACTCTTAATGCCAATGAAAATATACCTCTTCTACACAGACTTATATTGGCTAGATAACGCAAGTCTCATCGTCTGTATAGAAACCAAGCGTGCCATTATTTTTCTACCTACTGTGACGTCACATGAGCGATTTAGTGATGGGAACTCCCTGTCCGCGAGTAAACGATTCAAAACGATCCGCGTTTCGCCTCGCTCGTCCGCCAGTACTCTTTGGATCGAGAGGTCGCGTGCGCGCACCCCTCCGCTTGCATGTTATTGTTTAAGTTCGCCGTTCTTCAAGTTACACGATGTATCCTCATTTGACGTAGACGGCTGGTGAATGTCCTGTAACACGAAATTAACTATTAAATAATTCTAATATCAGCGTCAAGACGTCCACATTTTCCAACCCTTTACATTTAGAATGAAACGAGTACCTACTAATCGATTTTTGCAAGATAACAGTGATAATTTAACTTTGGGATCACTTGGAAATCTGTAAATATAATTAATAATATTCTAAACAAAATCACTAAATTGAAACATTGCAGTAAAAAAAATTACATGTCACAAAATACCCAACGCAAACATTATCATTCCTCTGTTTCCAAAATCGATTAGAATCGAGAACAAACTGTGTGTACAAAACTATTTGCTTTATTTGACAGAAAAATAAGAATAGCTACTGTACCACGAAGCTGAGCGATAAGTGAAAATATCGATCATTTTAATTTTCATTGCGTGTTTTAACAGACAAGTCCTATATACTACCTTGTAACTAAAAACGGCAATGTATCATGAATTATTCGATACACACTCAGTTGCATAATGTTCATTGTACGACCACAATGAGCACAAAATAATTGAATTTGCAATAAAAAACACATAATTTAATAACAAAATGACTTACTGCTGAAAGGAAACGTTTCCACTGTCTCGTCCCACTTTTTTTGTGTAGTTTTTACAGCTCAATACCGCACAATTTGGCATTTTTTAGTTTTTGTTTGACGTCTGGCATCAAGAACGTTCGGGCGCGGACTGATTAGAAATGACGCTGAAGGAAGTCAATTTTACTCCCTTTTTACACGCAAAGTACATACACTTGCGTCGTCTAGTCAATATAAGTCTGTGCTCTTCTAGATATTTAATATCAAATTCCAATATGATGACAAGCAAATACTGGAATATCCAAAGACTAAAGTCATATTTACCAATCTCTTAAAGCTTTTAATAACAATTCCCAAGTTGATATCAATGCAAACACCAGCGCCGTAGGTAAACAAATAACACTGTGGCTTACACGCTGCGCAAAATTAGCTTCAGATATAATCTTCTATTCAGAATCCATCTCAGCTTTTAATAACAGACAGTAGGTATTTTAGTTTTACGGCCTTTTATAATTCATAATCAGCCTATATTGTTCCCACTGCTGGGACACAGGCTTCCTCTCTTCGAGAGGGAGTGGGATATAATCTATCACGCGGGCCCAGTGCGGTTTGGTGGATTTCTCGAATGTTTGGTTCTAGGACATGCCGAGGAAACCGGCTTGCTCCAAATGATTTCCATCATCGTTTTGAGAGCAGTGGTGGTTAAATAACTTAATATGCACCTGTGAGGCTTCGAACCTACGACCTACAAGTGGTAACTCGCGGTCGTTACCACTGGGTTACCATTGCTCGAGTGTGACCACTTTCTCTGATTATAAGCGATCATGTGATATGATCACGCTTGCCTTGAAGAAACCTAAAGTATGTGAGCTGTGCAAAGATTTTTCGGAGTGTGCACAAAATTGAAACTAACGCCGCCAGCTTTCCTTTTTTACTACTATTTCACAAAAGTTTACCAACAGCACCCCCCGTCGATGTCATTCAAGCGCTAAATTGAAGACCTTTGTAGCACTGTGCGATACGGATTTTTAATAATTACTTACATAATGATTTATTGGTCACGAACTATTTTGATTCAATTCTTCACAGACCAAAAACTTTTTGTTCGCCTGTCTATTGATTCTGTCACTTCAAAATGACGTTACACAAGATAAACAATGTCAATGATCCAAATTTTAGTAATTGCTTACATTATAAAATGTATAAACTTTGCCCTTTGCTGTATGATGGTACAGTCTAAAAGCCATTTCTATTATTTCGCTTACGGTAGTAATATGTTTAAAAGAAGGATCCTTTTAAATAATCCTTCCGCGGTATTCTTAGGAGTAGGGCGGCTTGATGTAAGTGGTAGGTACCTGTTTAGGGAGTTAAATGTTTTACTACAACACTTTTTGACTCTCTGTATACTAAAATAAAACAAAATTTGAACTGTAGCACTGTGTGTTTGTACTGTCTGATTTGGAGAAAAGGGACTAAGAAAGACTTCTGCAGTTCTGCCTTCCCACATGGGTAAAAAGCGTACGTCTTCGCATCAATATGCATTTGTACTGTGCCGAGCACCAGTTTATGAAATTTTGCGTTCGCTTGATACCTATGTATGTATCTACTAAAGACAAATCTGGCTGCAACATGTAGGTATACCTATGGTAAACGAAGCAAAGGAACGGAGCAGGTGGCGTTCTGTAGTTTCTGTCTACCCCCATGGGAAAAAGGCTTAAGTTTCTGTACCTAACTTTTATTTACTTAATCCACCCTTTGACCAATTTTGAACGTTCATTTTACAGAATTACAAGCTAGACTTTGTACAATATAACAGTTTATGGGGAGGTGCAGTGGCTACTATAGTCAGAAGCGATGAAGAACATGTATGGGGAGCTGTGTGGAAAATGAAAAATAATAGTCTCATTTCCCTTGACAAGTATGTATGAAACTTAGGTAATAGGACTGTTTAATTACCATTATCATTCCAGCCGAAAGACGTCCACAGCTAGAAATAGGCCTCCAAGCTCATAACAAGTAAGGTATGCCCTTGGTCAATCTGTTACAAAAAGAAAACCATACCCAGCAATAAATAAAGTCGAGATTTTCTTAATGTCTGTAATCTTTATAATAATTTCCAATGTCTTTCACCAATAAAATTGAAAATATTCAAATTATTTGAATAGCACCTCTGTGATTTTTAAAGGCTATCAACTCGGTCAGTGTAATAGGACCTTAGACGATTTTATATAAACGAATAAATATGCTTCATGGCTTTAAAATCAGGCTACTGATTTTTTGCCCGAAATAGATGACCTATTATTAACCCTAACTAGATTATTAGAAGCTTAACAAACTGAAAATACATTTTCTTTTTCAGACAAGAGGGAGTCGATGAAAAGCATTATTTTCCAAAAGAAGTTGATATAAGCGGTGTTGATGGAAAGACAAGAAAATGTCGATCATATCAACACTGTGTTGTTCCTCCATTCCTGAAATCTTTGTCATCTCTCCCTGAAGACAGAAGACCATCAATTACTTACAAAAAATGTATTGTGAGTGGTGCCGTGGAATGTAATGTGCCAGATGATTATATTGGTATGCTGAAAAATATACCAAATAATGGTAGACATGCAAGTGATAAGCTTAGAAGACGATTGCAATTGTAGTTAACACTTTGCGGGACACTAAACGCTCCCAAAGGGGTCTACTCTCCGAGTCCGTCAACGAAGATGCGGGTAATTGAAAAAATAGTATTTGATTTGTCAAAACAAGTGTCAAATTCATTTTTTCAGACAGGTTAAAACACACCGGGATTAGGGACAACTGTCAAATTGTGTTGTCATTTTAGTTTGGCTCCCGAACGAATCCAATGTCCATGTGAGCGGTACGGATTAGAAACCGTCCGTAAATTCGGGCAAAACTACGGACTTCGTGCTTAGGGAGTAGGCGGTAAGACCTGATGACAATAAAACTTCTTTCTGTTGTTTTGTGTCCCGTTCAGTGTCCTTCAATGAGTTCATGACGATAAAATCTTTTAACTGGAAGTTTTAGGACTCTATAAAAAAGGAACAGTAATAAGATAAATACATAAAGGGATAATCATTAATTAAGTGCGTAGTAAAAGAATACAAAAGTGTAATAGTTTGTAAAAGTAGTGCTTTGTTAAAAATATTGTACACATAAATATGTTGGATTCGACCTATTCATATTTTTCTCTTAAAAACAAAATAATAAGTTATTGTTTTGTATTTTTTTATTTACTTCTACAGTAATACGTAATCAATACGGTTATTATTACTGCTAGCCTGCATCATCCCACTGCTGGGCAAAAGCCTCTCCAAATCACTTCCAGTTCTTTCGATCCAGGGCTAAAGTGGACCACTTGTCGTTTGTTTTCGCCAGATCATCTACGAGGTCTGCCGTGAAGCCTTCTAGCTGTTTCGGGGTTACTGGTTATTTTAGCCTACATCTCATTGGACATTCGGCAGACGTGATCAACCCAGTCCCACTTCAGCTTAGTGGCTTTTCAAATTAAAACGGTTTATTTTATTATTCACGTAACGTCGAATTTAGTGTCACTAATCTACTTTAGAACTTAGCTCAAACCCCAGAACGGTCCACTGAGTGGTTACTTTGTTTCCACGTCGAAATTGAATTAAAACTTTTCGGAACTCCGCAAACGGCCGAACACTCGCGCTGCGTCTACCCCCGTATCGTGTGCAATTACTAAAAAAAGTACCAAATTACTTTCACAGAGTTGTTTGCACAAACCCTTTGGGTTAAAAAATTTATGCACCCTCGCGAAACAGCATCTATAATAAGTGTAGGTTACATGCCCCATTTGAAAGCTTCCTGTTGATTTTGAACATAAAAGATATAATCTACCACACTGGTGTAAAATAACCGTATTTTTCTTTTGTGTTATGATTTTGTGCACCCTTCTGCATCGGCGGGTGCGCTTTCGATATTGTTCACTCTGTATAAGTTCATTGTGTGGCTTTACAAATTATAAGAGCGGCCCTTAGGTCATGTTGTAATATTTTCATAGTGGTTTGTTTTATTGGGTAGTAATAGAGGGACCCATCAGGTCAGAGGCGTCTTGGCCCCTATTATGCCCTCTTCTACTTTTGTTTCTTACGCAAAAAATCCATCATTATTATTACCATTTTAGCCAGAAGCTTGGTAATCATTCAGCTTTCCCTCATGTTTCATAAGGGCACCTATGAAACATGAGGGAACGCTGAATTAAGTGTATCTATTTAATAGATATATAAACATGTCTCATTCATATAATTGGGATAGCTGCTGTCATTAATGTCATCTGTCAGTCACGAGGAATGGCGGAAAAAACAGGAAGGTGAAGCAGGGCAGCCAGTGAAGAATATTCAACATAAATACGGAATCAACAGGATTCTACACCCCCTATAGGTAACTTAAAATCGTTTCCAAAAACAGAATCGCTTATTGAACTGTTATTTCCACCGGGGAACCAGTCAAAAGCACCCTTGCCACATTCTACCTCCATTTTATTCTCCTATTACCACCTAAATGCATTTGCGGTACTATCGCTTTGCATGAGCGCAACACGTGCACTACAGCACGTTATCCGATTATTACGTGTGAAACACTCGGGCGGAATTACGGGCGTCTTAAAACCGCTCGCGGAATGCTCATAGTCTATCGACACATGCGCGTGCTCGGTTAGTGTGGAAAGGGACTTTTTGTGAAACTGAATTTAAATATACAGCTTTTTAAAATAGATAACAGCTGTTATAGTTAATATAAAGGCTTAAGTGTTTATGGTCAAAATGACCATAAGTCGGAAAGGCACAACACGTGGGAATTTGTTAACAGTCCGCGGGAGTGCGTGATACCAAAAGGGGATAAACATTTCGCAAACTGATTAGCTGCCAGATCATAATTAATATAATCGCAGGAAAGCCTTGAATGTGGGTTCCACAGGTTAGAAAGGATTGGCTTGATGGTGAGCAAGCTTGTACCCATTTGAGGGACAATAAGGGCTGAAGATGATGATTAATACGATGTCGTCATCGTATACATCGGTAGTTTAATTTCTGCCTTTTTCTTTATAGGCTGATTATGTATGTACGTATGTATAACATTCGGATAATTTTATACTCTTTGTACAAAACCTTCAGGTATCAGAAAATACCCCTATTGTCTTAAAATATATATTTTTTTTAAGTTGAAAAAAAAGAGGTGGAATTCCGAATTCCACCTCTTTTTTCAACTTAAAAACAATACTTCTTTTTTTAAACAAGCGCCTTTTCCTTACTTTCAATTTCCGAAACGGAACGCTGGAGTGCGCTATAAGTAATTATTGCATCATTGTTCCGACGATCACAGTACTGAGTGACACTTCCTATTACGTGCTTCTAGAGTTGTGCTACTTTACTCTGGGTTTGATAGTAATGCTGAGAGTGACGTCACTTCATTACGACATCGCTCTCTGGGCAGCCTCGATGACCAATACCAACCTTAGCATAATAAGTTTATAATATTCGTACTGCAGGCTTCTTCTCTGTGAAAGAGTGGGCCATCATCCATAACCTTGCTGACGATTTTACACGGTACAAGCATGCAGTGGTGGCCCAGTGATAATGGCCCCGACTTACGAAATGTAGGTCGTGAGTTTGAACTCAGCCAGGCACTTTACTTTGTGTAAATTATTTCATCACCACTGCTCTCAAAACGGTGAAGGAAAACATAGTGAGGGAACCGGCATGTGCTAGAACCAATAATTCGAAAACATGTGACATGCGCATGGTGGATTACGGTCCACTCCCTCTCACAGAGAGGGGGCCTGTGTCCCAGCAGTGGGAACATTAAAGGTTGAATATGCTGAGCAATTCTCATTTTATGAAATGAGATTGTTACACGAGTAAACGGTTTCCTAGAAGAGTGATCGTCACATGCAAATACTAATAATAATAATAAATATAATATATAAATATATAAATATAATATAAATATAATATATATATAATATGTATATAATAATAATAATAAATAATAATAAATACAATTTAATACAGAGTGCTTTTGACGCCTTAACGTCAAATACTGATGAAAATGACAGATTTCCATGACGTCCGTTATAAAAATGTCGGAAAGGCTCTTTTTGGAAACCTTTTTGGTAGGTATTGCAAAACAATTAAGTACAACTTATTTACTGGATTGTTTGTATAAAACATTTTTGCTGACAGTGTTGCTTAAAATATATGTTTTTTTAACTGACAAAGTCATACTATTACGGGGGATAGCACTATAATATAGAACAACGTATTCTGACACCAAAGTATAATCTAACTAAAGCGTTCTTTTATTTTGGACAGAGCTATTTCCCAGAAAATGTCAGTAATTTTTTTTAAAAACATTGCGCTGTTCTTGTTACCTGTCACTTAGTAAAGTAATTTGGCGAAAAAGAACAAAGCATTAGTACCCACTTAGTTAATTAATAACACAACGTTATATATTTTCATCTTTAGAAAGAAATGTGTATTTTTTAGTCGAGAAGGTTTTA
The DNA here is from genome assembly GCA_951799955.1 of Apamea anceps. Classification (NCBI taxonomy): domain Eukaryota; kingdom Metazoa; phylum Arthropoda; class Insecta; order Lepidoptera; family Noctuidae; genus Apamea; species Apamea anceps. The sequence goes on along the minus strand of OX637510.1, from coordinate 13,785,641 downwards.
TAAATTACTAGCTGCGCCTGCGGTTCACCTCTTCAAATCCTAAAGGTACTATGACAAGCTATTCCAGCAGTGTGATTCTGTAACCATCTCACCGTGAATACTTAGGTGAAGTGAGCGTGGAGTGAGCTGTCATTCAAACTAATGCTAGGGATTGACACTATTGACAGCTCACTCTAAGTTCACTTCACCTAACCTTTCACGGTGAGATTTTTACAGAATCGATCGGCTGGTATTTATTCTGAAGGATAACTACTTATCAGCTTTTTATATATGTACAGACGCCAGCACATGAAGCTACTACAATTTGTCAAATTTCTTTAATAGATTTTCTATATAAGGTTCAAGGTTGATTGGGAAAATTTGACAGTTTCGGGTAGCTAGCAGAAATAAACGTACTAATGGTAAAAAAAAGTTTTTTTTTTGCGAAGAGACCTGAGTGATGTTCTTGATCTAATATAATGAACCAAATAAATCAATGTCATACATACGCCCCTCTTTTAACACACCCTTATTGTACAGACGCCAGCAGGTCAAGCTACCCGAAACTGTCAAAATTTCCCAATCAATCTTGAACCTTAATGCTTTAGTAATAAAGTTGAAAATCTATTAGAGAAATTTGACAGATTGTAGTAGCTTGATGTGCTGGCGTCTGTACTACAAAAAGTACACTTCTTCAAAATTATTTTAAAGGTTTATTTTATAAGGACAGTATTAACATCAGCGTGGGTATCAGTTTTTTAGCTATATGTATTACTAAGCATCACTATTTGAAACTTTTACGGAGACAACCTATGTTCATGACTAGGTAAACCTAATTTATACTCTGTCCATTAGGTAAACCGTTTTTTGACAGATGGAACTAGTGATTGCAGCACCACACAATGCATTGATTGCAACACGTACGGTATTATAATGTCTGTAAGAAGCCATAAATGCGATAATTCATTAAGTTAAGGCAGTTTATATATTTAATTTACTACGCATTTTAAAGTTAACTTTTACGTAATCTGGAATATGTACAGTCACCAAAGGAGATAAGTAACCAGGGTTGTTGGATATAGTTGAAGTTAAGTAAGAAACAGATGGATGTTTTCGAATAAAATTAAATTTAATTAATACAAAACAAACGGTTCATTTATCAAATTTAATTTTATTCGAAAACATCCATCTGTTTCTTACTTAACTTCAACTATATCCAACAACCCTGGTTACTTATCTCCTTTGGTGAGTGTACGTTCTGAGACAGCTGTCAAAAAATGGTTAACCTAATGGACAGGTTATAGATACCTACCTACTTCAAAAGCGTGTGTCACATTTATTTACCCAACTTTACCATTATTGTCTCTTAAATTTTCCACCAGGCCTCTTCCACAGAAGGGACTCACCAAAATGGAACACTGCGGAGCGGTGTAAGTAATTATTACACAATGTTCCGGGATCGCTGCTGCCGCTTCCTGTTCCGCGCACCGGGAACATTTGCTCAATGTGCTCCGACTGGATTTGGTGGTTAATTATGTTCTGATATTGTCATGAGCGAGTTTTGATTGAGTAGGGTTTGTGGACGAGTTTATACGCATTATTAAAGAGTATCTTCAGCTTCTTAAAAGGTTAGGTACTAAAGGTTTGTAAGTTTAAAGAAATCTAAAAGGGGGGTTTGAGATTTCTTTAAACTTACAAACCTTAATAACAAAACAAGGCTTTCTTTTGGATCAAGTTTAAATCACCTATCTAGTTTTTACGTTAAGAACCTAACTGTTATAGAAATGCAGTTCTTTATACAAAAATTGTTGGAAACCGAAAGTGCGGCCGTAGCCTGATTTTTTGGCCGAAACTATCCAAAACCGAACCTTCGGTCAGTCACTACTTACAAGTTGTTGAAATGAACTAGAACCTATAAAATCATTCTCGGAACTAAACAGGATAAGACTGCCAGACAAACTGTCTTACGGATAACGGAAGTAACACTTGAATTGGACAGAAAATGTGCAAATTTTGACACTAGCCCATCTTTAATACTGCCATAAATCTGTGTTGTAAGTATGTAAGTGCCTTATCAGTGCTGAGAGGACCCTTGAGAACTTTTTTCGACGACATCTGGACTGCACACTTCAGCCCTTGTGCTCACGTGCTCAAAATTAGCATACAAAAAATTTTAGAGGGTTCCTTTGGGGCTGCATTACATGTGAATTACTTTAGCAAATTTATTATTACTTAACTCCAAATGTGTTTTTTTTTATTATCATAATGAAAAAAAAAAACACAAAAATGCCGAAAAGGTAGATAGATACACTTTTAATAATTAACGCATTAAGGGACACTGAACACCCACAGGCGTAATAACAATAAAAATGATATATTATGGTGTCTTATTTAGTGTTTTTCAACTGATTAAAGAACCCTGATAAGTTGGAGGACCTTAGAGATACAGCCCGTCGAAAAATACGTCAAAAATATTATGTAGCATCGCTAAGATAGATAGGTACTCTAATCCTTCCTTTAAGGCCCCCGACAAGTGCGACGCGACAGCGCAGCGCGACGCTAGTAGAACACTTTCCAAGAAATGTTCATAGAAATTTGTTCTACTTGAGCCGCGTCACTCTTGTCTGCGGGACCTTTTAAAATTGCTATGCTATATTTCAAAACTGGAGAAAATCCAGCTTTATAGCAAGTACTATCGCGAAAACTTTTATCTGACCATTTTGAAAATAAAATCCCGTGAACATGATTACATTTATTAAAAGAGGTTCCTTTTTAGTTCGACTAATAATAAGCGCTGCAAGCATGAATAGTCCTTACGGTGGTCAGATATAAATTTTGGCGAGTGTACGTGAAGCAAGTGTTGATCATTATTTCAAAAACCTATTTCACACCTCTGCATTTGAACAAGACCAATCTAAAATGTAGTCACACAGAACAGCAAGCAATCACATGAACCGACTCATTCCGCACTTAACCAACAAACCTACAAACCTGAACAGCTGCCAAAATAACCGAATAACCACAGTTTGTAAGTGTTAATTACTACTCTCTATTCCGTACTCGCTTTAAAATGTATTCGACAAAACAAGATTTCTCGGTAGAATGGACATAACGAAATTATGCAGCGGAACCAGCGAACTCAGTGGAACAAAGCATACGGGCCTGTAATCCTTATTACAAAGTTACATTAACTGTATGCAACCTACAATGTTGTACACTGTCCAAACTTGTCTATTATTCCGCCTGAAGCACGTTTAAATGCGAATAGTGAGGTATAGTAAGTGAGTTGCTATTTATTTTGTAGTGCGAAGCGAAGTGAGAAGTTTTAGTTCTTGTTTGGGAAAGTTATAAGTAGTATGGGTTTTGTTTTTGATTTTTGTGTGTTTACAGAAAAAAACAATGAAAAACAATATAACATCACGCCTAATCACGCGTAATCCCCGAAGGGTGAAACAAAGGTGACAGTTAAGTGTGTTTAAATGGGGGGCAAACTTATTGTCATTAACCGAGCAGAAATTGGCAGTATGTACTCCGGGCTACTACTGAGAAAATTCTTGTGTAAAAACCCAATAACATTTTACCCGATTCGGGAATCGAACCAAGGAACTATGAAAATATGAATTTCAAAAGTCGTTTTTGAGAAGATTGGACTATTATAGACTGCAAATTGCCTTTAATAGGCGGTGACCATCGAACCTTACCAAAAACAGCATAACTTGAAAATCGTACCTACCTAAGGCAAATCAGCTGTCTACCACATCTATCTTGCTAGAGACAAACTTAATTATTTTTCAAAATCAAATCAAATCATTTATATCTTTGCAAACATGAGTACCTACGTCGGTGTTTTTTTTTTTTAAATAAAGTTCTCCATATTTTACCGTCGCATGGGCATGCAAAGGTTTAAAATAATTCCAAATAAAAAATCACATACAGATCATTGGAATTACAATATAGATAAAATAAAAAAATGTCAGCGTGGTTACAGTAATAAAAAAAATAATAAAAATAATTAAGCGAATCACAATAATTATGTCAATCAGAGTAACAGTATGTCAATCAGTTAGTGAATGATCATTAGGAAAATCGTCAATCGTGTAATAAGTTTTCATAATCAAAAAAAACTTTAATGTAGTCATATTTTTATAATATTAGGTACCGTACTCTAAGTAACTCTCTCTCTCTCAGTAAGTAATTTAAATTAGGTTCACTAAAGAGCTAAATAAAATTAGAAGGTTCTTAAGTATAAGAGTCCACTTAAAGACCCGCACCCTAATTGCATAGCACACTATCAATCACAATCTGAATCACTTTTAAAGATATTGCTAATCCATTGCTTTATATGTTCTAAAAATTTGTCTGCTCAACAACGTTAATAACGCAATGAATGTTGTTGAACTGTCAAAATGAAAGCCGTTGCTACTGTTAGTTTCTTATAAAGTTGGTTCGCATTTCACCACCAATAAAATACATAGAAACACTCACTCTATTTTTATAAGCGAACTCTTAAAATACCTGAGATAAAAGCGAAGAACAAGACCAAGTATGTAGGTAAGCTACAAACTAGCAATATATCTTGGATGCCAATGCCCAGTGTGGTCTTTAAACTTGAGTTTTTACTGTTGCACGTGTTCCGATTGGTGCAATGCAATCAGTGAAAACTATTTTAAAGAAAAGGTTGGTGTAATTTTCTGTATCGACTCTATATCTCCGTGATTTCCAGTACCTATATCGATACAAATAAACAATACAAATAAAAACCATTGAAGTGTCTTTTTGTATTGTCAAAAAACCAGCTTTTACTAAATGCGTATGAAAGATACATATATAAGGTACCAACTTATAAGAATAAAACAATTTTTTTTTAAGTTTTTTCTGTCTGTCTGTCTGTTTGTTTCGGCTGATCTCTGAAACGGCTGGACCGATTTTGACTTTCACCGGCAGATAGCTGAGGGGCAATTCTCGTAATTTTAAGACCGTTCACAGTCTGATCTCAGTCTCAATCTGTCAAAAAATTCTTCTAAAGTCCCTACATTTTGACAAGTATTTGACATTTGCTTGTCGCCGAGATGAGACTGCGATTAGATTTTTAACGTTTATAATTACAAGAATTAGCCTTCTGATGTAATAAGGAAGTAACTAGGCCACTTTTACTTTGGAAAAAGAATTAGGGTTTCGCGCAAAAAACCCATGAAATCCAATATGCAAACGAAGTCGCGGGCACAGCTAGTAAAATAATAAACATAACATAACATCACGCCTGTAATCCCCGAAGGGTCAGGCAGACGTCTACTTTTAATACATCCACATATCGCCAGTTATGTTTAAGTCCCATGTATTGGGGGGTGACCCTATTGCCATCACCCCAGCCTTCGGGCTGCTAATGAGAAATTCCTCATGGAAAACCTAATAACATTTTTCCCGAACTGGGAATTGAACCCAGGACCTCATGATCAGCTGTAGCGCTAGACCAGCGAGGCAGTAAATAAAATAATAAAGTAATCATATAAACATAGTTTCGGAGAACGAACAAACTTTGTTATACGAATAAGTACAAAAGTTTTCACCGTTTCACGTATTCAGCAAGTAATCTCAGAACCTTCACAAACAGACCTTAATTGTAAACAAATTCAAATCAAAATAATCTTACTATTGTAATTCATCTCGAGAAGATACGACATAGTACCTATTTGCTCACAACAGGAGCCGTCCGCTGAATAATACAGTCGCAATATTGAATAAAGGATCACGTACGACGAGCGAATCCATTGTTATTTTCAAAAGAATTATGTCAAAGCGAGTCGTCTTCGCTCCGGGGCCAATAATATTGAACTATCAAAGAACGGAATACCCAGACACTGTTTCACCTTTTGTAATACCCCCGAATTTGTATCAGCTGGGCTTTTATTCGTGTCGTCGTCGATTTAAACGCATACCACACGTTAATACAGGCCCGAGGCATATCGCGTAAGTACCCATGTATCTGCAAATAATGTTGAAGTAGGTATTCCATTATATTGGATCCTTGCCTTAGGCGGGGGAGCGTCCGGTTCTAATAAACAAGACAATATTCCAGCAATGCGATATAGACGGTTGCTTGTGTTTATTCAGTCGGCCTCTGAGAGTTATACCTACTCTTATTATTATTTGTCTTTAAGTGTTAGCGAAGTGAGTCTGTTGTTGTCTTAGATACTCTTTACTAATAATTCTATTGTTGTGTTGTTATTTTTGGATGAATGAAAGTGTAGCCTTTGGAACTGTGTCCTTATTTATTTTGAAAAGGTTACTTTAAGTCCCTTAACCATGACTCGGCTATGCCACTTTTGTAGCGTATATTCAACTTGAAAAGTAGATTCCTATGCTGGGAATTAAAGGAAAAAATAGTGTGCTAGCTGTTTATTTTGTCGCGCAAATAATCTATGACAGAAGCGGGTTAGTGTGACGATCATATTTATCAACTGGAGAAGTGGCTTGTTATTTGCCAATGGAAGTACTTTTGCATTTGGAGCAAAAGAAAATAAAGATGCTACCAACAGTACTTATACTAACTGCTGCAGTCAATTAGATGCTAACTGATGGAAAATGGTCATTCAATTATTAAGTACAGTTTTAGCATAATCATCCTATAATGTACCCGCTGCTGGGTATTAGGCCTCTGGATGAGGGGCAGTGGGCGGTAATCCACCACGCGGGCCCAGTGCGGGTTGGTAGATGTCACAAGTCTTCGATTTTTTGGTCCTAGGACATGCCATTTTCCTCAAGATGTTTTTCTTCACAGTTTTGAGATCAGTGGTGATGAAAAAGTAACGCGCGTGTCAGGGTTCGAACCTATGACCTACAACGCGTAAGTCACGGCCATTACTACTGGACCACCACAGCCTTATCAATATTTATTTTTCAAATACGTATATCATGCACGTATAAACTCTTTCCCAAAAGCTTTCTATCAAAGAAAAAAAAAACGGAGCTCAAACTTCGTAGATATCTAAACAGCATCAGATTCAAGAAAAGCTGTATGATACCTACTGCATTTTCCCGCGAAATTTGAAATTTTCTTCCATTTTTTTTGCAATTTGCATGTCAGTATCAGCAAGAGAATTCTCGTAATTCGTTTCTCGTAAAATCTGGTCGCAGTTTCATCTCGGCGACAAAAAAATGTCAAAAAGTTGTCAAAAATGTAGGGAAATTAGAGGTATGTTTGACAGATTCAGACTGAGATCAGACTTTGAACGTTTTTAAAATTACGAGAATTGCCCCTCAGGTTTTATTTTGATCAAAGTATTATTCGCGTCGATAACCATTATGTTTTTACAAAATTACAATAATAAAAATCATCAATAGAACTGTCCAAGTTCAAATTGATGTCAATTCTAACCAAGAACTTGTGATGATGATTTAGAACTTGACAATGACCTGCAAAAGTTTGAATTTCGGAGATTTCGTTGGTGCTTCTCGCTTAAAAAAAAAATCTTAATACACTGTACAAATTTATACATCTCCATCAATAAGTATTGATGCCCTACAATAAAAGAAAACACGAACTCACGTCCACATATCCAATAACGATATCCATACAGTAAGTACATTCCTACATAAGTAATAAAAGTATGATATCAAAGGATTTCGAGTTCTTTATGTGACGATATATTGTGAACAGCTACTTTTTTTGTATTTCACGAATTTGGCAAATTCATAAATATTCCTATACAGTCGTCAAACTCGGTAATTCGAGGAAATATATTTGGGAAGCTGCGAGTTCATCATTTGTGACTGTTTTAACAATGGAGAGATGGAATTTAATCATTTGTATTGGTTTTTAAGTGTAATAATTTGGGAAGATTTTTTGAAGCGGAAAATTAGGTATTCGCAGTATCTATGGTAGTGGATTTACCTATCTTTGTTTCAGTAATAAGAGGAAAGTCTTTTACCCTGATTTAGCCTAACCCATAATTAAACAAAAATAAAACGACGTGTTGATTAAAAAAGACGACATTATATTATATTATATTAAAAAATAAATAATTATGATGAACAACCCTTTGAAAGTTCAACCTTGGACAAATCAAATACTAATTATAGTTTACTGGGGCAATTACGATAGTGGGTATATTCCGTTGGGTGATAATTTTTACCAAACGCAGTGGCAATTTTATATTGGCAACATTGATTAGACGCCATTTTATCGCCCGCCGCCCTTTCCCACCACTTTATATTATTTCATGTATAAACCATCTTTTTGTTTGTTTAATTATTTTATTTCTTATTTTGATTGTTGTTCTTTATTTATATCTAATCGTATGCTGCACTGGTTGACGTCATTACGTCAACGCCGGCTGTCGCTGAAAACCAGCGCTGGGGCTCTGTCTCGTATAGGGTTTTACTGGGTTTTACTATGTTGTTGTTGGGCATTACTTATGTTGAGCGATGGCCGTGGATGTGACGCATGTTTTCCCCTAACTTTTTAATGTTTTTTTTTTTGTGTTTGTGTTCTTTTTATGCGTCATGTTTGCCGCAAATAAACGTATTTTTCTTTCTTTCTTCTTTTCACTTTTGCTAATTGTGTAGCAAAAGTGAAAGGAAAGTGGAAAGGGATGCAGTGCTAGTTTTGTAACTACCAATGCGTTCGTTAGGAATATACTCACTTTTGTAATTGCCACAGTACTATACAGGATACATTTTTAACCAGTGCGCAAACTGAAACCATGAATTCAGTACATGATTCTAAAGCCCCTACGCTGAAATTTTTCGACGGTTATTTTTTTTTTTTCATTAGCTCTGCCATACATTTTGACCGCGTCGGCATTGCTCTTTTTTTTTGAAACAATAGATTTCTTTTTTTTGATAACCGACAAAATAATTCATGGTTAAAAATTTATCCTATACATCAAGTAGATAATGTAAAGACACAAAACCAATTTTAAAAAAAACACAGCGGTGTAGCCTTGCATAAGAAACTTGCACGAAATAATTAAGTGCGTACAAAAGCCTCCCTCAGAATGTAATCTAAACAAATAAAAACAAAAGCATAACATTGTAATGGAACTTGCACTGCTTTAACATGATAATCATAATTATGAATGTTTGTTAACGCCAAAACAAAACAAAAGTAAGAGAGTTACAATAAAGATATTTGCCGCGGGCTAATCCTGCTGTCTTATAAAGGTGTTGATACTGTGCGCAAGCGTAAACGGAGGCGAGAAATTCCATGAGCACATCAACTTTTAGCAAGATGATAGGTTCCGTACCTACTTTCTGTACAATAACCGCCCATTGCGTCACCCCATGTAAAATTTCTACATTTATATCTAAAATATTTATGGTCTACATAATAAAGAATATTTTATTCTATTCTATCAAGTCGGGCCGCATTCATTTATCCGGGCTACATTCAAATTGTCGTTCCTTCTAAAAATTATGACAGACATAAAAAGGATTGCACCTTACTTGAAGAAGTAGAAAAAGAAGACGCGAGGCTTTTTTTTATCTTAACGTCATTGAAAAATAGGATATGTTTTTTTTTTTCTAAAAACTCACAAAATAAATTGGTATATTATTTTTTTTTTCTTTACATAGACATCAATATGATATATAGAGATCTATTGGTAATATAAACGTTTTGAAGTAAAAAATTCACTTTTTGCATTTACGGAGCTGATAATATAGGTAATATTGGGGAGATATTTATAATCTCAGTTGGTCCCGGCTGTCATTCGTGGATCTTTGACAGTCGTTACGGGTAGTCAGAAGCCCCAAAGTCTGACAACCAGTCTTACCAAGGGATATCGTATTACCCAGTAACTGGGTTGTGGAGGTCAGATAGGCAGTCGCTCCAAATAAAATACTGGTATTCAGCTGCATCCGGTTACACTGGAAGCCGACCCCAACATACATAGTTGGGAAAAGGCTAGACACCAATAATACTTACTATACCGCTAAAAGCAAGTTACAAAAACACAGCCTTACTTTACGAATTCCATTCCACTGTGAAGGCTTTCGTAATGATTAGGTACTTCAATTATATTTTTATTACTCCGACCATAACTGAACTGATCCAGTTGTTCATTCTTAATTGATAGTAACGACAGGTAATAATCAAATGCTGTAAAATAAATGCTGATTAAATTTGTATTAGCTTTTCTGTTTGGTGACAGTCCTGTTTAAAACCGCAATGCTGTCGTGATTATATCAATAATTTAATGCTTAGGCAATAGCTGCCAAATGACTATACTGAATTAATGCATGACTGTGATGCCAATGTGCTGATAGAATTTACATATGGACACTAAATGGCTGTAACAACTGCCTGTTAATTCTGTGTTTGAACATATTCAGACTATATGAGCAGTGGTGACCCAGTGGTAACGGCCCCGACTTACGAGTTGTAGGTCGTAGGTTCGAACCCACACAGGCGCTTTACTTTGTGTAAATAATTTCATCACCACTGCTCTCAAAACGGTGAAGGAAAAGTTAGTTAGGAAACTAGGCATGGCCTAGAAACAAAAATTCGAAGACATGTGACTTCTACCAACCCGCACAGGGCCCGTGTGGTAGGTTATAGCACCAGCCGTGGGAACATTACAGGCTGATTATGCTATATCAGCGAAATAGTACAGAACACACACATACAAAAGAACAAGGTACTTCTTATCGAGGATGTGGAGATTGCATTTTCAGTTTGTATTTCCAAAACATCTACCCACATAACACTCGAACAACAAAATTTTATGGCATCTCGTAAAAAATTAAAGTACCTGCAATATTTTCACCAAACTCTACCCCATGGATAACTGTATCTATTTCTGCATGAATCTCGGAGAGCACTCCTCTCATATCGTATTCATTAGATTTCATTTGTCAGCGCCCGTTTCTTTGATGAATTATTCACGCACACGCAATTTGTTTACACTAGTCATATCCGAACTATTTCTGTTGAAGTTGGACGTAGATATATGCGCGTGATTACTCTCGCGTTAATTTATCTTGCGTCTGCGATGAAGCGTACTTCGTCCGGTTTTATAAGCTTTGTTATTGGCTGTCTCGTTTTATCTTCTGATAAATGATTTGTGTCATGACTTTGGATTGTATTCACGCTGTTTTGACTCATTGCAAATGATTCTTTTTATCCTTTTATCTTTTATTACATAACTTCACGCCTGTTATCCCCGAAAGACTCGGTAAAGGCCTTTAGTAGGTACACGCACATGTCACCAGTTATGTTTAAGTTACATGTAATAGGGGGCGAGCCTACTGTCATCAATCGGACACAAAACCAGACTTCAGGCTACTACTGAGGAATTTGTGATGAATTAACCCATTAAGACTTTGCCAGGCCTGGGAATCGAGCCCAGGATCTCATACTCAGCGGTAGCATAGAAGCTTTTATCATTACCCACATAAATGACCTCTATAAACACAGTAGACTTCAAAATCGAACAACATAATCCCGCAAAGCAAGGAAAATCCCACAAGAATCAAACACGCTTTTTCATTCCTATCTCATATTTCACTAGAATAAAACAACGTTGTGGGGGCAAGGGTACCCTTTGTGAGAACAAACAGGGTTATCCTCCGGATTTTGCGTTGAAACTTTTCAATAATCATTGAGGGAATCCTTCAATGGACATGTTCACCTTTTGTTTTAGATCCAACATGCCGTTACAAATCCCTCCCGTGTTTGAAACGTTCTGTGGTTTAGATAGTGAAATGATTTATGTCCTCAGCTTAATCTGGTAGTTTTTGAATACGATGCTTTGTCTGGGCTTTTTCCTGAAATAGATTACTGAAAATTATATTCGTCATGAATACACGGTACACGGATACACGGTGACGAATATAATTTTTCGCTAATGTGACGGAACAGAAACTTGTTTTTTTTTTATTTTTATTACTGTTTACCACTATGATATTCTGCTATTGATAATGTCCATGTGTGATAAACAAAATAATATCACTAGAACCCTTTACATAATCACAAACATGAAATAAAATAATTCAGGTAATAAAGAAAAACACTCAGTGTTAACGTCCTTGAACTATAAAACCGTATTACTGAAGCCTTAAAAAAGATATCAACAGATTCCAAACACAGGGATTTTACATATAGCCCGTATTATTTACCGTAAAAAATACATAAACATAAAATGCCTAAATACATCACGCTAAGAGAGGTTAAACAGAGGTTTTTTTACGTCGTATTTCTAGACATAAATTTTAGTAGTCTAATGTAAGAGATAAAAACAAAAAGAAAACATGTTTACCTGTTTTACATGATATAACACGACAGAGTTACGTAGAACATAAGATTTATGTACAACCATGCCTTAAAACCAACATACAGTATCGTACGATGCGCTAATAACAGCATAGTGATTTACTGATCACCCATTTGCTAACCACAGTGATAATGACAATATGGTACGGCCTACGATAGTAGATGGCTTGCGATGGGCCAGACTTATGTCCAGGATTGGACTGCTATAAGATGAATAGCTTCTGTACGCGACTTCACCCGCGTGAAATTTCTTGTTCCTCCGATCCACCCCGTTGCATCGCATTGCCTGCTCGCGTATACTTCGTTTTTTCTTACAGTTCTTTTTGACTTTTTTTCTTTTGCTCGGCTCCTTAGGGCGCTATCGCTAGCGTGATGCTAAATAGCCTTCCTCAAAAATTAGACAAACAAAAGCAAAAAAACCGAGTGGTAGTACCAGAGATTAGCGCCTTTAAACAAACAAACTCTTCGACTTTATTATTAGTATAAATGAAGATCATACAGTGTGACGGTGAAAAGCCAGTTATTAAAAGTAAAATAAAAAACAAAAGAAAATTCTGTCACATACATGAAAATTATATTCGTATACGATTAAATTTTCCAAAACACCAAGGAAACTGCTACCATTTTTCTCTCGTACAAAATGCAGAACTGTATTCAAAACTTGTTTTCCCGAAATACATATTTTCGTGTTTAACCAAAACTCCGTACTTTCCCCAAAAGAAGTACTACGCAAGCCGATGAATATGAAAACGTAAATTGGACTCAATAACATATCAAAGGACTCGTCAGTCCCGGTACCACGAAAGCCGCTCTTTTTAGCCTACCGAGCTTTATCCGGCTTTAGCACTGACAAAATATTTTCGGGACTTTTGAGGTTTTCATACATTTTAGTCTTATTTCAAACATGTGGAGTAACGTTCTAAAAGTTTGGGTATTCCCTAGAAAACGTTGCTCGTTAACGTTGATCTTGTTTGGTAACAAAATTCACTTGGAAAAATACAAACAAAGAAATATAGAATACTCTATTTTTTTTTTTTTTTTGTGGATGGGGCATCATCAAATGACCCCTCCCGCTCTGGGTGGAGCGAAAGGGAGTGTCAGACTCTTACTGACTAAAACCCACCCGTGTTCTTTCCTTAGCCCTTTATGTTCCAGGGCAGCGGTAACCCTTTCGGACGATCCCGCTACCCTATGTAACCTGTCTTAGAAGACGCTGGTGTGTGTATAGAACGATATTCATTCATTAGTACAGGCACCGACACTTTTTTCTGTAATGTTCATTTTTAGTTATAAAAGTGTTTTTGTGAATCAAGGGTTTTTTTCTAAAATAAAAAATTATTTATTTATTATGTAGACCATATAATTTTTTTTAATGAAAACGCTGCCCTACTCTAGGAATTTCTCCTGTATCGTGGGTGCGTTTACAAACATTTGAACTCACATACACAAACAGCCAGACCCGGAACAACTACTTGTAGATCATACAAATATTTGTTCCGTGCCGGAAATCGAACCCGCGACGCGCAGCGCAGTAGTCACTCGCTTAACCACTGCGCCAACCGTGCCGTCAATTACAGACAACATGACTCATGCAGAGGTATACCTATAGTACACCCACATTTCACCAGTTATGTTTAAGTACCATGTAATAGGGGGCGAGCATATTGCCATCAACCGGGCACAAATCCAGATTCCGGGAGAAATTCCAGATAGAAAAACCCCACTTTGCCCAATCCGGGGATCGAACCCAGGATCTTGAGGCGGCATCTACATCGCCACATGTGAACTACGCATTATAGTCACGTCACGCAAAATCTTGCATCGAGCAAACAGAGTTTATCGTGCAACTGTCATATACTCATATACAACGTCCCGACATCAATGATCAGGTACAGTTGCCCACCAGACACAACACCCGTCTGGTCGGAGGATCTTCCCTTTTCTATGGAGGATGAGTGAATTTTACACCCTGTTCCTCATACCTCTATAACCTCAGCAGTAGTGCTTGCGACGACTAAACCTACGCGGCAGTCTGTGCACTGAATTATTGTATTAATTTAATCCGATTCATAGGCTGCAAAATGGCACACAATAAATTTGATTGATCGACTCTATTACAAAGCAAAACCGGCTGTATTTAATTGTCATAATCGCCCACTTCAGAAGTAAGTTAAAAACAAGGCGATTGCTACAAAATAATTCCGTAGGCGTCGACAGTTAATTTTATTATGAGCTTACAATAATTAAGTTTCGACCCGTTCCGGTATTTAAACCGGTCAATTATATAAATTCGAATTTCGGATGTCATAAAACTGGGCTGGGTAATAATGAACATGCGGCGCGTACAGTAAACTATGTCGCAGTTAATATCGAGTACGCGACTTATTGGACATTGTGCTATTTGGCCGGCCGCCGTCCACGTCGACTGAATAAAGTGCAGCACACACTAGTCATCGCTCACTGTGGATTTAATTTATTGAAGCAGCCTCTCTTAGAAGGTGACATGTCTCAATAAACAACGTCCAACACCTATTTTTCTTAATAATTCATTTTCTATATTATGAGTAGGCACTGAAGTAAATCATTCTAAATTACACATTATTAGACAAGATAGTGAAGTTTTAGCTATTATATCGTAAATTTATTTAATTTCTCTAAAATCCGTAATAAAACATTAAGTTACAACCAAATTCAATTCGAAACTGAGTTATATCAAAATCTTTTATGGAAATTTCTCGGTGTCTAATGTGTCTTCATAAAATGTGAGAGTAACCTATGATAGTGTTAATATCCCGGGAAGCAAGACTTATTGGTCGTTTGCCGTTACCAGAAAATAAATGGCATAGCCGCCTAGCGCAGTGCCATGAACGTACTTGATTAGTAGTTACGCTACACACAGTGTATATTAAGATGAATTATGCTTTTAATAATTGTTTTGGCTCCATACTGCGGTTTAATAATTCTAAATTATATTACGAAACTTAGTAGGTGTACATTTGAATTACATACCGCGGGAGTAATATTTATCTCTGTGCTATAAATGTTGTAGTTTTACTGTTTGACAAAACCTCAAATGCATACAAACGAGTTTTGGCTCTGTTATTCAAAAATAGTGTAGTTTGCAAAATTAGTTCCGTGTTGGCCGTGCTGCAAAAATCGCTATTTTTTGCACGGCTTTTTTTATTTAAAATGTATTTAGGTAAAAGAAAAAGTATTGTAAATGTTGGTTGTCTCTTAAAAATTACTCTCATTACAAAACTCTTACCTAATTAGTAAAAAATCGAGATTCACAATGTTATGTTAAAAAAACTGAAACTTATCCGAGTGACCGGCCGGCTCGAACGGTCTCTATAATATTGAATAAGTTTTAATTAAAAAGCCCTCGTCCCGCCGAAGTTTGGACGCAATTAGCGGGATTGGCCCGCGAATCCTACGGATCACGGGGACCGGTTGAACACGACCGTTGTCCTTTAATCGCGGACTAAAGGTACATCCCTAGCGTGTAAATGTGCCATCTATTGATAGGTATGAATATGGAAAAATATCTGGAAATCGCAATTCATCTAAATGTACATATAAAAATAAATAATAAAATTCATTACTACTTACTTAATTTTAATAGGCGTACTACGTTTAAATATTTTTTGTAAA
Organism: Apamea anceps; assembly: GCA_951799955.1. Taxonomy (NCBI): domain Eukaryota; kingdom Metazoa; phylum Arthropoda; class Insecta; order Lepidoptera; family Noctuidae; genus Apamea; species Apamea anceps. Next base: position 13,769,740 of record OX637510.1, on the reverse strand, counting down.
ACCAAATTGTAACTAAAAACGAGACATTGCTTTTTAGGGTTCCGTAGCCAAATGGCAACGGAACCCTTATGGATTCGCCATGTCTGTCTGTCTGTTTGTCTGTCTGTCTGTCTGTCCGTCTGTATGTCACAGCCGCTTTTTTCCGAAACTATAAGAGCTATACTGTTGAAACTTGGTAAGTAGATGTATTCTGTGAACCGCATTAAGATTTTCACACAAAAATAGAAAAAAAACAATAAATTTTGGGGGTCCCCATACTTAGAACTGAAACTCAAAATTTTTTTTTTTCATCAAACCCATACGTGTGGGGTATCTATGGATAGGTCTTCAAAAATGATATTGAGGTTTCTAATATCATTTTTTTCTAAACTGAATAGTTTGCGCGAAAGACACTTCCAAAGTGGTAAAATGTGTGTCCCCCCCCCTGTAACTTCTAAAATAAGAGAATGATAAAACTAAAAAAAATATATGATGTACATTACCATATAAACTTCCACCGAAAATTAGTTTGAACGAGATCTAGTGAGTAGTTTTTTTTTGATACGTCATAAATCGTAACGTAACGGAACCCTTCATGGGCGAGTTCGACTCGCACTTGGCCGGTTTTTTAAATTTCACTCCGTAATAATCGCATACATCGTACGTGTTGTGAAAACACGTTCACAAAATTAAACCAAATTATAATTGAATATGTTGTTTTGTTAAACAAATGCGATTTAAACAAGAGGCATAGTGTTATTTTAAACTTAATTTATTTTAATTGCGCCAAAGGGTTTGACTCAGACGTTTGGAATTAATAATTCAGGCAGCACCCTCAGTTGGTCAATGCATAATAAGCAAACTTAGAACCGATGGCAGTTTCATATTAATCGGTTCGGTGCTTTCGCAAAACAATGGATCACAAACGAGGCCTGGCGCCAACAATAAGGCGTTTACAATTTTGACCGATTTCCCAGTACGAACGCAACATCGAATGTGTTTCCCGACAGGTTTAAATTTACCTAATTATCAGCATGCTCTGGTATGAATACTGTGTAAATATTTGATAAAATTATTACACCAAGGAGTTCAGCTAACAGGGTACGAGGCTTGTTAATATTAATTAATTAAGCTCATATGAAGCTAGAACATAACACGGCGTTAACTCTAGTTATTCAGTTTCTGCTAACAGCTATACCTGCGGCGGTTCTACGAGTTTTATTGTTATAGCAAGACCACCTTCGGCCATCGTTGTGTTACTGAGGTTGTTATGCTGTATAATGGACTTGTTTCTCGTTTGCTGCTGTGGTGTTCGCTTGAATGGTAATACTATTTTAAGTTTGGCTGTGAATGTTTCAGCTAATTCAGGTTAAGAATAATTGTAGCACATTTTTATGTAGGTGTTTAGCCGGTATTGGCTATGTAATAGCATAATCCGCATATAAAGTGCAACTGCTGGGACACAGGCCTCCTCGCAGTAGGCCGTAATCATTCACATGGGTCCAGTGCGGGTTGGCAGATGTCATGTTTTCAAATTTTTGGTTCTAGAACACCAGTTTGCTCACGATTTCCTTCACCGTTTTGAGAGCAGTGATGATGAAATAACTTACACATAGTAAAACGCCTGTCTGGGTTCGAACCTACTACCAACATACGACTCGTAAGTCGCGGCCATTACCACTGGACCACCACTGCTCTGCCCTATAATAATAATTTTAAAATTATTTCTTTTACCTAAACACAGAAAAATGGGACTGATATTTTACGCTCAATATTTTTTTCAGGTAATATTTGCAAGTTTTATCATCAATACAACCCTCTAGGTTCATATAATCGTATCAAAAAGTAAACTTATATTTGTTACGCTCGCGAGTCACATTTTAATAAACATGACACTAAATTGCTATATTTAAAAAAAATTAAGAATTTTTTTGTGGGCTATCTTGGCGCTAAACCAAATCCAAACCTTTATGTACGTATTGAAATCTTGCAGCAAAATCTACTAAACAACAAAAGACATCGTCAAATATTAATCGTAGATTCCTTGCTTCACAATGAAGTCCATCTGGGAGCTTACCAGGATTTCATAACAGCAGTACATCACGTGCATACCACAAATTCCTCAGTCCGTATTTCAGATTTACCTCGGTATTAGAACCAGGCATCTATTATTTGGCGCTCATTGCGAATAAGAGCTAATTACTCGCCTTCAGGCTGCTTGAATGCTGACATTCTTCAGCGGTTGTCGAGAGACTGGGATGTGAGAAAGGGTGTGCTCAGTTTTATGTTGAGCAGAGTCATTTGGCACAGAAAAGAACAGAACTACAGTATTTGTATTGCATAAAATTCATTGTACATAGATACTGTTGACCATGTTTTCGTTCGCTTGACCTGTTTAGAGGTATTGTGTAAAACTGATTTATTTTCTCTCTTTTTCACTCATTAATCTACAACACACACAAATTACATAATGTTGATAAAATACCTGTCAACTTAATACCTTGTAAATTTTTTGGAGATAATATAAAAAATATTTAAAAAAATACGTTATTTATTTATTATAAGGAACAGTTTCGTGGCTTAAATAATACGTTTTCCGTCAGTCAGTAAATCAGACCTATAAAAAGATCGGTAGTCAGTCATAATGTAAGTAGGTACCTATTCTAAAAGCTTGTCTAAAGCGTATAATTCAAAAACCCAATAAAAACGTAATTGAAGACGAAACCGATGAATTACGCTAACAACTCTAAAACCACTTCAAAAGCTCGAAACTCTTTGTTCAGACGAAATTCCCAAAGAATTTTACGCTTCCTTTATCAGAAACTGATAGGTATCTAACAACATTAACTAGCTGTTCTTTTATAGTTCTAGTTTAAATAATCATAGCGTTTATGGTTGTACTAAAATCATTGGTATGTGAAGATGTGGTTTCTAAAGTAGTCTTTATGGGCAACTGGCCTCCAGTCACCCATGACCGTTACAAACGAAAAACAGTGTGTTCTTTGTTTAAACATATCGTGGGCAGTCATTATCAGGTGCCAGTATGCTAGTTAAGTCATTATTTTGAGCCATTCGGTTGTAAGGTCTGCTGCTTATTCTATGCGTGATCTCTGAACGTTTGATAAGTTCTTCTTTAAATGCCAACCACAAGTGTAAAAAATAAAACGAGATGTAGAAAAACGTTTCCGTTTTACTTAAAACTATTTATTTAGAAATTTCGTTGTTTGTACTTCCCATGAATGTACACGTAGGTATACGTACAGTTTACAAGTGTACGAACACGCATTTGCCATCGCCTTGACACGTTCATATACAATCTTTGTGTCATCCATCATGTTGGAACCTTGAAACTTTTACTCTACTTTCAACATTTCTACGAGAACAATAGTTTTCACAGAAGAGAAAATAACCGTTAAATTGTATAATATTTTTTTATATTTCTAATAATTAATTTTCATCAATTCTAAAGATCCATTTGATATAGTGATTGAAAAGTAAAATATTTGATATAGTGATTGAAAAGTAAAATATTTGATATAGTGATTGAAAAGTAAAATATTTGATCTGACAAGTTAACGAAATCTCAAACGATCTCACGATTTCTCAAATTCATCATTCAATTAACAACAAATTTATAGAATGCTTTACTTACAACAAATATGAAAGTATTATAATTGCTAACCAATATCCATTATAGACATACCTCAATTGAACGACTTAACTTTCCCAGCAAAAATCATGCTGCATTAACAACATTAAACACGTGGCAATTTTTTTTTCTGTTTTTAAAACATTCTGCAAGTCGCTTTTCATTTGTTTCTCACATCCATGTACTTCTCCTTGCGGTCTCCTCTCGGCTCTATACCGAGGTGCTGCGTATCCCCAGCTAACATAAAGCCTTCGCAGACAAGACCTGACGGTGTGGAAAACCTTAAGCCCCTGTGGTATGTTGATGAAGATGGTCCCGTCAAATTAAGCCCGTTTAGGTTGAGGCAAGTAATGAATGTTAATTATGACATTCATAGTCCATGACTCGATTTCAATTTGCATACTCAAATATTTTTATAAGTTGGGAAGGGAGAATTTGAAGTTCGTGGAGGGATCCTTTGAATTTTCAAGTAATTATGTCTGGCTTAAGAAAATGTAACTTGAAGTTTATGTAGAAGTAGTAGGAAATATATATCGGCTGATTTTACAATAAATTAAAAAGTACGTTCACTACGTCTCTTGAGGGGTAACACTAATGCCAGTCGAGTGTCAGTTATTAAGGTAATTGCTAAGCACTTGACAACACGAAGTATTTTGACCAAAGTTATAATTAACTGCGACCACGGTGAAATTTTTAAAGTGGGACAGGAAATAATAGAGAAATGTTTGGTGTCATTATTTCTATAAGTACGAAAGGACAAAAAAAAAAGTAAAAGACAGGTTTCACCTGTTTATCATAGCACGCTATTTTGTAGAAGTTGAAGAAACGCATTGAACTACTTAAAGACTATGAACCAGAAAGCGAATTCCCGTATTTAAAAACGTTCAAAATCTAGTCGCAGTCTCATCTCGGCGACATAAAAATGTCAAAAACATGTCAAAATGAAGGGAAATTAGAGGTATTTTTGACAGATTGAGACTGAGATCAGACTGTGAACTTTCTTTTCATTACAAGAATTGCCCCTCAGTTCCAAAAACAATACTGTTGCATGAGAAGAAGAAACAATTGAAACTTACTAAACCCAGTTGCTATAAATATTAGCACAATCTAATCAAGACTTATTTTTAATCATACAAACGTAGAATTAGAAGACAGGAATGAATGTTTTAAAGCAATTAAACTAAAGCAGACCACATAAACAGATCAAGAAAGATTCTCAACCCCAGCCGAAGCTTGTAAACTTTAATAAGGGAACATGTTAAATATTTTAGCGAGTGTACCGCCGACTGGATTCAGTGAGGGTAGTGGAACTGAGCAATTTGCAGAAACGGCTAATTTCACATGTACATCACGAGCACTGGGTCATTTGGCTAAGTGTCTTAGCCATTACTCCTATAGTTGCCATGCTGGAGGTGTATTGTTTCATTGAGATTGCTCTCGAGCTCGCTGTGTGCTGGGAAATTAGTGCCTTCGGATTTGTTAGTATTTTGTTAATGATTTCTAATTAAAATGTGATATTGCTTTTATATTGCACGAGCAACCAGTCCCTGCTTCACACGGTTTTAGGATTTATTTATTATATGTATGTTAAATATTAAAGTTTTATACACTTAAATCTTTCGGAATAGATGTTCTATGCGATGGTGCTAAGCGCATCAAAGTTCGTTGCGGAGTTTAGAAGAACAACGCGGTCACACAGACAGACATGAAAATAATATAGATTATATTACGGTGTTACCGATGAACTACGTGATTCTTGGTAGAATATTACTAAAATTATTGTGCCCGTATACATTTACATGAATAAAATTATCAAAAATATATAGTATCGTTCCTATCACTACTAAGTAAAAAAGAAAATAAAGTTTCTAACGTATTATGTATTTAGACTCTCTTGAGCGTAACTGAGCAGTAAATTGTCTAGAACTCGTCGCTATGTCTTTGAAGCCAATTGCCAAACTTTTGGCGAAATTGTAGTTAATTTTCATCGTCGCGACTATATTACTTGCAAATAAGTAGACTTTGTAAGACAATACACAGTTAACTGAGCCTAATAATATTAATCTTGATATTAAGCCACATAAAGATGATGACAAAGGTTCAATATTCAAAGTACGTGTTACCAATAAACCAATGGAGCGAATTGCCAATGCCTGAATTATTTTAGTCGACTGTCTCCGCCGAAGTAGTCATAGATGAAGCCAAGTCATCTAGATTGGTATGGGTGACATGGTTTGCAAAGGTGCCTCACGCTTGTAGTACGTTTGATTGATTTCTCATGCAACACCTGCTTTAGATATAGTATAATGTATGCATCAGGGTATTGTAGTATATTTAGAAACTGCTGCTACTTATTATACATAACACATACATAATCAGCCTATAATTTTCCCACTGCTGGAAGACAGGGCTCCTCTCTGTGAGAGGGAGTGGGCCTTAATCCACCATGCGGGCCTAGTGCGGGTTGGTCACATGTCATCGATTTTTTTTGGTTCAGAGAGTAGTGGTGATGAAATAATTTACCCAAAGTAAAGCGCCTGTCTGGGTTCGAACCTACATTCGTAAGTCGCGGCTATTACCATTAAGCCACCACTGCTCTTATAATTTATCTATTATGGCAATGTTTATTTCTACCTTTCATTTTTCCATAATTGTCTTTTCGCTGTCCAAGGCTCTCCCTCTCCATTGCCATTATTTGAAATCATTTGTCCTGTCTGTATAATCAATTTGTATTACAACACAATATGCTGTAGCTTATTTGAGATGCATGAGCCTTAATCCTGACACGTCTTCGTGCAATTAATTTAGTTTTCATAGTGATGAGCTTATCGCGTCTTTCGCCATCGCATTAACGCTACCCCGTGGAGGGAACGTTAGCTTAATCCCTAGTTATTGCTAAGTCACGTTCTTTTTCTTGTAAGAGGTTAAGTTCCTTAATTTATATTTCATTTATATTTTTAGATAATGCTTTTAGGATCACAGAAGAAGGCAATTAATGAAATAGATACTTGGAAGAGGTGATGATATATAAAGAAGAATGAATTCAAAATTTTTAAAAACACTACAATATTTTTATTTTCTGCAGATTATCTTATTTCTAGACTAGCACTAAATATTAATTAACTTAAAAAACCTAAATATTAATTTTAAACAGCTTGTATTTTTAGAGATAATATGTGAAGCAACCGATCACTACAAATAGAAGAACACAAGGATTCACGATTAGAGAGGAAGCCCCAATAACAATTATTTACAATAACAAGAAAATTAACGAAGTTTACGACGAACATGAGATTGCAACTAGCAAAGCCGCTAATAAAGTGCACGCTCTTGATGAGGTTATCAAAATTGCATTACACAGCACCCAAAACACCGTGTGACAGTATTCGTGAAGCCGCGAACGTTCGCGTGTGGGCTATCAACTGAGACCCACGAATATTTAGAGGAGCTTTGAATATTGACAATGGTTGGGGATGTGAGACACAATAAGGAAGTAGAACAAATGTAGAGTAAGAATTCACTTTTATGTAACTTATTCAGAATAGGAAAGAGTTCATGGACAAAAAAAAAATATAAATAAATTTAACCGACAGACAGAGTTAATAATTTTTCCAACGCCAGATATTTTTAACCTAGAAATAATTTTGAATTTTTGACAGTTCTTCCATACAAAATCTGTCAGACGTCAATTTTTATGTTTTTTTGAGTATATAAATAAACTACGAGTATGAGTTCATTTTTTTTTGTTCTTAATTATTGATGCTGTTTTGTTTTTGACGTTAGGTACATACATACTGATATTGTTAAGTTGATTAAGTCATCGTAAAAGGAAAAAAACACAATCATCTATTTTAGTAGAAAGTTTCTCTAACCATTTGCTGTAGCGTTTTAAGTTTCTACAGCTAACTTTAAAATCGAACGAAGTTTCTCATTAACGTTCTTTCGTGCTAAATTCAAACTCATTTTATTTTTCTCCAACGAGTTTCCTAATCGATTCCTATCGAGATTGCAACTCGCATTTTTGTATTGATTTCCATTTCATTAACATTCTAAGAGCATTATATTCAACAGGCAAGGTTTAGAATCTACGGAGTCTAGACGGTGTTTTGCCGCATCTATTCTCTTGGTGTTTCTACGCAGCGTTATAATGAAACGCCTTTAAGGAAGGTGTCTTATGAATACTGACTACCCACCCCAGACTACGACTTAACTTGTCAACGCTGTAACAAATGGAGAGAGTGCGATCATCTCGCCTCAATGTTTAATTATGGCAGTCGTTAATATGACGATAATTTGTAAAATTATGTGTCTAGACGTGTTAACGGTTTCTTTTGTATCTCACGTTGGAGTGCGGTAGGAAATTGCCATTCTTTTCACGTTCTTGGAAGGGCAAAAGAGAATGATACCATCTGTTTATAAGTACAGGTCTTCAGGGAACTTTCAAAAGAAAAATATTATCTGACTTTTTCTTTACTAAAAATTAACAGCGTTGTTATCGTTTGGTGCATTCTTAAATGCAATTAAATGCGCAAATGCGATAACACTCATCATTAGTTTATTTCTATTTCTCAATTTCATCCATGCCGTTAATTAACTACTACATTCCACTTTTATTGTATATTCACTGTAATACTGTTCCACTACACAGCCGTAATGTATAACGTATTATTTATTGATTTTCGCCGGTTTTTTATTTTCGGCGCATGCGACCCTTTACTTGTCACAACAATGCCACAGAGTGCTTCTGACACTCAGGGCATAGATAGACAAGTAATGAGGTTACGTCTAGCGCGGATTAAAAATAAATAATATTTATTTTATTGCTAATATTTTACATAATATTATATCTATTTTATTATTTATTTATTACTGTGATTGCCCGTGACATCACAGCGGGCCCTATCAGAATACCAGCGCTACGACATTCATTTTTTAAATGTCGAAGCATCATGCTGAGATAGGAGCCTTTTGGCCTCGTATAGGACTTTGTTTCATTTTTTTCCTTTTGTTACTCTATTATACAATTTGTTTTATTTTTATTTGTGTGTTTAGTTTAGTTTATGATCCTGTTCAAATCGCAATAAATACTTTTTCTTTCTTTCAATTATTTTATTTTTATATTTGACATTATCGACGCGCAAACTGTAAGCATGAATTCAGCATGTGATTCTAGATCCTAGCGTAGAAAATTTTCATATCAATCAATCGAAAACAAATCTGCTGTTTCATAGATCAAAATGTTCTGAACAGCTTTTTTTGAACTGAAAACTTCTTTAGCGGCGTTTTGCACTTTTGTTGTGATGGGTAAAAAATGTTAAACACGCGTCAGGCGCGTGACTTGATCGAAAATTCGTAAGACGGAGCTCGCGTCAGGGCACGTCACCTGATCGAAAATTCGTAAGACGGAGGGAGAGTAGACCGCATTCCAAAATATCAAAAATGCAAAACGTGAATATTCAAGTTTACACTTCTGCCGGCACTCCCGGAGTGCAACCCTTTTTTTTAGAATAATGTACTAAATCCGTGATTACAGGTTGTGCATCCATATCTCTGCTACCCTGTTAAAAACAACAAAACACACATTCAAATTTTTAAAAACACTTATATTCACTTATACTTACTATTTTTGAGTGGACATCTTGAAAACTGCTGAAAATTACACGATTCAAAGAAAGGAAACCATCAACTAGTTTACTCCGAGTGGTTCAATCTACGACGTTATTTACGTCACAATATGCTATTAAACAGTTTAAGAGAGCACCAATGAAGATTGCATTCGCAATGCAAACAAATAAAGCTCTCAATAAACCTATATCCTCCTACTGCTGACGTCACATATTGCAAGTAGTGACGTCAAGATCGTTTGATGACGTCAAAGAAGCAACCATGAGGAATTCTCATCTAAATTAATGATAGAAATACCTCCCTGGTAGATTAACGCATAATGTTACATGAATTCAGATATGGGGCATAAGCGGGGCATATTACTCGTAGAATACGCTGTGTAATACAATATCTATTTAGGATAGGCGTTGATCGGAGACAATCTAGCTAGAGTATTAATTGCGTGTCATCAAGACCTTCTGTGAGTTGAAGAGGCTGGTTTAGCATTCCCAGATTAGCTACTATGGTTGTCGCGTTTCTGCATGGCAATAGCGGCCATAGAACCACTTACATTTTCCAGCATTTTTTATTTCAAAATCTGAAAATAAATTTAACGTGTCCTGAATCAGTATCCTATCGTGATCTTCGTGTTTGTCTTCCCACGGAGAGCTATTAGGGCTTTCCGCTATTTAACCATGCTAAAACGAGTCAACTTAGATAATTAGGCTAGTATTCTAAAAAAAAAAACGTTGCCCCACACTAGGAATTACTTCAGTATCGTGGGTGCGTTTACAAACATTCAAACTCACATACGTCATCTTCTGTCATCATCATCATCAATCTGAAGGCCAATACTCGTAATTTTTTTAAATAAAAAAAAGCGTTCATAATCTAGTCGTAGTCTCATCTCGGCAACAAACAAATGACAAAAGCTTGTAAAAATGTAGGGAAATTTGAGGTATTTTTGACAGATGAGACTGAGATCAGATTGTGAACGTTCTTAACATTACGAAAATTGCCCCCCTGGTCTTGCTCTTACATCGGTAAGTATTTTACTAGCAAGAAGGTTCTCTAACGATACTTTTGCCTGCTACCCTACACTCTCTATTCCGTTAAGTTCACCGATTTGCAAATTACCAATTACCAGTAATTCGACTATTTCGCACACTCCATTCATTAGAGGGTTATTTTCGAACCTCTCGGGGTGAACAACCCTTGCATGTTTAATTTATAGTTGTGGATGCAAATTTTCATTGAGCACCCCAATTTCATCCCCTATTATTTTAGTGTCGGCCGTTACGGTTCGTGTATCAGAATTATTATGTTCATCTTTTATGAACGAGATCCTGTGTTTGATCTTCTACGATATAAAAGAATATCCACTGTAATAGTAACAAAGCGTAGCGATGGATTTCTTTGAATTTGGGGCGAATTGTTATCTTTATATAGTTCAGACAGTTTTTGTGTAGGATGTATGTTTGTTTATTCAAGAAGGCTCTTGCTGTTTATTTTTAGTACCTTTTTGCAGAAATAAAATGCTTATCATTGAAGAGCCTCAAAGGCTAAAAGTATTCCAAAATAAGTTATTTCACGGTACTCTTAAGAAGGTGGCTTCTATTCCTTCTATTGCGAAACCATTGTGAGCTTTCAATCTTTTTAGTAGCTGTAGTGGTTCTATATTTTTTATTGAGTAGGTACTCTAAAAGTTATTATGTATCACAATTCCGATCCCCAAGATACAGGCGCCGAACAAAATGAAGATCGCTTAGCAGATCGATCATCAGATCGATCGATTAACAGTTACAGACCGACAATAAGTTAACTTACTCATAAGGTAATAACTATAACATCGGTTCAATACATTTATTATTATAATATACTAGCTGCGCCTCGCGGTTTCACCCGCATTCGTTTCGATCCCGTGGGAATATCGGGATAAAAAGTATCCTATATGTTAATCCTGATTATAAACCATCTGTGTGCTAAATTTCATCCAAATCCGTTCAGTAGTTTTTGCGTGAAAGAATAACAAACATCCATCCATCCATACAAAGTTTCAGCATAATCAGCCTATAACGTTCCCACTGCTGGGACACAGGCCTCCTCTCTGTGAGAGGGAGTGGGCCGTAATCCACCGTAAATAATCCGTAAACTTTCACGTTTATAATATTAGTAAGATTATAAGTTAGTTTCTATACGAATCCAAAAATCTACCATTAAAATAATTAATTTAAAACGATAACTCACGCTGAAATACAGCTCATATTACGCGCTCATATTACGAGAAACACAATAAAATTTAGTGTGACGCGTTTTCAACAAATTGTCGTGTAAATTCGATGAATTTGAATCCAGTTGGCAATTAATCCACAATTATACCACAGTGTGCCGTTTAATTAAACGTCGAAATGATTTTGGCTCGACTTTAATTTTGTTTTGTACGTATTCTATTGTCGTGTTTTCGACAAAGATTTACATTGATAGCAACCAGGTTGTAAATTACGCGCAATTAACTCAATAAAGCGACACCTCGCTGGAGTTAACCTGAAATATGAACGTATTTTGGGTATCGAACTGAATGTAGATAGACTGAAATGTTGAATTTGGATTTCCAAATTCAACATTTCAGTCAGTAATAGACTACCATATTTCCACATTTGACGTATGTTTCTTATATACTTTACTTAGGGCAAATTTTTAATAATCATATAACTTATATCTGAAGAATAAATTTGACAGTTTGACATATTTTCTATACAAAAGGCCAATATTAATTGTTTCTCAGAAAAAAATCTCTGACAAGTGAAAGACAAGTAATCATTTTAAACGAACGACAGTTTTGCCATATGCTTATGAATATTTTCTTACAGATCCTATGTCAATAAAAATCCAGTAGACTTAGTTAGGTAGACTAGATTTTCCTTGTTATGTATACTAAATCTACAAAAAAATGAAAAAAATTAACAAAATCCTCAAACACAAAACCAAACTTAAAACTCAAACAGCTTTACAAATCATTTGTATTGCCAAACATTCCAAATAAAGTAGAATCAACGGTGCAGATAAAAAATCAAGCAGCAATTTTAATTTTCAATAGGCCGCAGGCGCCGCAAACACGGCAGCCGTTGTGATACAATGTTTTATACCTTTAGAACTTCTCACTATGACTTAAGACAAGAGCGAAAGAGGGCTAAGGAAAACACGCACCGTTTGAGGCAACGGCAGACACAGAGGGCAGGATTGCGACATAGGTACACCCTGTAGTCCTCTGTGTCCCAAAACATGCAGTCACAGTGACCTCTGTACTGCCACCGATGACGCCGTGGAAGTGGCGAAGTTTTGAGCCAACAAGATTTGAAATACAGTCGTGCCAACGACACGACGAAGAAGGCTAAGGAATTTGGTCCTATTGGTGCAATTAGGTCCATTTTCACTAATACTGTCGACTTCTAAATGAATGGCACAATAAAAATGAGCTGTTAGACTTTTAACGCTCGGCTTAGCTCCGAAAGTTGACAATCCAACAGTGCGCTTTTATTTTGGCATGCATGTAGTCGTAGACTTTTCTTATTGTTAGTGAAAACCGACATTAAACAGAGATTTTTTTGGCATGTCTCAAAAATAGGTTGCTTTAAAGTATAGCGCTACAAGGTTCTTTTGGCGCATTACCAAAATCGGAACTGACGATGCCATCTTGTTTTTTAAATACATTTCAAGTGACATTTCACAATACAATTGCACCAACGTTTATAGCTTCTTTTTTCGGGGAATAAAAGGTACAAATTCCAGAATTTATGTTTATAATAAACATCCAAACCCACTATCGCTATTAAGTTAATAAAATCGCTGCATCTCATGGCCTGAACCAAAACTTTACGAATCAAAACTCAACGTTACAATATTACGCGATCCAAAACTGACTTTATTTCAACCTTTTTTAAGCTTTTTTCCTTTATGTACTTAGCTACCCCACACCTGTTTGCTTCAGGGCATTGCCCTTTTATATTTTGTTAGGTAATATAGCGGTAAATGGAGGTTTATATGCGAATCAAAGCACCCGTTTCGGTTGGTTTAGGGTTCCATAGGCGCAAATAAAAAAATGAAAGCCCCTCAAAACAATGCAATTTGTTATCAGCTAATTGCTAAGATTTAAAACGTCTTTTTTCATTTATTATTTTGAATGTTGTTTTGAGTGTTTGTTTCTTTGTTATTTCTTATGTGTTTCAATCATGTTCTGTAAACTCTTGAAAAATCTTTTAAACGTAAAAACTTCCGTATGATTATACAGGGTGGCAGGGACATCGATGCGCAAACTGTAACCATGGATTAAGCACATGATACTAAGGCCCATAGCGTAGAAAAAAAAAAAAGTGCAATACCTACGCGGTCAAAATGTATGGAACAGCAATTTTTTTTTTTAATAGCCGACGAAAAATTTCGACGCCATGGGGTCTAAACTCATGTGCTGAATCCATGGTTACAGTTTGCGCGTCGATGTCCCTGCCACCCTGTATAGCTCAACATACGTAAGTATTAGTCAGACACGATTGCCTTGTTTCCCTTATAAGTTAGGCAAAGGTGTACTCACACTTTGCCAATTATGTTTAAGTCCCTTATACCTAATAGGGGGCGAGCCTATTGCCGTCAACTGAGCCTGAAACCAGACTCCGGGATGTTACTGAGAAATTCCAGACGGAAAATCCCAATATCACTGAATCGGGAATCGAACTCAGGAACTCTCTCATCAGTAGCACTGGCGACCACTGGACAAACGAGGCAGATATAGGTACATTTTTATTAAAAATTCTTCTCCATAGGTACCTACTAGACTTTGGGATTGGCAACTAGCTTCATCTTCCTGACTGACTGACCCCTTGACAATTCAAAAGTGGCTCTAATTGCTTTATTTGAAATAAACGCTTTGAGTTTGAAATCTTTTTTAAATACCAATCCTACTAATATTATAAACATGAAAGTTTGTATGGATGGATGGATGGATGTTTGTTACTCTTTCACGCAAAAACTATTAAACGGATTTGGATGAGAATTGATACACAGATAGTTTATAACCACTTTTTATCCCGATATTCCCACGGGATCGAAACTTAAGCGGGTGAAAGCGCGGGACGCAGCTATGGGTTATAAATAACACAGAACCCTAAAAACGAATACAAACTTTGAACAGAAACGTGAAAAAAATCTGCTGCTCTTTTATTATGTTATATTTTTTTTATTTTATTTTGAAAGGCCTTCAATTTCACCCTTAATGTTATTCTGATTAACCTAAACAAACTTAATATTCTACGTTGCAATATTTTTTTATTTCTTTCTGCGTTTACTTTTTTATTGTGTGAACGATAAAATTGAGAGAAACATAGAGTATGAACGTTGTATTTTTGCAATTTGATTTTATAATAAATTATATTAAACTTATATTAAATTTAAACCATCATAAAATATCCTTTACGAGGTCTTGTAGGTAATGATGTCTTTAAATAATTTATTTCTCTTGCTTTTATATTTTTTACCGTTACCAAAAAAGTAGGCTTAAACAGTAAGCACTCCAACATTACCTATTAATGCAATTTTAACATTTTTTCAGGCAAAACAAAAGAAAATAATTTCCACGTCACGTAGGGACAGCACGTGTCTTCCATTTCTAATTTATGATTTATAAAGCATTAACCTAAAAGCTTCGTGAAAGTCGGTTCAAGAGTTACAAAATTGTACACCAGGGATTCGAAGGGAATTGTGTGAATCCCTCTATTCCACGGATGCGTTTTTTAGAGCGTGTGTAAATAAAAAAGAATTTATTATTTAATTTTCAGAATTTATTTGCTCGAATTTTCGGGCCTTTTTTAGTGGCGATATGGGAATGCGGGATAAAGTATTCCCAGTTTTGTGGAATATTGCTTTATTTTTGTGTGAAAATTGTATAAGTTTCAAAACATAGACTAACGAAGCAATTAGGTCTGAGAAAAATATTTTAAGGTGCTCTACGACCACGAGCCGCCATTGAGCTTTTCAGTTCAGAAAGTAACCAGCAGAAAAGACTGTTCAGCTCACTGCAACTAAAAAGAATCAGAAAATAACTTAGGAAACCTAGTTTAACCAAAGAAAAAGAAGAAAAAAATAAAGAGGCCGGTGAAATGCTGGTTTCTTGTTCACTAGTGAAATATAAGCTGTGCATATTGATGATAATGACGACGATATTTAGTATGCAAACAGAAAAACCATCCCGCACTGGGCCCGCGTGGTGGTATACAGGCCACTCCCTCTCACAGAGAGGAGGCCTGTGTGCCAGCAGTGGGAACAATATAGGCTGAATATGCAAACAGAAAAACAATACAGAACTAAACAGCAAACAAACTGAAACTTTTAATATTAAACTCATCTGAAGGCAATTTCAAAACTTTGCTGCATTATTTCCTCTTCAGATACTCAATTCACAATATCTACTTGTGAATAATAGGAGAGAAAATTAAAGTTTGCCTACCGCCCGCCGTCTGTGAGCCTCCGCGCGCCGCCAAAGACTTCCATATAAATCGTTTATCATTAAAATTAATTTGACTCCATGTTCGCTAAACGCTCTTTATTCATTTCCTTCTCGTAATTAAGCAATCTGTTTACAATGAAGCAATTAATTGGTATTTCCATTGTTTGAATTTTCTCGAGTGTTTTAACCCATCCACTGGAATTGGCATTTGAAATTGAAACTGTTAATTTGGCTGCGATGTTGTTTTATTTTTTGTATTTGTTACTTAATTGAAATTTATAGTATCGTCTTTGAACGTGAAAACAGATGGACTTTAACCATGGATGACAAGAAACCAACCAGTCCAAACGGCAGCAGGGTGTGGATATGGAACTGTGTCACAAACAATGCTCCACCTCCTTTCCTGCCCTTTGTGCCCAAAAACATGCAGCAAAAGTGAACTCTGCGCTGCAACCTATAACGCCGTAAAAGTGCAAAGTTTTGGGCCAACAAAGTTTAAGTAACTGGTACGAACCAGCGACATGAAGAAGAAGACCGTGGATGGCGACATCCAAAACCAACCATCCAAAATTATACCGTCAAGGCATTTGTAACAATTAAGTTAGTTACATGAAGCTACGTTCTTAAAATCAATATCATTGTTTTTTCTTTAAAAACGTTGCCTCCCAGACTGAAGATGTAGGACGCGCGCGATGAAAACATTATAAATGTTTTTGATACTACGTCAACTTTGGCAATTTTCCGGGAAAACGCTAAGTTCGCAGGAAACAAACGTCTAACGGTCTTTCTTTTCTGAAACAAAAGATAATATTTAGGTAGAAGTAAGTGGCAGTGGAGTGTTTTGGGATTCGCTTAACGGTTTATTTTCCATGACAGTACCTACGTCAATTTGCAGTGTTATAGTCATTAATAACAACTGTCAAATAACAGTTGTTATTTTAAATTCATGCAGTTAGTTAGAAAAGGAAAACAAAACACATCATCTTAAATACACGCCGCACGATGCATTTACTCGGCTTTGGCCCATAAATTTAGCTAAAACCAGACTAAGAGCTGAGATAAAAAAAACCGGCCAAGTGCGAGTCGGACTCGCCCATGAAGGGTTCCGTTACGTTACGATTTATGACGTATTAAAAAAAAACTAATCACTAGATCTCGTTCAAACCAATTTTCGGTGGAAGTTTATATGGTAATGTACATCATATATTTTTTTTAGTTTTATCATTCTCTTATTTTAGAAGTTACAGGGGGGGGACACACATTTTACCACTTTGGAAGTGTCTCTCGCGCAAACTATTCAGTTTAGAAAAAAATTATATTAGAAACCTCAATATCATTGTTGAAGACCTATCCATAGATACCCCACACGTAAGGGTTTGAAGAAAAAAAAAATTTTGAGTTTCAGTTCTAAGTATGGGGACCCCCAAAATTTATTGTTTTTTTTTTCTATTTTTGTGTGAAAATCTTAATGCGGTTCACAGAATACATCTACTTACGAAGTTTCAACAGTATAGCTCTTATAGTTTCGGAAAAAAGCGGCTGTGACATACGGACGGACAGACAGACAGACAGACAGACATGACGAATCCATTAGGGTTCCGTTGCCATTTGGCTACGGAACCCTAAAAACACCCAAAATAATAATTTATTTCAGACTTTTTGCCCGTAGATTTGTTAGTAACATTCCTTAGCAGCTTTAAACAGAGAGAAGTGGAAAGGTAGCTTTTGTCTTGTAGTGAGACATCACAGGCTTTTAATAATAATAATTGTTAGGAACAATGTTGAAAAAACTTAAATAAACGGCCATTTCCCTGACTTCACTATTATGAAAGAAAGTGCTTCCGTTTTCTTATCTTATTCTACAGTACGTGTAGGTACCTATCTATCTCCTCTATCAGTATCTATGTCAGCGTATACCCAGTAGATCCCTATTAACCTCTTTTTTTTAAACTCACGCCGAAAATAAGGTGGAAATAAAATTGTTTATTCAACGCCCTACCCGCCTGGCCAATTTTTCCGTAGAATGACTGCGGTTGCATGTTACTTGGCCATTTATAAAAAGCTGGGTGAGAGCCCTTAATAGACTGACGACAGTTAAATGTCACCGAGCGTTTATTTGCTTACTTTTGCCGCACTATTTTCACGTAATTTTAGTATTGAGAGACGACTATAATTTTTGTTATTGACTGTACCTTGCTTGGCATTGGAGTATTTTTGTTGGGCTGGTAATGGAATAGTTTGAGTGGTGGTCTGGTTATATAATATTATTTTTCTAGACGGTCTTTTGTACCTACAGCTGCTACATTGAAGCAAATTAAAACTGAAGCCTTTACTTCAAAGAGATGTCAGCACAAGTGACGGGGCCCGATAGGGCCGAAGCCTGCCAGGGTAGCGGGATCGTCCGAAAGGGTTACCGCTGCCCTGGAACATAAAGGGCTAAGGAAGGAACACGGGTGGGTTTTAGGCAGTAAGAGTCTGACACTCCCTCCGCTCCACCCAGAGCGGGAGGGGTCATTTGATGATTTCCCATCTTCAAAAGAAAAAAAAAAGCCTTTACTTCGTTATTTTGTTACAAAGTTTTTTTTTTTAACCATAAAGCACCACAATTTGTATTAAAACACTTCAATGGTCACTAACGTATATTTTATAGAATACTAGCTTTTGCCTAAGGCTTCGCCCGCGTGGATGTCGGAGATTATCGCATATACTGGGGCCATAATAGCCTATGTCCTTCCCCAGGATATCATGTATCTCTTTACCATATATTACCAAAATCCGTTCAGTGGTATAACCATTAAAAGGTAACTTACAGACAGAGTTACTTTCGAATTTATAATACTAAGGCCTGATTTTTCAATCGACACATAATTTATCCGAGGAATAAAATTGCCTTTTTTCATACGTTGCCCCACACTTGGAATTTCTCCTATATCGTGGGTGCGTTTACAAACATTTAAACTCACATACACAAACAGCCAGACCCGGAACAACTACTTATAGGCCATACAAATATTGGTTCCGTGCGGGAATCGAACCCGCGACACGCAGCGCAGCAGTCAATCGCTTAACCACTGCACCAACCATGCCATCAAATTTGACAGTTCTTCCACGTCAATTTTATTCCACGAATAAAAATTATCTGTCGATTGAAAAATCAGCGCTTAGACTTAACCGAAAAAAAACAGTTTTTTTTTTTTTCAAACTGTATAATGTATTTTCTCCCCACAACAATACCAATATTTTCATTCCCATTAAAAGACAACCCACACTTGAAAACTTAAACTGGGTAAACCGAGTCACGGATTCGCGTGCCAATGTTTAATCCAGTGCGTTTCTGCGTCATATAAACCATACCTACCGTCGGTCGAAACACCAATTAGCGTGATCTACGACCATCGCGCTCATATTAAGTATTTATAAATTACCTTCAGTTTAATAAAATGCCCCAAAGTGTTATTATTAATGAAGTGAAAATGTACGCCGCTTAATCATTCACGCTGTAATCGTTTGTTTTTTTAACTACTTTATTTTGTGGGTTGGTAAATAAGTTTATTGTTTTATGCTGATCTGGGGGGAAAGTGTTTCCATGATATCATATGTTTATAATGCCTCCCACATACGTTGTTGCTTTTAAATTAAGCTTTTCCGGTGGTGAAATAGAAGAAAAATATCTAATAATAATGTCAGCATTATTATTCTGACATTATTGAATAGGCTCCCGGAAAATGTTGTGACGGCTCCCACACTGAACTGCTTCAAGAATCGACTGGACAGATTAAATATCTCCGAGCTATATGATACACACGCATCAGCTAATCAGCTGCTAGTGTGTCTAACTGAATAATAATAATTATTATTTTTATACATATTGTCTAGTTCATATATTAATGCATGCAGTGAGATGTAAAAACAGTCGCAAATAAATCATCATTGAGTAAAGACGTTTGTTATTTTTTCTAAAACACCGTTCCAATATTACAAGAAAGTGAACCTTAAGCATATAAACATATGGTCGAAATCGAACCGGATTAATTAGTAAAAGGAACGGCTTGCAGACTCGGTGCGCGAATACAATAGAGGATCGCATTCCTTAGATAAGGATTGAAGTTGTTTACAAGTAATTAGTGTGTGAAGACTACTTATAAAAACTTTTAATAAAAAGGTGGTTAAGACATTAAAACGTATTGAACGTGTTTGTGCGAATAATACTACGTGGACTATTTATTTAAATTCTGCAAAATGGCGTCACCAACTCCAGAACAATCTAAATGTTTATCTACGTTAGAAGATGTGGCTAGTATGATACAGAAAGCGCAAGTTAACATAAAAAAGTGTCCGAAACAGCGATTAACAGCAGGTTACGTTAAAGCGAGAATAAAAACCATTGAGGAGTATTGGGATTCGTTCAAACAAACGCATAGCAGCCTTATGAAGTGTACACCACGAGAACAGCGGGGCGTGTTGCCTTACTTTCTTAATGAAGAATATTTTACGTACGAAGAAATGTATCTCTGTTTACAAGCGGATTTAACCGATCTCCTAACAAACATGGAGTCACAACAGAGATTATTAGAAGCGTCCAACATGTCTACTTCATCACACGATGGCCAGCTACCGTTTGCTAAGCTACCAAGAATACAGCTACCTACCTTTTCGGGCAGATATGAAGAATGGCCTACGTATAAAGATATATTTACAGCACTCGTACATAACACTTCTATTAGCGATGTGCGTAAGTTGCATTATTTAAAGACTAGTGTTGCCGGAGAGGCCGAGATGTTATTACGACATATTCAAATTACGGAAAGTAATTATGTAACAGCATGGGAATTACTTCAAGGACGTTTCGGTAGCAAAAAGATGATTGTGTCGTCAGTTTTAAAGAAATTTTGCTGTCAGAAAAGGATAAGCAACCCGTCAGCTACACAAATTAAAGCTTTGCTCGATAATTCTGTAGAATGCATCAACAGTCTGAATAACATGAAAATAAACACCGCCACTTGGGATCCTATCCTAGTATTTATTGTGGCGCAGAAATTGGATTCAGAGACGTTAAAGTGTTGGGAAGAGGAAGCTTACAAGGAGAATAGCGATGAGTTGTCTACGTGGGAGGCGTTGAAAAGGTTCCTCGAGTCTAAGTTTCGTACGCTCGAGCTAATTGCTCCCATCACCACTACAGTTGCAAAAGAGAAGACACAAGGTCACAAAACGTATCATGTCGTAGCAAAGGATACTGAGAACGATAAAGGTGACTCTGCGCCCACTAATAGCAGTTCTTCACCTTGTTGTGTATATTGCAAGGGTGACCATTACATCTTTAGTTGTAAAGAATTCGCAAAACAAACTGTGCAACAACGACGGGAATTTGTGAAAAACAAAAACCTTTGCTTCAACTGCCTAGTACCGAATCACATAGTCTACAAATGTAAACAAAAGCGGAAATGCCGAGTCTGCGGAAGAAAACATCATTCTCTCTTACATGAAGTAAAAGAAACAACACAAGAGAGTGACACACAAGAGAGTAACAAACAAGAAGAACTAACAGAGAAGGTGACAAACGCACATTTCTCTAAAGAACAACCTGGTCGTCAAGTGTTATTGGCAACAGCACAAGTACATGTTACATCAAGCGACGGCGAAACACATGTACTTCGGGCATTGATTGACCAAGGTTCAGAGGCTTCATTTGTATCTTCAAGAGTAGTCGAACTCTTGAGATTGAAGAGAACAAGCATCAACGGTGTAGTCTCAGGGGTGGGAGAAGGAAACCTGGTTCCAATAAAACATGTAGTTGACCTGTCAGTTACATCGCAATATAATAAGGAAGTTATTCAAGTGAAGGCTTATGTTTTGAAATCACTATCTGCTAGATTACCTTCAAAACACATCACGATGAACTGGCCAGAACTCAAAAAACTACTATTGGCTGATCCTACGTATAACACACCGGGTAAAATTGATATCTTACTCGGTGCAGACATCTTTTGCAAAATTATAGAAGTTGGTTTAGTAAGATGTACTGATGGCATAGTGGCTCAGAAAACACGTTTTGGGTGGATCCTTTCAGGTCAAAGGGAACAAAAATTTACTAGCGACGAACACAAAATAACAACACTACATGTGACAAGTATGGTATCAGAAGACAATGATTTATTAAGAAAATTCTGGGAAATCGAAACAAGTGTATACAAGAAAAGACAACTACTTACAAAAGAAGAAGAGATGTGTGAAGAAATTTACAAAAATACAACTAAAAGAGTGAACGGAAAATACACAGTGCACTTACCTTTGCGCCAAGGAATAGAAGAGACACTGAAATTATGTGGAGATACAAAACAACAAGCCATTTATAGATTCAAACAATTGGAGAAGAAATTACAAAAATCTCAGAGTTTAAAGTCAGATTATTCTAAAGTGATACATGAGTATATGGAAATGGGTCATTTGAAAATATCTGACCCAAATGATGACAACAAATCGGTCTATCTTCCTCACCACGCTGTAATACGCGAAGATAAGGACACGACGAAGGTTCGAGTAGTTTACGACGCGTCTGCTAAGGGTACTAAAGGTCATTCATTGAACGACACCATGATGATTGGACCTGTATTGCAACCTGATTTACGAAGCTTAATTATCACATGGCGAACACATAGAATATGTGTAGTGGGAGACATAATTAAGATGTATAGAATGATTGATATGACATCAGAACACACGAATTTACAACGCATAGTCTGGCGAGATAACCCTGATAAAAAACTAGAAAGCTTCAACTTGATGACTGTAACTTTTGGTACAGCTGCAGCACCCTATTTAGCTGTACGAACGTTACAACAACTCGCCGATGATGAAGCACTTGAGTATCCTAATATAGCACCTATAATTAAAAATTCATTTTATATGGATGATTTGATGTCGGGAAGTGAAAATGAAGAAAAAACAAAGAAAATGTGTGAGGAAATAAAGTTGATACTAAGTAAAGGGAATTTTAAAATGCAAAAGTGGTCTAGTAATTCGGAAGAAGTTTTAAAGTATTTACAAGAGAGAGATAGTACAAACAGTACGAAGGATGGAATAGAGATAAAGCTAGATAAAGTTATAAAAATTCTGGGATTGACATGGGATAGGAAGGATGATACATTTAAATTCACAATTAACTTACCTGAAGTTCGTTGTCCCGTAACGAAAAGATCTATTCTATCTGATGTAGCAAGGCTGTTTGACCCATTTGGATGGCTGTCACCAGTGATCATCAACGCTAAGGTTTTTATACAAAAAATGTGGCTAAGCAGCTTGGGATGGGATGACGAACTGCCGTCAGAATTGATAGATGAGTGGATGAGATATAGACAAGAACTAATACACCTTCAAAACATCACAATACCACGCTGGTTTAAAACTACACCGATAAATTATACAACCATTGAATTGCATGGGTTTGCAGATGCATCTACGCACGCATATGCTGCTGTTACTTATCTAAAGATTATTGAAGAGGATACAGTACATATCACAATCATCGCATCTCGAACCAAGGTTGCGCCGTTGAAGCAAATCTCAATTCCTAAATTGGAATTATGCGCCGCAGCATTACTAGCAGAATTAATCAATGATCTGGTAGACCTGTTGAAAATACCTAAAACCAAAATCTTTGCGTGGACTGATTCAATGGTCGTGATGTCATGGTTGCAATCTCAACCAAGTCGTTGGCGTACATTTGTTGCGAACCGAGTGGCAGATATAACACGGGTACTAGACAATGACCGATGGAGACACGTGCAGTCTACCGATAACCCAGCCGATATCGCTACAAGAGGCGTGAAAGCAAGCGATCTGGCTTCTTTTGACTTATGGTGGACTGGGCCGGTATGGTTAAAACATATAAATCTTGATCTACAAACATATGAAATCCCTCAAACTAAATTAGAATTAAAGGGTTCATCATTTCACACAAATTTAGAAGTCAAACCAATCTGGGAACGTTTTGCCTCAATTTCAAGAATGAAAAGAATATTAGCTTACTGCAGAAGGTTTACAAAAAGAGAAAAAGAAACAAAGGAAATATATTTAACAGTTAATGAGCTAGACAAAGTATTAGAATTATGTATAAAGTATTATCAAGACTTAGTTTATCAGAAGGACATTGATGATTTACAGAAGCATGGAAGCGTGAAGAAAAGAAGTTCTCTTATCACACTCGCCCCTTTTTTAGATAAAAACGGGATAATAAGAGTGGGTGGAAGGTTGGAAAATGCCTCCTGCATAGCTGAAATTACAAAACACCCGATTGTAATACCATGTAATCAGCATATAACTAAGTTATTAGTTCAAGAAGCTCATCTTAGAACATTACATGGTGGGATACAAGCGATGATGGCTTTTGTGAGAACAAGATACTGGGTGATAGGTTTGAAGTCTGCCGTAAGAAAATGTATTCACAACTGTAAGACCTGCATTTTGGATAAAGCGAAGGTAAAAACCCAGTTCATGGGTCAGTTGCCTGCCGTACGAGTCAATCAACATCGGCCATTTATGAATAGTGGGGTTGATTACGCTGGACCGGTATTGATAAGGACTTCGAAGGGTCGCGGACACCATGCAACAAAGGGCTATATCTGTTTATTTATATGTATGGCCACTCGCGCGATCCATCTAGAAGCGGTCACAGACCTAACATCACAAGCATTTATAGCCGCATTTCGGAGGTTTGTGGCGCGCCGAGGTCACTGTTCGAACTTATGGAGCGACAACGGCACTAATTTCGTTGGCGCCGCCAAGGAATTGAAGGACATGTTCCGGAAGGGAAAGAATAATATCGCGAAGGAAGCGGCTGAACTTCTAGCTAACGATAACACAATATGGCACTTCATACCACCACGGATGCCCACATGTGGAGGGCTATGGGAGGCTGGAGTTCAGTCTGCTAAAAGACACCTCTACAGGATTAATAAGGATACAAAACTGACCTACGAGGAGATTTCTACGCTCTTAGCACAAATTGAGGCGTGTCTCAACTCTCGACCCCTTTATCAAATAGACAATACTATGATGCCACTTACTCCGGGGCATTTTTTAGTTGGTGAGCCCTTGATTTCGGTTCCGGATACATGCTACGAGTACCAACCTATCAGTCTTTTAACTAGGTGGCAAATTATTCAGAGAATGACTCAAGATTTCTGGCATAGATGGCGTACAGAGTATCTTAACACACTCCAACAAAGATACAAGTGGCAAGTGAAGGTTCCAGAGCCTGCTATTGGAGATGTCGTTATTATTAAGGAAGATAATCTGCCCCCTACGAAATGGTTGTTGGGAAGGGTGAAACAAATACATCCTGGACAGGACAATCTCGTAAGAGTGGTAACAGTCCAAACTATGGGGAACAAGGAGTTAAAAAGGCCGCTATACAAATTGATACCGCTTCCTAAAGAACCAATAAGTCAGTGAGCTATGGTGGGCGGTTAATGAATGATTAATGAAGTGTTTTTTGAAGTGTAGTGATATAATCAAATGTGTAACTTAAAATATTTACAGTCCATTTATTGTTCGACTTGCATGATTTTTGAGTGTTATTGTTAGTATACAAATAAGTATAGATTAAAAACGAATGTTTTGGTGGGCGGTATGTCTAGTTCATATATTAATGCATGCAGTGAGATGTAAAAACAGTCGCAAATAAATCATCATTGAGTAAAGACGTTTGTTATTTTTTCTAAAACACCGTTCCAATATTACAAGAAAGTGAACCTTAAGCATATAAACACATATAAAGGGTGGCACGGACATCGGACGCGTAACCTGTTACCATGGATTCAGTACATGATTGAACAACATCTGCTGTTTCATACAAAAGTGCAATACCTTCGTGGTAAAAATGTATGGAACAGCGAATTTTTTTTTAAATAACCGTCGGAAGTTTTCTACGTCGTGAGGTTCAGGATCATGTACTGAATCCATGGTAACAGGTTGCGCATCGATGTCCCTGTCACGATGGCTTATGATAGATATTATACTAGATATTGTGCTATCATCACCATAGTTATATTCCATCTTGGTGTACGTAAAAAAATATCCTATTAACCTAGTCATATACACGTACAGAAGGCCTGTGTCCCAGCAGCGGGAACATTATAGGCTGATTTAGGCTTTGGAAATATTGCTCGCCACGCTTCGCTCACTCGGCTCGCACGCGGTTGATTACAGTTCTAACTTAACCCATTTAGTCGGGGTGCACTGGTTTAGTTACTGCGACTAATTCGGTTCACACGTGATTGGTTACAGTTCCAACCTAAAGTATTATTTATTGAATATCATTCAGGCCGTTAGTTGAACGGCCGACGTTTAGTTAAAAGGCTAGGCGGTTAACTAGATGGCTTATTAAACCAGTTGGCTGCAACATATACACGTACAGAAAACTTTTAGTTCATGTAATTTCAGTTACATCTTATTTGTGTCGTCTTAGGAATTTTCTTTTGTAGGCTTCTAAGGATACCTAAGTAAAAAAGCCTCTTGAACTTTTATTCAGTTTATTCCTTTATTTCTCATTTACTACTCTCATTCTAATAATTTTATATTTCATGAAGACTTTCTTCTCACTAGAGGCTCTTTGAGGAAAGTATTTGAAGAACTGTAGAAGTTCAGTTGATGAAATTTCTGTTGGGCTTGCCTTCGCACATTCCATAACTAGGTTATAAAAACGACCGTTTTTTACGGTAAAAACGTTAATTAAGTAGGCATATTATAAACTCGGATTCTGTTATGTTTTTAATTAAATTTTTCGTTGATAATAATATTCATTTTGTTTTTGTATTTATAACGAAGTTTTGTATTTTTCTGTTGGAACTATAAAATTTGATAATACAAAAGTTTTGATATGGATATATTTTGTATTCAATTATGCTTTAAGTTTTTTCTTTTGTTAATGTATCATTTTAAAAATTGATATTTAGCAATGATTATTTCCAGTTCCGATATTTATTTAACTACTTAATTAAATGACGAAGAAACCGACATGACCTAATCAAATCAAATCAAATTATTTATTTGCTAGAATGCAGGTATACAAATAAGGTCGTGAAGAATTCAAGTTGAGCTATACATTCTGCCCAAGATTCGAAATGCAAAATTTAAATGAATCAATACGATGCTATAATAAAAATAAGAACTTTAAACACAATTTTATCAGATATAAATTAACAGTTCAATATAATTTAAATCAATTCAGTCAAAATGCAAATAATAAATACATAATAGCCAAAATAAGATCCAAATGTCAAAATAAAATAAAAATGTCAAAATACAATTAAAATGTTAAAATCCAATTCAAATTTCAAAATATAATTCCAATGTTAAAATTCTATTCAAATGTCAAAATACTATTAAAAGCTCAAAATACAATTAAAATATCAAACAAAATACAATAGAAAAAGTCATTTTAGTCGATATAATTAAAATGTTCAAAATTGAATTTCTTTAATTAACAAAATTTCAATATCTATAATAATCGGTCATTTAGAAAATCATTAATTTTCCACTAGAAAAGCCTTAAGTTAGCATTTTTGAAATATTCCGATAATTTATTAAATATGATTGTTGCCATACAAATGACACTTTTCCTTGGTAGTGCAGTTTTATAGCCACCGACATTTATAAGGTTTTTATATTAGCTTTTCACGGGGCACTTTCTGGTGTCCGAGACCTTAGTGAATAATTTCATATTTGTTTTAACAAATATTGCCATTTCCATAATAAATAATGAGGCAAATGGAAGAATTTTAAGAGACTTAAACAAAGGTTTGCAACTATCTGTGGGTTTAAGACCGCATATTGCTCTTACACGGAGTTTCTGAGCTTTAAACACCTTATCTCTTAGGCTACAGTCACCCCAAAAATATATTCCAATCTTCAAGACCGAGGCGATCAAACCATGGTAAGCTATTAAAGCAGTCTTTGTGTTAACTTTTGCACAAAGACTGACACTGCAGCATTATCAGTGTGTCCTATGGGGACATATGCTACAGTGCTGAGCTTTTTGCACACTTCTTTGGCTTGGGGTTTGGGGCCCTAGAACCAAAAATTCGAAGACACGTGACACCGACAAACCAGTACTGGGCCCGCTTGGTGGATTATGACCCACTCCCTCTCGTAGATAGGAGGCCTATGTCCCAGCAGTGGGAACATTATAGGCTGATTATGCTAATTGAATGACTAGACGTTATGTGTAAATACTTAAAGTATTCAGCAGTACCTATGTGGTAAGTGTGATAACTTATTACACAAGGGCCTACTTAATTACTTAATGGGACTGGTCATAACACCGATGCTTAGTACCTACAGACACCAGCAGTTCAAGCTACCCGAAACTACCAAATTTTCCCAATCAACCTTGTACCTTAATGCTTTAGCAATAAAGTTGAAAATATGTTAAATAAATTTTACAGATTGTAGTAGCTTGATGTGTCTGTACCGAAACTGAACTTTTAACTTTCTACTCCTTTTTCGAGCACCTAAATAAATATATTAAAGAAATAAAATAAAGATATACGCCCAGTAAATTAAAGATACGTACATTTTAATGATTTTATTTCACTAGTTAAAACTTAACTAAGTGTATCAAAGGTTAAGTCAAAACTTAACAGTTAGGTGTCGTGATTTATCGCTGGAAGCCACTTCCTGTCCTTAACTTTTATGTTTGATAAACATCAAATGCGCCTGTAGAACTGTCTTGGTTTTTAATGCTGACCGTATCTTAGAAAGGTGTGGTTTAAGTTATAAGATCAACGCGACGATCACTCTCTTGGCGAGAATTTTCTGCTCCTGCTATTTGTCATGGTATAGAAGATACTTTTTAGGACAGTATTTATATTTTTGTCGTAAACTAAAATAAGAGGTTTATTTATAAACGGTTCTTAAAATTAAGTAATGATAAACGTCTGCTTAACCATACATATTTTGACGTTTAAATGTCTCCTAATTTTAAACAACGATTATGAAATATAATGAAATCGAAACAGTCTTATTACAAAACAAGATCTAACTTTAGACCGAGACTTAAACTTTGAGCCGGTTTTTGTATTTCGACCTTTATTCCGACTTAGGTAAAGTTTTTAATACAAAACTGACAACTTATATCCAGACTAAGCTCTCATTTTTGTATAAAAAAATTGTGATTCGATTACGGGTAGATTTTTATTTAAAAATCTGTCTCGATAATTTAAATCATGCGATAGAACTTGCGATAAATCAAAATACGATGTGCAGCGGATATCAATGAGGTGCAGTAACTGTTACATAAACATAATAAATTTGAATTTCCCAAATCTAAACTCTTGAACAAAATCGTGTAGCTATTGTCTTAGATAGTGCAAAATAAGTTATAACTTCATTCTGTATTAAATTGAAACCCGTAAAAAATGTTATCAAAGAAAATATGATTTGACGGTTTGACAATTAACGCATTTATATTTTTAGTTTTGTATAAACATATGCTTACATTAAAAGTAAGCAGTCAATTCAATTGATACGGATTGATAAACGCAATGTGATTTTAAAAGTTAGAAATAATAATTTCTCACGTCAAGAACAGTTCAAAATCGCTATCGCCTATCACTTAAACCTTAACACATTAAAGAGCCCCATCATTAAGTCCAGGGAAAGAATGTCAATCAATTTTATTAGCGGATAAATAAAAACAGTAGCAACATGTCACAGCAGGTTGCACTACGACCAACAATAAATTTTAACTCTTAAAACTCTAATAAGTAGTTATAATCTTCAAACCCAACGCTCCTTTAATTTATGAGTTTCATGCCTCGGCCCGTAGTTTTATTGAAGTATTTTTCGGACTAATTAAAATTTTCAACCCGATTTTTTTCAATTTCGAACTTATTATGAGATTCTGATGGAGGTTATAAATTTACTTAACTATTCGGTCAATGTTAAAAGCTCTGTGTGAAGTTGGAAATGGTCTAACTTATTATCCTCGGCTATCTTCGCGAATAGTTCTTCGGGAACTATGAACGACGAACGAAGTTATTATAATACTGTGAAGAGCATAGTTTTCATCTAAACTAATAGTATAACAAGAAGAATAAAAATAATTTTTATATGTTTATTTGTTACGCTTTCACGCTACAACAGCTGATTGGATTTGGACGAAATTTCGCACATGAGTAGACCATGACCTAAGTTAGGGCATAGAATACTTTTTATTCCGATATTTTCACGAGATCGAGAATTATACGGGTGAAATCGCGGGGTGCCGCTAGTATTTTATAATATCAGTAACAAGCTACTGAAAAGAATTTAAAAAGTAGTAAAAAAATCATTAAATTTTACCTACACGCGACAATAATGAGTCGAGAAACATTGTTTTCAACATTTAATTTCAAGTGTAACTACGAGTATCGATATTAATGACTTGTAGTTTAAAAACTACCCGACTTCAATGATAGACGGTACGGAATAGAAAACAGGGTGACACGAACATCGGTACCCAAACTGGAACCATGAATTCAGCTCGTGATTACGTAACGTAGAAATTTGTTGTCGGTCATAAAAAAAAAAATCTACTGTTTCATAGAAAAGTGCAATACCTACGCGGGCAAAATCTATGGCAGAGCTTACTTTTTAAAGAACTGACGAAAAATTTCGACCCAATGTGGTTCAGAATCATGTACTTGAATCCATGGTAACAGGTTGTGCGTCGATGTCTCTTTAATCGTGAAGAAATGCTCATGTATTCTGCACTACCACGGGGAGATAGTGCAGTTATGTGGGACTCTAACCCACTAAAACTCCACGATGTCCTCCTCTGCCGCTTACGGCGGGAACATGGGCACGCGTTAGCACTCATCCGTGAACCACTCATCTGGGTGGCACTCCCCATCACCGGCGCACTAGAACACATAGCACGCCGTGACCACCCCAGGAACCAAACCATGGGCGCCAGACGACCCCGTGTTTGGGCACCCTTGGTCCCCCTGCGACGGATCAGGTCATTGGCCCCGCCGCCTGCCAATTTTCGGCCGCAGAGGAACAGGAGAGCGGCCAACGTCATACCAATACTCCTCCTCCCCTGCGGCCCCACCGCGTCCGCCATCAGACGGTGGCGACCCCGTCAAGGCCGCGGAAGGTAGGGAGAGCGGCGCACCGCCATACCGGCACTCCTCTCCCGCCGCGGCCTCCAACTCTCAGCCGTGATGCCTCCCATATGACATCGCGGCCCGCCTCAGTTGCGATGTCGCCCAAGCGGCAACACAACCTACTTTTTGGCCGTTACGTCGTCGGCTTACTGGCAAAGCCCTGACGAGCGGCCCTTCCTCGGGTTCCTCTTGGCTTCACCGTGGGTAACCAAGCCACGGCTACTGAGCCCCCCCGCCTCGACAATGCGGGAACCCACCGGGGGGAACGCGTCGATGTCCCTGCCACCCCGTATGGTATAAAAGAAAATAAGATAAAAAGATTTGAAATACTACTAATACTAGAAATACATAAAAGGGTTCCGCGTTAGACTGAGTAAATTAAGAATCAATTCGAAATCATTATAAACGTTAGAGTCATCCAATATTTCGATCATGCCACCTCAAATTCCACACGATAGGCTCCATAAGGTAATCGTAAATTATTCGTAAACCGTATCTTGGGCACCGACAAGCGGTTCAAGTCGATTAAATCAAGATTAAGTGCGAGCATACGGGTTGTACCTCAAAATGTGTCAACTATAAATCAAAGATTAAATAAGAAATTCGCCCCATCTAATTCTGGGCGACTTCAAAGTGAGATTTAAAAGTGGTGAGGGTTAAGGGCCAGCTCGTAAATGTAAGCGGCATTCAAACAACCATTAAACAGTAAATCACGGCATAAAGAGTTGTGTTTTTCATTGAAACTACCCTAATGGGAGTTGTACTGGAACAAGGAATAAAATAGTTAAAATATATTGTGTTGATTCAGGTAAATAAGTGTGGAACGGTTGAATGTAAAACATGATAACATTAAAAATATTCAGAACTGAAAGGCTTTCTTTGCAAATGCTTCATCGATAACTTTGTAGACATGTTTCTTATCAATATTAAATAGATAGCATAATCAGCCTATAATGTTCTCACTGTTTGGAAACAGAGGCCTGTATCTTACCGAGAGAAGGCCCTTTTGGTGAGATCCCGCCATAAACTACCACGCGGGCCATGTGCGGATTGGTAGATTCGAATTTTTGGTTCCAATTTCCTCACTATGTTTTCTTTCCTTAATATAATTTACATAATGTAAAGCGCTTGTCTGGGTTCGAACCTACGACCTGAATTCGTAAGTCGGGGCCGTTACCACTGGGCCTATATTATTATATAAATAGATGGTAGAACGAAGGGAATAAGAAAGAACGAAACAAAAAAGAAAGAGAAATATTAAGGACACAGAGAATCCTGAAAATATGTCGGTAAAACGCAATATCAAATAAACAATCATAAGAATTTGTGTCAATGAGCAAAAGACAAACAAATAAACAGGGAAAAGATAAACAAACTATGAAATAAATCAAACAACAGTGTTGGACACAGAAAATGTTTTCCTGGCATTACCACACCCGTTCAGAAAATTAATACTTGTACCTTAAATCACAGTTCTCATGATTTGCATTGCTGTGTCTCATTTATCAAGAAGTACCTTGTAGAAAACAACATCTTCATACAATTATGATTTGTATGCCACAGGTGGATATAAATATTTCACGGAGAGTGAATCATTAGGCTAAGTCGAATTACGCCTAAATGAAAAGTTTCTTTATGATATACGAGTAGAAACTTGGTAGGCATTAAACTTGGCAAGGTATTCGTGAACCAAATCTTTGGATGGAGAAGTTTTGTTTCTTTTTATAGCTTGACCGAAATAGTCTAATTAAAACAAGATGTTCAAGTCAAAATCAAAAATATTTTATTTCACATAAACCTCTATGGGCACTTATGAAACCTCAGAAGCTAAGTGCACGGTTCCCTGTGAAGAAGAGCTGGCAAGAAAACTAACGGTTGCTCTTTAAAAAAATAATTATCTTATACTATGTTTCAAATTACAGTGTTATGTGAATGGGAGGACAGTGTAGGCTTAACAAGTACTTTTTTTTTTAAGTGAAAACTTCTTTAACGGCTTTTTGCACTTTTTTTGTGATGGGAAAAAAAATTTAAACTCGCTTCAGGACACGTGACCTGATCGAAAATTCGTAAGACGGAGGGAGAGTTTTTTGTGATGGGTAAAAAAGGTTAAACTCGCATCAGGACACGTGACCTGATCGAAAATTCGTAAGACGGAGCTCGCGTCAGGACACTCGACCTGATCGAAAATTCGTAAGACAGAGGGAGAGTAGTCCGCATTACAAAATATCAAAAATGCACAACGTTAATATTCAAGTTTTCACTTCTGCCGGCACTCCAGGAGTGCAACCCGTTTTTTTATTAGCCTTAATTTTGCCCACTGCTAGACAAAGGCATCCCCTTGTATCTTCTAAAACTTCTTTTAGTGCGATCTCTGGCTATGTTGGCTCAGCAAATGATACCACATCTTCGCACTACCTTCGCCGTGGTCTACCTCGACGGTGATGTTCTCCCTCAGGTGCCCATCGCTCCGAGTATAACTTTTACATATATTTTATGATTATTAAGGAAAGGTAGATAAAAGATTAGAACATTAGGAAACAAACGCTTAGCAACAAGCAAAAGAACACACAGACAAGAGAAGTTTAAATAAATCAAGTTTTTTTTAAATACCGAAGCGTGGACTCCCTGGAATCAAAACTTAAAAAGTAAACATAAAACTCAGTCAATTTTGCACCCGAAAAAATACGAAAGGAAATTATTCGCTTTTTAATAACACAAGACAAAGAAAACACAAAGGTATAAGTTTAATGACTCATAAAAATCGATTCCATAAATAATACAGTCGTTTGTTAAGCTCACCATTGACCGGTATCTTGTAATGGATCACTTAATTTCGATTAACTCCACGGACCCGATATGAGAACAATACAACTCCGGATATTACTCGTTTGCGCTTTTTGATCGTTTTTCACGTTATTTTCGATACAGGCCAGGCAGTGGCGATCTTAAACAAATAGTTACACGTCCATTATAAACTGGCCTCTTCAATTCTACAGGTAAACCCTTCAGTGATCGCAAAATTTTAATGGAGAAAGCGGAGGGGCAGGTTTATGTAGACTGGTGGTGGGATGTTTGGTGTAGAATGCCCCTTCGGCCTTCCAGCGATGAAGCGTATCGTTCAAGCTTGTGCCCATTATTTTAATGGCCAATCAATATATTCCCTATAGTTACACAACATATTTCACGTCGGTTATACAGAGGATATACTAATTAAGTTTGTTTCAATATTTACTTTGTAAATTGTTTGAGTTCAGCCGTTATTAAGACGTTGTTTGCGGTACCCTAATTTTCTCGTGTGGTTATAGGCTAACAAGCCTCGTTACAAATATCTGATACGAGGAATTTAATATGAATATGGAGGCGTTAACTACCGCAGGCTCGAACGATTATACGGTAGATTAGGTTTTATAGGGATTCAACCCTTTTCGAAAATGTTCAACATTTAATTTTACGAATTCGGCAAATAGAATAAAGTGAACCTTATGTTCGCGTAACTTCAAAGTTATATACAGGCATAAAACAATAGCAGGTACCATATTCTTTATTTCTATTACCTATCAGTAAGAAAAAAAAAATAGGTTTTTTAAATTTTTAGCACCTACCTTTTTTTCACAAAGTAAGTTTTTTTTTCATTCGTAAAAACGTGCTACTCACAGTGAAGTCGCCCCTTAAACTCATTAAAATGAAAAGTATATTAAATAGAATTTTTCCACCACTTTCCGATTATTATTTTTAATATCAAAGAACATTTTCTAATCAGACAAATGGACTTTCTCACTCCGTGGCGTTGTAATAATATTATTTTATCCCCCCGTAGATGTGACACTCCTGCCAACTAGCCGAACTTTTTGAAGGCAAGCTTTATTTACATTTCTATTGAATCCCTCTTCATTTCTTGAAATTCTGTGGTTGGAAATAGTTTTTGTTGTTTCTATAAAGGAAACTATTTTTATTATATTTCTTGGTATAATAATGATGAAAGATAAATAGTTAAAAATATTGGGATTATTATGATTTCTTTCATCTTTCAATGTTTTCAAAAGGAATTGGTAAATAAATATATATAATATAAGCTCCTAGCTTAAAATTTATTTTATTTAGTAGATGTGTACCAACAGACATCATCTGCCTGGCCATATTCCAACTATGTTGGGGTCGGTTTCCAGTCTAACCGGATGCAGCTGAGTACCAGTATTTTACATGGAGCGCCTGCCTATCTGACTTCCACAACCCAGTTACTGGGTAATACGAAACACCTTTTTTTTTTTTTTGTGGATGGGAAATCATCAAATGACTCCTCCCGCTCTGGGTGGAGCAGGAGGGAGTGTCAGACTCTTACTGACTAAACCCACCCGTGTTCCTTCCTTAGCCCTTTATGTTCCAGGGCAGCGGTAACCCTTTCGGACAATCCCGCTGCCCTGGCAGGCTTCGGCCCTATGGGGCCCCGTCACTCATACGAAACCCCTTGGTAAAACTGGTTGTCAGATTTTCGGCCTTCTGACGACCCGTAAAAGTTCCACGAATGATAGCCCGGACCAACGGCTTAACGTGTTTTCCGAGGTACTGAAGGGTCTTGTTAAGTAAAGATGGTCACCCATCCACGGAGCGACCGCAGCAAGCGTAGCTTAACCTGATCGATCACCCTGTGCGGCTGGCAAAAAACCTCATTTTTAATTGAAGAATATATTTTTTTTTCGGTAATCTTTGTTGTTACCCACTGCTGGGCAAAGGCCTCCCGTTTTTCCTTCCAAACATATCAACAAAAAATATAAATAAAGGCAAGACTAATAGGATTTGAATTAACTTTACCTACCGGATTAATTTACCCACCCCTTTATCGCTTTTCATGACAAAGACAATTAAATCCAACATCTAGAAATAAACCAACACAATTTAACGATGCTATCTCACATCCCTGACCAATGTGTATGCATTACGATATGCTTCACTAAAAACACCAGTATTCTTTCATTTCAAGACACTATTTTTAACGTTACAATCTAAACCTTATCACAGAAAAATTAAGGTATCATTTCCTTTAAATGCAACCCCCTTGCATTGAGTTAGCAATGTCCAGCGTAAGAGAAAAAAGTAAGATCCCACCATGTCTGACCATTTCCGACGGCTATTATTCTGTCTCCCTCTATATCCGTTTCCGGCTGTCGCGAAAACAAAATACTGGTGCAGACAAAACAGGGTATAGGTGCAATGCACGATTCAGGCTTGTCTAATGTTTTATTTTTATTCTTTAACAACGAAACGACCCTTTGATGTGTAGTTAAAAAGATGGAGTACCTACTTCCATCCTATTTGTATTTAATGACTACAGGAAATTATTACTGATCAATGAATGCTTTTTTTTAATCTTATTTTGCAATTGAACGAAACTTTAACGCGAATATAACATCACTTGGATGGATGAATACAGGAAAGGCTATTTATTCATTATTGCACTTACGTATGTACTGTAGAGGTTGTCCGGTTGTCCGTTGTCCTTAGGTAGTGCAGGCTGGCTATAATTTAGCGCGGGTTCCATTCGAACAGTCAAGCAAGCTTAGAACAGGATATTATAAATTGCATATCAAATAAATAATCGCCTATCAATACATACTCATCATTTATATTCTTTTTTACATCAAATAACTTACTTCACTACAAATAAACTAAATGTTTAACAAAACTCAAACTGCAGATAATTCGAAATTATACATCAATATGACATTACTTTTTTCCTCATAATGCAATACAGTTAAATTTATTTTTGTACAAAAATACTACATACATAGCATAAATACTGACTGCACAGCAAATTTTCCACTAAACCTGTTCATCATATTTGTCTTAATTTTCAAGAAGCCATGCTCGGCAAATTTAATGATTATTATATTCGAGATGACATGTTATTATGATCAGTTGAAAAACATATTGAGCAGTTATTTAATTTAATGGCGGTTGATTAATTATTGCGACAGTAAAACATGGAGAGTAATAAAAATCAATTAGTCGGTTAGTAACCCGCATATACGTTTTTTACATCGAAACAGCTAGGTTAGGTTAGGTTAGAACTGTGACCACACAACGCACGAGCCGAGCGAGCGAAGCGAGCGGTGCCGCGGTAGCGGCCGGCGAGTGCCAAAAACATATTTTTGAATACAAAATCAAACATTTTAAATATATGTAACCGCTCGTTTAATAATTTTTACCGCCCATTTAATTATTTTCCTGCTCAATTTCATTTCACTGATCCATTTCATTATTTTTTATTACTCGTTTTTGTTTACTTTACTGCTTAGTTTTAACTACCTGCAGAAGCTAAAAATGTACCTATTGGGCAAAAAAGGAAGCGTGGACGCCCCGCGAAAGCAAGTCCCGCTTTAATAATTCAATAAATTACAATTTTGTGTCTAATTTTATATGTTTTTGGCTGATCTCATTATGTGGTAATTAATAAATAATAAGACGACTATGACTAATAAAATGCTGTTTTATTTAGAAAAACTGCTGAAAATAATATAAAAATAGAAACTATATTTAAAAGAAAAAGAGTTAACATGTATAATGTGCATTAGATTATTAGCTGTGCATTAATGAAAAAGCTTTTGCTTTAGGAAAAATCGCTGTACGCTGCGAAAATAAATTGTAGTGTGTTTAGTCATATTTTGAGTTGAATATTTTGCTGGGCAATCAGTAATTTTGATGGAAATTCGGAATCTTATTGCATAGAAAAAGGATATTTTTTGATTTGTGTTTAAATACTACCCGTTTAGAACGGGTTGTCAAATATTTTGTTAGGTTTTTTTGTCTATGAAAAGACAGTGCTAGTTTACAGCAATATGTAAAGACGTTCAGTCAAAGTAAACGTGAAGAAATCGTAGCGTTGTTTGATTTCTTAGAAGGGCTCATCAACCCTTCGTAGTACCTAATATTCGTGAACCAATCTTCCTCTTTAGCATATTTCCAACAGCTCTAGTAATGTTGTTAAGTAATACAAACCGCGATTGTTAAAAGCAAGGCTATCGTCTATAAATTTTCAATTTCATCGCCTACGTTTCCTATAGTAATCTAATCCTTTCTTTGACTTTTATCACCAACTTGCTATAAAATCACCTGATTTACAAACCTATCTTACTTAGACATCGTATTGTTTTATCCCAACTATAGCACTTTCTCAAATCAATCTGCCCAGCCTTTTCTCAACTATGTTGGGGTCGGTTTCCAGTCTAATCAGATGCAGCTGAATACCCGTATTTTACGTGGAGCGACTGCCTATTTGACCTCCACAACCCAGTCACTGGGCAACACGATTCCCCTTGGTAAGACTGGTTGTTAGACTTTCGGGTTTCTGACGACCCATAACGACTGTCAAAGATCCAAGAATGACAGCCGGTCTCGGTATGTAAAGATGGTCACCCATCCACAGACCGACCGTAGGTGTGGCTGTTATTACTTAGCAACGAGCACTTTCTATCAACACAAAAACTCTTCCTGAAAGACTGTATACGGCACCAACTTTGGAGCTCGACGCATACGTCAATGTATTTTAAATGTACGAAATTTTACGTTTTTCCCGCAAACTGAATGGATCGGACCGACAAACAAACGTTGACTGTAAGTGAAAAGTTTGGTTGTTTGTGCTTTTAACCGTCCCCTAGAGTGTAAAAAACAACGTATATTGACGTACGGAATAATAATTTAATTTTGTTTACATATGAAGCGGTGGAGTTGGAGTAACTTTGCTTTAGCTGCGCTCGTAAATCAATTATTTCTTTGATATCTACTAGCTTTTCCAATATTAAATAGCTATTTATTTTACAATGTTTTCATTTTACGCCTCTCCTATATTTACACTTGGCTACAAACATCTGTATCTGGAACTTCATATTTCCTCAATAATAAAAACCATAATTCTATAAATAATGACTTCTGAGTACGAATATAAATTAATGGCCTTCACAAATCCAACAAATAAGATGTCAGGTTGTTTATAGCCAATCGTTACCAGGTCATAGATGAAGAAATAGAAACTAGGGAGCAGCAAAACTCCTTAATTGCCACATAAACCAGTCTTCACCCTTTTAATCATATCAAAAGAGCAATCTTCCGGCCGGATGGACAGAAAACGACAGTTCAGAACCCTGTGTTTCTACACCACCGTATTTCTCTCACAGTAAAGGTGTGATTCCTTTGTCATGTTCGAATCTGTTATCGGGGTGTAATTTCGAAACTTCTACGAATAACGATGATCTATCATATTACAAATTCGTTTTTGATTCGTGAAAATCTAATTTCGTGGTTCAGTCTTTCATGTTTGTGTTACTTGTTCTTTAATCTTCCGTGAGGCTTGGGTTACCTGCTTCTTTAATTAAAATGGAAGCTTTTGATTTGTTTCGATTAATGTCACATTGTTTTATACCGTATCTGGTAACCGAATTTTGTGTGAAACGCTTTGACATATTATCCGTAGAATTAAATGGTGTAAAGTTGATGTTTGTATTTAGAATTGAAATACATTTACATGCTGATTTAGGTTAAAAGCTTTTTGGTTGAATAATTTTTATTTTTATGGGTTTTTATTTTGTTTTTTTTTTACGTTTTGGTCGTAATCATTGAACACTTTGTTATTTAGCCTACTGTACGTAGACATAGACATATTAAAAAACCATTTCACTTTACACACGCAGCATTTTTATAGGCTTTCCTTTTGTTTTACATGAAATAAACATCACGCTTCTATTACCCGAAGAGTTAGGCAGATGTGTGCCTATTCTAATGATCGAAAAGACATAATATTACATTAGCAATTCACTCATTCTATTAAGATACAGTTATTAGACTATGTACTGGGTTTAAGTGTTAAGCATATTGTCAAGTCAATTAATTTGTGTACCATTTTTTTTTTTATAAAAACTGCAGACTTAAAATACTCTGCTAAACGAAATGCAAAGTCGGTGTTGATTTATTACAGACACACAACATTAAATATCATGTTTTATTAAGTAATTAGGCCTTACGTACTGAGATATTAAACTCGACAGTTAATACAATATACCAATATGGAATTTAATTACATCTCCGTCGTATAATCTCCTAGTACCTTCAATAAATATACACTTCACATTAATTAGGCATTCGATTATTCCTATAAACCGTTCAGCATGTAATACCTATCATAAACCCCTAATAACTAAGTGTAACCTCTGCTCCCGTTATATCCCTCTCTTTCCTTCCTAATAAATAGAAATGAGACAGCATAATGACCGTAAGCATATCCAATGGAAATTCATAGGCAACCGCATAATACCGTTGTTATTGCACCATAAACTTTACTTACAATTTTATCATACCGGCTTCCCTACAATGTACGAGACATTCATATATTAATAAATATTAATATAAAGGCATTAATTTTATGAGGCCTAAGAGGTGGAAACAAACAGGAGCGGAGTGAATATTTATAGCTTTGCATGTTTCCGATGTAAAATGTACCGGGTGAAGTATGCCTAGGAGTTTACCTGGCTTGAAGAATTTTCCGTTGTCCGTTTAATAGTTTGATTTATGTAAACGATATTACGTTGTTTATTTAATGCGAGTTTATCGTTTTATTAAGTGTAAATTTCAAATTATGTGAGAACCTCCTTTTTAAAACTAAATTAGCAAAAAAATTAGCAATCATGCTGGCCCACGTCAACGCCTGTCGCTGAAAACCAGCGCTGGGACTCTGTCTCGTATAAGGTCTCTTAGCATCATATTGACCGATGGCAGTTTTGCGTGGATGTGACGCATATTTTCCCCCAACTTGTTATTTTTTTGTGTTCTTTCTCTGCGTCATGCTTACCGCAAATAAACTTATTATTTTTCTTTTCTTTTTCTCTTTAAGCTATGAAGCCGTTCATCCACTAATCTTACGCTAAACTC
Source organism: Apamea anceps (assembly GCA_951799955.1). NCBI lineage: Eukaryota > Metazoa > Arthropoda > Insecta > Lepidoptera > Noctuidae > Apamea > Apamea anceps. The sequence continues at coordinate 13,728,951 of OX637510.1, read as the reverse complement.
AACATGATACAAAGAAAAAAGTTGTGCGGGAATGTGGGTTTGATTTATTCAGAACTACGAAGTCTAGTAATAACTTTGCACTACTTATTTAAAGGTAGGTGTAGAGCTGTTAACACGAGGAAAGTTTTCGACCGTCAAGAAAGTCTCTCCGTGTAAACGCGGTTATCGTTATTTCAATATAAACTTATACAAGTTCCATTATTTAGCGATTAAAATAAAGCAATGTAATACATTCACAAAATAAAAAAAAAAACAAAAAAAATAAAAAAAAAACAGGCAATAACTCTAAAATGCAGTCACTTCAACAATATTACATTATAACTGTTGTTATTTGGCCGTAATTTTTGTAATGTGTTTGTTTGTAATGTTTTATGTTTAATGGACTCTTTTTTATCTTTTAAATTTTTGTCCTCCGACGTTAAAATATAACTAAAAATTCAATACAAAATACTTGCACAGAACACGAAGATACCGCCATTTAAATAATTTAAGCAAAACAAGACTCCAGAGTCATTTTTATGGCAGAATAGCATGAAAAAATAATTTCTAATGTATCAATAAAAGGGGACGAGAGCAAGTTCCGCAGAACTCGAGAGAAAGAATAACGATGATATCCATAACTCAAGCAAGAAAGAAAGAAAGTAAACTAAACAAAAATAAAAGACAGTGTTTGTGAATCGACTTCCAAGTTTATTTTCAAAGGCCCATAATCATCGGGAGGCGAAGTTTATTACGTTTTACGAGGATACTTAGATGTGAAATGTAAACACTGGCACGGAGGGAACATGCAAAGTGTAAACAAATTAACGAACGAGATACCTCCTTGTATTTCATATAAATTGATGCGTAAACTTCCTTTTGATTTCTTGTTTTTGCGATGTTGATTGTTCGACGTTATTAATTGAGGGGCAAACAGTTTGTTCTTGGAACGAAATCACCTTGTGTTTCTTTATGTTATGCCTATAATGTTTCATCGCTTGTGAATAACAAGGACTTTCTGTGTTCTCATTAAATATCTGAGTTAACTTTTCTGTTTGTCTCGGAATCTTCTGCTCTTATGGGCTTGGAACCGGATTGTTCTAAAAATTTCTCATGTAATAACAATATATTTGCAAACGTTGAGTCTACAACACGCTAAAGCGTATACCTTGTAATGCTTTTTATACATATAGAATAAAAATATTGGTAGATAACAACAGCGCAGCGGTAACGCAGTTGCCCAGTGGTAACGGACGCAACTTACGAGTTGCAGTCGTGGGTTCTAACCCAAGCAGGCACTTTACTTTGTGTCTGTGTAATTTTGTGTCTTTAATTATTTCATCGCCACTGCTCTCAAAATGACGAAGGAAAACATTGTGAGGAAACTGGCATATCGTGGAACCAAACCATTTTGTAGACATGTGACATCCACTTACCACCAACGCGGATGGATTGTGGCCCACTCCCTCTCACAGAGAGAGGAGGCATGTGTTCCAGCAGTGATAATTTTATAGGGATCCCTTCTTTTCGCATAATATTCTTTTTCCTAATTTACTTTGGCATAACGATTTTGGCATAATTTGTTTTGCCATAATAATACTTTGCCATATTTGTTTTTGGCATACAGTTTATGTTGGCATAATGATCTTGAAGGCTAATTTGTTTTGGAATAAACTTAATTCGCATAACGTTACTAGGCCTAATGATTATTAGCATAATAATATTTAGGCATACAATTAATAGAAATAACGGAAACAAATTTGAGTTATTTTTACGTATTTATTTTCACTCGATTCTGAATAACTTTTTCCAAGAGACGGGGTGCCCCAAGGTCTAACACATTTTGATTTAGTAAAAAGGCAATGAGAACTTAGGATGCAAGAGCGAGCGAAGCGAGCTCGGGAATTGGGGCACCCCGACTCGGACAGGTTAGGTTCGAAGGGGATGACGGGGGCTCAGTGAGCGAGCGGAGCGAGCGAACGAGCCCCCGTCATCCCCTTCGTGTTAGGTTCCTTTAAACCCTGCAGACAGAAATAGGGGCCCCGCGAAGCGGGGACCCGTCGACTACGCCTTATTATTATTGTTATGGTTAATAAAGTTATGCTTTAGAATGTTATGCTTAAAAAATTTATGATTTAGAATTTTATGCTTAATCATTATTATGATTAGAGAAATTATGCGTAAAAAAATTATGCGTAAGCTGTTATGCGTAAATAATTTATGCGAAAATATAATTAGGACAAAAAAAAGTATGCCAAGTTATATTAGGTCTTAAAATTTTATGCAAATGGATAGGGAACCAATTTTATAAGCTGATTATATTGGTAGATACTGTCTGCCCTTGTCCAATAAAATAAATCTGTTTCATATTATAGACATTTTACTCTACCAAACAGGCATCCAGACTAGCTTACGCCTTTAAAATATTTAAGTACAAAAAAAACACAAAATTATTTCATGCATACCCACACAACAAGCCGGATAAATCTCACATATCATACAAAGAGAAAAAAGGACATTCCTTGTCTTACCATACTCAGTAATAAAGTCATCTGCGCTTCAAGGGCAAAAAATATTAAGCAGAACATTTAACATCTCCATCCATGTGTCAAGGAATAGCGCGGAGGCGTCAAAAGATATGCAGATGTATATTGTAATTATACTTTTTTTTGTAACCAACGCGAAATGGTACAAAGCGCTGACGTTTTTATGCTAAAATATGGAGATGGAGTCATTAACAATTTTTATTTTAATGAAAAGAAGTCGTTCAGTTGCAAATGGACGGCCCTGCTTCTTTCGTTGGTCAGCGATTTTTGAACGCGCAACCCTTACTGAAATGCAGAGATTTTTTTGCGTTGGATTTATTTTCATTTCTATGCAGTTAGTTCGGTGGCCGTTAAAATTAACTAGCTCAATAAAAAGTGTTTTTAATTGCAAATTGCTTTTGTGGATAGAAATTGTAAATATAAAATTGCATTTTTGCAATTTACAACAATGTTTGACCTGCGGCTGTTGCTGATTAAGCTGATTTGGATGGACCTTAACGCTAAAAATATAACTAATGGGAATCTTTTAAGTTTTATGCAAAAGTTTAACCCGTGCCGTTTATATTTTTCTACATTATTCTGAAGGCCAAATCCCGTAATTAAAATCGTTAAAAATCTAGTCGCAATTTTAGCTCAGCGACAATCAATGTCAAAAACTTGTCGAAAATTTAGAGAAATCAGAAGAATTATTGACAGATTGAGACTGAGATCAGACTGAAAGCGTTCTTAAAATTAAGATTGATTGCTGTTCTTTATCTTCCATATCCACTTTGAATTTCTTTCCCACATATGGAATAACCACCATAAAGATTAATTCAGAAATCGCCAAAACAATAAAACGAACAATTTCAATAATTATAACCATACTTCCCAAAATAACGGTTAATATTTTTACCCACAATCCCAGTACGGCAGAGCCACTACTATTTTTATTCCTGTCACTTAGTGGTTGTATTTTCGGCGGCACAATATTATTGTAGCATCCCCAGCGGATGCGTCCTCTTAATTTCCAGTAAATTGTGGAGCTCTTTAGATGGCCTGCATCTGAATAAACATTCGTAGACGTGATTAAGGTCCGTTGTAAGGCGGCGACACGTTAGATTAAATTTGTAATGGGCTCTGATAGCAGGCGTGGTAAGTGCGACTAAAAGTCGTTAAGTGTGTTGTATGGGTTTGGTTAGTGTTTTTGGATTTGTTGTTTATGTTACTGTTTTGATACTTTTAGCATGATTTTGTCTTAAAATTTTACATTATAATTATCTTCTTTTATCAGCTTTGTTATGTTAATCTTTTCACCATATTGGATATTTTTCCAAAGAAAAAGACATGTTAAATAAATAAATAAATTGGATTAAAGGCAGGAGAATGATGATTGGAAATTTCTCCCTAAGAAAAATGTCTTGAAGGTGCTACATTAGTAAACTATATTTGATTTCATTCTAGCCTATGATTACCATCCCTCTATTGGATAAATAATTAATGCTTCCCTATGATTGGTCTACGACATCATCGCTATTCCCGTTCATGCTGAGCGATGGCCGTTTTGCGTGATGTGACGCACGTTTACCCCCAACTTGTTATTTTTTTGTATGTTTGTTCTTTTTTATGCGTCATGTTTGCCGCAATTAAATGCATTTTCTTTCTTTCTTTCTTTCATTAATTTAAATGAAAACACAATATAACATAACATCACACCTGTGTTCCACGAAGGGTTACGCAGAGGTGTATTTATAGTACAGCCACATTTCGCCAATTATGACAAGTCAAATCTGGTAATAGAGGGCGAGCTTATTACCACTAACCAGGAAAATCAAAGCACCTATCAATATAATATTTCTCTAACTAAAATATAGCATCAAAAAATTCATCTGCAACGCTGTCGACTGGTAATGTGTATATTTCCTTTAATTATTCATTTAAAAAAACTATTTATACCGTTTTATTTTCAGCTCATCTGACGCCAGATAATCGCATGTGTGTGAGCTGCCTGTCGGCAGTCGACTGATAATCTCGTCGATAAATCAAGAGCATTGAGCTGTCCGAGTCAAGTACCATCAACTTTACACGGGAACTGAATAATGAATTAATACCTACTCCCATATTTGTTATTATTTTTGTATTTAATTATTTTTTATTTTACTAAATGAAAATTGTAGAAGAGTTTACTATCGTCTTAACTTTATTGCGTAACATTCAAAATGTGCCAATGCCTAATACATATTTCTGCAGTGGTCGACTCACCCATACATAAATTAACTTCGTGCGAGTCGCCTATAGAAAAAAAAAATATCGTTTCGAGCGAGTAAATTTGTGCGAATCGCCAATAAGCCGTTTCGGCACGGTTTAACGGTATATTTCAATTTAGGCTGAACCCATATCTACCCTGTTCATCATTGTCGTATTGTAAAAGAGAGAAAAGGTGACACAATTATAAAATGTATTAATAATAATAATAAAGATGAACAAATCAAGTATCTTGACTTGGCTCGCGAGGTTGTTGACATGTGACATGTGGACTCAGCAATCATTGTGCCGATAGTCGTGACAGCCCATGGCTTAATAGCCAAGAGCCTCGACCAATACCTGAGGAGGCTCTCGTTGGACAGCTGGATCAAGGGCTTGATTCAGAAAGCGGTACTTCTGGACACGGCTCGCATTGTCAGGAAGTTCCTCTCTCTGGAGTCCTGACCACCGGTAGCTTGGACCCTGTTCCCGATACTGGTGGGCTACTACTTTTTAACCCCCGATGCAAAAACGACGGGGTGTTATAAGTTTGACGTGTCTCTCTCTCTGTGTGTGTGTGTGGGGGTGTGTGTGTGTGTGTGTGTGTGTATGGCTGTCTGTGGCATCGTAGCTCCCGAACGGATGAACCGATTTTAATTTTGTTTTTTTTCTTTGAAAGGTGAATTTGTCGGGAGTGTTCTTAGCTATGTTTGATGAAAATCAGTCCAAGATGGCCGCCGCTACAAAATGGCGGATTACATATTTTTTCACAACTCCCTCAATATGGGTATCAAATGAAAGGGCTTGACTAGTAGAATACTATACATTATGATACATTTCAAATCCAAGATGGCCGCCACCACAAAATGGCGAATTACATTTTTTTTTCACAACTCCCTCATTATGGGTATCAAATGAAAGGGCTTGACTAGTAGAATACTATACACTATGACAAATTTCAAATCCAAGATGGCTACCACCACAAAATGGTGAATTACAAAAAACCTGACTAAATACCAAATTACCTGAATCTTAAAACGCAAGAAAATAAAAGAAAAGAAATAATAAGGAGTCCCTACAAAAAGCAAGAAATAAAAAATTAAATTAAAAATTTAAAAAACCCCCGCCTACTGAAACCCTATAAAAAGAAAAAAATAACTTTGAAATTATGACCCTACGTAAGTACGTATGAAATTTTTTGATAAAATATTGTCCTGTCGGGGGACCGCTACTATTTTAAACTTTAACAGAATGTTAGGCTAATAATTAGAGCGGTCCCCCGACGGGACAACATTTAATCAAAAAATTTCATACGTACTTACGTAGGGTCATAATTTCAAAGTTATTTTTTTCTTTTTATAGGGTTTCAGTAGTCGGGGGTTTTTTTAATTTTTTATATTTTTAAACGTTTTTTTATCTTTTTGTTTATAAAAATATTTAAAAATGTAATTTGTAAGTATTGTTAAATGAAATAAAGGAATAATAATACCAACCTATTACTATCCCAGTACAAGGCGAGAGAGAGGTTACCTCTTCTCATCAGAGACGGCACGAGCATTGATCATCAGGCTTGCTCAAGACGGGTGGGCGATTTCAGACTGTGAAATGTATTATCACTGTGAATTGATGTGTATTATTATTGTATCGTATGCTGCACTGGTTGACTTCATCACGTAAACGCCGGCTGTCATGTCGCTGATAACCAGCGCTGGGGCTCTGTGTCGTATAGGGTCTTAGTATTATGCTGAGCGATGGCCCTTTTGCGTGGATGTGACGCATGTTTACCCCCAACTTGTTATTTTTTTGCGTCATGTCATTGTTTGCCGCAAATAAATGATTTTTCTTTGTTTCTTTCTTCTTATTATCTTTTCCTTAAGTATGCCAGCTAAAATGGATTATTACGAAGCTGTAAAAACTTAACAGATTTATTTGTTCACTAGTTGCGCCCCGCGGTTTTACCCGCATAAGTTTCGATCCCGTGGGAATATCGAGATAAAAAGTATCCTACTCGTATATGTTAATCCTGGTTATTATAAACCAGCTGTGTGCCAAATTTCATCCAAATCCGTCCAGTAGTTTTTGCGTGAAAGAGTAACAAACATTCATCCATCCATTCATCCATACTAACTTTAACGTTTGTAATATTAGTAGGAAGTAGGATAGTAGGATTTTCCATGATTTTGGATCCAATAATGTTATTTGTACGTTGACTTAACCTTAACTAGAATGCTTATAATCATAGTGACAGCTCTTTTATCTTATGGTAAAATAATGAGGTCATACGTTTAAAGAGCAATATCTTAATCTAACACGAGCTTACAGGACTAAGTTTATGAGTCAGCCAGATAACTAGCATTTCGTCACTCGAAATTTCGTCTTTTAGAAATAGGGTTGTCATTCTTACATGAATTTAAAAGATCTGAGAATAAATACAAAGTTATTAAGAATAGCAACATTTAATTTAGTCTTTTGTCGATTTGAAAGAAAGAAACATATTTTATTTGAGCCACACACAGGAAATGCAAATTGTAAAAAGGAGCATTTAAAACTAACAAAGTAATATTTAAAAAAAATCAACGGGTTGCACTCCGGGAGTGCCGGCAGAAGTGAAAACTTGAATATATTAACGTTGTGCATTTTTGATATTTTGGAATACGGTCTACTCTCCCTCCGTCTTACGAATTTTCGATCAGGTCACGTGTCCTGACGCGAGCTCCGTCTTACGAATTTTTGATCAGGTCACGTGTCCTGATGCGAGTTTAACATTTTTTACCCATCACAACAAAAGTGCACAACGCCGCTAAAGAAGTTTTCACTTCAAAAAAACAAAAAACCAGAAAGAACACCTGTGTGAGCCAAAAAGGCTCCTATCTCAGCATAATACTGCGATATTTACAGAATAAATACCGCAGCACTGGTATTCAGATAGGGCCCAGGACTTCATGAGCCACTGCTGAAAAAATAAAGCCACACATTTTCCCTATATAGGTATATAGGTTTCCTATATATGTTTCCCTATAGAGTATAAACAGAATGCCATGTGCCTCGATCGCTATATAACGTAGGTAGCTAATATCAACACTTCACGTTTAACGCAAAAACCTTCCATGAAATCCTTCCATCTGAAAAAACAAACAGCGTTTTTCCTTCGAAGTCCCTACATTTTCTTAAAGTTTGCTTATTAAAAAGTAACACTTAATACTCTGCAAGCTACCACGCATATGACTCAGCGCTGTGATTTATGCTCGGTTATTTTTAATTATGACAGCAGTAACTGCATTGTGTGATAAAACCAGGCCTTGGTTCTCGGTAATATAAGCCATACTGATTGTTAAATTATTTTTAAACGCATTCATAATTATTGGCATAAACATTGAGACGGTTTTAATACATCCATAATTATGTTGACCTGATTCTCAAATAAGATCTTAAACTTAGGCGGATTTTTCCAACGCCAGATATTTTTATCCGAGGAATAATTTTGAATTTTTGACAGTTCTTCTCTTCAAAATCTGCCATCATCCTCATCTCCCTAGCCTTTTCCCAACTATGTTGGGGTCAGCTTCCAGTCTAAACGGATGCAGCTGAATACCAGTATTTTACATGGAGCGACTGCCTATCTGACCTCCATAACCCAGTTACTGGGTAATTTTTTTTAGAATTATCTATTCAAAATCTGTCAGACGTAAATTTTATACCGAGAATAAAAATTACACGTCGATTGAAAAATCAGCCCTTACATTGTTATGAGTATAAATCAATCGTGTTTTGACTTTGGTAATCCCTATTTATGATCTTGTATAGACAGTTTAATTTTTACTTGACCTCTACTGTCTCACTGCTGGGCAAACGCCTTCCCTAAATCCTTCCAGGAACTCTTTTCCTGCGCCACGTCAAACCAGCCTGCACAATTAGGCGTCGGTCATCACAATAATTTAAAGTGGTTAATCTTTTTAGGGTTCCGTAGCCAAATGGCAAAAAATCGAACCCGTATGTCTGTCTGTCTGTCTGTCCGTCCGTATGTCACAGCCACTTTTTTCCGAAACTATAAGAACTATACTGTTGAAACTTGGTAAGTAGATGTATTCTGTGAACCACATTAAGATTTTCACACAAAAATAGAAGAAAAACAATAAATTTTGGGGGTTCCCCATACTTAGAAATGAAAATATTTTTTTTTTCATGGGGTATCTATGGATAAAATGATATTGAGTTTTTTAATATCTTTTTTTTTTAAACTGAATAGTTTGCGCGAGAGACACTTCCAAAGTGGTAAAATGTGTGTGTGTGTCCCCTGTAATTTCTAAAATAAGAGAATGATAAAACCACAAAAAAATATATGATGTACATTACCATGTAAACTTCCACCGAAACTTGGTTTGAACGAGATCTAGTAAGTAGTTTTTTTTTTATTACGTCATAAATCGTAAACCGCAATTTACCTTTCATTCAATCAACCCAACGGAACCCTTCATGGGCGAGTCCGACTCGCGCTTGGCCGCTTTTTTATAATTCTTTATAGTTACTAATAATAAAGCTGAAGAGTTTGTTTGTTTTAATGTGCTAATCTCTGGAAGTACCAGTTGAATTAAAAAAAATATTTTTGCATATGATAGAAGAAGAAGGCTATAGGATATTTAATAAAACATACTCTAAGGAGCAGAGCAACAAGAAAAAAAGTCAGAACGAGACTAAGTGACAACGAAGTAATAGTGCATGCGGGCGATGCGATGCGATAAGAAATTTCACGCGGGTGATCTCGCAGGCAGAAGCTAGTCCTTAATAAGGCGTAAAGCTGTTTATTTTAACAAATACGAATATACACTATGAAAGCAATCTGACACTGATTGAAAGAGATTGGTCAGTCAAGTCTAAATATAGGCGTCGATAAACTAAATTGAATTATTGATTGATAGCGACCCTGAATCAGAATACAATATTGGAATTACATTTATTTAAGGAAAATGTTGTTAGTTTTAGGCATGCAACCCCCTACATTATATTCACTTACCTCCTACAGTGTCCTGCCTAATATCACAGCAAGTTTCACCCTTTTTTTAGAACAATGAAGCCCTCCTGCTGATTTCCGCAATTCTTTTTTTAATCATGACGCACTTAGTTTCCTTGACAACCCTGTTTACTTACGAAAACCGGCCATTCTTAGTCAAACAGAACATTTTACTGGCACTTTAGTTAATGACTGATTTCATTAAACGCCTCGTAAGACTGACTAAAGCACTGTAGTGCATATCGATAACGAAAGCTCATTTTCGAAATGGTATTATTAAGGTAGGGGGTATAGTGGGGTATTTGATAAGCGGTTGCGATTTACCTAGTAAGTCCTTATTTGGAAGCTTAAGGGCCCAAAAGTAACACCGTATGCATTACAGTACAGTTTTATATTAAGGCGCCAACGCGCAACTAACGCTGCTTTTTCAAGTCATAAAACGCGCAAACGACGCAAGTTACATGGAACTCGCGTATAAAAAATACTATGTGCATTAGTTCTAGGACCTGCCTCTACTTATTAGGTACCTATCTAAAAAAAGGGGATGATCAAATCGTAAAAGTTTGCAGTTCCTTCCTAAAGGGAACCTGAAGATATGATTGAAAGCAGGTATGTACCTAATAGCCTCCCAACCGATTTTGGTCACGGTGGCCAATCTCAAAAAAGTAAAACGCTACTCCTTCATAACAGAACTGCTTCCTTACGAACAAGCATCGCTCGTGAGGAACCGATACGCTACCTTGTGCGAGACACATAAACAGTTCACACTAAGTCTGTGATAACATGCACTCATGTCAGAGCGGGACTGATGAATCTGCATGAAATTAGCTGTATAACACCTGTTGAAGACGCTACTGCCTTACAATATGACCACTTTCTTATAAACAAGCATCGCTCGTGAGTAACCGATACAATGTCTCGTGCGAAACACATACAAACAACTCACACTGAGTTTATGACAACGTGCACTGACGTCAGAGCGGGACTGACAAATCTGCATAAAATAAGCTGTAGAAAACCGAATTAAAACGCTAAACGCTACCTCTTCACAACATAACCGAATCCTTACAAACAAGCATCGCTCGTGAGTAACCGATACGCTGTCCCGTGCGAGACACACATAAACACCTCACACTGAGTCTGTGACAACATGCACTCACGTCACAGCGGAACTGATGGGTCCTGTGTGTTTTGTTCTAACTTGATTTTGTAAGTTATAAAAAACATTACCATTATTTTGGTAGTATACTCACAAAACAAAGCCGACCTCAACATTGTTGGGAAAAGACTAGGTACCTAGATGATTCTTAAAACAAAGATAAAAATGTTTCATGTACAGACGCCAGCAGGTCAAGCTACCCGAAACTGTCAAATTTTCCCAATCAACCTTGAGCCTTAACAGTTTAGCGATAAAGTTGAAAATCTATTGAAGAAATTTGATAGATTGTAGTAGCTTGATGTGCTGGAGTTTATACTATATGCCTTACAGCCCCTGTAGCTTAGCTTTACCGACACCCGTGTTTCTCATACTCTAGCAGTCAGAATGGTAGCAATTCGTAATCAAGATCATTCAAGTCTCAGGGTCTACAAAGCAAAAATGTCGGGGTCCAGGGCGATATTACGCAGAAAATTAAAAAAAGTTAATATTCTTATACGAGTACACGGCTACACATCAAGCTATGCAAAACCAGTATTGGCTGACCGTTCATTGTGAGAAAATATCATACAAAGTGAGGCCAAGACAAACTGGTTTTGTATAGCTTGACGTGTAGCCGTGTGTACATAACATTCAGCCTCTGTCTCAACAGATAGTTAACTTATATTTTTCCTAAGAAGTATGCTCTTTGACGTAGATAACGTATTACGTGTTTCGTACAACAAGACGAGTGCTCCTAGAATTTGTCTAGCAATCTAGCGAGACGTTAATTTCATGGAAACTTTACCAATTTCAGTATTCACAAAAAAAAAAAACATCTATCAAAACTCACCCTGTTCAATTCACGGATCTATTATACATTTCAAACAAAATATAAGTGCCTTTTCATTTGTAGGAATAAACTACTTTCACATACATTCAGTATAGCGTTACGCTCTGCTCGGACTATTTCAAAGGCCAGAATTCATGTCAAAATGTTTGAAAAGTTTGCCCGAAAACCTCTCTACAGGAACTTTTATGTGAAATTTAATGTTGCATATTTAAAAACTGCTGCTCTGTTAGTGCAGGAGTCTATTACTAGTTTGTTCTTTTTTTAAATTATGTTTTCATTTTCTCTTATAGAAAGGAAAATGCTCTAAGAGCTTCCGTGCTTCTCGTATTTGATTCCCTTGTGGTAATAAATTCTTGTTGAGCTTGTATTTTGCGTCCATTAAAATACTTAAAAAGTTGAGTAAGTATTTACTTAGATAGCTATAGTTATTGAAGCATTTTGTTACTACTTGTGTATACTCGTACGTACATAAATACAAAACCTCACTCTTTCTTCCCATGGGGGTTAGTCGAAACTACAGAACGCCAGTTGCTGCGATCCTTCCATACTCCTTTGATACACTTTTATAGCCATTTTTAACCGACTTCAAAAAAAGGAGGAGGTTCTCAATTCGGTTGTATTTTTATTTATTTTTTTTTATTTTTTTTTTTATTTTTTTTTTATGTTTGTTACCTCAGAACTCCGTTGTTTATGGATCGATTTGCAAATTTTTTTTTTAACTTTAAAGGATATGCTTCCAGGTTGGTTCCATTTTTTTCAAAATCCAGTTCTGATGATGGGATCCATGAGGAATCGAGGGAACTTCTCAAATATTATAGGCAACTATATAGTAATTTTAATATTTTCATCGAGAAATCAAGCGTTTACAGTCAAAAAGTAACATTTGATGAAGTGGAACTGGTGAAGAAGATCAGATATGGCTAACGGAACTTGTCACTCGCATAGATATCACAATCAAGATAGTTAAGCAACTATGACAATACAAATAAACATACAATCCTGAATAGTTATATTGAAAATGTTATCATTGAACTGATCTGATGATCATGATGGAGCCGGAAGACAGGTACCGGAACTCCGTAATTAATCAACGTATTCTAGCCGTGTTTGGGCTTATTAGAATTGTCATGAAATGCACTTTGGCTATAAGTTACTATCGAACTGATCTGATGATGGAGCTGGAAGGTGGAAGGTTGGCATGAGAACTTCAAAATAAAACAATGTATCCTAGCAGTATTTGGGCTTAGAACTGTCATGAGATGCACTCTGAATACAAGGTGCCATTGAAAATCTAGTTTTGATGTTATCATCAATGTGTCCACAAAACAACTTCTGAAATATTAAAGGCATTTTGCTTACAATGTTTAAAAAAAAAATCGCTTCTATTATTTACTAAAATAAAATTGTATTCTTGGTAGTATGCACACGTTTCCACGCCACCTATGAGGTAGTGTGCTGGGCGCGTTTTTTTTAATGTGGTTTCCCCGGTAGGCCTATTCCATGGCACGTTATGTGTTGTCTTGATTATCAGATGGCAGATTCCGCAACCTTGTTATCTCTGTCATCGCTCGATCATCGTGTGGTCGATTCAATAATTTATTGGCGTCTAAATCTGATAACACTATGCCTTCCAAACTTCTGACACAACTTAGCGCGACATATATTTGTCCTTTTGCAAAGTTTTTTTTACCAAGGTCGATCACAGCTCTCTCGAGGGTGGTCCCTTGTAGTTTATGGACTGTTACCGCCCAGCTCAACATTAGAGGCAGCATACGACGCATAAGAATCGACAGTATTTCATGCGTCATATTATCCTCTCTACGGGATCAAATTAAAGATCAGAAAGTAGACAGTAATATGTACCTACTTGTATGATATTGGTACTTCTTCAAAATAATATTCTATGTAGAAAAGATATTAACTACGTTGCCATTATATTATAATAAAAAATACACTAAACGGCTAGAAATAAAAAAACTTTTTACAAAAAAAAAAAACCGCCTTCAAAAAAAGACAAACAAAAACGTTCCTGCACTAAAAAGTAAAAAATAAAAAATTGAATTCCTGTAAAGAAACTTAATTTAAAGGTAAACTTATTTGACATTAATATTTTGCAAATATTCAAAATTGTTTACTTCTTTTTGGAGTCGGTGCCAGCCAAGGCAAGGAAATACGTATGGGCAACAATACCTCGAAAAACGACCTCTAACATTTACTATAAAACTACCAAGATACCTATTGCATACCTAGAATAATTAAAACACAAATACAGACTAGACTGTACTCTAAAACAAATTGACACAATTTTCACAATAATTTCTTTTAAATAATAATAATTATACATACGTATAAAAATCCCCTGCCACTTTTTAAGTTTTTATTAAGTTTGTAAGCATCTGTTTTAAAATTTTATAATCGTGAATTGAAAAAATAAATTGCACAGGATACAACTGCTGGCATCGACTCCAAAAAGAAGTAAACAATTTTGAATATTTGCAAAATATTAATGTCAAATAAGTTTACCTTTAAATTAAGTTTCTTTACAGGAATTCAATTTTTTACTTTTTAGTGCAGGAACGTTTTTGTTTGTCTTTTTTTGAAGGCGGTTTTTATTGTCACCACACGAGCCTGCATAATATAACCCTTGATCTCTAAACGATAAGATTTTGGTTGACACAACGAATGATGGTTTAATAGTAAAAATATTACATGACATTTTGAATATTACGGACGTACACAATATTAAAACCCAATAAGGAAGAACCTAAAATCCCTTTTAAAGACTGAAAAACATTTCGATAGCAGCTCTTGGTCTACCCACGCTGTACTAAAAATCCCATATCAAACGGACATGCGAAAACTTTTTGCATTATACAGCTCGTATCGGAAACCATTTCGATGTTGTAATTTGTATAACAAACATGATATTAATGAAGTTCGTCGCTTAATGAATTAACGTGTAAAACCATGTTATTTCTGCTATGAAATACGTTAAATTATTTGCTTTTTCGTACCGTATTGTATTGTGTTGTTTATTTTCTTTTGGGATAATGGTGTTAATAAATATACAATTCAAATTACGTTGTTTTTGTTGAAAATCATTGTGGTTGAAATAAATCTGAGGAACACAATTATTATATTCATATTTAATTAATTAGTAATTAGTAATAAATGTAGCCATTACTTTATGGCGAAATTACGTCCTGAGTTTTTTCTGGATTCTACACCATACATAAACTCACCGCCTTTTTCCCATCAGGGTAAGCAGAAACTACAGAATGTGTACCTGTTATGATCCTTCATACTCCTTTTAATTCACTTACGGTCATACATCTGATAATACGTAAATACTACGCACCTGATCTTTCTGAAGAACATCATAATATAAACTAGCTTCTGCCCGCGGCTTCGCCCGCGTGGATGTCGGAAATTATCCCACGGGAACGTGCTGACAGGATAAAATGTATGTGCTTCCCCAGGATGCCATCTATCTCGCGGGCCCTTTGTGGCTAATTACAATAGAAAACCAATTGTGTCTCATTAGTGGTGATTAAGAGGGTACCTATATGATATCCTTACCTAAGTACCTACCTAATAAACAAAAATAAATAGAATAACAGAAAATAAAATACCTACCTACCTAAATAAACCTATTTCTGATGATAACTAAACTCAATAAATAAGCAAAATCCCTAAAAACTAATATCTATACGAGTGACTAATCCTACCTAACAGTATTATAAAATAACCTACGGTCACTACGTACACTATCAAATATACTACCTATACTTTAAAATTAAAATCTATACCTACGACTTATAAAAATAAACCTAAATAACTCTAAAAACTAATAGGAATAAAAAGGTCGCACTGAAAAACACGGTTTATAATTGCAAGTAGCAGTTAAAATAAGAACGAACGCTCGCCACTCAACACGTCCGTTCAAATCAAAGTTCAAAAAATGTCCTTATATACGGTAGCGATCGGTAGTGCTGCGAACGGTGCAAGCCAAATTCAACCTTCAGCACTACATTTAGAGCATAACCTTAGTGAACTCCACTGCGGGTGACGTAACCTACGACAAACTTATTATTTGCGGTTTTTACAGTAATCGGGTCTAGGGATCGAACCGCAAAATTAAGTTTGTTTTTTATTGTATATACTTTTCCGGGATAAAAAGTACCCAGTGTGGTGCCCAGGATATTAAAGAATAATTATACCAAGTTTCATCGTAATCAAACCGGTAGTTTTTGCGTGATGCCTGAACAAACAGACAGACAGACAAAAATTTTTTTAATCACATTTTTGGGTTCGGTGTCGGTCTAGTAACACCCGTGCCATTTATTTTTTTTGATATTTTCAATGTACAGAATTTTCACTTCTACAGATTTATTATAAGTATAGATAGATAAGTTGACTATATCTCTAGAGCGTGTGTTTTCATGGGACTTACAGAAAGTCTGCTGTGCAGGGCCTGACTGGAGGACGACCAGACTACTTAGCACATGTGCTTCTTAACTACCCGGTGGTTGCCACGTACAGGGCAAAGTACTTCAGTAACCCAGGTACCCTCCGTGAGACGGTCACTAACATCAAGGTGTTGCTAGCCTGCCTCGAGGAGCTGGAGTGGATCGAATAATCAATTTTCTCACCCTTACGTAAACCAGTCCGTATTAATTATTGCCTATTTCAGGGCGACCCTTTTGGTCGGTCTGAATTCTAGTTTGTTATAAAAACATGTCAAAACACAAATTTTACTGAACATTTTATTACAACCATCTCTTTACCAGACCCATTAATTATAAATGTGTGGTAAAACAATATTAGCACAAAACATGACATTTCATCCATTCCACAAGGCTGCGGGCAATAATATGTTGCTAAAGATATCACAATCAATACAATAATAGCTTCCTAAGAAATCATAAAGGACACTAAAATCACAAAGAAGACATCTAACACAAGTGTCCCTTACACAAACGTTAATGGAATGAACTGAAGAACAATAAGAAATCTGATATAAGTGGACTGAACGAATGATATTCCAATAGGACCCTGGTTCGGGAGTATTTGTTTTACCAACGTGGGAATTGTTCCTTATGAGACCTCCCGTCTGAATCTATGGCTCAGTTTAAGGCTCCCGTAGACATGCGCGACGCGACGGTGCGACAGGATTCCGGGAGAACAATTTCCATAAAGTTTTCATAAAAATTGCTCAATTATAGTGGCGTCGCGGCCGTCTGTGGGAGACCTTAGGCGAAAAAAAATCACCGAAACAGGCGGAATATCGCAGGAAATTGAAACCTGAATAAATATTAAAAGAAGAGATGCCCGGGCTCTTTGACTTTTTGTTTGAGGAGTCACAAGGGGCTGTTCATTCGACTGGCTAACAAATTGTCTGGCTAATACACTGCCGAGCAATGAAAAAGTTCCACCCACAAAATGCCGACAAACACCTTAATATCTCCTAAGACATATAATTTAAAATTTGAACACAATATTTACGTTTTTAGTTGGTAATATTCTGATGCGCTGTTAAATGTACTTCAATATTGCAGACGGCGTCATTAAGCTAGCATTTCCCGCTTAGGAGTAATTTGGTGCTATTTCACTGGAACTTTTTCATTGCTCGCGAGTGTATTATGAAAATTCTTGTTAAAAAGTATGCTGACCAGTGGGGAAATTGTGTAACACACTAACGGTAGGAATGGTTTTCATTTGGACAGTTCAACAACATTCATTGCGTTAATTACGTTGTTGAGCAGACAAATTTTTCGAATATAATATAAAGCAATGGATTGGGTTGTGGTTGATCGCGTGTTATGCAATAATGGTGCTGTGTTTATGTTCATCTTTATGTGCCATCTTATTATTACGCAATTTCGATACTAATAACAGTGTTCTGGAAACGTGCCAATATTGTTGATACGTTAGACAGTTTCCAGGTTACCTATATTGGAACTTTTATGGTTTGCAAACTTGATACCGACCACGAACCGGAGAAAAAAAAATCGTAAAATATGTACCTACACGGTTTGCCAAAAAATCCCGAGAGCTGCAACATTTTTTTTTTCATATTATCAGTGAGCAGTGGTGGCCCAGTGGTAACGTGGGATCGAACCCAAGCAGCCCCTCTACTTTGTCGACTTACGAGTTGTAGGTCGTAGCTTCGAACCCAGACAGGTACACACAAAGTAGTAAATTATTTCATCACCACTGCTCTCAAAACGGTGAAGAAAAACATTGTGAGGAAATTGATATGTCCTAGAACCAGAAATCGAAGAAATGTGGTCCGCCAACCCGCACTGGGCCCGCGTGGTGGTTTATGGCCCAGTCCCTCTCACAGAGAAAAGGCCTGTGTCCCAGCAGTGGGAACATTGTAGGCTGATCATGCTTATACATACTGCTGGGAAGTTTGTTGCGCCACTTCTTCTTCCCAGCGATAGAACTAGGAAGTGGTGAAGGGCGGGCGTTTTTGGGGGACTGTCTTTTGTAATTTTGACGTTCGAAAAGTGCTGATTCTCAGCCTAATTTGAATAAATGACTTTTGATTTTGATTTTTGACATATTTTTATCTACCAGCACTGCTATGAAAACAATCCCTTCATACGTAAGGTAATTTGATTGGTTTTGCGCCAATTAATCTTTCTCATTAGTCACGCATTGATTGGTATTAGCGTCTCATAACTGTGGTTACGTGATCATAAAGGAGAGAATATTAAAGCTATGGTTAGACTGAGCAATTAGCGGGAAATAGGTGGCTTATTATTATGGTTTACAAAATGAAACAAACTTTGCATGTACGAGTATATAAAATAACATAGATTGCAAGACTTATTAAATTAACAGATAGTTCATGACGGGTACTACTAATACATTACGGATAATTGATACGGCACGGTTGGCGCAGTGGTTAAGCGATTGACTGCTGCGCTACGTGTCGCGGGTTCGATTCCCGCACGGAACAAATATTTGTTTGACCTACATGTATTTGTTCCGAGTCTGGGTGTTTTTCTATCTATAATATGTATGTATTTACAAAAAAAAAATGTATATAAGTAGTTTATCAGCCATCTTGTTACCATAACACAAGCATTAGGTTGCTTAGCTTGGGACTAGATGGCGCTGTGTGAAATGTCCAGGGATATTATTATTATTATTATTATTATTATTCGTGAGACGTCCTCGTAACACAGGGTCCAGCTGAAAAGCAGCGTCAGGCATGAGTTGTCTGACATTGTGCTGAACTGGGCCTATTTATCTACATTATTTACTCATGACTAAGTAATAAATAAGTTAAAAAAAATACCTAAAAATATTTATTTTCATTACAGTTTTTACCTTTCTGATAGATGAATTCATAGATCATAAATATAACTCCAATTTATTATTCAAACCTCATCAAAACATTATACACTGAAGGATTAAAAAACTGAATTATAATTAATACAACTTTAGAAGTACAACTTTTGTAATTAATTTTTGAGTGCCTCTAATTGCGCTAACTTTTATAATTTTCAGCCCCCTAATCGCTTTCACTGTGCCCAAACCCTGCATCGAAATTCTCAAAGGGCCACATTTAGCTAACCTGGCTCATGTTCTGGCCGTATTTTTTTTTTAATTCCACGGCGACGCGACGCAGGCGTTAGGCCGTGAATAGACATGTTGTAAACGTTAACTTGTAGGCACTTGTTCGCTGACAAGTTTTACTGCAAACGACTCTATTTGTTGTTGATTTGTTAATTTAGTGTGTACTAGGTTATAGATGTTACTTTGTTTGGATACATGTCGTGGTTAGTCACTTTGTCTTCAATATGGTTATGAAAATGTATTTATTCAGCATAATCAGCCTTTAATGTTCCCACTGCTGGGACTCAGGCCTCCGCTCTGTGAGAGGGAGTGGGCTGTAATCCATCACGCAGGCCCAGATGTCACATGTATTCGAATTTTTGGTTCTAGGACAGTTTCCTAACGATATTTTCCTTCACCATTTTGATAGTAAAGATGATGAAATAATTTACTACTTTGTGTGTACCTGTCTGGGTTCGAAGCTACGACCTACAACTCGTAAGTCGCGGCAGTTACCACAGGGCCACCACTAATCCTGGATTTATTTGATAATGTTAAATTATAACCAATTTAGTTGTTTGAAATTATTGTAAAAGCCATTTTCACAATCAAAATTATAAAGCCAACGAATTATTTTCAACGTATCGAAAAACTATCAAAATTATCCGTAACTGCATATTTTACACTATGTCCTATTCATTTTAACTCGTTTAAAATAAGGGTAAAATGTTCAAAATATGATACTCTTTCTCAGTAAGTTTGGCCCCTTGACCCCAAGAACTTCTGCCTAAAGGAAGACCTTTGTTGCGGGAAATATCGGCGGCATAACTCGACCCCTTTGGGAGACTTAACTCTATGGTTGTCGTTAAAAGGGAGCTAGGGGGTTAATTCGAAGGGTGAGCAGATTGGACAGCAGTAGCCTCTTGTCTGTGAATAACATTATTACATGGTTTTATTATGAAAATATATATACCTATATTGTATACTAATAATAAAGCTGAAGAGTTTGTTTCTTTTTTTGTATATTTGTTTGAACTCGCTAATCTCTTTAAGTACCGGTCGGATTTATAAAAATATTTTGCTTTAGATAGCCCATTATTCGTGAAAGGCTTTAACATCATGCTAGGGTCCTAAGGAGCCGAGTAAAAAGAAAAAAAAATTAGAAAGAATGTTAAGCTAAAAAAAGTAAAATTGCGAGCGGGCGATGCGATGCGACGTGCTGGGTCGGGGGAACAAGAAATTTCATGCGGGCAGAAGCTATAGATTATAATGAGTAGTATTTTTTATTAAGAAACCTGGTTTCAAGAATGATCCATTTTGTTTCTTTTTTTTTTGTTAGCCTATACTGTGCTCCGTGCCTCGGAAAGCACGTTAAACCGTTGGTCCCGGCTATCATTCGTGGATCTTTGACAGTCGTTACGGGTAGTCAGAAGCCCGAAAGTCTGACAACCAGTCTTACCAAGGGGTATCGTATTACCCAGTAACTGGGTTGTGGAGGTCAGATAGGCAGTCGCTCCATGTAAAATACTGGTATTCAGCTGCATCCGGTTAGACTGGAAGCCGACCCCAACATAGTTGGGAAAAGGCTAGGCAGTTTTTTTTTAGCCTATACTGTGTCCCACTGCTGGGCAAAGGCCTCCCCTTTTTCCTTCCCAAGCTCCCTGTCTAGGCACAAAGTTGGTCACTTACTGAACAACAGAAGTCCAAACTCAAGATTTTATATAATTTTAAGCCGGCGCCGTTTAAATTTAAGGCAATTTAGTGATCTTTGTTTATTGATTGTTTGGCGCCAATTCAAAATAACTTAGGTATACTCAGGTACTACTAGGTACTTACATTAGTTTAAGAACTTAGTTATTAAGGTTAAATCAAAAAGGGTGGTTATTTTTTGCTTTTTTTGCCCGTGGCTAAATAATAACAGCCACACAAGTTGATCGGTCAGGTTACGCTACGCTTGCCGCGGTTGGTCTGTGGATGGGTGACCATCTTTACATACAGAGACCCTTCCGTGCCTCGGAAAGCACGTTAAGCCGTTGGTCCCGGCTGTCATTCGTGGATCTTTGACAGTCGTTACGGGTAGTCAGAAGCCCGAAAAGCTGACAACCAGTCTTACCAAGGCTTATCGTATTACCCAGTAACTGGGTTGTGGAGGTCAGATAGGCAGTCGCTCCATGTAAAATACTGGTATTCAGCTGCATCCGGTTAGACTGGAAGCCGACTTTAACATAGTTGGGAAAAGGCTAGGCAGTTGATGATTTTTTGCTTTTCAGTTTTTTCGGCGGTTTAATTTTTTTGTTAAAAAGTTTATTGATGACACTTTTTGTGGGGTACACACATTCATAGCGTGTTTATACACTTGCTAACCACAAACAAAGCGCGCATCGCTACGTGAGATAAAAATCCTATACCTACTCCATTAGAAACAATAACAACAAAAGCATTATTTTCCTTAAACACACAACACAACAAAATACCGCGCTCAATTAATAAATTAATATGATATTAACATTGTAATATTGCGCAAAATAAACCATTTGTTCGTAATATCCAGCCTAACGGGATTCAAAACACAAAGGGATTTAGATAACCCCTCAGTTATTATGGGCTAATATTACTTGTAACAGAAACACACGGCCTACGTAATACCTAACGAATCATCCCTCATAAATATTAATTATACATTTGATACTCCGGCCGCTGTGGCGTAACCTACTTTAAAATTAATAATGCTCATATTTACTTAAAATTTTGTACTTGATACATTGATTACGAATGATAGATTATGTTAAGCTTTGGTTTGGTTTGATTTCCCCTAAGATGTTTGGTGTGTTTATTTAACTGCCCCTGTTTGTCTCGTCGTCCAAAACGCGACTGCTGTGTCCTGGGTTCGATTCCCAGGTCGGGCAAATTAGGTTATTAAAAAAAAAAAAAAAAATGATTTCACATAAACCAACATGGGCAGTTATGAAATGTCAGAAGCTAGTGCACAGTTCCAATTGTCGTTTCCTATAGAGAAGAGCCGGCAAGAAACTCCACAGTTACTCTATTAAAAATTATGGCTTTTTACAATGTATTGGGCTTACATTATATCCCCGTGCTTCGAAAAGCACGTTAAGCCGTTGGTCCTGCGTCTGATCTCTTTCCGGTCATGTCGGATTGCGGTCACATCGGACTATGAGAGTGAGGGAAGAGTGAGTGCGCACACACTTGTGCACTATAATATCTCCCGCGTCTCTGTTGAAATTGGCTGCTGCCATGGCTGAGATTCGGTCTGGTGGACTATTATTTTGGTTTAGGATTAGAACATGGAGGTGAAATTATTACTATAATAATCCGGTTACTTCCCGTGGCAATCTGATTAATGAAAATCGGACTGAATACCGAGATTGCATTTCTGCTTGAGCATTAATTTGTTTAGGTAGGTACTTTAAGAATACAGTGCCTAGTTCTCAATATCAATACAAATAAATAAAATTGATATGTCTGTTTGTAATGTCAAGATAACAGTTTTTTAGTAAATGCGTATCAAAGTAGGTATAATACGGTTCATATAACAAAAAAACTTCTTTTTTTTCTGTTTGTTCCGGCTAATCTCCGAAACGGCTGGACCGATTTTGACGGGACTTTCACTGGCAGATAGCTAATTTTATAAAGAGTTACATAGGCTATATATATACATATATTTTTAATACCTGTGGCACAATTTCCTAAACCCGCGCGAGCGAAGCCTCGTCCAGCAGCTCGTTTGTAATATTTTTATTTCGATATCTAAATAAAACAGTCAACAAAACATGCTATAATCGAAATATACCTCCTAATAAAATAGTTATCCTTTATCCTCAGACCCAAACCATTTGATTAGTGTTAATCACGTTAATTTACTACAAATAGACAACCATCAATTAGCCATACCTATAGAAGATTTACGAGTCGCCTGCAAACCTGTTTATACAACAAAATACACTTTTTTTATATTTATAGCTCTAGATTAATATGTTAGCAACGGTTATCTCCCCGAAGCTTTAACAAGGGAATTATGGGTCATTTTGTCCAAACTTCACTGGCCCACCTACGGATATAATGAATCAAATTGACGGCCACCCGCATATACAAATAGTTCACATAGACAGACCATAGAGAATGATACTTTTTTAATCCCTCACGAAATATAGTTACTTAATGCACCAACCTCCTTGATGTATATACTCCTTACTTTATTTGATTAAGTCACGCTCGCGTAACGTTATAAAAATGAAAATAAAAAAAAAATGAAAAAAACGTGATCGCCGTGATCGTATAAAATTTCTCGTGATTAAATTGTGAGGTTTTATTCCTTTCATTTTCACTTTCAGGGACGAGATATAACCTGTAAATGATAAGCATTAAACGCGATGGAAACCACGAATCGATAACTTTAAAAAATAATTCGACGAAAGCATTACTAACATAATATAACATCACGACTGTACTTTCCGAAGGGTTAGCCAGAGGTGCTCCTATAGTATACTCACATTTTGCCAGTAATATAAAGTTCTATGAAAGAGGAGGCGAGCCTATTGCCACCAACCGGACACAAATCCACACTCCGGGTCATCACAGAGAAAATCAAGATGGAAACTCCCAATTACACTTTGCATACCCCGGGACTCGAACCCAGAACTTCATGCTCAGCAGTAGCGCTCTCGACCACTACACTAACGTGACGGTATGAAAGCATTTTGTTTGGACAAATGGCGGTCATTGTCAATTCCGATTAAATACGCTACCGAATAACAATGGCGACGACCTTCACCCACTAAACTATAATAACAAAAATAATAATACCAGCGATTATTGAAACCCTTGAAATAATAACATCATTTCCTTGCTACGATAAAACATGATCTGATTTAGCCCTTTGTAACTTAACACGTGATCATATTGGTACCGGTGCAACTAAATTAGCTCAATAAACTTCAAATAAGTTATATAATATTGCAAAGGAAAAGTTTACTTATGGCTCCAGCAATAAATACGAAAATTCTTTACCAAGGGGGGTTGTTTATGGTGTTTTAGAATTGTTGTAGCCGCCTCGTGGCACAAGTAGGCAATATTGGCTGTGAAGGCAAGCATGGAAGTTTTGATGTGGCGTACTCGCATTAGCCTGCAAATATAGAACCCATACAAAACTCTTATTGATCGAATGTTCGCTGCAAGTTGCAAACTGAAATTTATGAGCCAACGGTAAGTAAGAGCTCTTCGGATCGGTTACGTTGCCTGAGTTCACTTGCTTTGTTTATTGCAACCCTCAGATACCGTCTTGTGCTTATGAATATTGATAACGGACTTGCTTACAGTTCAAACTTTTTGAAAGAGCGATATTAATATTGGATAGCGGGACGCTTTACTCGCTTCCTTTTTGCTTAGCCGCGCCGTGAGCGTTGGTTTCAATTTTAAGTAATAGTCTTTGGGAAACCTAAGGTAGTTTATTATTTCTGATTTTTAACAAATGGACAGTAATTAGTCAAGGAGAATGGAACGGAGAAGTAATAGGCATTTTATTAGTCTTAAAATACTACCAATTGTTTCTGGTTTCAGAAAAGATATTGTGATTTGTTAAGCTCGAGACGTAGCCTGTAAAATCTAGGTACACGAAAATAATTGCGCAAAATAACAGTGTTGACAGTATTGTTAGAACCTGTCTTCGTGCTCTGCTACACTGTGCGAGAGCAGCGGTAGCCGAGTGATAACTACCACGACTTACTAGTTGTAGTTCGTAGGTTCGAGCCCAGGCGTTTTATTTTGTGTAAATTATTTCAGCTCTCTTATTGCTTTCAAAACTGTGAAGGAAAACATCGTAAGGAAACCGGCGTGTCCTAGAACCAAAAATTCGTAAACATCTACAAATAGATTACAGCCCACTTCCTCTCGAAGAAAGGAGACCTGTGTCCCAGCAGTGGGAATATTATAGGCTGATTATACTTATGCATAGTAATCAACAACAAGAGAATTGCAACAAGCAAAGTCGGAGTCTGTTTATACTTTACTTAACATTGCCTTTGCAGGGTCTTCAGTACCTATGTGCTGTTCTAGGAAAATGTATAGTTCTTGCTCAACTAAAACATATAAATTTCACCAAATTCCAGCAAAACCAAGGCTGCACGTTCCACCTCGAGGTTTATTATGAACAAAACCTTACAAATTCTCATATTGCTGCTCAACCCTACTTGAGGATCACGTTCATCTTGAAACTAGACACGGCTAACCCTAATAGCGAACTATTGTAACTCAACAAGAAACGGCTCGTCAAGTTATTTGAGTTGTTCAAGATGTTATCCAAATACATATTGGATTAATCCCTATCTATTGATCGCATAATATATTCTGATTCAATTACCCTTGTTATAAGTACCCAAGTAGATGCCAACCCTTGATGTACCGTTGCTATTTCATTTGATCTTGTTGGTTCCATCAAATATTTAGATCGTTAAACTTGAGTGAAAGATAGAGATGCGCAGAGGAAGTTCGCCGCTGCATCGACTTTTAAACGTTTCGCGTTTTCTCTCTTTGCTTCGATCCGAGTAGTACAAACAAAAACCTTTAATCAGTTTTAGGAAATTCATTAAGTCTAGAACACTATTTGTTTAGTTGTTGGAAAAGTATCAGACATCCATGCGACGATGTTTATTTGTTTTAGGTAAGCACGTGCCCCACTTCTTTTTTTTTAAAAAAAGAAGAATGTACGTGTTGTTGGAAATAAGAATGGAATGGATAATAATGTTGTTTAGAAATAAAAACACGATGAACAAGCTTAATTGGATCATAATTACCACGGTTGGGACTTTGCTGACCGATCCAGTAAGGATATTTTTTTTTCCACCTTCTTTCTAGGATTCCGTACCCAAAGGGTAAAAACGGGACCCTATTACTAAGACTCTTCTGTCCGTCTGTCTGTGTGTCACCAGGCCGTAGCTGTACGAACCGTGATAGCTAGAAAGTTGAAATTTTCACAGATGATGTATTTCTTTTGCCGCTATAACAACAAAAATACTAAAAACATAATAAAATAAATATTTACGTGAAATATTTATTTATTTTTCCATACAACAAACGTGATTTTTTGCCGTTTGCCGTATAATGGTACGGAACTCTTCATGCGCGAGACCAACTCGCACTTGGCCTGTTTGTTTTTAATATTGACCCAATTGGCTAGTACAAATGTCTTAGAAGATCTACTTACAGAAATGACAAAATGACGAAGTTATACATATAAACCTTCCGTAATAATTCTCTAAATGATGTTGAAAACTGCATCAAAATCCGTTGCGTAGTTTAAAAGAACAACGGGGTCACACCGACAGACACGAAAAGCGACTTCAATCTATCTACATATATAGGTACCTACTAATTTATACTAATATTAAATCGGAAGAGTTTGTTTGTCTGATTGTTCGAAAACGCTAGGCACTGGAAATGCCGGTCGGATTAAAAAAAATCTTTGGCTGATTATTAAAAAACAATGTAAGGCTATATTGGCTTTTTAATTATAATATTACGAACATTTAATTAAATTTCAAGTGCTATTGGGTTTTTCCTTCGAGAACGTCTTAGTACAGACGCCAGCAGATCAAGCTACCCGAAACTGTCAAATTTTCCCAATCAACCTTGAACCTTAATGCTTTAGCAATATAGTTGAAAATCTATTAAAGAAATGTGACAATTTGTAGTAGCTTGATGTGCTGGCCTGATAGCCCGGAGTCCAGATTTGTGCTTGGTTGATGGCAATAGGTTTGGCCCCTATTACATGGGAATTAAACATAACTGGCGACATGTGGGTGTACTATAGCTGCAACTCTGCCTTACCCTTCGGAGGATACAGGCGTAATGTTATGATGTTCCTTATATATTATTCATTTCATTTTAACTGTACCTGTCTTTATAAACGACTGGCTGCACCACGCGGTTTCACGCGCATAAGTTCCGATCCCGTGAGAATATCGGAATAAAAAGTATACTATGTGTTAATTCTGGTTATAAACCATATGTGTGCCAAATTTCATCCAAATCCGTTCAGTAGTTTTATCGTGAAAGAGTAACAAACATCCATCCATCCATCCATCGATACAATTTTTCACGTTTATAATATTAGTAGAAAGTATTAGATAGGTAGGTACTTGTTTAAGGGCTGATTTTTCCAATGCCAGATAATTTTATCCGAGGAATAATTTTGAATTTTTGACAATTCTTCCATACATAAACTGTCAGGCGTCAATTTTATTCCACGAATAAAAATTATCTAACAAAGAAAGATCAGCCCTAAAAGGCTTACTGAAATTTGATAACCATTGTGTATTTTCTGTGCCTATATCAGCGTCCTTAAACTACTGAATAATCTGACGCAAAATATTTCAAAAGTTACGCAAATAAAAAAAAAACACATATCCATGCATATATAATGGCACTGAACTTCTTTACTCACTCCATTCATTCATCGAGTGCAAACGAAAATCTTAACCTGTAAATGCGCTCAAATTACTTAACCCATCTTTATAGCAGCAGGTTACCGGGATATTTTTTAACCTAATTGCCATATTTGCATACCGGTCCATGTCAATTCAATCTCTCAATCTCTCAGTCTCAATTATGAACTCATCGGCCGAATTATGTTTTAAAACAAATAGAGGGTTGAATAGCTCTGCATAAAGTTTGGGTTCATTATGTCGGGTTCATAAAAATAACATTCTCTCTCGTTTAGTGAAAGGTAATCATGGATAATGGGATAGAAAAAGGTTTTATGTTAGTTCTAAATTGTTTTTGTATTCATAACGCTGAGGTTTAAAAGGTCAGTTGAATATTTTTTATCAATAACTAACGACCCATCCCTGCTTCGCGCGGTTTTTACGACGTGACATAACTAAGGTAAATGTTAATCTAATACTAATACTAATAATAAAGCTGAAGAGTTTGTTTGTTTATTTAACGCGCTTATCTCGGGAACTACCCGTTGGATTTGAAAAAAAATTAGGCTATTCAACATCACACTATAATCCTGAGGACCCGAGCAAAAAGATAAAAAGTTAGGAAGAACGCTAAGTGAAAACTTAGTTATAGCGCGGACAGGCGATACGATGCGACATGATGAGTTGGGGAGCAAGGAATTTCACGCGAATAAATTCGCGATCAGAAGCTATACACATAAACCTTCTGTAATCATTATCTAAATGATGTTGAAAACTGCATCGAAATCCGTTGCGTAGTTTAAAACGAACAACGCGGTCATACAGACAGACACGAAAAGCGACTTCAATCTATCTATAGTATACTAATTTATACTAATATTAAAGCGGAAGAGTTTGTTTGTTTGTCTGTTTGTACACGCTAGGCACTGGAAATGCCGGCCGGATTTAAATGTTCTTTGGCTGATTATTAAAAATAAATGTATATATATTGGCTTTATTGGTTTTTAAATATAATGTTACGATTATTAATAATTTCTCGCAGACGAAGTTGCAAGCTAGTTTATAAAAAACGAGCCCGGTTTCGCATACATCGAGATATGTGGTACATCTAAGTGTATATAATAGACATAAACCTTCCGGAGAAAATTCTATAAGTGATGGTGAAAACCACACCATAATCCATTTTGTAGGTTTTGAGAACTAAGCAGTCAGACAGACATACACGAAAAGCGACTTTATTTAATAATAATAATAATATCCCTGGACATTTCACACAGCGCCATCTAGTCCCAAGCTAAGCAACCTAATGCTTGTGTTATGGTAACAAGATGGCTGATAAACTACTTATATACATTTTTTTTTTGTAAATACATACATATTATAGATATAAAAACTTTTTTGCAAAAAAATACAACCGACTTCCAAAAACGACACTAGAAAGTGAAAAATAACTTTAATTTCGGAAGTCGGTGTCGTTGGGTTCGCATTTCGTTGTTTGCCACCGACTTCCGAAATTAAAGTTATTTTTCACTTTCTAGTGTCGTTTTTGGAAGTCGGTTGTATTTTTTTGCAAAAAAGTTTTTATTTTTCACTTTTTAGTTGTAATTTTTACCAGTAATTTTGGTTTAAAAACCAAACTACTGAACCGTTTTTGATGAAATTTCTATGGGACCATTTGGGAAGTATGCCCTTTCCAACAAAAAAATAATTTTTGAAATCGGTTGGCAAGCGACGAAGTTATGCGCGAACAAACATAAAAAAAAAAAAAATACAAACATCCGAATTGAGAACCTCCTCCTTTTTTAGAAGTCGGTTAAAAACACCCAGACTCGGAACAAATACATGTAGGTCATACAAATATTTGTTCCGTGCGGGAATCGAACCCGCGACACGCAGCGCAGCAGTCAATCGCTTAACCACTGCGCCAATCGTGCCGTCATATAATACTATCTTTATACTGATAATTCAAGCCAACTCGTGTAGACATAACCCCTAAGCCATAAGGAAAATTACTGATAATTGAAACGAGATCAATGTATATTATAAAAATATGTTTCAGTAACAATTAAATTAGATTAAGAACTTAGTTTTTAAGGTTAAATAAAAAAGGTTTATTATTTTTTGCTTTTCAGTTTTTTCGGCGGTTTAATTTTTTTGTTAAAAAGTTTTTTGTATTGTTGTTCGTAATTGTCCGAATAAGGTTTTTAGCGAAAGAAATATTCGAAAAATTGCCCGAAAAAATGAAAATTTGGGAAAAACTGTAACTGTAAGTGCTTTTTTGTATGGGATTTTCGTATGAATTATTGACAACTGGACAGGACAGTGTCTGTCGGGTCAGCTAGTTTAAAATAAATAAAGTGTTGAAAGAGCAGCGGCGGCCCAGTGGTAACGATCGCGACTTATGGGTCGTAGGTTCGAACCCTGCCACGCGCTTTATGTAAATTATTTCAGCACCACTGCTTTCAAAACGGTGAAGGAAAACATCGTGAGGAACTAAAAATTCTAAAACATGTGACATCTACCAACCCGAACTGGGCTCGCGTGGTGGATGACTGGGACGCGAGGCGGCCTGTACCCCAGCAGTGGGAATATTATAGGCTAATTATATAAGGAGTTGAATAAAGCTTCTTTTAATAAATCATAACCTTTCAAGGAAAGCAGTTAAAGATTCCAACTCAACTACAAAATGCAGCTATTATTACAACCGTGGAATCCTAAGTTAAATAAGTTTTATTATACGAAAACTATAAACAAACGGTCACGAGACATAACTTTCAGTGAATTCCCACTATTTGGGCACGACTAATGCTTTTAAAAGTTAATAAAAGGTGCAGCAGAGCTATTCAGTTGCCTCATTAAAAATATCACACGGGGAATAAAAATAAGGCTGGTGTGTATAAATAACCACGACCTCCATATAAATCTTGGTTTACAGTTCGCAGGGTTGTCGAAACATTGCCTTTTTTATTTGGCAATGGACGGCAGACGGCTCGGAAAGTTGAAATAGGGAAGCAACGGAAAATGCGGCAGTGTTTTTCTATTGCGTAGGTAAGCTTGCCAACTACGGATGAGACTGCATTAGGTATAGAATCTATACTACATACTACAAATAAATGAAATTGAAGTGTCTGTTTGTAATGTCAAAATAACAGCTGTTTAATGAAAGTGGTACTTATGTATTATAACAAAAAAAAAAAAAACGAATTTTTAAATTTTTATGTCTGCCTTTTTGTTCCGGCTAATCTCCGACACTGTTGGACCGATTTTGTGATGAGACTTTCACTTGCATACCTGGTGTTATTAGGAGTAATTTAGGGTAATTTTATTTTAGAAAAAGAATTAGAGTACCGCGCAAAAAATTGAAGCCCATGAATCCAATTTGTTTTCCGAAATGGACGAGAACTCCCGTTTTTCACTTTAAATATTAACCATGCTGCAATGATATCTTACTGTCAAACTTATTTAATTTTAGAAATAGAAAATATATTTTTTTAACATAGGCACTCTCCGGCTTTAATTTTGATATAGACATCTCTTTGCTTTACAGAAGAAATTCAAAATTCACACGTTACAATTTAGCATTAAATGTAAATTTAATATCTACCAAATATCTTTACCTGGTACCATTGCACACGTCTGAGGTTAACCCGCAAACGCTGCTTCGTCAACCCTCGCCGACATAGCTTGGCTACCCGCAATGAATACTCGAATTTTCTGCCTCAACTGTGGGGTGGAAATGTACGGCAATATGGGAATAAAATCCTGGATTTAATCTTCGCACAAGTCGCCGTTTAATCTTGCAGTAGATATGGCAAGGCTAAATAATAAATGTATACGCGATCATGTTAAATTGTATTGTGGGAGTGTTGTACCCTTAGTTGAGTGCTGGAGGATTATAGTAAAAGTTTTTGTTGGTTAAAGAGTATGAATAGAGATGGGCACTTTTTTTATAATTTAACACAGTCAATTGTTTCGAGCAAATACATCAAATTTTGTTTGATAAGGATGATTAATATCATTATTAATTCAGAGCGGCTTCGTTACGATTGTAACAAGGATGGATGACGGTTCATGAGCGCAATGTCTATAATTTATGTGAGGCGGTCGGTTATCTTAAACCGCTATTTATCCTTATGTTGGCGAGAATTACTGTAAATCTTTGAAAAATAACAAAGACAGTTAACAAGATTGTAGAAATAGGGAAAAAATAGGTAGATTGGTTGGATTGGTAGACCTTTTTTTTTCCTTATGCGCTAAACAGCCCGCGAAATTCAAATTGCCGCGGTTGGTCCCTGGATGGGTGACCATCTTAACATACCAAGACCCCAACGTGCCTCGGAAAGCACGTTAAGCCGTAGGTCCCGGCTACCATTTGTGGATCTTTGACAGTCGTTACGGGTCGTCAGTAGCCCGGAAGTCTGACAATCAGTCTTACCAAGGGATATCGTTTTACCCAGTAACTGGGTTGTGGAGGTCAGATAGGCAGTCGCTCCGTGTAAAATACTGGTATTAAGTTGCATCTGGTTAGACTGGAAGCCGACCCTAACATAATTGGGAAAAAGGCTAGGCAGATGATGATTTCATGAAAAAGTCATTCAATAGGATTATATGAACTTAGGAATGATAAACATAAAAATCATCAATACGACCTCGTATTGATGATTTTTATGTTTATCGTTCTGTAAAATCAAGTTTGTTACGCTGGCGAATCATATTTTGTTCAAGTGTTTATTATATTTTGTTTAGTGTAAACAAACCCATGCGTTTTGAACTTAGGTCATGCTGACTAATTTAGCTAACTGATGTACCTAATTCGCAGAATTGAGTATGCTCGCACCGTGGCAGTTTTCCCTGCTTCTAACAGTTCCTTATATTTTGAACTGTAGCACGAGAAAGAATCGCTAATCCCTGAGATAACATAAGTAACTTAAAGTAAGTTACTTAAAGTAAGTAACTTAAACTAAGCATCGCTCGAAATACAAGCTCAACGTGTAATGTCCATAGACTAATTATTTTGTTCTGCCTGAAGGTAAAAATGCTTGAAGTTAAACTCACAAAAAAAAAAAACACCGCGTAAAAGTAAATACAGCCAAAAATAGCGCTGTATTTCGAAACCAAAAATATATCCGATTACAATGCGTACAAAAATAATGAAGCGAATTTATTTATTTATGTGCGTTTGTAAGGGCGAGCTAGTTTGCTAAGGGAGCTAAAACCTCATTATTTAGACAAGTTAATAAGAATTCCTAAGTCGCATTTACGTCAAGGAAAGACGTAAGCAACTCCGTAAGACATTAAGCTAAGAAAAAAAAAAAGATTAAACGAAAAACATCCGGAATTAATGTTAGTTTAGAGCATCTGATTTCGTGATTAATTGGGCTTAGCTTACAAAGGATGAAATGTTTTGTTACTGTTTGGATTTCAATTATAAGCTATAAAAAGATTGAGATTTATTCATCCTGTCGTTTAAGTGAAGACTATTATAGTTCACATTCAACTGGTTTGAATTGAGTGTCTTCAGTGTGCTGTGCTGGCGCTGCAGCTGCGGCTGCGGAAACCCTCAAGCGGCGAAAGTAGTATTACTGTATCGCTAATTATATTTTCGAGCCGTTTGGGGTTAAAACCCTCGGGCCTTGGGGTCCAAAGAATCATGGTTTGTTCAACGAAATCTACAAGCGGCTGGTGGACACTTCCCGTGTACCAAGGGCTGACTTTTACCTTGGTTAGAGGCTAAGCACTGCCACACAGCGTGGCAATGCCGCCTTACCAGTCAACAGCAATGCGGAGGAATTTTTTATAATAAGGTTTTTTATAATTTTTTTAGGTTAGGATATTATATCTTAATTTTAACACAAGTGTATAAGTTTTTGCAACCATAAATAATATCCTATTAGTTTGCAATACAAACTTTCAACTTGTATAGCGTCTTAAAAAAAAACAATAAAGAATTTATAGCCTTCCTATCAATCTCACTTATCAAAATCTCATTCAAATCCTCTACACGCCCTCGAACATCAGCAATCAAATCTCATCAAACACAACACCAAAACCAAACAAATCATCGACATTATTAATAACAACAACAAAGATTTGTCAAACTAAATCATCACTGCATTCAGTTACGCCTACGTCATTGGAAGACAATGCTCAATTACTTCTGCCACCTACCGCTCCAGGATTGGGTTCATGTTCAGTGGAATGAGAATCTTTAATAAATGTTGGCTTATTCATCACTTTGCTGACAACTCACTGCTTGTTTGTTTCATAAATGTGAATGTTTTGAAGTGATCAATTTGAATATATGAATGTTGAAATCGTTTGAACTTGATATATAATATCAAGTTTTTTGAGTGCAATGTTTGAAGAAGTTAGAAGATATCTTTTAGTAAAACCGTGCAGCCATTAAATAAGAATGACATATAGAGCAAACTGAAGCAAGCAATTAAATATGTATTTGTTGAGTCGTGAGTTCGAACCCACAGACAGGTACTTTACTTTGCGTATTTAAAATCACCACAATTTCATTAACACTGCTCTAAAAATGGTGAAGAAAAACATCGCGAGGAAACCTGTGTGTCTGAGAACCAAAAAAATTGAAAATATGTGACATCCGCCAATCTACATTGAACCCGCGTGGATAATGGCTCACTATCTCTCACAGAGAGGAGGCCTGTTTCCAGCAGTGGGAACAACATAGGCTGATTATGCTTTTGCTAATTTAAATGTCAATAGATTTCTAACTTCATCGAGAATGGTAAATCTAGCGTAAAAAAAGAAATCACAGATGTGTCAACATTTTATCGCTACAGACAGATATGTTAAAATTGAACCGTGTGCGGTACAGCATTTTAAGAACTCAATGCAGTAAAAAACAACATAGAAATTAAGGATCATATTACGAAAATCCATTAGAGTTGCTCAATAAAAATAGACTCGGCTTCACATGTAGGGGCGGCCCTAAAATCAGTCATTCGAAATAAAACGGCGATAAAAGTAATCTCACTGATCGTCTTGATAAGGATGGTAAATAAAATAGATTGACGTGGTTAAGCCATTAGGTAAGAGTTAAGAGAAATGTCTTTATATCTAAGCCAAATGGCCATGACCATGATCACTGCAAGAAAAGAAACTTAGATAGATGAGGTGATGTGGAGTACAGTCTAGCCGGTTAGATTCAGTAAGCCAAATTTTAGAGATTATTTTAGTGTTAGTGTGATTAAATCTTTATTTTTGGCTTTAGCACTGTTAGATGGCTTTACCTTATGATATTAAAATTACATAACATAACAGAACATCACGTCTGCAATCCTCGTAGGGTTAGGCACAGGTGAACCCAAATTTCGCCAGTAATGATATTAAAAATTCATAGCATATATTTCAATCAAACCATCTACAGGCACAGTGGCGCGGTTGGCGCAGTGGTTAAGCGATTGACTGCGGCGCTGCGTGTCGCGGGTTCGATTCCCTCACGGAACAAATATTTGTATGGCCTATAAATAGTTGTTCCGGGTCTGGCTATTTGTGTAAGTGAGTTTAAATGTTTGTAAACGCACCCACGATACAGGAGAAATTCTTATTGTGGGGCAACGTTTTTTTAAAAAAAAATACAAATACTTTTGAATTGTTTGAAAGTCACAACAATATTGTACAAGCATAGAACAGATGACATACATGAATCTATGGATATTGTTTCTAAAGTAATAGGACTCATCGTTATCAATGACAAGACTATTTTCTTTATATGAAACCTAACTTTAACCAGCCATGATTGAACCAGATGGATAACAAAGCAACCAACATGACTATTTCATAAAAGGACTCCAAAGAAGGCTTCACATAAACCTGAGTGGACTGCCTTTACATAATAGAGTATTCCTTGATACCGAACAAGTATTTCATATTCCTTGGTAAGATACTTTGAGATAACGATATACATAAACAAGTAAATAAAAGAGAGAATATGGTAAACAAATTGAAATGAAACGATTTCAGAAATGGCACAAGAATGCTGTCGAAAATGACTTTGTGCCATATATGGGAGGTAACCATTTGTGCTTAGCATGTTTGGAGTCTGAATTTATTGATGGTTTATTCTGGTGTACTTTACAAAATACTTCTGTAAGGAAGTCTTTTGGGACAAAAAACGATTTGTATACTGCAATTTGGTTGTGGTGACGAAGCTTGACTACTTAAGGGAGGCCTGTGTCCAGCAGTGACAGTGGGGAGTTTGTTGTGCAACTTCTTCTTCCCAGCGAAAGCATTACTAAGTGGTAAAGGGCAGGCGTTTTGGAAGACTGCCTTTTGTAATTTTTCCGTTTTAAAAGTGCTGATTCTCAGCCTAATTTGAATAAATGACTTTTGATTGTAAGTGAACGTCTTTCGGCTGAAATTATGATGATGATGATGACTAAGCTTTGGGTTATTTGAACGTGCTTTATTAGGATATTTTTATTTGCAGGTTAGGTGATAACTTTCTCTCCTTGGCTGCCAAATAATTTGTCAATTGTGGTGATTATAGAAAAAGATCTGAATCGCGACCATTCTTTGTTGCAGAGTCAGTAAATGATCACGTTTTTGCGTGCCACATCCGGATATTACACAACTATAACCGATAAGCTTCCTCGAATCTTCTTTGACAAAGAATCAACAATGAATTCATTATTCATTCGCCACAAACCTACTATAATCTTCCGCGCACACGCATAACAGAATACGGCGATCTATACACGGAATAAGAGACGATATCTTAAGAATCAACATGGCCCGCCCACAAGAGACATAATGTCCCGAACAAGTTTCGAACCAATGATGGTATACTAAATTTACCTTGTCCACTTTTATAGTCGAACATTTGTGATGGTGACAGTGAGTGGTGCCAACACACGGACATGTCTGGCTTTGAAAAGATTTGATTGCGCTGACAATGGTGGTTGTAATTGTGTACTTAAAGTGATAAGTGGAAGAATTAGGGGGTCAAAGTTTTGTGTCGATTTTTTGTGATGCTATTCGACCATGTTCTTTAGTTTTTGCAGTCATGCCATTTGTTATAAATGTTGGAAATCCTTCCATCTGAACAAACAAAGAATGATCTTCTTAGCGATGGCAATCTAAATGGACTCTGCCCAGAATTCGGCTTTGTGTTTAGCGCCGTCACTAGCGCCCATCAGTTCTTTTGCA
Organism: Apamea anceps; assembly: GCA_951799955.1. Classification (NCBI taxonomy): domain Eukaryota; kingdom Metazoa; phylum Arthropoda; class Insecta; order Lepidoptera; family Noctuidae; genus Apamea; species Apamea anceps. The sequence continues at coordinate 13,692,023 of OX637510.1, read as the reverse complement.
GACGACACCATATTAAGTGTCCCATCGTTTTTGGAACAGCACCGCTTTGAAGGATTTGGTACAAAGTGAAGAGTAACTAGCATGCTTATCTATCTCATTGTAATTGCTTTTTTATTCTTCTTTAGCTCTGAGATGAGAGAAATCATCATTTATTTTGATTCAAAATTGACTTCTTAGTGTTATATCTGATGATGACAATATAAATATACAGATACATAGACAGGTTACCACCCAAAACACACACACACCCAAAAACGGTGTCATTAATGGAAAACAGGTCAACTGTAATTCTTTTGAAGTTGATTGCCCTAAATAATATGGACAAATAACGAAAAATAACGATTTCTCCCCTATTAAGTAAGACATTCGATGAAAGCACACCCATGCGTTAAATTGACATTGCGAGAAAATAAATAGGTAATATTATTTTGGGTATACTCCACTGTAAATAATTCACAGTGGGGTAGGATAATTATTGTATCTACCTAGATAATTCAAGGTATCGTTACATATTTTGTTCCTGGGAGGTCTATTTAGACTCGAAAACGTTTTCAGCTGTACACCGCCGTCATTCGATAAAAAGCCGTATCTACTTCTAAGTTAATTTTCATGAAATGACTCTCTTTGATGAATAATCTTCATTCTTCTTCTCTCTCCTCTTCTGCTTGAACCATTTGTTCATACAAAACTATCGATAGTCTTATTTTTAACGGTACCAGCTGCGCCATGCAGTTTCACCCGCATAAGTTTCGATCGGGATAAAAAGTATCCTATGTGTTAATCCTAGTTATAAACCATCTGTTTGCCAAATTTCATCCAAATCCGTTTTGTAGTTTTGGCGTGAAAGAGTAACAAACATCCATCCATCCATACAAACTTTCGCGTTTATAATATTAGTAGGATTTATCTGTAGTTACGAAAGAAATAGAGGTTTATCTTTAGTTTTCTCGAGATTTTATCACAGAATTATTCACATGCATGAAAAGTATCTTATAGAGACCACGTAAATATATATATAACAAAGAAGGTTGTAATGGTTCAGGTCTTCCATATATCGATTCTTTTTAATTGTCTTCAATGGAACATCATTTTGAATACAACTCTTAATACATCTTATTGTTTTATTCCTAATTTTTCCTGAAAATATTAGTGAAAAATATTTAAGTTGGGTGTTTTTTTTTTAATGTCTTTAAGTGATGTGACTTTTATACCCGTGTTACTTTTCGCAGACTACTTTTTTACAGGTGTTACACTTGGTCCATCTTCGGAGTGATCCTCAACCTCAGCGTTGGTCATGCCCACTAGACATCAGTCATTGGCCCTCTACTTCATGCTAGATACACTCGTAGAGACTTTAGTCGCCTGCGACTCGCTGGCAATTTAAAAATCTTACCGTGTCGTTAGCGACAAATCGGCTGTGACACACGCGGCGACAAAAGTCGCTGCGTGGGTACCAAGCATTAGAATCGTCTGACTCATCGCTTTATAACAATAATAAAAACCCATGTATCTTGTTCCTGTTGTCTCCACCACAAATTGAGACCACCCCAACGGAACGTGGGTGACTAACAAGAGCGACTAAGAGATCAAAATAGTCACAAATCTCTTTAGGAGATACATTGATACTATATACTACTATGGAGCAGTGGTAGCCCAGTGGTAAAGACCGCGACTTATGAGTTGTGGGCCGGGGGTTCGAACCTAAGCAGGCGCTTTATTTTGTGTAAATTATTTCATCACCACTGTTCTCAAAACGGTGAAGGAAAACCTCGTGACCTAGAACCAAAAAAATAGAAGACATGTGACATTTATTTTGTTTTTACTTCTTTTAAAATTGTATTGTATAGCACACATGTTTGTCTATTCCTATGTTGACATTAGTACCTAAGCCAAATAAAATGGGAGAGGGCGCTGACTCCTGACATACAGGTACACCTAGTTCAGGAGTCAGAGGCTTCAAACTAGTTTTTGTAACCTATTATGTTAATAAAAAAATATTATATTATTATTATTAATACATCTATCAACCCGCACTGGGCCCGCGTGGTGGATTACGGCCCACTCCCTCTCACCGAGAGGAGGCCTGTGTCCCAGCAGTGGGGGCATTATAGGCTGATTATGCTACTAGTATCTATAGTACAGTAAGCCGTACATCAGCAGTAACAAATCTAATATAAATTGGCCTCTTATTCCATTGAAACTCCGTACTACTCTAGGCCAGCTCAAGGCCAAAGTGTTACCATCAATGTGCGCTCGACTATACCTACGTTGTTGTAATGCAGCTTTGTGAATCGTTTATTAACAAATCGAGTAAACCACAGATTAATTACTAAATCGCTGATGAATTACTAACTGTAGTGTACAATTACAATGTGTGGTTAAATTATGTGCAGGTATCCTGTGACTTTATTATGTAAATGACTATATTTTAGTGCTTTTAATTAAAACTAAAAGCGGTAATGATTTAAGAAATACCTACCTGTAAAATATCAATGAAGCTAAAAATAATTTAATATTCTATCTGATTCTGCTTCCATTATGCCCAAAGTAAGTTAGAAAATAGCTGTGTGGTTGAATTTATAATACTGTCGTAGATGTTTTATTACAAGATTAGCTCGGCAAAGACCTCAGCTGGTCTTGGGCGGTCCTATGCAATGTGCAAATATTTTTCGGTTCCTTATAAAAGACACTTTTTATAAGTACCCTCATACAATCACATATTAGCATAAGCAAAATCAGCCTATAATGTTCCCACTGCTGGGACACAGGCCTCCTCTCTGTGAGAGGGAGTGGCCCAGTGCGGGTTGGTAGATGTCACATGTCTTCGAATTTTTGGTTCTAAAACATACCAGTTTCCTCAAGATGTTTTCTTTCACCGTTTTGAGAGCAGTGGTGACGAAATTATTTACGCAAAGTAAAATGCCTGGCTGGGTTCGAACCTACGACCTACAACTCGTAAGTCGGGGCCGTTACGACTGGGTCACCACTGCTCCTTCAATCACAAATATTATATTATACCAATCTACCGACAGGAAGACAGTACAGACGCCAGCACATCAAGCTACTACAATCTGTCAAATTAATTTAATAGATTTTCAAGTTTATCGCTAAAATATTAAGGTTCAAGATTGATTGAGAAAATTGGACAGTTTCGGGTAAATTGACCTGCTGGCATCTGCACATAGGTAACAAGAAATTCACATAACTACGTAGGTAATACATTCATTACAAACAATATTACATGAAAGATGACTCTTGTAACTCATTTAGTTACTTAATCCCATGAGTAGAAGCAAGTCACTCTCTATAAACAGTTCAAAACAATTTTATAGAAAATTGTGCACGATGACTGTCAATTTATTTGACGATCAAACTTTATACTTCTTTAATAATAGCGTTGTAACAATTTTGAAATCAATTACTTACCGATAACTGAGATCTAAGTACAAATAATTTATCATCAAAAATCATTCTGTATTGTAAAGTATTTCACCTTTCGTGGTGACAACATACCAAAAATTATATAAATATTAATGCAATATTTTCCTCTCCGTTAATAAGGCAATTAATATGCCCAGGCGCATAAAACAAGATGGCGGTCGGTGGGTGTGGTGACCCAAGTCGCGCGCGCTCATTGGCGCTAGTTATCATTTAATTATGATTCAAATGAAGATGGCACGATAAAACGCTTGCTACTGTATTCCGGTCAGTGATTCGTCTTCCAATGAATCTTGTAGTAAGATAAAAATACCTTCATATGACATAATACACACTACGTAGGTGTATAAATATGTAGGTCTTGCTTTAATTTGAGCAAAAATATGGCTTATGCTACTCCTACTAATATTATAAACGTGAAAGTTTGTATGGATGGATGGATGTTTGTTACTCTTTCACGCAAAAACATATAGGATACTTTTCTGTCCCACGGGATCGGAACTTATGCGGGTGAAACCGCGGGGCGCAGCTAGTATATACATAAAATTAGGCCTTTTTCTCATGGGGGTAGGCAGAAACTTCGTTTGCGTTCACACATCTGGTCATACTGCCATGCTGGTTGGGAGCACTACGCACCTGACCTTTCTGAAGAACATCACCTTTAAGATCACTATATGTCCTTCTAGAATACACCCTCCCGGCATTCAACTAATATCTGCCTTGTACAAGACGCCAACAATCTGTCAAATTTCTTTAGTAGCTTTTCAACTTTGTCGCTAAATTATAAGGTTCAAAGTTGATTGGGAAAATTTGATAGTTTCGGGTAGCTTGATGCACTGGCGTCTGTACGTATGCCTCTTATTAGTCGCCTCTAATTCATCCTCCCAACATGACCAAACTTATGTCAGTTTTGTTTTAAAGTCTTAAATTAAAGTTGCCTCTAATATTATTTTCTCTCCCATTTTGATTCACTATTTCTTATCATATTTACTGTCTACTCATACAATACATAACCTAAATAAGCACCGTATCATCCCAAAAATAGAGCCTAAGCATCCTTCAAATATTGTTCTGTATGACCCAAAAGGGACGGACAATGGAATGATATTCAATCTCTATCTATTTTAAGTCCTTCATTCCCCAGAGATAGCCAATATCGAATCAAATATTCGTAGTATCTATGAAAAGAAAGTAGGACATCATCATAGGTACATACATAAAAGGTTCACAAGTATATCAAAAAGGTCATTCAACTTTAGGTCTTGTGAAATGCTTACCTTCGTGCACACGTCAACGTTTCTAACAGACCCGAAGTTTTCCTTCCCTATTTTGCTAAACTAGTTTCTCTGTATTTCTTTAATGAATGTAGGACTAACATTTATTTATAATTGCTACAGTTTTTTCTCTTATGTTGTACTGACATAGTTGGAAATGATTATGCTAAGGTTAGACGGGTGCTTCAGGCGATATTTGTGTTTGTGCTACGTCGATGACGTATACGTTTGTCTTCTTGTTTGGACCAATTACTTTTGCTGGGATTTGAATCCATGTATAGGTACAATGTGGAGACAACAATACGATAATAAATGAAAATAGTGGCAATATTAATGCATAAGAGTATTTTGGAACGATCAAATAAATCCTAGTCGTCTCGAAATTAAAAAAGTGTTTTTATTTTCAAATAGATTAAATAGTAGTTATGGGACGACTATGGGTTTATCTAGTTATGGTGGCTAAACTATCTGGGACTACTAGGAACGCCAATATATAAACGCAGGTTAATATAATGTCGTATTGTCATCTCCATCTTGTATAGAGAGACCAAGAAATCAAAGACAAGACTGTAACCGTTAGTTCTTCCTTATTTCAACCTACAACAAAAGTAGCATACTAAAATCATGTATATACGAGTATAGTCGAAATTCCAGAACGGTGGAACTATCAAAAAACAATATGAACAAACACTAGGAACACCGACAACCTACTTGAAAACAGTAAGTACTAAGTACCTACTTCAGAAAACGTTAATTGGTGTTGCTTTTGGCGCGAACACGAACCTTTTAGAATAAGGTTGAAAACTTGCAACACCGATGTAATTATAAAAAAAAAACGCTCTCTTTTTACTTTGACATTTTCTAATGAGTAAAACTATTAGATCTAGGTATAAGTTTGTATGGTGTTAGAATAAGTCTACTGATTCCTAACTTTGATATATTTAGATATGACTATACTCAAACCTTGAGGAACTCAACGACTCGACGAACAATACCAATTTTTTTTATAGTATGACGCGTGTAAAAGTGATTCCAATGACCTATTTACGGAATAAACAATTTCACTTCAGAAGTACTAAGTACAAGAAAGCTGCTCAAAAGTCCGAGTAACAACTAGCGCTGCTACGGGAGAAAGTAGAAACATAAATAATAAAATCAAAATCAAAAGTTATTTATTCAAATTAGGCTGAGAATCAGCATTTTTCGAACGTCAAAATTACAAAAGACAATCCCCCAAAAACGCCCACCCTTCACCACTTCCTAGTGCTATCGCTGGGAAGAAGAAGCGGCGCAACAAATTCCCCAATAGCACAGCTGTCAGCTGTAACTTAATCGATATTATGTATTGAAATTATCGACCTCGATTGAAAATTGGACGACCTAAAGAAGGTTACTGCGACGGACTGGATGCGGAAGGCGGAGGACAGGGTGTTGTGGCGCAGCCTGCGAGAGGCCTTTGTCCAGCAGTGGACTGCAATAGGCTGAGTTGATTGATTGATTGAAATTATCAGGGGCGACTCATTATTAAAGCTTGTTTTACATGATGCGATTTAATTTCCTGTGGCATAGCATAAGTTTAAACAACAATAAAAGTTGCATCGTCTAAACAGTGTTTAGACGATGCAAGTAATTGGTTGCTTCAATTTTATTATACCGGCTGACTTTTTTTACTTTCTGACCAAAAACAGAGTATAAAAGATGACCAAAGGTAAAAAAATATCTGTTGCTCACGACGTTCAATCAAAGGATTGAATGTCGCTACGAATTCATTGATAATTTCTGCGCGTAGAGAAAGGGGTGGTTAAGTTGAATTTTCATATTATTTTTCGATTTATGTTTTTTAGAAAAAAAAAGATCATCTTTTATACCCTGTTTTTTTCCATACGGTAAAAAAGTGAGCCAGTATGTCAGAGGTAAAAGACTTGCATCGTGTAAATGGAGCTTAACAGAGAATCGCACTGCACTGACCCTCGCAGAGATCCATAGTAATTAAGCTCACTGGGTCGAAAGCGCTCATAAGCACGGCATAAAACCGAGCGCATTCCCAACAATAGTTATGACTTAATTTCTTTCTGTGACACAATTAATACCGAGTTCCTTAGTAGGAAAACGATGTCACAATTTATAGAAAATACACAGGAAAAACTAACACAACACTAAAAAAGTTTCTTCACAGAAATATTCGTGCAGTTCGTTGAATATGGTTAATAGTAATAGTTTCCGAGTTCGGTTGCACATACATGCATGCAACTCACTAACTATATCCACGCCATTATGACTCGTACTTAGAACTTGAGAATTATAATGAGTAAACCTATGATTTTTTTTATTGATTGAGTCATTTTATCAAACAGTAAATCTTGTACTAAATACTCGTACACTCTTACCACTTTTACTAGTACTTGCAATGAATGGTAATTGCTTGAATGGAATAATTTCAGTCTACAAAGACTGAAATTATTCCATTCTATTGCAAGTGCAAACAAATCCAGTTAATCGTATTATTTCGCAATAATTTGATAACAATCAAGCTTTTGCACAAAATAATTTTCGTAAAACGTTAATTTTGATTATTTGTATAAGTAATCTCATTATGCGTCATTCAATTTTTTTTTTCCAGAAGAACCTCACAAGTTGAACTTATTACAATAAAATTAGATCCTAAAAAACAACAAAAGGTAGTAATAACTCCTGCGTCGTCTAAATAAACACTGAGTCAACAAAAACGCACAAAAAATCACCATGATGAACTTTGTCAAGGTCAAAACATTTTAATCGAAAAATTGCTTCAGTTTTTTTTTCCTAACCATGTTATTTCCTACATTTCCCTTACAGAAACTTGATCCCAATTACTAGTCTTGTTAAGGTCAAAATAGCGTGTATGAATAATGGTAAAAGGAAGGCAGATGATAGGCTTGTTACCGCTTTCCAAAAACAAGGTCCGAGCCCCTTCGGCGGAATTGATAATTTACTCGTTCGAAGGGCTATCATTAAGGTCGTTGGCTATAGAATGATTGTTAGTTACATACATACGTTTATGGAGCCCAGACGGCGGCCTGAGAAGAACAAACAATGTTTCGGATCGTTAGCAACAGAATTATAACGAGGGGTTATTATAATGACGTAACAACAAATTCCAAATTTAAGTCCGATGATCTTTAGCAGGTGGGTCTAGCGCACCCGGGAATTTTAAAAGGAAGATGGAGTGACACAAAATGGTGTCTGAGGTTTTTTTTTAAAAGGTGAGCTAAATGTAATTGTGTTGCAGTTTTTATTGTATTGGTCTGATTATTGGAGCCTTAAGTTTTTGAAGTCAGTCCAGCTGTCATTGATTGTTAGTAGTTACTGTAAATGTAGCATATTATCTATGAAGCACATACTCATCTTATTCTATCTTACTCCTCACGATATATTTTCTACTTCATTTCAAACATGACAACGTAAACGTTATCCTGGCATGGACAGGATAATGCGTAAATAATTACATTATTACTACCGGTTAAATGAAAAGTACTTATGTCATACAGAAGAACAAAAAACAGACTCGCTTCATTGGTCGTAAGCACGACATCGGATGTAAAAAGGTACAAAGAGAATGCATTTCATGGCATGAAGTTGGCCCTACTACAAACGGACTGACTGTGCAGTATGCAATATCCTTAACGACCTACGGTGTCGTGTTTTTCATTGAGTTATTTAAGTACATATTTCAGTATATTTAAGTCCAACGGAGTTCACGTCAAACGTAAAAGTAATGTCTTTCAAATATACTAACTTAGTGCCGATTTACAAGCATCATTTATTCCTTCCTCATTTATCGAATTTCAGATTTCTCCAAAAGGACCTTCTAGCCCCCTTCCCCTTCCCTTCCTTCCATTGTTGGACTCACATAAAATCCTAATAATAATTATATTATTAGGATTTTATGTTGTTTGGACTTTAAAAGAGATTATGACCTCTGAGTTTCTCGGCATTTTTTTTGGGATCAGTCAGCTAGGAAATGCCGGCGCCATCTAGTTTTAAAATATTGACCAACAAAATATTGACGTGTAAAAGTGTCTTAAAAGATCTATTTGCAGAAATAAGCATATCGTTTCGGACCACCGCGGTTGCTCTGCATATTTGTCTGTGGAGTCGACGCACGATACATTCTGTTTTTATATAATTATCTTCATAATAGGTAAAGTTTTTCCAGTTTTTCAAGTAAAGGGTTCAGAAATAGCTTCAATAAAGAAAAACAATTATCGCATCAACAATTCCTTACAAACTAACATTTTGCATACATTCAACAAAAGCCATCATTTCTCTATTGCTAACGCGAATATCCGTACTTTTGCTGCACGTGAACCCTGATTACGACGTTAACAAGTATAATAACTGTAATTTTAAAACTAACCACAGTTCTATTCGTAGAACCGCTCTACCTTGTTTCCTTTGGTAAACGCGGTTAGGAGGTTTTTTTGCTGGCCAAGTTACGCCTCAAAGTCGGTAATGTGGTGTTCGATTTTTGGCAGATTTGATGACTTGCCATTGTTTGAGTTTTTGCAGGTTTTCGTTGATTTTTGGTCTGTGGTTACGTGATGACGGTGAGTCTTGAAACCCTGTATTTTTACGTAGGTACCTATGACAATTATAACAATAAGAAGAACAAAAATGAATTCTTCGAAAGAGCATCCGGATACGTATTTGTGTGTCGTGCTAAATAGGTAGATTCAGTAGTATTAAGTTAATTTACTTCTTTTCACAAAACAGTTGCAAAAGATTCGCATCACGTATTATATTTCCTTTAAATTCGCAACAATAAAAATTTCTTACAACACTCGATTGTTATCAAAGAAATCTTTTATAACGTCTAATCGTCATTCGTCATTTTGTGGTCGTATCGTTTTTTCTTCCGGTACCTTTTATCGAACAAAAAAATCCATTCGCTCCTATTGTGTGGTATTAGAGTTGAATTTTCAACTGTAGTGTGTTCAACCAATTCGATTCGTATTTCGTTCGCGATGTATGACACAATTGTTGCAACCGCCAGTTTCCTGTAAAGCGATACCCAGTTCGACCCTGTGGGTGGTTCCAAATGTATCGAGTTGCTTAGAGGGTTGTCACATTGTAGTGGTTTTAATGCTCGTTCAACAGTTTTTGGTGCGGATTTTGAATGGACTTTTCGCAAACCAGACTGCTTGTGACAATGACTGACGTAAGCCCACGCAGGAAATTCCTATAGGGTTAAGCTATGAAAACTAATGTGATTGACAATTTTAGACTTCTGTCTATTTAGTTTTTTACTGAGGCTGACAGTGTTTATAAGGATTTTATGACTTTTACTGTGTATATTATGCAATAGACAATATGGGATGCAACAGTGAAATTACGCAATTTCTATACTTTGTGTGTTGTTTTGGGTTTGTACTTACTGTAATTAAATCTCTATGTATTAGATGATGATGATTCAGAAAAACATAGAAATAATGGGAGTTATAAGTTGAAAATAATAATAATAATCTTTATTTCATAGTCCATGAAGTTGTTACGAAGATAGCAGACGTAAGAAAAGAGACAACAGTTTCTAATTGAAATTAGAAAACTTATACATTATTCCTGAGCCATTTTGTGCGAACAACTTTAAAATTGCAACAGTGCACCCATATTAGTCGAACCAGCAACCGATATCAGTAGTTTCATAAGCACAGAGGTATACTGACACAAAGGACTAGCGCAATATTATATTATTTTGTATTGTACCAATTGTCAATCGCAACAACTTGGCCTGTTAGTGTCGCGTACTTGTATTGTGCGATTTCTGGACCGAACATAGTAAATGCAACTCTCTATTTCGACTCATCTAAAATCTGCCACGCTAATTTAAACTTTATGTCTCTAAGATAAGGTTGTTAGAAGTTTTTAGAAAAGTAAAGGGTAATTTGGCTGGAAAGTTTGTTGGCGAACTAAAGCCGGTGCGGTCGGAAGTGGTCATTAAATTATGTATTTGGTGTATTGCAGCTGTTTGTAAGTTTTCCGTTTTTTCCTTAAAATGTTTGAAGGTGAAGAATTATTTATTACTTACAAAGGACCGACGTTTTTTTGATACGTGTATTGGTTGCGCATTTTGATGTCTAATAAACGTTATTTGTATTTAGCATTATCAGCCTATGTTGTTCCCACTGCTGGGACACAGGCCTCCTCTCCGTGAGAGGGCCCGGAATCCACCAGGCTGGCCCAGATTTCACATGTCTACGAATTTTTGGTTCTAGGATATGCCGATTTCTTCACTATATTTTCCGTCACCGTTTTGAGAGCAGTGGTGATGAAATAATTCATACAAAGTAAAGTGCCTGACTGGGTTTGAACCTACGATCTAAAACTCGTAAGTCGCGACCGTTCCCACTGGGTTCCCACAGCTCTATTTGTTTTTAATGAGAAATATTTTTACGCCTAAACTTGTATATTGTACAGACGCCAGGCCACATCGAGCTACTGCAATTCGTCAAATTTCTTTCAACTTTATCGCTAAAGCATTAAGGTTCAAGGTTGATTGGGAAAATATGACAGTTTCGGGTAGCATGACCTGCAGGCTGGGCTCTGTACGTTGGAGATAGGATAGCGTATTATACGTCGGTCTTTTACGTCGAATTTTTTAAATAAGTTAGTAGTCTATCCATCCTTAAAATGCGAAACATTTCCTTCTGGTGAGTTACTTTGAACCAAAAAGGTTTTTTTTTCGCAAACTCTATCAAAATTTATAAGCTAACATTCTTAAATTAAAAATAAGAACATGTATAAACACCCATAAACGGATCTACATTTTCTCGAACACTTCACAAAATACACAACAAAACTTTATTCTAATAAATGTTTCTTGCGAAATAACAATCTTACCTAACCAAATACCAGGAACATGAGATACTTATTCAGTTAACAAAAGATAAATTGATATCACGTAGCGCGTAGCCGATGTCCATATTACATTTTGCGCTTGACTAGTTCAAACACGTTTAGTAATCAATTTTATTACAAAATTAAGTTACATTACATGTGGTAGAATGCCTTTAAAACTGGTCAGCAAAATCGCCATGAAAATACTGGATAAAACATGTGAAAACAATATTCAAACAAGATTTTCTAATCTTGTTTGAATATTGTTTTCACATGCCTTCTGGCTTACATATAAAATTCTCGTGTCACAATGTTAGTTACCATACTCCTCCGAAACGGCTGAACCGATTTTAATAAAATTTTGTGTGCATATCGGGTAGGTCTGAGAATCGGCCAATATTTATTTTTCATACCCCTAAATGTTAAGGGTCGTCCAACTCAGAATTTTAATTTTTTATTTTTGGACAAATTTTTTATTTTTTTATAATGTGGCATTAAAAATACATACAACCTTAAATTTTCACCCTTTTACGATCAACCCCTGTTTTTTATCGCGATTTTTATATTATTCTGTTCCATCCACAGATCCGCAAGATGGCAATAATCGAATATAATAATTCATGTATAGTTCTATCAATCAATCAGCGTTTTACTTATAGGAGTAGGGTAGGAGTAGTGTAGGAATAGGTTAGGAGTAGGGTAGGAGTAGGTTAGGAGTAGGGTAGAAAAGTAGGGTAGTTGTAGGGTAGGAGTATTGTAGGAGTAGGGTAGGAGTAGGGTGGGAGTAGGGTAAGAGTAGTGTAGGAGTAGGGTTGGATTAGGGTAGGGGTAGGGTAGGGGTAGGACACCACGCGAACGAAGTAGCGCCGGGCAGCTAGAAATAATTTATATGGCAAAACAACGTTTGCCGAGTCAGCTAGTGTTCAATATAATATAGTCGCAATCTCATCTCGGCGACAACCAATGCCAAAAATGTTGTGAAATTAGAGGTATTTTTGACAGATTGAGACTGAGATTAGAATGCTAATTTTCATAAACATCCGGGAATTGCCCCTCAGTTACCATAAAGTTTCTGAAACAAAGTGGAGACAAAAAAGAAGTAAGCTTTAGTGTATGCTGGAAACATGAGAAAAAAAAACTGACTGAAATTAGCGAACATTTAAATACTACTCCAACCGACGATATAGGTACCTGTGGAGGATCTACGTAAGTACGTAGCATTTAAATCATCGTAGCACTTAAAATACTACTACAAAATTAAATACTACGCCGTAGCTCATCAAATCTTGCATCTTGCATTTCCACGGTTGGTACGTGTAGAAACAGTATAGGTAAGGACCTTGCTGAAAAGATGTATGCTACTAAGACTTACCAGCGCTGCCCTGATAACAAAGAATGCAGTAAACGACATTTTTGAGATTTTCACTTTTTTTCCAGAAATGGCATCCCAAGAGGTTCATGTACATGAAAAAAATATATTTTCATAAAAAAATCACTCGAAGTACCTATGTTTTTTATGTAATGATTTTCGCCGTACTTGCATAATGCATCTTGCTCAGATGATATGAAATATATTTTTTGCGTTTACTCGTAACCGCCATTTTGCGATAACTGCATTCTTAGTTATGACGGCAGAGCGGTGGTTGGAAATATCCGCGTAATGTGCAAGACAGGAAAGGTATGAGTTTAAGTTTGTGTGTATATAGGTAATAGCCGTTAATGTCCCACTGATGGGCAAAGGCTACTACTCTCCTTCCACTTCTCACTGTCTAGAGCTGTCAAGGACCAATTTTTACTACAGGAATCCAGTTCATTCCGTGATCTCCGTCTGGGCCTGCCACGATGTCGTTGACATTTTTTATGGATCATGTTGTAGTTGTATAGTTTTGTATAATTTAGAAGCATTTTTGAAAATTTTTGTAAATGTAAGAACCATGGATCCGTTTTTTATGATATTTTGATGTTGACTTGAAAGAGCATGGCAGTTGAGAATATGTCATGCTCATTTAAATGTCTCACTGGTGGTGGCGCGTTTGTTGGATCATTCGGTTCCCTACGAAATGGTTGAGCTGGGTGGTGCTGATCCACGCGTCATGTTCGTGAACGGGCGCCATCAGTTGAGACTGGTCATCTCTTAACTGCCAAGGCTTATTTTTAATTTTATATTTTAATTTGTTTTTTTTTTTACATTGTTCTCACATATAGAAGCAATAAGAATAATGTAACCAGGATTTTGTAAAAATGTCTTGATTTAAAAGAGTGTCCATGGAGTTTCTTGCCCGTTCTTCTCCATAGAGATCTACGCTTTGGAATGGGCAACTAGCTTCAACTTTCTGACTAACTGACCGACTATTTAATTTTGACAATTCAAAAGTGCCTGTAAATGGTTTAATTGAAATAAATGATTTGAGTTTGAGTTTGAGTTTGAGTTGTTTTTAATAAGGATTTCGGAATTCTCATAAGATGCTGCTGACATGGTCATAATCGTCCTGAACTTCTCCCAACTATGTTAAGGTCGGCTTCAAAGTATTACGTCATACAATTCTGTATTTATAAATTATTGTTATAGCCCGATACGTGTATGCAAAAGGCAACAAAGAGCATCGTTAAGAAGCTTTGGTGTCAGTTTTTATTGAATCCAGTAATCATTGTGTGTAATCGGTGACACGTCAGTTTTGTTAATATTTTTATAGAGCTGTTAATACTATAAAATTACTTAAACATTTTTAATTACATCTTCATCTGCAGTAACCATGTTCTATAATAAGAATATGCATTTAATTTTAATAAATATAAATAAAGTTGTAATAGAAGTGAATACGTAGAACTCCATAAGGTGGGAAGATGACCTTGTGAAGTCCGCAGGAATCCGCTGGATCCGAGAAACCCAAGCACAAGAACCAGTCGATGTGGCAAAGCTTGTGGGAGGTCCAGCTATGGACATCTTTCGGCTGAAATGTTGTTTGATTATGAAATTAAGTAAATGATTACTCGTAAAGCTTTTTATTTCTATTTTAGATTTTATATCCTTCAAAGTTTAACATGCCATGCAGGCCATGGAGCTTTCATATAACCTTTAAAGCCTTGTAAATAAGAATTAGACAAAGGATTATAAATTAATTATTGTATTTAATTATCAGGCAGTATCAATCACCTCGTCTTACTATAAAATTATAATACTAATCCAACGCTAGAAAATCTCTTTTAATCACACTCAAACGATACCCGACACACCCACGACTTTACTCTCTATACACAGATAAGCCCAGTAAGCCTCATTGTATCACACAATGGTACAGTAACAATATTTTGAAAGCTCACAGAAAACTGCGCCGAACACAATGTAGGTTGGTACCAAAAAGTACCAACAATGATGCATTCATAGTGACGCGAGACGACTATGGAAACGGAAGTTGACACTATGATGTGCCAACATCTCAGCTTTGTTTACAGTGACTTCCTGGTACACGATTAGATAAAAAAAATGAGAGGTTCACCCCGCGGCTTCGCTTGAAGCGCTTCCGATGGAGTAAAAATAATGGACGCAAAGATACGTGCATTGTATATCGCCATTCTTAGTTTACAGAAGCAGAAAAATATTTGTTTACATTGTATCATTGTGTAAATTGTCGCGCAATAAATTCTAAACATAATGAAATGTTGATAAAACTTTCTATCAGTGAGAATTCTGGCTCAATTTTTCGCTATAGGTATTATCGCCAGTTGGTCTGTGGATCTTTACATACAGAGACCCCTCCGTGCCTCGGAAATCACGTTAAGCCGTTGGTCCCGGCTGTCATTCGTGGATCTTTGACAGTCGTTACGGGTAGTCTGAAGCCCGAAATTCTGACAACCAGTCTCACCAAAGGGTATCGTAGTAACTGGGTTGGGGAGGTCAGATAGGCAGTCGCTCCATGTAAAATACTGGTATTCAGCTGCATCCGGTTAGACTGGAAGCCGACCCCAACATAGTTGGGAAAAGGCTAGGCAGATGATGAGGTATTATCGCCAAAATCTATATCCGACCACCGCGACACCGTAAGGATTATTACTGCTTGCAGCGCATATTATGTATAAGTCGACTTAAAAAGGATCCTCTTTTGTTTTACTTACAGCTGTGGTCATCATGTGCACGAGATTTTGTTTTCAATTTTTTCAGATATAGGTTTTGGCGACAGTACCTGACCTTTACATTATTTCTAATCGTTTAATCAATATCATAGGCCATAGCAGATTGTGTGAACTGATTTAATAAAGTGAAAAAGTAAATCGAAGCTAGATTAAATATTGACCCATGAGTGTACCAGTACCTAGGTACTAGACATACCGCATCGATCTCTGAATACTTTTTTCACCGTTTCAAATACCGTGAGTATTTAAATTGTTTCCGTAGGTACGCTTAGTCACTTATCCAGAATCAATCTGTGGCTAAATAAATAATGTGAAAAAAATGGAAACAAAATGTGACAGGTGAATCACCATACCTGGCGTCACACAATTTCCTATTCAAAAAACTAAAAACGAACACCCCAATTTTGATAACTGACAAAATAACTGAAAAAACCCCTAAAAAGTAACAACGATATTAGCGATCAATCTGAAATTCAACTAACCGTCCATATTCTGTCAAACTGACGTGAACCAACGCTCCCAATTTGACACACCTATCGCCCGTACAATCTAACCTTTCACAACTAAAAACGATTCAAACAAAAATAGTCCTTAATACTTTGAAAATAAGTTTGATTCAAGCCGAAGTAGTAAGTTTGTAGTTGGTTAAACATACGGGCGTTCATTCACGAGATTCGCCCAGAGATTGTGGTCCATCCATCAAGCCGAATGTCAAAACTAATACGGAACGTTGTCCCGTGAGAGTTTCGGATTCGTAATTATGTGTTTCAATGCATCGAACGTCATCCGATTAAAATTGGCGTCCAATAGGGGAAGACGGACGAGATGCGTTTGAGTTACTTTGTTGTCCTATCATGATTCTACTCTAATGGGCGAAGAAATTAAATTTGATAACATCTGATTGACGTGGTGATGGAGCGGGTTCAGGGGTCGTTTAGCCCGTACATTTTTCTGAGTATGTACGAATGTGAAAGACAAATTAAAGTGGTTAATGGTGGTATGACTAAACGTTTTGATCACCCTTGAACCTTGTGAATGAACCTTTTTCCAAGGAACACCCTTAACCCATAATTTATTCTTCTGCCAGCGACTTCATCCGCATAAAATTTTGGCCCCTAACCGACCCCGTCGCATCGCATCGCTTGCCCGCGCTACTTCGTCCGCGTAAAATTTTGGTCCCCAACCAACCCCGTCGCATCGCATTGCTTGCCCTGGCTACTTCGTCCGCGTAAAATTTTGGCCCCCAACCGACCCCGTCGTATCGTATCGCTTTCTGACTTTTTTTTTGCTTTTTTTCTGCACGGCTTCTAAGAGTTCTAGCGTGATGTTAAGTAGCCTATAGTCTTCCTCAAGAATTAGGCTATCATATGCTAAAATATTTTTTCAAATCCGACTGGTAGTTCCAGAAATTAGCGCAAAGAAACAAAAAAAACGACGAGCAGTGGCGGCCCAGTGGTAACGGCCGTGACTTACGAGTTGTATGTTCCAACCCAGGCAGGCGCTTTACTTTGTGTAAATTATTCCATTATCACTGCTCTCAAAACGGTGAAGGATAAAATCGTGAGGAAACCGGCATGTCCTAGAACCAAAAAATTCGAAGATATGTGACATCTACCAACCTGCACTGAGCCAGCGTGGTGGATTAGACTCCCTCTCACTGAGAGGTCTGTGGTCCCAGCTGCAGTGCAGGGAACGTTATTTTATTTTATTTATAGGCTGATTATGTAAACAGAAAAAAATCAAACTGTTCAGCTTTATTATTAATATAGATAAAGCTATTATATAAATCAGCTTGTGTTGCCCCATTGCTGGGCAAAGCCTTTTTCCTTTTTCCACTCAACACCTCATCATCATCATCATCAACATCTGGATCAATCCCGTTTATAGGCGTCAAGCTCGTCTCGCCATCTACGTCTGGGTCTACCGCGATGCTGTTGGACGTTTTCAGGGGATGTTGTGGTGGTTTTAGCCCACAATGTATCCGGCATGCGGCAAATGCGTCCAGTCCAATCCCATTCAAACTTTTTGGGTGACGGCATATCTACATAAACGATAAACATAGTTTATTTTAAAAGATGGATAGGAACAAGAGTAACAGCTTTCATTTTTAACACGGGAAGCGTTATTTGAAAAAAAGAAAAGTGCCAACACTATTGATAACTTTCTTACAAATTCCACAACACTATAAACAGAACTTGTTGATACTGTTATTTTGTGTCACAGAAAAGTGTTATATTTCACTACGTAAAGTACCTAAACTGTGTCGCTGTCATTTGTTTCACAGTAATTTGTACTTTTAGCGTACTTAGCTGAAAAGTGTGAAAATTTTTATATTTTGAAACTGCTAATTGTTGCGAAAATGTGTTAGAAGTACAGTAAATGGACAAGGCGTGAATCACACATGATTCATAGAATACAAAGTTGGTTTTATTCGTTATCAAATCAGTGCTTACACGCATCCTCTAGGTTTATCATAAAATAATGCTCATTTAAACTATTATTCACCGATGAACATCAAACATAATATACATATAATTAATTATTGGCCAATCCGCGTAATAAGCGTTGGCAAATTCTGCTTTTATCATTTCTCGAAAGCTGTCTTCAAATTTACATATTTTTTCATCCTGAGGCTATCAATATTTATTAAAAACAAATATTGTGTACCTCTCAATCTGTTGTAGGAAGGTTATGTCATATTGTTCCAACGGCTCCACATAATTGACTATTTCTTCTTTCTTTCTTCTCTGACACCGAAATTTAACTCTAACTATACGATTCTTTCTGCACTTATGAGTTACCAGCTTCTGCCCGCGACACACCGCGTCGCATCGCATCGCGACCACTCGCGCCTTTACTTCTTCTGTCTGACTTTTTTTCTTTTCCTGAGCTCCTAAGGGTCGTAGGGTGATGTTAAATAGCCTTTAAACTTCCTCGAGAATTGAGCTATCAAATATAGAACCAATTATTCAAATCCCGATCACCAGTTGCAGAGATCTCTTCAATTAGTATAGATTACTAATTAAACAGTGTCCACTAAAAACGCATTAAAATACTACCATAAACCAACTGAACCATGGAGACAATAGCATCATCAACGTACAGACGAACAATAATGTTTATGATTAACTTATGCAAATATTTATCCGTGATTAACTCTGTGTTGACATAAATGGCCCGGTTATAGCGCGCCTCGGTGGTTATGGCGTCAAAACATCGACTATTCATAGTCAGTTTCGATATGTTGATTCTAACATATTAGTTTAGTCAATGTCTTTCATAAAAATAATATTGAGGAACTAAGGAATAACATTATAGGGGACAACGGTTCTTTTGTTTTAGTGTAAGTGTTTTGTATTCAACTTCTTAGGTTTTTTTCCATGGAACTCTGGAATACATTTTGGAACGTGGAACGTAGCTTTGCTAGCGTCTCGCCAGTTCAAGCCCACAATAAAAAATGTGACTTAAGTGTTTCCAGATGATTCAGACTACTGGGAAAAACTCGAGCCATTCTGCAAACTTTGAAACTGATATTGGAGAATGTTGTGATCATATATTATTACCTTCGTCATGGCTATGCTACAATGCTACATCTTTTTTTTTTTTTTTGAGGTTGGGAAATCATCAAATGACTCCTCCCGCTCTGGGTGGAGCAGGAGGGAGTGTCAGACTCTTACTGACTAAAACCCACCCGTGTTCCTTCCTTAGCCCTTTATATTCCAGGGCAGCGGTAACCCTTTCGGACGATCCCGCTACCCTGGCAGGCTTCGGCCCTATCGGGCCCCGTCACTTATGCTGACAACTCTTTGAGGCGCGCGTGGAACACATACACGCCGTCCGGCACGGGCCTGGTCCTGATCGGACGGAGAGCTACCCATTACTCTCCGCCCGCAGGTCCGCGCCTACGGTGGCCGGGAGTCGCCACGCGACTCCCGACGCCTGGAGCGTCTCCCGCGGCGGCTGAGGCGTGAGGTGCGTTCCCTCGCCCACCCCGCCGCCTCCTTCGCTAGCATGACTGCTTCGCAGAAGGAGGTGACTGCCTCCCACTCCCTCTCGCCCCGGACCATGGCTTGAACCAGGGCCGGACGCGAGAGGTCGCCGCCGCTGCCGATCGCCTCTACGAGGACACGGCGGTGCTCTGCCCAAGCAGGGCAGACCTCCACCGTATGCTCCACCGTGCGTGCGTGCGTGCGTGGTGTGGGACGCCCCCCAGCTAGATGGACGGACGACCTAATGCAGGTGGCTGGGACATACTTATGACCTTATGATGCTTACTTATGGGCTGCTTACTTGGTGGCTGATATTGGAGAATGTTGCGATCATATATTATTACCTTCGTCATGGCTATGCTACAATGCTACATCTAAGCCAAACTTGTATAGGTTTATTTTTCAAAATATGTGGACAATTGGACAACGTATACAGGTTCAAATTAAATTAGCTAGCGAAACTCCGCACACGTGAATGATTGATATCTAAACACGACAGCATAAAAATAAATACAAGATTGATAATTTGATTTGGGGTCAACAACCGCTTCTGTAGATACTTGAAGTTGTGCTGTTGAAAAAATCTGTATTTTTTTTTTTTTGTTTATCGTGTGTGTATCATCATGTCTGTGAATTTTACACAAGGAAAACTGATATTTCAAGTGACTACACTAACTGCAGCTGACGAAACCAAAAAAAAACTCATAAAATTAATTTTTATTTGATCATGTTTAGAAATCGATACCCATCAGTCTGCGGAGTTTCACTAGCGAATTAAATTTGAACCTGTATATATATAGGTGTCTCTAAAGGATATTGCAAGTTGGTAAACTATTTGTTTGCCAAGGGGTAGTATGACACCAGTCTATAGGGAGGACTCACGTTCACATTGAACGCAAACTGAATCTATAATCGCGAAGTACTAGACAAGACATTGACATTATCGATCACCATAACTATTTATTGCTGGATGACTCAGACTAGCTTAGGCCTTGGTGAAACAAATGCGTTCACCAAAGTCAGGAGAGGATATTCATGAATGATCTCATCATCCTTCGTTTATCATATCTATTCCACCTTTAGGCAAACTTATTTTGATATATTTTCTTAGATAAACGAGGGCACATCATACATAATACGCTGTTAATATTTGCAGCATGTCATTCTACCAAAAGATAGTATGATACTAGCCTATGGGGAAACTCAAGATCCACACTGAACGTGAACTAATCTAAACTAAACTGATCTCGTCAGCGTCACCAGTATAGAGTTATAAAGTCCACTCATCTTTCATAGAAAAGGGAGAATCATCCGACTAGACGAGTGTTGTGTCTGGCGGGCAACTGCGCGACGTTTGATATCGGGACGTTGTATATTTTTATTTATGCTACTTGCGCGGTAATCCCTGCTTGCGCGATGCAGGATTTTGCATGTCGTCAGTATGATGCATAGTTCGCATGTGGGCATTACCAAAATCGATCATCTTAATTAAAAACAAATAATTAGTATAAAAAGGAACGTAAGTATCAAATACAGTTTAAATTCTCGTTAATTTGATCTTATTGTTCACGAGCGATCTAGTTAATTTCGCGGTTCGATAATTACAAGAGCCAAAACAAAATCTATTTGCGGCTGTTCGTTGAACTCACTTAGTTTAGTACCTACATAAAGTACGTACCTATTAGAAATTGACAAATTTAGTACGTCTTCAACATTTATTTTAAAATCAAGATACTTTGTTACATAGCTGTCGTCTGTGATGCCTGAATTATTGAGTAGAGTTCAATGACGAGTATGTAGATGTAGATGAGTATGGAAATTGCCTGGGTTCCAACATTTTGATAAACATAGTACTTATCTATAGGGTAGACAAACAATAAGAATAGTCTTATTGTTTGTCTACCCTATAGATAAGTCATCAGACTATGTCTATAGCCATATGACTATAGACATAGGTCTATAGTCATATGGCTATAGACATAGTCTTATTTTTTGTCTAATGCAAAAAGACTGGTATTCAGCGGTATCCAGTTAGACTGAAAGCCGACCCTAATTGGGAAAACGCCGGTGATGGTAGTTTTCTTGTGTTTTTTTTTTTTACAGATTTGGGAATTTACCGACAATGGCTTATTGGAATATGGTTTCTGCCACCTACAGACACTTGCAACTACCGAAGGTTGGCAGTGTATTGCCGATCTTAGAGCTTTGTCAAACCATTTGATTGGATTTCGTCCCCTAGCTAGATGGACAGACGACCTCAAGAAAGTGGATGGGACAAACTCTGGATGCGGAAGGCGGAGGACAGGGTTTTGTGGCGCAGCCTCGGAGACGCCTATGTCTATCAGTGGACTGAGACGGTTGATTTGATTTGAAACCATTTGAAGCATAATGCTACTTGTTAGAAGAAATATAACTGTCGGTTTAATGGGTCTGTACCAACTTTTTCACAATCCTAATCACATTAATAAAAGCCCCCTTGAAAACAAGAAATCTTAACAAAGTAATTCCAATAAGAAGTTATTTTCTGTTAGAAATAAAAACTCAAAGCATTTATTTCAATTAAACCGTTAAGTACTTAAAACTTTTGAAAAGTCAAAGAAAAAAATTTAGAAAAACAAAAGAATAACTAAATTAGGAAAAAAAACTCGAAAAAAAAAATCTATCACGTAAAAATCAGAGTCGGTTAAGTCCGAAAGACGAAGCTAGAAACAGAAAAGAACCAACCAAGCCAAGAAAAACTTATCTGAACCTATCGAAATATGAACCACAAATTCACCCATCAAGCCGTAAAACTTAACAACCACAGAACAATACCAGTTAATTTTAAACAAAATAAATATAAATTAAAGCCAACATTAAAGCACTATTCTGTTCCCTGGCGCCATCTTTTACTTCAGGAATGAGTTACCGGCGAGATGCAGACACATCAATTTGCTAAGGGCTTGCCACAATGACTTAACTTACCACTACAACTTCAACTTGTTTTATGTTAAACACTTAAAGTTAACTAAAACTTTGGAGATTTACAAGCTAGACGATATTGGTGACAAAAAGTTTTATACTCAGATAGGTAAAAATCGGTTGTAAAGTGCCAGTCTTATCAAGGGGTATTGTAACCAGTAACTGGGTTGTGGAGGTCAGGTAGGCAATCGCTCCATGTAAAACACTGGTATCCAGCTGCATCCAGTTAGACTGGAAGCCGTCCCCAACATAGTTGAGAAAGTGCTAGGCAGATGTTGAGGTAAAAATCGGTTGTAAACAATACAACGTGCAATAGAAACCCTATTGTTATCCTAAAGCACTAAAGATAACACTGATATAGAATCACTATACTTATATAGTTTCAACACAAAAACAAAAAAAAAAAGAAACTATGAATTGATACCACATTTTCAAACTTAAATCAGTGTCTAATTACTATTAGATTATTATAATTTCTATTAGCCAGCTGTTTTGCACAGGCGACGACCACTGATTTGATTAATATTGCATCTGCTAAACTAATCATCTATATACACCGTTAAATTTTGATCGTTTTAGTCTATAAACAACTTTTACTACTAATGTATATATACTAACTGATAATATAGCTGAAGAGTTTGTTTGTTTGAAAGCGCTAATCTTTAGAACAACCAGTATTAAGATTAAAAAAAAAACTTAGGAATCGAGCAAAAACAAAAAAGTCAGAAAGAATGCTAAGTGAAAACTACGAGTAAGTAATAACTCGGGCAGGCGATGCGATGCGACCCGGCGGGTCGGGACGGGAGAGCAAGAAATTTCACACGGACGAAATCGCATTGCAAGCTATTTCATCTCCCAATAGGAAATTAAAGAGATACCTACATTTAAGGTAAAGGATGAAATTATTCGTTTTGTACTGATTTTTTTTTCCCAACACTACTAGCATTACAGGTTGCCCCAAATCGGTACCGTGGTCTTAAACAATATTTTTTCATTACAGATAATCACATGTAAAGTAATTTTTGTGAACTCATTCAGAGAACAGGTAATTAAATCCACCCTTTCCGTAATTTCGTTAAGTGTATGCAAGTACAATACAATAACTTCTACAGTTCCTGTTAAACCAATTAACATTAACTCGAAATATTAAAACTATCTACTACATACTCCCTTTTACTACGAACACCCTTTGATAGCAGTCAAAGACAATATAGCTTCACTGAAAATAAACCTGAACATTTTATGTTCTTACAAAGAGACAACTTCGAACGTTCAGGCAACTAAAGAATTTGTTGGAGACTGTCGAGCAGTAAACGAAGCAATTAAAGGTTTTAAAATCGAATTCCATTGGTATTTGAAAACGAAAGTTCATAATTGGATAGGTCGTTTTGATATTCTAACAAGAAAATGCAAACATCAGTTTGCTTCCGTTAATTTTAATAATTGAAGAATGCTTACTGTTTCATTTAAAAATAATTATTAATTAAAGTGAATGCTTCTATAATTATAAATTTTTAACAATGCAAAATCCATCTTATTTGAAATTAAAATCCAATAACCTCTCAATTTAATTGATATCATCCAAAAAATGAATACCTATCTACTTAAAAACTTCAAATAAATAATAAATTAAATTAGCTCTTTTGAAATCACGAAATAATTTAATTAAAATGAAAATAATTATCTTTAAAAGCGATCTAAAGGCATTTAATATTAAAACAATTAAGCTGCAGGCAAATTGATGAAAAATAAATTTATTTGAACGTGCGGATTGCTCTGACTTATCGTTCCTATCTTTATTGACATGACAATCAGCCAATTAGAGAATCCACACGATGCATTGTCGGCGTTTGTGTAACTAAACATACTCGTATAATACTCTGAACTCGTAATTAGCCATAATATATTAGCAACTTTAATATACGAGCCATTGTACCTTGATAATATAAACAAAACATGTTTATGACTACGATTTTCTAATTTGTTTTTAGAATTGATAGCAACATTTGTATGGAGAGCTAAGTAAAGTTATGAGACGTGATAACATTGTGCTTAAGTATATCTTATTGTCACTTGGTTACCACTTGGTCTTATTTACCGAACGATGCTCCAAACCGTGTCAACATTATTGGTTTAAGTGTTTTGATACTTTGGACATATTAATGAGAGTACTTTGTTCTTTCCAGTCTATCTGTATGTTGTATTGCTTGTGTAAATCTTCATAAAGCTGTATGTACTGACGATAACCTGACCTGATTCATCCGGCACAGTTAGGGAAATTGATTGTTTATCCAATTGCCGAGTTATAACCATTTCATACAACTGTCCAAGAATGACAGTTGTGGTTTCAATATACAGACAATTTATGTTGATAGTCAATTTGGCAAAGACATTTACTTTGCTAATATGAGTGATACATAATAGGTGTTAAAATACATTAAAGTACACATAGGCACACGGGTAGGCATTTCCACATCAAATTACAGCATTTTTGTCCTAACATAACTTCTGAAATCTGTGTGTTTTCGTAAATATTATAATATTTTGGCAAAAATAATAATTTTCCTGACTTTGCCAAACCCTCTTAACCTGACGATGGTCATCATTAACGCAAGAGCTTCCGGTATCGTACGTGAAATGTAGGTACAGTCGACCAACGTATTTAGTTTACATATTATATGTGTGGGTAAAGTCACGGTTATGCACACAAACACTAAATAAAACGAGCGAGCTCTGTGTTTAGTAGTGTGCGTATGGCACAATAGTAATCATTCATTGATGTTGCTGAATAAGATATAATATTTCGCATCATATTGCTATAGCGACCTTGGCGCAATGGCTATCGTCTTCGGTCAGTAAACGAGAAGTCGTAAGTTCAAACCAGGTGTGCAGCAAATGTCTGTTGCTTTTTGTATTCATTATTTTGTTTAAACATTACTTAAAAGGTGAATTTATAACGATTCGGTCCCATTCATGGATGATTAATGAAGTTTGTAACGTTTGAGACAGCCACGGAACTCTCAGGTCATTTTATTTTGACTGTTTAGAAAATAACAACCGACAATTTTAAAAAATTGTTTTCAAGCACCCTATTTTATAAAAAATGAGCATTCTTTGTTGTCAGTCTACAAGTATTTGCATTACTGAGTTTATTGATTGCTACTCGTATTCGTGTGCAGATTTATTTCTATCCAACCATGCAATATTTATCAATGTTAAAAAAGGCAGACCTAAATCGTTGTTCTGCATGAGCAAAACGTATCTATTTGTGAAATTGCAAGCTGCCTAATTATATCGGTGAGTAACAGTTTGATATTTTTTAAAAGATTTTAATTAAAAGTCATCACTTTTAAAAACAGATTGGAAAGAAAGAGTGTAAACAGCACAACACAGCTAACAAAAAAGAAAGAGAAAAAAAAAATAACATTCAAGCTTAAATAAATATAAGAATAAAAACCTGAACATACAAAATCTTAATTAAAAAATTACGTTAAATTACGTTGATATTATACGAGTACCTACTTCAACTTAACTAACTCGTCTCACCTCTCAATGTTTACCTAGGAATAAATTAATGTAACTGAAGTGCAATACTTACCATTGTTATAATATAGGTAAATTATCATAAATGTATTTTTTTTTTTCTAATATTTTTATTGTAATAATT
Source organism: Apamea anceps (assembly GCA_951799955.1). Classification (NCBI taxonomy): domain Eukaryota; kingdom Metazoa; phylum Arthropoda; class Insecta; order Lepidoptera; family Noctuidae; genus Apamea; species Apamea anceps. The sequence goes on along the minus strand of OX637510.1, from coordinate 13,665,690 downwards.
TGTAGTTTATTTAGTATTAGAAGTTTCTAATCATTATGTTTATTGTTATAGTTAATAAATTTTGAAAAATGATTATGATAAAATTAACTTGGTCTAGCCCATTTTTGTCCCATTACGGCACAGGCCTTTGGACAGATTAAAGAAAAGCCTTCGAATAACGTAAATAAAAATAGTTAATAATAAAATAGATTATTATGTTTAACAATGTCAATGTATATTTAAAACATATAAGTAGTTTAACTTGTATGCGCATGTATTGTATATAAGTAATATTAATTAGATATATATATATATATGTATATAAGTATGTAAAGTACATTATTTATTTATTTATACTTATATACACACACGCATATTATATACACAGTATATAAATATAGTAGGTATTATATTTATTTGTTATAATAACAGCTATTATTATAGGTAAGTACATTAATTACTGTTGTGTTTTGTATCTACAGAGGAGAACCTCCGATATGCGGATTCAGGAGACGTAGAACATAATTTCTTGTTATAATTTCTTGTCATAATTTCTTACTATCTAACATGTTTATTCAGTTCACCTCTAATTTTACTTTGTTTCAATTTATATACAATTACCTACTTTGAAAAACTATTTATGTCCATCCTTAACCAACAAAAAACTTTCTATGTCAAAAAAACTGATAAACAACAGTGTTTTACTCATTTGAACGTCTAGTATGGATACCTAAAGAATATAATGTTTAAAACCAGTTTGCATTAAATCATTTTATCGGCACACAGTCGGTTCTTTTCACATCGGTTTTTTTGCTAACATACAGGCCAGCCCACACCAAATTCAACCTTAAAACAACCATTGTAAAGAAGGCATATTGGAAGAAACGATACGGATCATTTGCTAATGACCCAAGCGATAAGCTTGCTCATTCCAACCAATACCAATGTTTACCTAATAAAAAAATAAAACAATTTTATTGGTATTTAAGTTTTTTTTTTTAAATTTTTTTACACACATGTATAAACAGACAATGAAAAACAGAACAGAAAAAATAGGTACAGAGGTGATGCGTATTTCATATGAAATTTCTTCCAGCATACCTGAGATAGGACAATAGATACAGAGATGTAGACAGCGTGTTATAGAGCAAAGGAGACAAAAATAATACATAGAATCAAAAAAACAATTCACTTAAAAACTAAACAAAAATTACGAGAATATACTAACATACATACAAATAAATATACATAAATACTTTTAAAATAAATATTACTAGAATGATAATAGAAAATCTTAACTTTGACTTTAAATTAATGTAAAAAGTTATGTTAAAGGTAATTAAATTAAAGAAAGGGAAGTTAAAGTCAATTAAAGATTTATTTACAAGGTAAGGATGGAGATGGAATGGCAGTGGTGTATATAATGTGGAGGTGGGGTATGAATGACGATGCGCGATAGGTGGGTTGAGAAGGCTGAGGTGGAGTTGCAGTTGGAGCTGAAGGTGTAGGCCGACGCGAGGCAGGTGGCTTCAACAGCCACGCATGGAGTAGAGCAGTGTGCAGCATAGAGGGTACCCGTAGAGGGGGCCACGCAGCAGGAGCAGGACGCAGCACGGAACCAGGAGGGAGTGGGCCCGGCGGGGACGCTGTCAGACCGCCAGATGAGGTGGCCCTCGGATGAGGCGCGGCCCAATAGGTACAAGAGGGTCTTCTAAGGCGGCCTTCGGATGAGGCGCGGCCCAATAGATACTGAAGGGTCTTCTGAGGCGGGGCTCGGATGAGGCGAGGCCCAATAGGTACAGGAGGGTCTTCGGAGTCCTCCGGAGAGGCGCGCTGGCGCGGCGGTGCGACTGGTACTGGAGGCCTTCACGAAGGACGAAGAACGGAGGACGGAGGCATAGGGAGGGTCCGTCAGATACTGGAGCCTTTAGGAGAGGCACCCTGGGTGCTCCCGGGATAGGTTGCCCTGCATTATCAGGCTTATTTGATGTATTCGCTTTAGAGGCGAAACGGATCTGATCCTCGCATTGCGTGGATTTATAATGTGAACTCGTAGAATAATACTATGTAGAAAATATGAATTTGAGATGTATTTGTGGCCATGAGTAATTTTGAAGAAGTACCTATGAATGTATAATCCGCTAAATATTTACTGGCTATCACGAATTTGAAAGAAAAGTTGTCATGGCAACGTAGTATACAGCGTTGTCAAAACTGTCATAATATAATATATATTAATAAAATCTAACATTATGTTGTGTTTAATGGTGTGGAGATTATACCAAAAAGTGATATCAACCAATATAGACGAAATTCCCAGCCTTTTGATGTCACTAAGTCGTCGCAATTAGGGTGCAGGCTAGTTAGGTACAATGTCATTTTTACTATCACTATCTCACGTGATTGTAAACGATGATGTGGTTGACAATGGAGAACGCTTCACTAGAAATAACCTCCCTACCTATCTTCTCTGTGCTCTTCAGTTGTGAATAGGAAACCAGCATATCGGATTAAGTCACAGACAAATCATGTCTCACAAATCAAGACGCTGCCATCACAACTCCATCTGGATTTGTTATTATGTATGGCTAGCAACAGGCCGCAGGAGGGGGCCCTTGGATGTGAGAAGCACAGAACCGGTCGAAGTGAAGGTTCTTGGGGGAGGTCTGTGTCCAGCAGTGGACGTCTTTCGGCTGAAATGATGATGATGATCAAACAGCACCTCAATTATTTCGTAACTTTCTGTAATAATCCGAAGGATCTGAAGAAAATTCAAATCCACGTAATGCTAGAGTTGGTACATAATTGAAGCGACCAGTGACGAGATAAGAGGTTGACTGATTTATATTCTTGTTAGATTTCTTCATAGAATTGCATTCTGGCGGAGCTGTTAATTCAGATTTCATAATTATTTTTAGCAAGTTTGTTTGTTCTGTGTATAAATAGACTAGCTCTGATGCCACTGGTAAAAAGTATATATAAACAGAGTTTCGCGAGCTGGTATGCAGGTATATACTGATATTCCTATGGTATGGGACTGGAATATTATAAGACTATGCCAATGTTGAAAACCAGAAAGCCCAGATAGAATTAATGACTTTCTATTAGCAATGACGATGATGGAAATGTCAAAAATGTATGGACTGACAAAAGTTACCCAAAAGCTTTTGTCAATCCTGTTGAAAGTTGTGATATGAAACGCTTTGAAAGCGATTGACACTTTATCCAGCAGTGCGATTCTGTGACCATCTCACCGTGAAAACTTAGGTGAAGTGAGCGTGGAGTGAGCTGTCATTCCAACTAATGCTAGGGATCGACACTATTGGCAGCTCACTCCAAGCTCACTTCACCTAACTTTTCACGGTGTGATTTTTACAGAATCGATCGGCAGGTCCTCTAAGGTCTATTTCATAATGAAGCTTATATGTTGATTTTAATCCCGATCTCATGGAAGAGACTGTCATTATAAATTGCTAACTGTTCCATTCATGAATTACATCTAAACGTTATAAACGGAAAACAAGTAAGGTTACCTCCTACAACTTTGGGTATGTGACCTTTATAGCAAGTGTTTTGAGTTCTCCTTTTGATGTAGCTAATTAAACAAATTCTATATTGAAAGTGAGTCAACATTTTGTTTTTCTCTGTGTAGGTATGGGACATTGTCCCAAAGGACTGAACCTGTTAACCCAGCCGAGGTATTTGTTTTAACAAAAAATTTTCCAGGCCTAATCAGAATGCGTTCCAATTATAATCCTAACAAACATCTGTTAATATAAACAAGACAAAGTCATGCGCGTCAGCTGAAAATTAAAGTAACTTTTGTCGGGATTATTTTCTATTTCTTGGGATAATAATATCAGTGGTATTTTTTTTTTTAAGTATACAAAAATTTCAAAATATAAACCTACCGTACTATTTTTGATTAAAGTTCTCAAATGTGCTGCGCTCGAAATATCGCACGGAGACAAAGTAATTAAAATAAGAGTAATTATAAATATTCATTCCTTGAAAAATAATTGTGGACCTAATAAAATGAAAAGCAGAATAAGTATCAAAACGTCAGTATAATTTATTACGTTTTCAAGATATCTTTGTACATTTTTATACAAAACAATAATTTTCATTATGACTAATAATTACAATCCAAAAATTACATTTATTTTCAAGTTTATAATTATTAAATCTAATATCACGATTTAGCTTAATTATTTTAAAATAAGTACTCAAGCAATACATCTAAGTATAATAGCCAATAAAACGATAACATTGCGAACATAATATATATCGTTATATACATTTTTGTTATAATTATTATGAGTAAGCACATTAATAAGTGTAACATACCTAAATACGCTTTCGTACAATCAAACATAAAATATTTTAAATACAAAATGATGATACGAAAACATAACATTTAGATAAAGCTTCAATTTTGATTGAGAAAAAATATTTATTCCACAGCTATAGATGATTTATATAATCACAAATAATTTTGGAGATTTTTTTTAACTGAATACATAAAATCAATATTTAAATACATTTTTTAAATAAAGCTATACACATTAATATTAATAATTGTGAGTATGGGAAATACGTTTAAACATCTTAAGCTATTTGGTGTTGCGTTACAGTGACTGACCTGTGAAGATATTTCACAGTTTCAATAAACTATGTTAATACAATTAATAATAATTTTTAATATTTGAAAAATGTTACCACAATCAGACTCAACATTTTCACACGAACTTTGTACAAATATTGTTTCATTAAAATACTCGTATTCTTGTAAAACGTCTCGATTTCCGTAATGCTTATATTACGTATGTGAAAATTGACAAAATGTACGACAATAAGTAACAATATATTTACAATAATTAAATAAATTACAAAATGTGAATGAATATTTCAAAAGTGCAAGCTTTAGTGCAAAAGAAATGAAATAAAATCTTACTGGAATACCAAACACCCCGACAATTACGTTCAAACAAAGTACGTGCGGCCCTTATTAGAGGCACTCCCGGTTATGGAGCGCGGAACGGTCGGCGAAATATCGTCTACTCTAGAATATACGTGACCACTACTAGGGGACAGCCTCAGGTCATAATTAAACCGAGGACAAGTCCTGTTGTCGATCGACATGTAGCTATTGTTCGAATTGTTCCCTTCCCCGTACGTGTTGTTGTCCGACGACGGAGAACTTTCATTCTGAGACGATTCCCCATCGTTCCTCTTACAATACTGTAAGGAATTTGTGAAATTCTGCTTTGAGCAACTATCGTTTGAGACCGGCATTGTCGTGTATCTCAACGTCGGAGTCTGACGTAACGACTTCTTGAATACGCTATTCTCGGAGCCTTTTACTGTGATAATAGTGTCGGTAGAATTGAGTAAAGTTATGAATCTGTCCCAGAATCGTGGGTCGTTCCAAGATACATTCTTGTATTTATCTAAAACAAAACACAGTTCGTCGCTTATTTGATTGTTGTCTACAACTTTGATAAATATGACTTTATTTAAATCACTACGGTTTAGAGATTTTAGGTAACTAAAAAATATATTTTTGAAATGAATATCGCAGAGGTCGTTAGAAATAAAGTTCGTTGTTAGAACAATAATTAGGCGTTTAGATAGTTTTGACGATTTTGAGAAACCGTCCAAAGTAAGAATGTTCAGTGACGCTTCGTTAGGCGAAAACTTTTTTGAGGTCATTTTCCTGAACTCTATCTCAGACATAATATTATGGTATACGAAATTTGTATCTTTGGTATTGCATATCACGTAGTAGTCATACATGTGATTAGGAATACCTTCCAACACATGATCGACATTCGGACAAGACTGTTCTTTGAACAAGGGTACGCCATATTTAGTGTACAACCAGTCACTAATCTCATATCTGAACGCATAAAATATAGCACCTATCAGAAAGATTACCACAAGGATAATTATTACTCCACATATAACAGCAAAGTAATTATCGGGAAGAAATATTGACTTGGAAACAATTTCATCTCTAGATACAGTCGGGTCACCTACTGATCCCATATACTCTTTACAATGGCTCAATACCGAGGCAATAGTTATTTTAGTTGGTTTTCCTTCAGTATCTGTACACAACATTTTCTCCGGGTCCCCCGGATCCCTCCTAAGCCACGAATCTAATTCAGCTATACTCTTACAGTCACAAGAATATTGGTTTCCCTCAATAGATACATGGGCCAAACTTTTGGAAGACGACGCTAATAATTTCCAAGGGAAGAAGTTGACGAGTTTATTATCATCGATTCTTAGAACCGAAAGTGACTTTAACGAGGAAAATGTGTTATTTGCAACATGTACTATAGCGTTATGGTCTAAATATAATTCATTCAAATTATTAAGATGAACAAATTCATCTCCCTTCAACTCCACCAACTTATTATTTTCCAAATGCAAAACTCTGAGAGAATCAACACCTTTGAAAGTTTGATTATTCACTTCCTTCAACTTTGTGTTGTTCAAGTATAAAACTTGGAGCTTCTTTTTGCCAATAAACACGTGATTTCCCAGATGGCTGATGTGATTTCCATCTAAATATATTTCGGTAGCGTCCATTGGAATTCGTTCGGGTACTTCGGTGTAGCCGGCGTACGAACAATCTACAACGTTCGCATTCCAAGTTATGTCGTGATAGCATCTACAGTTATTTGGACAAATCATTTCACAGTCACATGCTACAAAGTCACAACAATGACACAGAGCAAAACAATGGCTCTCGTACGGACAGAGAAAGTCGGAAGGTGACATGTCTATTATCGTCTTTTTTTCTTTGCCCCGCGAATGGACCAGCGTACAAAAGGCTTTATCTAAATCTAACACGCGCGGGTATTGTCGACTGTGACTCAAATAATTAATGCGCTGAATCCATTCCATTGAACAGTCACAAACAAATGGGTTTCCGCTTATAAAGAACTCTGGTAAGTCACTATCTTCGTCTATTTGATCTAACCTAAAGGCGTTCATGTCGAGTTGTACTAGTTTGTTGTTATTCAACGCTACAGTTGATAGCCTTTGTAGTTTAGAAAACGAACCGACTTGAATGTTTTCAATGTTGTTGTCATTCAAGTAAAGTTTTTCAACAGATTTTGGTATTGAAGTCACAGTTATTTGACTTATATTATTGAAACTTAAATCTAGCAATTTAATATTTACAATAGAATACATATCGTCATTGACAAAATTTGCAATGTTATTCTTATGAAGGTCTAGCCATTCTAAGCTTGTAGGGAAACTTCTGAAGTCGAAAAACATAATTTTGTTTGCTGACATGTTGAGCCAAACCAAACTATTTAAGGTGTTGAAAATTTCATCAATTTTTATTATTTCATTATCATCCATTCTGAGCAATTTTAAATTTACATTCTTTCTAAAACAACCAGGTGCAACATGTTTTATTTTATTAGATGCCAAATTAAGCAACTGAAGTTGTGGTAGATGTTCAAAAGTATCTTCATTCAAGTATGTAACTTTGTTATCAACTAGACGTAAACCGAAAAGTTCTGATAGACCCCTAAAATTTTCTCGATTTAAATGTGTTATATTGTTGTTTCCAATATCTAAGGACCTTAGAGATCGAAGTTTACGAATCGAGGAAGGAATTGCTGACAAAAAATTATCACCTAAACCTAAGTCCTCAATGGCTGTCATATTATCAAAAGCATTCTCCTCGATGTGCTTAATTTTATTATTATCTAAGAACAATTCGTGCAAGACGTGTAAATCAGTGAACAAGTGTGTGTGAATATGTACAAGTTTATTGTTTGAAAGTGTAAGAGAGTGCAAGTTTCGCAACTCTCCGAATGCATGCTCGTCTATAGCAGTAATTTCATTATGCTCTAAATTTAATTTCTGTAAGCTATACAAATCTTGGAACATGTGACGGTCTATTCTATTTATTTTATTATATGAGAGGTTGAGTATAACCATACGAAGTAAACCTAAAAATGTGCCTTTATTTATCCACTGACTAGTAAGTTCATTATGTGACAAATCTAATATTTGTAACTGATCTAGTCCTTCGAAAAGTCCTGGAGGCAAAGTATTTATGGTGTTGTTACTAAAATTAATTTCTTTCAAGGACTTTGAGTCAGAAAATAGTTCAGGAGGAATATCATTCAAAAAGTTACTCGATAAATTTAAAACCTGCAGACTGAGCAATCCTTCAAAGGCACCATCTTCTAGGGTAGATATTGCATTATTTTGTAGCAACAATTTCGACAACGAACGTAATTTTGACAAACTATTGCCGGTTAAAACGATCAAGTCATTATACGACATATCAAGAACTTCTATAACTAAATTACAACTTCTTACACTTAAGTTTTGTTCTCTCAAAGAATCAGAGAAGCCAATAGTCTTTATGTTTTGCAAATGATTATTAGTCAGGTTCAAAGTTTTCAAACTGTACAACGGACAGAAAGTTTCTGTCTTAGTGCTCCAGATGTTGTTGTCACTTAGGTCGAGTTCGATTAACTCGTTCAAGCCCGCGAAGGCTTGTTCGTGTAACTCCATTGTCATTGCCGACCACTCGCTGTTGTGAGTCGTCACGTGTAGACGCTTCAGGTCTTTGAAATTTTCAAACGCACGTGCCGGTATCTGGCGTATCTTGCATTTGTCGACGACGAGGTCTCGTAGTTTTGATAGACTTGTATGTTTTCCCGTTGACTTTTCAGCGTGAGCAGTCAAAGTGCTTTCGAAAAACAAAATTTCACTGCACTGTACGTGTAACGATATCACGTCATCGAAATGCGTCCTACTGATATTTTGTAACAGGTGGTCCAAACTGCTTATGGTTCGGATCTTGCAGAAAAGTACCGCGTTCTCCGACGTTTCCGCTTCGAGGCTGCGGTACGCGCACTCATGCGGCATTTCGGCCGCGGAGTTCCTCTCGATGGCATGGCAGTAGAACAACACGTACACTATGATTCGATTAAAAGTTCGGTGCTCGAGTCTTTTCACGACAGTTTGTTTTATTAGCATTTTACGGTCATATACGAGCTGCGGTGAGGCATCGAGGTCGGCAGTGCCATTTATGAGGGAGCGAATTGGTCGATCGCGTCATAAATATTCACGCGTTGGAAGCGACATCGCGACTCGCGTGGCATGACAGCGTTTAGCACGGTAGCTAACAGGCGTGTGTCGCGTACGGCGGCTGCCCACCGACTGAGCGGCGCTCTGTAGCTCCGCCCCAAAGCGCCGTACGCCCCGCGCTGCCGCGCCGCCCCGGCGTCTAAAGAAACTTCATCTCATATTATCAAGGGTGCATAAACCGTTGAATTATTCCCGTGCGGGTGTATCGAGCATTAATTATAAACAAACTGCGATCTAGTTTCGTAGAGCTCGTTGTTGTGCTACAACTTTTTCTTTAAGCACTGGGGATTCTAGTTAGATTCTAATGGGACGCTGTATACATTTTTAAGTTATGAACATAGCTTAAGTTTTTAAAACAGTACCTTAAGTACAGAATAAAAGCAGTTCCAAGATTCAATGTTTCTCATGAGTGTATTTTATATGAAAACCCTAAAAGATATACGGTGGCACTCTAAAAAGTTTTGTTCATTGAATACAAAGTTGGCTTTTTTAAAACAATACTCTTTAAAAAAGGGGCTAATACGGTTATATTAGGAACACCTGTTGTGACTTGAACAAGTTCGGTAAACTTTTTACTCAGGATCGTTCTCGTGAAAATGGGATAAAAGACTTGCAAAATAGTTTTCTGGGACACCACATGGTTCTGAAGTTAACGTGTTCTCTTATATTATGGTCGACGAAAACCTCTTAAGGCGGCACCAACTTTTTTTGAGACTTTCCCACATTTTCCGAGTTTTAGGTAAAATGTAACACATAAGTATTAACATATTGTATTATAACACGCATATGCTTTTTCGTTTATGAGGTAAACTTTGGTAGCAGGAAAAGTGGATTTTAATCTTTTGGTTAAAAATAAAACCTAAAACGAGGACGCTAATGCAAAAGTATATGGAAGAAAATTTCCTCGTAAAATTACAGGAATATGGTGTATTGATATCATACTCCATCCATATTTTTAATGATGTAATAGTAAAATATAAATATGTCATTGAAAAAAAACTTAATTAATATTTTACTATTGCAATTACTATTTCCGTCTCTCAAGTTAGAACTTATAGGTACTTATTTTCTAGAAAAAATCTTTGATTTAAAAATTACAGTCTTTCTAAGATCAAGTCAAAATCAAATCAAAAGTTGTTTATTCAAATTAGACTGAGAATCAAAACTACATAAGACAGTCCCAAAACGCCCGCCCTTCACCACTTCCTAGTACCTTCCTAGTCTTTTAAACTTATTTTTTACTAACAAATATTAAAAATTACAGCCTTTATTTATTTTATTATTTATCTACACATTAAAACAGATACAGATACGATATATATACGTATTGAGTACAAAGGTACTGCTTATTTCTGAATAATATTTTTTTCGTTCTATAATAAACTTATTCATACTTCATTAAGAGCGTTTACAACGTACGGCATTTCATACAAACTTTCAAGTCCTTGTTTTTCGAAATACATGAACCGATTTTAATTAAACTTCATACGCATAAGCAGAATACATAGCTCTAAAAAGTTAGTAAAGAACATTTTTTATTTAAAAAAATATATTTGGAAATCTCTGTTTCCATGGAAAATTTAAAATCGGTCGCATTTAGCTGTAACGCTATTTTTCGAAAATGTTCTCAATTAAATTTTTAGACCTATATATTCTGCTTATGCGTAGGAAGTTTCATTAAAATCGGTTCATGCATTTCGAAAACAAGGACTTGAAAGTTGATATGAAATGCCGTACGTTGTAAACGCTCTTAACATTCAGTTCAGAAATACTTTAACCCCATGATAATCCCAAGTCATTCCATCGGCCTATTGCATCCATAGTTCATGACGAAGACAGTTGTCCCACCAGCAATCCTTCACATGGCATTAAACTTTGTATTAATTATAACGAGCGTGTGGGATTTCTCACCACGTTTCTTTCACTCTTTGAAGTCGGTGATAAGTTTAAATTATAAATAAATTATGTATGTGCGTTTGTGACACATATGGGGTAGGGTTACTTGTAGTGTTACGATGTTCTTGTTCAATACTTGGAACGAAATGTATAGTATAGAAAATAAGTCTAAATATAAGTAGGTAGGTAGGTACTCAAAGACTTTTCTAGACTTGTAAAGCATTATTTTGTTCTTATTTTGCAAATTTGTGTGTTTTTGGGGTATTTGTGAACAGTAGAAAATAGTAGTCACTTTTAGTTCTAATGGCAAGCTTGCAACATTTAAAAAAGTATACGTTTATTTTTTATTATATTGGCTTCAACAATAAAATAATATAACAAATTTTGAACACACTTAAGCGAATGAGAACTAACTTTTTATGCGGAGGCGAAAAATAACGTTCAATAAAATATATCCTAATACATGAATTCGCAAAATAATAATTTATCAGCCCATCAACTTTTTGCGACGCCCATTGTATTATTTTGAATTCACCCAATATCATAAACAAGCATCAATCTTCAATTTTAAATCCCACATTGTTTCCTAATCTAGATCTGTTTAATAGCCATGAAAAAACATACTCTGACCAAACACTGTGGTATAATAACATCCTTATAATCATAGTGAACGCCTTAATGGTGTAAGCAGAGAAAAAAATATGGCTAACAATACTATCGAGATTCGAAAGAACCGGATACACAACATTATAATTTTCCGTAACTATCTTCAGTTTACCTATTAAATAATTCAATAGTTTAGAAAAAATATCGGTTCGAGTTTGGTTTTTGATTTAGAGGTTCTGTAGACGTATTTTTCTAAGAATTATTTTAAATATGAACCACAACACCAAACCCTGTTTTTTTTTTATTTGCTAGACTAAAATGACAGCTAATATTATGCTAAATAATGTCATGACAAAAAAAGGTAGATCGCAGCTGTCATTTTAGTCTAGCAAATAAAAAATCTGAGTTCACCTATTCACACTTTTAAAAGTGGCCTTATGATAAATGTGGACAGGTATGATCACACAGAATGTAGTCAGAATTAAAACGAAAATAGGTGCTTTTTGAACTAAAACATCTATGAACACCTACTTACAGCAATACCAGAATGAATTGAGAAAAAAATTCAAAGATGCTCAATTCCCATTACATTCTTTAGGAGATCTAAAAATCAGTTTGAAATTCAACATAATTTTACCTGTTCTGCCTTTTGAGAATTTATAAAATATAAAGGCAACATTTATTGCGAGACAGCTCCAACACAAGTACTATTGTAACTTACTGGGGCTGCCTCAGTTTATGTATGTTGTTTTTTATTGTTTGTACCAATGTTTGAGAAGTAATAAATATTTTTGTATTTTATTTTTGTAAAGTAATTTACAAATTAATGAAAAAAACATCAATAAATTTTGTAACAAAAATCTCCTCGTTGTATTTACTACCGACAAACAGACGAACAAACAAAAGCAATCGAAATCTATTCAAACGCCGAACCCTAAAAAGCGCCCACGATATAATTCAAAGCTAACATAGGTAATTACGAGTTCGAAGTTGAAGTGCATAACTAGAATAACCCAGACCCACAAAATATACCTGTACAGAAGGCCAGCTCCATACAATGAGCGAAAACAGACACACACACACGCATGGCAATCTCAAACCATGTGAAATAAATGCCAAACGCTTGCATAGCACTCGCTGTAGCACTGTACCGGATATACACCGTTAAATTTTGATCGTTTTAATTCTTGAAAGGGGTCATTGTACTCATCATTATGAACAACTTTTAAATTTTTACAACCCTGAAATCGTGAAAAAAAATTTTTTTGATCCATACATTATGTTGATTTGTGCAAACATAAATCTATGGATCAACTGATTTTTTTTAGTAGTAGAAGTTGTTCATAATGATGAGTAAAATGACCCCTTTTAAGGATTAAAACGATCAAAATTTAACGGTGCCCTCCAAAAGTAAGTTGATATTTTTCCATTTTAGCTGTGACGCCAGATTATAATTTAAAATTCTAGTTTTAAATATTTGAACAATACACTATTACGTTTTTATTAACTAATTCAACTAGTTATCATACTTATTTATATTTTTTATATTACTGAAATAGAATAATGTTAATTAAGTTTTGGAGGACACTGTATGCATACCATTTCCTTTTACTCGTATTTGCTTTACCTACTAAAGGTGAATATCACTTGCACGTCATTAAACGTCAAGGTGTATTTTTGCTTGAATAACAATGTGACAGTTACTACCTTAGTTCGGTTTCAATTAACCGTTTGTCAAAAGTGGTATATATATTGCGTGATGTTTTCGCTTATTGTGTGGAACCGACCTTCTGCACTGATCTATTTTGTGCCATTACGCTTAGCCGCATGGGAAGAGTTCATATAATAATTGGCCAGTGCGTAATTGAGCTATGTGGGCCTGAATGCACAAACAAGTATAAGGCAATTTGTAGTTCGTGATACCAGTGAATGGACCACCCACTGGATATGTAAAGGAGCCTGACGGTGGAAGGGAGAATTTTGTGAATGTATTTTTATAAGTATAGTTCTGATTGAAGTGGTTGCCTATTGAATTTGGAAATAGTTTTGGTGGTTAACTTTTATTAGAAACACTAGTTATTCTAAAATAGCGTAATCAGGCAATAATGTTCCCACTGCTGGGCGCAGGCCACCTCTCTGTGAGAGGGAGTGGGACATAAACCACCACGCAGGCCTAGTACGGGTTGTTAAATGTCACATGTCTTCGAATTTTTGGTTTTAGGACTCGGTTTCCTCACGATGTTTTCATTCATCCTTTGACGTAAATTGCGGCCGTTACTGCTCATGCTGCTCTGCTGAACATTCTAACGCAATACATGTAAAATTTACAAACATGAAACAAAACCACCCGTATACCGTTGCTTTTTAAATCCTTCTGGAAACTAGTACTGAAATAAATTCACACTTCCATACCAATAATTATTTCAAATGCGAAAGTACCCACGTTTCTATCTGTCTGTTGTTTTTCCACGCTTTAACGGGTGAATAGATGTCGATAAAAGGAGATTTGTTTGGCCCTTCCAAAAATGTGGTGTTCATTAACGTTACAGATCATGATTTGTTCCGTTTATGACTGTGTAAGATCACTAGAGTCAAACCGACTAGCAACCCAAAACTACAATCCGTTTCACGTCGTTTCGTTGATTTTAAAACCACTTTACGCGAGAGTAAGCAAACTTAAAAATGGAATTCAACACAGGAGGACCTGCTGCAGCGTTAATGGTACATTTTTTTACTTAATAAGAGAGATTTGGTTACCACCTAGAACTGTAGTAATTAGGTCAATATTTTTTTATTTACTTAATATCGTTAAAAACGCTATAGGACATTGACGATCATATCTGAAATTGAACCAATTGAGTGCATTATCAAAACATTTCTGATACGACATTGTGATTCCGGTTAGACTTTATTGAAAATATCAACCATTTTAAATGATACAGGCATTGGTTACTTTTTTTTTGTTGTAGTACGACTAATAAACGTTACTATACAGGGGACAAAAAAAAACTATAATTTTGGCGAAATCCACGCGAGCGAAGGTAAAGCAAATACTTTATAATCTGAATAATTTATTTGAAGAAATATAATCTGAATCATTTAAATGAAAAAATATAATCTGAATCATTTATTTGAAGAAATATAATCTAAATCATTTATATGAAGAAATATAATCAGGATATTTTTTATATAAAAGCCAATGTTTACTAATTCCAAGACAGCAGACACACTTAAAAGAATTGAAGACAGAAACATTCAAAGAAAAACCACTTAGTTTACCTCTTTTAAAGAACCCGTAACTTCTAATTCAGCTCTATGAGTACGTTTTTCTTTAAAACGGACTGTATGTAAAACTAATGTTTTGTCTTAAAAAAGCTTCACCTTCCCAGCATTCAAATGGGTTTCCGTAGACTACAAAATTACCATTTTATGTCCTCTACAAGTTTTTCTAGCTTCACAACCCAGGTATACGTTTTTATACAAAGATGAACTTCAATGTTGCATAGAATAAAAGTGGTGTATATTGAATGATTCATGATTATTTATTGTTTTTTAAGGTGTTTATGAAATTAAATTCAGTAATCGGATAAGAAGATCGCCTTCTGTGAACATCTAGTTATATCTTGTGGAATGCAAATAAACGAATATGAATATGGAAACAGCAACGTGATCTAGATTTTCTTTATGCGTAAATGTATTAGTTAAAACCAATTTTCAGAATTAAATAAATTCATTAATCCATTTCGTTAGTATGAAAATTCACGAAACTATAAAAAAAATAATTAGCATCACGAAAAGGCTTTCGTTATAAATTATATTTTTATGTTAAATTAAATAAATATTATCACTCCTTTTTACCTACCCTAACATATAAGTTTTATTTTAACCGAAATGGCGCTACATTTTTGCATTAAAAACATCAAAGAGGCTAATAAATTGGGCTTATAAACTCACAAACTATACTGATAAAATCTACTACATTCGCAACAATTATTTTGTAAATTTCACATTACCCGTTACCAAAAAAGATAACAAGGTTGGTCCTAAAGTACTTTGTGTAGAAAATCTATGATTTATTTTCCCATGAGTTGGTTTTAAGATAATTATATTCACCGCTAGATGGCTGTAAAGAGCGGTTATCGAGTGAGCTCGTCCCGCCCCTAGCAATAATCACCTTGTTAGCGTAGTACGGTTGCGTGTTGTATGTTATCGATAGATTTAATATTTTATTCAAACAAAATACTTATTTTTGTGTAATTGATAGTGCAAATTGACACTTAATGGTAAGCTGAAGTGGCAGTGGGCTGACCTTGTTTGTCGAAGGACCGATGGCCGGTGGAACTTCTGGAGTAGAGACGGCGGCGGCGTATCGGCAAGCGCAGTGAGGGCCGCACTCCAGCTAGATAGACCGACGACCTTAATAAAGTGGCTGGGACAGACTGGATGCGGAAGGTGGAGGACAGGGTATTGTGGCGCAGCCTGGGAGAGGCCTATGTCCAGCAGTTTTAAAATTATACATTTATATTTTGTTGCTAACTATAAGCTCACACAAATATTATTCACGTTAGATCTTTTGGGTAAAATAATAGCAGTTATTAAAATAATGTAAAAATAAACACTTTTTCAACTGGCCATAATTATTACATCAACGGTGTGGGTTTTAATTAACTTTCATAAAAGCTAAAATAAAAACATTATGGCCAAAATTTACTGATAAGATTACGTCAAACTGAAAAGTGAGAACAATACATAAATAAGATTAGTGAAAGGAAATCGGCATACTCACGCAAGTCGATTTACTTTTATCGATATCGCATTCACGCAACACTATGCTTTAACACGACCTAAACGGTATGCATATTAAATTTGATTCGCGTGCTCAAACAATATACCTATTTATTTTTTGTTTAACCCGGAAAGTGGGGCGGACTATCGCTTACTTTTTTTTATGAATAAATATTGTTATAGAAATTTGGCCTACGTTTATTTGATGTTTGGAAAAAGTCAAGGCATAGATATGCCTTGTCTTTTTCCAAACCTCAAATAAACGTACCGTAACGTACCTATAAGATTATAGGTATAATATAATATCACGGCTGTATTCGTCGAAAGGTTTCGCAGAGATGTCTTCTAGTACGCTCATATTTCATCAGTTATGTTCTCATGTAATAGGGCGAGAGCTTATAGGCACCGATAAGTCAGTCTCCGAGCTGCTACGGAGAAATTCCAGACGGAAAAACCCAATAACCCAGGACCAGTAGCACTCGCGACCACTTGGCCAATTTGGCTGTCCTATAGGTAACTTTCTGCTATTTACTCGAAAAACCCTAACATGAAGCAATGAAGTTACATTTGTTGCCAAAAAGTAAAGTTTTGTAGAATTATATTTTTGTTACATTACTTTTTAATCTCCTTAATGAATCAGTCCTACAATATTCAGCAATATAGGTAGATGATGGCTACTGATCTTGCACGGTAAGAAGCCACTGTCTCATCCATAGATATAGGATAGAAGGAGACAATATGCCCTGTAGTTGAAAATGTATCAGAACTTTATGTCGCTAAGACGATCCCACTACCGCGCCACTACTACACATGTGGTTCAGTAAAAACAATAGATACAGAGTCGCACACACACTTGCAATTCATAAATCAGAACGAACTACACAATCAATTATAAACCTTAACTCATCAAACACAGCGTGCATTTACCATGCACCGTACAACTTACTCAAACAAAAACATCTGTCGCTATCGTTGTGATGTCCAAAAGCCATTTATTTTACATACGAGTACCTATACATAGATTAAATCAGAAAGTGGTCGATTCTTCCATTTATTATTGTACTACAACCGGATTTCAACGACATCGTTTTAAGTCTTCCAACCGATTTAAAACGGTTGACAAGTTGTAAAATAACTCTACATATATTCGTTGGGTAATCGAAATTGTTGTCGATAGCCTACGTTAGTGGATCTGCACAGCGACATCACTAACTAGCCGCAAGAAGCAGCGACCGTACCATGCGATGCATCGCATAAATAAAGTATTGTTTTGTGATTTTTACATTGCTTGTCTAGTCACTTAGCGACATACTTAGGTTGTGGTTAAGGAGCAATGTATTTACTGCGAAAATAGTAAAACCAAATAACGTAGTAAAATTAAAAAATATTTTACAATTTGTTGTTTTTCATGATTTTAAAGACAAATATAGTAAAAGACTTATATTTATATATGGTAAGTGATTCATTTACAAAGTTTTGGTTTTGGCTTCGGTTTTTACAAGAAACCACTGAATAACACGGCATTCTTATATTTTTTCACGATCACGGTCGAAAGCGCACTAATTCGCGGAGACAGCCATTTGCCAAGACATGATCACTTTGCACATGCCGCGACGACACAAACACGCCCCCTTGCCACTTCTCCTGCTTTTTACATTTCTATGGTCTCATCCGTTTGATACTACAGCTTATTCATGCTGGTTGTATTTAGTTTATTAAATATTTTGACCAAACTGAAGTAAACTCTAGCCTACCTAGAATATGGAACTAATGAGGTGTGTCTTAATTTCATATACCTACCTACAGATACATATATAGATGTGCAATGTCCAAATTGTTGATATAGTCCCTACCTAATAGCGCTCGGTGACATAAATTGCTCTCACCTAATTAGTCACATTTAAGGACATGTAACCTGTAATTACATATCTATGTATCTGCGTATAGATTGGTGATGTACCTGGCAAGTTAATGCCGATGTCTGTCACGTCAATACTAAGTTGAATTAGATACTAAGAATTAATGTAGAGAACACCCTTAACACCACCGACTCTGTTAGAACAATTTTTATGAAAACTTCATGGAAACTGTTCTATCAGAATCGCGTTGCATCGCGCCGCGCCTGTCTGGGGGAGCCTTTTTGTAATAATTTGTGACGGATCTCTGCCACAGTAACAATTTGTCAAAGTTTAGTTAATCATATTCGTAATCGCCGGAATGAGTTCTCTAAGAGTCAAATTCTCGTTTCTTCTGTGTATCTTAGAAGAACCAAATAAAAATAAAAAATATAACGAGGCAGTAAAACACACAAAAGAAATTAAATATAAAATGTAAGAAACACACAAATAAAGAAGACAATTGTGTGACTTTTGTTTTTTTCGTCATATATGTATATATCAGTAACACTACTATACTAATTAACACTTGAAAGATGTTGAGACGATTCACGTAGTTGCTTAAAATTATAATTATCGTTGCTGGAATTTCTAGATTGTTGGGTTGTCCATTTAAACTCGTGGCAAAACACCATTATTCTACAAAGGATGATGGGACTCTTTTTTAACAGTAGGTATACATTTTTAAAAGGGTACACAACTTTTTAACTTTGGACATACGCGAGTTTCCTAGTTTAAAAAGCTTGGACGAAGTTTTTTTCTCAAAACATAATTTGTGGTTGATTTACTTTTTACTCGCATTTTTCCACTTTTGAATACCTTAGTAAGCTAATATCGTACGCACTTAAAATTATGAGAAATAAGTTACAAAAATATCAAACTAAGTTGTACTTACTAAGAAAAATAAAGAAAATGATCGGATGAAAACTCGACAATGTTACCTATTCCACCTGCAACTCAGATCGTGTTTTCAATCCAGCAAACTTCGCAGAGAAAGTTTCCGATCGCTAACTTGTGAATTCTATTTAACACACCCATAAAAGAATCGGAGAGGGCTCAAACAAAAACATTTTAAAATAGAAACTTTCCCCTCCATTTCGACCGTGTTTACACAGTTCTCATCTAAATGAAAAATTGAATCGTACGTCTGAAATGACAACGTAACGCGTGTGAATCATCTTGACTCTGACAAGCTTAACTTTACTACTTATCAAACATCCCAGCTATTTTATCTGTAGGTCAGAAGGTGTAAATTCCAATAGCAAGAGTTTCAGCAACAGCAAATTTAGCAGTGGTGTTCAGTAAAATAAACACAGTGTAAATTAGTGTCGGGAGCATTCAGTACAATTAACATATAGAAGAGACGCGTAGGAAGCGACATGTCATTAGTCATGTTCAAGCGATAATCTTCGAATAACAGCCGTTTGTCATACGGAATTGTGAATGTATTGTATGTTGGTTCTGTCAGGTCTCAGGGATCCCGAATGTATGTATAGTTTGAGTAAAGAACGCTTACAGCTGCAAGCTTTTCTTAACGTTCAACGTCATCTGTACATACGAGTACATGCTGCCACAAAGATCTTTGAGTTTTCTAGCAGATAAAGGAATACACAAGGAGTCAGTAACGCTGACCACAAAAACATAAAAACTCAAGAAACGGTAGGTAAGCCTGAAGTCAATTATCCTCTAGCGAGTCCAAGAGTCTTAGTCTTGTGGCTAAGTGGCACGGGTCGATTGAAGGTTAAGCTACGCTTGCCGCGGTCGGTTCCTGGATAGGCCGGGATCATTCATTGCATATCGAGAACCCACCGTTCCGCGGAAAGCACGTTAAGCCCTTGGTCTCGGCTGTCATTCTTAGATCTTTGCCAGTCGTTTCGGGTAATCAGAAGCCCAATAGTCTAACAACCAGTCTTAGCAAGAAGTATCGTGTTACCTAGTAACTGGGTTGTGGAGGCCAGATAGGTATAGGTCGTATAATTTAAAATGGCATGCCCCTCCACTAAAATTTATATACAAACATTTTAAATGTGTACGCAACAAGCAGTGGAGGGGCGTGCCATTTTTAACCGACTTCTAAAAAAGGAGGAGGTTCCCAATTCGGATGTTTGTATTTTTTTTTATGTTTGTTCGCGCATAACTCCGTCGCTTACCAATCGAACTGAAAAATTCTTTTTTTGTTGGAAAGGGTATACTTCTCAAATGGTCCCATAGAAATTTCATCAAAAACGGTTCAGCATTTTGATTTTTAAACCAAAATTACTGGTAAAAATTACAACTTAAAAGTGAAAAATAAAGTCGGTGTCGTTGGGTTCGCATTTTCGTTGTTTGCCACCGACTTCCGAAATTAAAGTTATTTTTCACTTTGTAGTGTCATTTTTGGAAGTCGGTTGTTTTTTTTTTGCAAAAAAGTTTTTATTTTTCACTTTTAAGTTGTAATTTTTACCAGTAATTTTTAAATTAGACGATCTCTAGTCGCTCGATGTAAAATACTGGTATTCAGCTGCATCCGGCTACACTGGAAGCCAAACCTAACATAGTTGGAAAAAGGCTAGAATGATAAATCATAGAGCATTACTTAGCTATGTATATTATGGTAGATAGATAGATAATGATTTATCTTAATATATCTTATCTTATCTATTATCTATGTATATTATGGTAATTTTCCTAAAAAGGCCTAAGACCTATAGATATAGACTATAGTAAATTTACATACCACTTGCTCAAAGAATATACGTACTTATAAGAATGGCTTACTATACAACCAAATTAAACAACACCAACTTTATTTAAAAAAGGGATGTTTATAAGCAATTAATTAACCGTTTGCACACAGTAAAAGTCGCAGCTCAAACAGGTATACCGATAAAGTCAGATTACCGTGAGCCAGGCTTATCGCAAATGTATCGACTATTGGGAAACACGTGAATTTTAATACAACAAATTGGCTTGCATTTTGTTTAATACCCGTATGGCCGTATAGCAGTACGTAAAAATGGCCTTTGTCAATAGTGTTTCCGTTTTGTTTACTGTTTGTTACTGTTAAAGTAAATATCTGCCTGCTGAGTCTTTAACTGCACGGATAAAATGCTGGGTAAGGGATTTTAATAGGTCAATCTATAATCTCAGCAGTAGCACTGGGAATTCTTATACCAAAATCATGCTGAAGAGTAACACAAAGATTACATGTTTATTCATTTGTTTCTGATTCTACAATGGGCCGAACCTCCTGATGGAAAACGCACACAGCAACCATGCAAATAATGCCAATTAACGCCAGAAATTAGTATGGTACTGGAAATGCAAAGCTATTTTATTTATTTATTTGTATATACTTTATTACTGGAAGTCGCCCCCAACATAGCTGGGAAAAGGCAGATGAGGATGATACTTTATTGTACACCACAAAAATACATGACATAAAAAATACATCAGACGGGGTGCCAGCTATTTTTGAATCCAACGGCCTGGCACGCGACGATGGGAAGAGACCAGACGGAATGACCATAATGCCCTGGAAGTTAGGCAGACCTTTGGTGTGGGATGCAACATGTGTCGACACCCTTGCGCCATTCCATCTTCCTAGTACCGTGGGCTGTGCTGGAGCGGCTGCTGCTGGTGCAGAAAACCTCAAACGGCGAAAATATTCCAGCCTGATTGGGAGTTATGTCTTCGAGCCGTTTGGGGTTGAAACACTAGGGCCTTGGGGTCCGAGTGCCCACTTGGTTTTTCGAGATATCGGCTAGCGGTTAGTCGACTCTTCACGTGATCAGAGGCTGGCCTGTTTCTTGGCCAAAGAATTAGCATCGCCATACAACGTGGCAATGCTGCCAGCCTTTTGGGCACTGTTCCTGTTGACAGCGATGCGGACGAATTTCTTGATGCCCTATGATTCTTTTGCTTGTTTTTTCACGTGTACATATGTATTATTATTTTAAATGTTAGCTTATATAATGTAAATATTGTTCACAAATAAAAAATTCAGACACTACAAAATATACAATGGACAGTCTTATCCCTTTCTGCGATCTCCTCCATTAGCTTCCATTTTTATTTCTTGTATTAGCTTTACCAAATACTTTTGAGCTAGTCTTTTTACTACCCCTTTCTTCTACTCCTCTATTTAAAGTTCCGTCACCATTTTAATTCAAACAATATTCTCAATTAGACTGATTTCTCAATTTACTTACCATGTCCTCAAATCTTTACTCAATTATAAGATATCTTCATTAAAAACTGTCATAATAAAATATATTATTAATAAAATCTATAGTTATTTTGTGTTACACGTATAGTGTTTATAGGAAAAATGATATCCATCAATTTGGGCGAAATTATCAACACTTGGGTGTCACTAAATCGTCGTAGTCTCATGTTAAAGTTGGAGCTGTGATGTGTACTGATTGTGGATAAAACGTGTCGTGAGGAATAATCAGATCAGCGCCTAACGGTAACAGAATGCTTGTTCTGACCTGGAGGAATGAATGAAGATAACTGTGAGTATGTACATTATGTTACAGCATATCTTATTACTACATACGAGTATGTAGGTGCCAGCGTACGCTCACTCGGTTATTTTACTCATATATATTTTCTTACCGAAGTCTCAGAACCGCTCTGTTGTTAGACTAATATTGAAGCGAGCTCAATAGTTCTTAGAAACACTACCAAGTGTTTAATAATACACTCGCGTCTATAAAGATATTAACACTATCATCATCTGCCCAACCATTTCCCAACTATGTTGGGGTCGGCTTCCAGTCTAACCGGATGCAGCTGAATACCAGTATTTTACATGGAGCGACTGCCTATCTGACCTCCACAACCCAGTTACTGGGTAATACGATACCCCTTGGTAAGACTGGTTGTCAGACTTTCGGGCTTCTGACTACCCGTAACGACTGTCAAAGATCCACGAATGACAGCCGGGACCAACGGCTTAAGACATTAACACTATATCGATACTTAAAAATACTAAATTAATTATAAATTTTATACAACAATTATGTCCCTATCTATTATTCCTTACCTGTTATTATTATTTTAATATTCACATATAAAAGAAGGCAGTAAGTACATTTAAAATCAGAAATGCAACAAAAAAGAACTTTTACGTAAAGCTGTCGACACAATCAGATTTCCATATTATTATAACGAGGAGATATAAAACTCTTATAAAACATTGTCCGATGTCATTCACCCCTTTACGAGGCTCTATGTCTATAATTTGAGTATAATGTCGAACAAAAAGTAGATTCCGACAGTGTGCGTACGGAATATTTTACATTTTTTTCATGAATCTGATTGGTAGTTGCGAATCGTATGCGAATCGATTCGCGGGCGTTAGTGTTGGACGAAAAGTTACAATAACAAGAAAATGTTGCTTTATTATGAAATATAGTACATACATTCTGTACGCTACGAGTTTTCTTCTACTCATAGCGCTAGCAAGACCATAAATTTGTTGGTCATCTGCCAAAGTCTTTAATAATATTACTCTGCACTAAGGAGTCTCTAATTTTATTACATCCTTGAGTACTATGTACATTGCATCAACGACACGGTCCCAGTCTTCACTAAACCCATTTATGCTGTTTTCATCTCCATCTACAATGTCAGTTTCGTTTATATTCCGAACGGAATACAGGTACAAAGGCGGTCCATTACCTAATCTACCTACAGTACTATTGGAAAACTAGCCTGTAGGTATAACAACACAACAGAATGAAATCGTTACCGACGCTGGAGTCTTAAATTAACGACATTAAAACAAGCTTCTCTCATTCAAGATAAGACCTTTGTAAGGGGGGAATAAATTGGATGGAATTGTGCAAAAGTGAGCAATTTAGTCGCGGAAAAGTTAAGACACAGCACAGCGAAGATGAGACTGACGTAAATAGTGCCTATAGAATTTTAAACAGGCTCGCAGAAATTATAATAATATTTGAATAAGTACAATTTTCGTTCCAAAAGCTTTTTTAGGACTTGTCAATTAAATCACGCGAGAATTACTCAGCGCAAAACCACTAAGTGTGCATACACACGAGCGACACATGCAGAGCTTGCAGCTGCAGCAGCTGTCAACGGGTGTTGACGGCTGCAGTGGCCTCTGCTGTTGACGCGTGCCACTCATAACTATGCACACTATCCCTCCTTGGCCTGCAAACACTTTAATATTTTGGGAAAATGGCAACTGCTGGTGGCTTTTAAACTACAAAAATACTATTCCTTTTTTCCTACTAGAAATGATCTATATTTGCTAATAATTGGCCGTATTCTTTTAACATATCAAATTGCATTTTTAAGCGAAAGTCAACACCGAAAAAATATTGAGTTAACCACATAAACCCCTCCACATTGTTGGTGTATGATATTCTTAAGGTCCTCCTACAAAATTACCTCCTAACTCCAGTCACGTTTCGGCTATTAGTCCAAGGTACTTATCCTTTAACTACCGACCTATACGTCTCACAGACGTAATAACTTTTAATTTTGAAATATTTCTAAAATCACGCCACCTTCGGCGTCGCCCTTCCTGCTACCTTCCTCCCTCCGCGTCGCAAGCCATCAGTCGACGCTACGCCCGCGGCGAGTGCACACGTCTCCGTATTGAAGCGATCGACGTCTCACAGACGTAAGTACGGTGTTTATGTACAAAATTTCGTACGTCTCTTGGTCGTCACCTCGGTATTCATGTGTGGTAGCTTATAGTGTCTGATTGACGTCACATCGGCTTTAAAATTATACTTTTAATTGCAGAATGCCTAAAAGGAGAAACATCACGTGTAGTGAGCAGAAAAAACCTGCAAATGATGACGGTTCAGTTCCCGAGAAGCCTCCGAAACTGCGAAAACAGAATAGGCGTTTAGAAGATAAAGAGATATGTGAAAATCTCATAAACGAGAGTGACGACAACTGTAGTGATTTTGACGACGATGTAGGCGATCCTGATTTTATTTTAGAGAGCGATCACAACACGGAATCTGAACAATCCGATGAGGATGATGTTGAGGTCGCGTATCCCCATGTTGAGGAAGTTTACCATGGAGAAATCAACCATAATTACGACAATGAAGAACAAGAAAGAGAAGTACGAGCTCATGGAAGCCAGGACATTACAGAACAGATCGAAGAAGAGACAATGGTCAGAGAGGAACAGCATGGCGCAGCAGAGACTAGAATTGAAGAGATCGGAGAGGAGCAGTATAGCGAAGTAGAGACGCGAAATGACCAGGGTAGTGAAGATGTTAGAACAGACCAGGAGCCAAATGAAGAATCAACAGGAGAGCTGCCGCGCTACTTTTACGGTAAGAATAGGTACAAATGGGCATCGGCGGAACCATCCCGAACAAGTCGAGTACGCGCGCACAATATTGTCAATGCACCATCTCAAGTAAGTCTGATTGAATTCGAATCTTTCACGGAATTATGGAAACTGATGTTTAGTGATCACATGATTGAAATGATAGTAACTTATACAAACAAGAAACTAGATAGCTATAGGGCTAAGTATAAAGACAGTAACAGATCTGAACTAGGCTCAACGAATGAGACAGAAATAAAGGCTTTAATTGGGCTATTGTTTTATACATCAGTATTCCAATCAAATCACGAAAATTCAGACTTTATTTTTGCAACAGATGGCACAGGACGGGATATTTTTCGCTGCGTTATGTCCAAAAACAGATTTCTGGTCTTGTTAAACTGTTTGCGTTTCGATGATACTCAAACAAGATCTGAACGATTAAAAGACGACAAACTTGCCGCTATTTCAGAGTTATTTCATGAGTTCATCAGTAATTGCCAGAAAAATTATACTTTGGGTCCTTACATTTGTATAGATGAAATGCTTGTAGCTTTTAGAGGGCGCTGCAAATTTAGAATATATATGCCAAACAAGCCAAATAAATATGGATTAAAAGTTCTTCTGCTGGTTGACGCCCAAAGTTTTTATATATACAATGCTTACGTATATTATGGCACAGGATCTGATGGCAATGGTCTAAGTGATGCAGAGAAACGCTTTTCAATTCCCACACAATGTGTTCTACATCTTTGTAAAGGGATCGAGGGCTGTAACCGAAATATAACAGCAGATAACTGGTTTACCTCGATAGAACTACTGCAAGAACTGAAAGATCGTGGATTTACTTACTTGGGCACCATGAAGAAAAACAAGAGGGAGATCCCACCAGAATTTCAGCCTCACAAAGATAGAGTGGTTGGTTCTTCGTTATACGGATTCACCAAAGACAATACTATTCTGTCTTACGTGCCTAAGCCTAAAAAAGCTGTTTTACTGGTGTCGTCTATGCACCATATCAAAGAGACTGATTCTGCAACTAATAAGCCTATTATGATAATTGACTATAACAAGACAAAAGGAGGGGTGGATGAGGTGGACAAGAAATGCTCAAATTACTCGTGCTCTCGAAGAACTCGACGTTGGCCTATGACTTTGTTTTACAGGTTGATAGATATGAGCGGTGTTAATACTTATGTATTGTACAACAAGTGCACAAACAAGGGCGACATCAGTCGTGGCCGATTTTTACTCCTGCTGGCACGTGAATTAGTCCTCCCGGAAATGAAATTACGCGTCTACAATAATAGGATCCCACGAGAATTGCGGCTAAGTATCGAGCGAGTTATTGGACCGGCCGATATGCCCAAGCCTCCACCACCAAAAATTTATCAGAATCCAGATTCAGGTGTTAGAAAGACATGTGCAATCTGTCCCAGTCGGTTGAAAAGGCGAACGAAGTATTGTTGCTGCAAATGCAAGAAACCAATGTGCCTTACTTGCTGCCTACAAATATGCATTGACTGCAAACGTACGTAGTGAATGTACCGAATATTCGAGGGCTGTCATTATTTTTATTTTTTAACTAAGAAGTAAGATTTATGTTTTATTTTGATAATAGTTTATAGGAGATAACATATTTTAAGTTCATTTGTTGTTAATTACTTAATTTTAGAGAAAAACGAGACTGAAGTAAGTCCTTAAAATTTAGTGCCAAATAATTGTGATCTCTCGAATAAATGTTGATTTTACCTGAAAAATTGCGTGTATTTTTTTTAAATTCGGTAGTTTGTTACCTCAAACACCAATCTTTTTAATTTATAAAATAGAAAAAT
Source organism: Apamea anceps (assembly GCA_951799955.1). Lineage (NCBI taxonomy): Eukaryota > Metazoa > Arthropoda > Insecta > Lepidoptera > Noctuidae > Apamea > Apamea anceps. Next base: position 13,638,259 of record OX637510.1, on the reverse strand, counting down.
GTAGCATGCAAATACACATTTAATTTCAGTACTTAAAGTTTGACGTCTCTCAGTCGTCACGTCGGCGTAAGTGCTACGTTTAGACCAGGTCGGCAGCTAAAGGTTATAGTAAAGTTTCATCGCGAAACGATCAATGGATCGTTCCATTTTGAAAATATTTTATGGGGGTTAAGACGAGCGGACCGTATCAGAATACTGCTCCAGGTGGTCAGGCAGATGTCGGTCGGTGAAGCAATCACAGTGACCAGTCAAACGTGGAAGACAAAGTCTCCATAGGTCAATGACTTGGGTCAATATCCCGGAATTTGGGGATCTTGTTTCAAAAAAATCAAAATCAATCAAAATCAAAAGTCATTTATTCAAATTAGGCTGAGAATCAGCACTTTTCGAACGTCAAAATTACAAAAGACAGTCCCCCAAAAACGCCCGCCCTTCGCCACTTCCTAGTGCTATCGCTGGGAAGAAGAAGTGGCGGAACAAACTCCCCAGCAGCACAGCTGTCTGTTTAGTTAAAATATAGTTGCATGTATACAATACTAGGAACCTATGTTCAGTAATGAACATTACAAGAAGCTTAAATTATTTGCCATATTATGTCAGCTAGCCACGCCAATATACCAACAAATATAATAAAAACTATACGTACTCAAGCTAAAAAATAATTAATAAAAATAAAAACTCACTACCTAAATAAAAGCCTCCAGGCATAAAGGGCGTGACAGCTTACATATTTATGCATTGCTGGGTTCGTCACATAGCTGTCACTTGCAGTCACAGATGATGAACTAGGACCATCGATGTGAAATAAATGAGTTAATACTAATAACAGTAACCTGTCAGTACCTAAGCTAATTCTGGAGAAAGAACATGAACATTGTCTTGCGTTAATTAGGGCGACCAACTATTCTTATCGTGTAAGTAGTCGTTGATGGAATAGTAAGCCTTTGAACAAAGGTTGGATTTTACTTGAGCTTTAAACGCATTAAAAGGCAAGTCTAGCAAAGAAGACGGTATCTTGTTATAAAAGGTTATACCAAGCCCAACAAATGAGTTATGAACCTTATGAAGCCGGTGAAAGGGGGCACGTAGTTTGTCCTTATTTCTAGTGTTAACACTGTGAATATCACTGTTTTTAGTGTACAAGTGCAAATTTTGCCTAATATATAGGATGTTGGCGAAGATAAATTGTGATGCAACCGTGAGAATACCAATATCTTTAAATAAATCTCTTAGAGAAACTCTGGCACCTAGCTGGTAAATTGCTCAGTTTCAGTTTCTAAGTGTATGATTGGCGGTTAATGATCTGATTGGTACTTATTTTTGTTAGAGCTAATTTCTGTTTTGGCAATTATTCTTTGCGCCTTGAGACTCCAAGAACTCACGAACAAAAAAAAAATTCGTCTGCATCAAAAAACTCTTCACGTTTCACGCTCATTTGAAGTTGTAAAGCAGCATACTTTTTTCACTTAAAAACAACATAAACCACGCGAATCTGTATTCCAAATAATGTCAGCTACTTCACAACACTGCTCCAAGTCTGTATGAGATGTCTTACAAACACTAATTTATTCATTCATCTAATTTAAACTTGTGAAACTTTGTACGCTAAATTCAAAACATGCTTTATGATGCAAATCAAACGTTTCCCAAATATGGCATGAACTCTTAACTAGTGAGCGGTTAAACAGTTACCATCGACATCCCTTCAAAGGTCCCTTTATCTGAGTAAAGTTGCAAATCTCTTGCTAATAAAGCGTATTCACCCCAATTAGAGCTCGCTACACACGTCAAGATAGACTGTAGCGACTTCACAGACAGACTACAAAACCATTGCTTGTTTGGTTAGGGAAAGTAAACTGTAATCTCTTATGCAGAGCTCATTGGAAACTTAGCAGGTTTGTAGGTTCGATCAGATTTATAGTAAAGTGGTGGGCTTTGTCTGTCGTAGGACTCGACGATTTCTGCTAACGACTAAGTTCCGTATCGGAGGGCCGTGGGCGGTTTTCGATACTATGTTTCTACTGCGTAAGGATAGAGGTGTAGGCAGTTTTTGTTTTAATTACCATAACCGTCTTACTTTATAAACGTTGCTTAAAGTTAAGATACGTTAATACGTCGATAAATGTATGTTCAAGAAGACGTTAATCATTACTTGACTTTGTGCAACGTTTATAATAAATCGGGGAAATGTTTAGTGGTCAATGGATCGCTATTACGACCAAAGAAAACTTGGAATGCATTGAAATGTAGACAATATCGTCACACAAGCAGATAGATCTGGTTGAACCCTAATTTAGCGGTCTAGTTTAAACGTTGACTCCGCATTTTTGTTTCTTACTTGATACCCTGGAATACAAATTGTTAATAAATCGAGAATAAATATACTAGAAGTTATTTATTTACTTACTAACATTTTAAAAGTTATATGATCCTATTTATATTTCGGCTCCTTCTGTTCCTGAAGTATAGCATCCAATGCGTCCTAGATGTTCTCCTTAGTAGCACAAACATAGTTTGAAAGACGAGTCTATGTGTAAAAAAAAACATTGTCGGATATCTAAGGAAATGCGCTTTATAGTCGCAATAAAACATCAAAAACACTAATGCTATTAAGATAGAATCGCATATGATCGCAACTGCAATCAATGATACAACATGACTGATATTTCGTGTTGATATACTCTTCTTGAAGCATGATAACACGGATGAAACTATTCTTGTAAAAATAACAAAATTAACAATCATTATAAATATTGCTGAAAACAGACCTAAGAAATGATCAATGTGTCCGTCCACACTGATTAAGTTTGGAACGATTCTGAAACTTATTGCAACAGTAATACAAGCTGTTCCGTAAGTGAACACAGTAGCCTTCCTCTTCTCATAGCTTATTTTTCCAACGTAGATGAGTACAAGTCTTAGATACGCGACCAATGAAGAACAGAGTGACCAGCATGCTGATGTTATGAACAAATAGTTCATGAGAATATTGATTTCACTCGGTAATTTGACAAATGGAAATACACTTAGAAAACACATGAACACGGTACTGGTTATGATTTGATTCAAACTGATGTAATTCTGAAGTGAACGCCATTGCGGCAGTAGACACCACGTTATTAACAACACTATAACACACAATATTGATAGTCCAGATCCCGTGAAATACAAAATTTGTTCGTAATCCAGAGTCGCGTTCATTTCTATTGTGGTAATTCTCTTTTATATTTTGTCAAACCAATCGATTTCACATCGATACTCTAAGCTGTGTGCATGGCTTCTACTTTTATTTGCGAATGTCACAAGTACTTTCATTACTGTTGTTACTAGTGATTATTTTTTTAATAAATGTCAATTAATTTTAATGAGGTGAACAGTTGTTATAATGACATGTTTTTGATATTTAACACATTCATTTAAACAAAAAAAATGTATAAGTATAAATTACAAGATAAATTATAGTTAAGTTACAATATGACTGATGTTTCATTTTAACAACCTGTCATTTCAGCATGACAAAACAAATCAACAACAAAGAAGATAGTTTTTTTTTGTTCGGCGATTAGTCGTCGCGAAATTTGTGGCGTCTACTAGTGAAACGCATGTTGATTTGTTCCTCATGATTTCTACATTACAGTGGTAGTGGTAGTAATTGTACTTCGTCTAACGGCAAGTCTGAGAAAAACGATCTTAACCTTAAAAAAACCTAAAAAAGCTATTGTTTAGTGAGTGGACTCATTGGTATTATAATGTAGTAAAATAGTGCACTGTTCAGTAATAAATAATAGGAATATACTTACTCGTAGAGGTGTATTGAATGGTTCATGATATCAAAAATCACATTATGTAACAAGGAATTTTTATTACTATAAGCATATTGATTTCAACGTCAGACGACTTAGAAGTATATAGTATTTCGTCTAAAAAAGACGCAGGTCGCTGAACCTATCATCTTTGATACCGTGTCCAAGATAAAAATACTTAAAAACCGCACGCTCAACATTACATGTGCGCAACAGCCAACAGTACCAACGTCTGCCCACTAAACAACTTGCTGGAAACTTGAAAAAAATAATAACCAACAAGAGTAGCGTAGTGATAGAAATTGACGTTCTAGGTACCTAATAAGTCCACCTGAAAAAAATAGAAGATTTGTGTTGGAAAATAAGTGTATAACTAATATTCTTATTATTTTCTTTGGCGTGTTGGAATCCACAGCAAAATAATGTTCTTTTTCGGAAAGTCAACAAGCATACTCGTAGTATGCGTTTGTTGTGCAGATCGATATGGAATGTAAATATTCCTGTATCCAAATCTCCATAATTAATAAACAGTTTCATTACTTTCTTGCATCATTAATACGCACTTTCTCAAACTGCAATGGTTTGACTGAAACAAGCGAAAAATCCATGCGTGCACATCTGAAGCAGTCTCGGACAATGTCTTCGCACATTGCGTTGAAATCTTATTGAAAAATTAACACAACATTCTACTAGAGTAAATGCTATATTACCGTCTTAAAAATTCAATATTCATTGTGTGAAATGTCCAGGGATTTTATTATTATTATTGTAATCCTTCAATTACACATAGGTGGGAATAAATTAAATTAATGAAGTGTTGCTGTCACATGATACTTGTTTTTCTGACAGTGTCAGATAGTGATGCACCTCGATTTTTTTTAACTCAATTAAATTAAATAAAGGTTCGAGTCCAATTTCTTTTAAGGCCACTCGATGTTTTAGCGATTAGATAAATATCACAAAAACTGTCACTATAGTTAACTATCATTCTTTATTCTACAATTAAATGCGAAAGTAGGTAATAAACCAGGGATATTTCGTGTAATACTAATGTAACCGTCAAAATACTGTGATGCACAGAGTCACAGGGTTTTAATAAGAATAAAAATACATATTCTGTGGGTTTGTGCTGTCAGCTGATAATGTATATTTTGTCATTATAATCGCCATCGCATCGTCATTGATTATCAGATTGTCAGTTAAATGTGAATATGAAAAGACGCTCATGGCGAAAAAGTCTACGAAGTCGAACAAGGCCGATCTTAGTCACTGACTGAAACCTCAAAGTACTAACATTTAATGGATGCTGTATTTTGGATCTTGCTATGATTCTTTACTTTAAGTTTTTTTTGTGTGCATTTCAAACGTACGAAGCTGCGGAGAACTTAGTTTTTGAATGACATAATTGAGTCAATCCAGTGCCTGAACTTTAATCACTGAGTAATATCACTACTGTCAAACTGACAAGCAACAAAAAAACTACAATCCGTTTCATGTTGATTTTTAAACTACTTTAGGAGGACTTGCTGTAGCGTCAATGGTACATTTTTGTACTAAATGAAACCGATTCGGTTGTCACCTCGAACTGTAATTAGGGACATGTATTGTTTTTTTTTTCTTAAAATCGTAAAAAAACGCTTCTATAGATGCATCCAGACTAATTCTAAATAAAGAAATAAACCCCTGCCATTATCATCATTAATTATATCACGGCCTAGGACACATTGTGAAACCGAGTTAAGTTTTAGTTTCGTGAGATACTAAATGTTTTCTATCCTGGAAGTTGCCTTTTTCCTTCACCACGCAGTACAGTTTGGCAGGATATGACCACTACTAACAGAGTAGTGCTCGTACAGACGCCAGCAGGTCAAGCTACCCGAAACTGTCAAATTTCCCCAATCAATCTTGAACCTTAATACTGCAGCGATAAAGTTGAAAATCTATTAAAGAAATTTGACAGATTGTAGTAGCTTGATGTGCTGGCGTCTGTACATTAAAATTTCAATCGATTATGTAACCCTACAATTTAGTTATAATGCATCGTCGGCCAAATATTAACCTAATTAAAAATAATTGATATTGTTATAAAAGTTATCTCTGATAACGCTTTAATGACATGTACTAGTGACATTTGGAATATATAGCAACCACCAAACATACAGTTGTTAATCTAAAAGTTAAACCTATCGACTTCTACAATTTCAATATATATAGTTATTCATTGTAGTGAAAATGAATACGACTTTGGATTATGCAATCATAGTGTCATTCACGGGATCTGGACTGTCGATATTGTGTGTTATAGTGTTGTTGATAACATGGTGTCTTCTGCCACAGTGGCGTTCACTTCAGAACTATATCAGCTTGAACCAAATCATAACCGGTACAGTGTTCCAGAGTTCTTATGTAATTGTAATATGGTTTGACTTCTCTGTGATTGGAATTGGTTATTTCAGTTATTATTTACTCATAATATCAATATGCTGGTCACTTTGTTCTTCATTGCTCGCTTATTTAAGACTTGTACTCATCTACGTTGGAAAAATAAGCTGTGAGAAGAGGAAGGCGACTGTGTTTACTTACGGAACAGCTGGTATTATTATAGGAATATGTGATGTAATCGTTCCAAAATTAGTTAACTGGAAAGGCGTTTTCAACAGCACATTTCCATTGATTTTTATGACGATCATGAACTTTTTTGTTTTTATAAGAATAATTATGTCTGTGTTATCGTGTGGAAAGAAGAATATGTCAAAACGAAACATACGTCATATTGTATCATTGATTGCAGTTGCGTTTATATGTGATTCTTTATTAATAGCATTACTGTTTTTCATATTAACCAGTTTTTTGGTAAATCACATTTTTAATTTGATCTTGTTTTTGTTAACTCATAGACTTGTCTTCCAAACTTTATTTGTATTACTTAGAAGATCAACTAGGATGCATTGGAAGCTATACTTGAGTAAAAGAAGAAGAAGGAATCAGAATTTGTACAACAATATTGAACTTTAGGAGCAATTTGTATAATAAATAAAAAAATATTATTTACAGCTTACTAGTACTTGCCAGCAGCTATAGTGCGGCTTGGCGAATATCCCGTTGAGTTTTGCACTCAGGTTCATTATTTGCTTCACTCATTGTGTTCTTCAGTGCTTACTTATATGTATAAGACTTGTACTCATTAACGTTGGAGAAATAAGCTTTGTGAAGAGGAAGGCTTCTGTGTTCACTATCAACATCAGGTACTATTATAGGAATAAGCTACGGAAATATCCCAAAACATATTATAATCTTGAAGATTGTGACTTACAGGGTGTCATCTCCGCTGTAGAGGTCCCTTATTAAAACAGTCATTTAATTATAATATTCATTTACATTTTGATTTTGATTCTAATTTACGTTTTAATTTTTAATTATCATTTTAATCTACATTTTAATTATTATTTTTGTTTGTGTATCTAATATTGTTATGCATGATGTATGGATCCTTGATACCTGAATTTTTTTTTTTATTTGATTTATTTTATATTGAATGTGCTACGGTTGTAAGAAGAGTATGTCAAAACGAATTATTAGTAATTTGGAACCATTAGTCGCAGTTGCGTTTATATAACTTTATGTGTGCTTCGATCTTAATTAAATTAGTGGCTGTCATAGTTATTATGTATTTTAAAGCAGGATTCCTTCTGAATTTTACGTTATTTTTACTATCTAACTCATACACTTGTTTTCCAATCTATGTTTGTTTTGTTTAGAAGAGCATCTAGAATGCATTGTGCAAGCTATACTTGAGTAAAATGAATCTTATTTGGGTAACATTACAGCTCTTTAGGAACCATTTGTATAATAAGTTATTATTAATGTTTTCTTATTTGATGTATTTAAACTGTTCTATTATTGATTAAAATAAATCAAGGGAAATGATATGTTTATTTAGCAAAATTCATCGCCGACTTTTTACAGAAATGCAATTTGTAATGAAAGGATGAGCAAAAACATAGGGGTGGCAGTGGAAAGATGAAAAAATAGGGGTGACAATCGCTTGAGGCAAATACGGGCGAAGTTTGGCGAAGCACTTAGGAACGTCACCATTTTATGTGTAATGCATATTTATAAAAGAAAGCAATTTCTGGTTGAATACTGTGCTTTGAGTATTTACTCGCTCCGATTGGTGCATTTAGATTATTGGTTCATGTTTTTGTCATTCTGTCTGTAGCAGGACGTCTGTTTGTTATTCAAATTCATGCAAGTCGAGCTTATCGCTCGGACCGTTTGCACAGTTTCCCTACGCTCCATATCTTCGCGAGTTGTCGATATCGCTCGAATTTGATGTGAGCACGGAATATGTTGTGGAGGTATTGAGTTCTGAGCGGTATTAGAGGACTATTGGTAAGATTCAAGATATTGGAATAGTTGACGTTGAACGTTGTTTTTGTTGTGAATAATGTATTTTATTACACGACCTGTACATTACCATTCAACAGCAATGCAGAGGAATTTTGCGACGCTATGTTTTAGTTTGTTATTAATTTTAGGATGTTATAATTGTTTGTTTTTAATATTTTGTTGAGCAGCGGTGGCCTAGTGGTAAATGCCGCAACTTACGAGTTGAAGGACGTAAGTTCGAACCCAGACAGCCGACACTTTAGTTTGTATTAATTATTTCATCACCACTGCTCTCAAAACGGTGAAAGAAAAAATCCTGAGAAAACCGACATGTCTTAGAACCAAAAAGTTGAAGACATATGACATCTACCAACCCGAATTGGGCTCGCGTAGTGGGTTCTCTCCCAGTAGTGGAAACATGATAAGCTGCGATTATGCTATAAATAGTTTGTAAGTTAGTTCAGTAAAAAGTATATCCAGTGTAAACATTTTAATTTAAAATTTTGTTAATGAATCAAACACGTGAAAGAGAGTTAGGTACATATAAAAAAAACTAGCTTTGCTATGCAGTTTAATTTTTTTGCATAATGACAACATGTATTTTCTGCACCTTTTGATCTTACAATCAATAAAAAAAACTTAGATTTTTGCGCACCCCACTTACATAATACCACAAACTTTTACTTTAACAATACCATCACAAGAAACAGTGTTAAACAATAATCATAAAAACTCATTATCAATGCAAGAATCGTTGAAACAAGGGCGGGTTTACAATTAAAGTGTGTCTCGTGGGATATCACTCTTTGGAACTACTTTGTTAATTTATCTAAACCAATTACGCAAGTGCGCCGCAACACCGCTGGGATGGCAATTCTATTATTTTATGCTTAAATGAAAACGTACAAACTTAAAAACAATTTAAATACTATTGCATGTTTAAGTACCAACAATATTTAAACTACTCGTATACTGATGTCGTAACTACTATAGTTTTTGCGTTTTAACATGGCAATAATGGTCATTGCCCTTTCCATAATATCTGTCCGTAGGAACCCAAACAATAAACTTTGTATGTATACAACAACATACTCAGCCTATTACGTTCGCACTGTTGGGATACAAGCCTCCTCTCTGTGAGTGGGAGTGGGCCGTAATCCACCACGCGGGCCCAGTGCGGGTTGGTAGATGTCACATGTCTTCGAATTTTTGGTTCTAGGACATGCCAGTTGCCTCACGATGTTTTCCTTCACCGTTTTGAGAGCAGCCGAAACTATATAAATATGTATGGTATATCGTTATTGGAACATGTTGAAGATCACTAATAGATTGATTCAAGACTTTAGTGGACTTTATTTCAGTTTTTTAAATAAAAAATGCTAGATAATGTAGGTGTCATTGACCGCTATTACCATGCTACAACACGACCACTATAGTAGTAGGTACTTAGTCGGTTCTTAAATTTCAAAAAAGGATCGTTATAAATAAGACCAAAATTACCAGTGAGTCTATTAATAAGATTTTCGAATGGCAATGACAGTAATTACATTTCTGCACTGATGCAGTTGGTTATGAACATATATTCTTGGGTGAAACTGGCCGCAGCATTAGCTAAGTCAGTTTGAATTCCAACGAGAAAAATAGGGACAGAATCTCTTGGCACTTGAATAAGATTGTATTTTTTATTGGTTATTTTTCTAACGATAAGAAACCATTCATATTTTAATTCGATTCCAGATTATGCACACCTACCTCAACGCAAACATTTACCCAATAGGTAAGTATCTACGTACGATAACACATCATGAACAAAACTAATTTGCGACTTCCAGCGCCTGAGCACCGAAATCCTACAGAGAATCGGAAACGGTACGTCGTCGTGTCGTTGGGGAATTTTCTAATTACGTTTTCAAAGACACCTCGTTTGTAGAACATGTGACATTTGGAGTGAAAAAGGTCACGTATAGAATATTGGAAATCCAACTGGGACGGGACGTGGACGTTACGGCGCCAAAAATTTGCCTCCAGACTTTCCTATTAACGAATCTCATTTGTCGGATTGTCGGGAATTGGTCTCGGTTTTTTTGGTGAACGTTTAGGTTTTTTGTGTGGATTATGCTTTTGAATACAGTACCTACTAGTGGTGGTTTTTTTGTGGCTTTCATTTGGAAACTATGTAGTTGCAGGATGTTACCTACTTGTAAAACTTTTTTTGCAAAAAAATACAACCGACTTCCAAAAACGACACTACAAAGTGAAAAATAACTTTAATTTCGGAAGTCGGTGGCGTTGGGTTCGCATGTTCATTGTTTGCCACCGACTTCCGAAATTAAAGTTATTTTTCACTTTGTAGCGTCGTTTTTGGAAGTCGGTTGTATTTTTTTGCAAAAAAAGTTTTTATTTTTCACTTTTAAGTTGTAATTTTTACCAGTAATTTTGGTTTAAAAACCAAACTACTGAACCGTTTTTGATGAAATTTCTATGGGACCATTTGGGAAGTATACCCTTTCCAACAAAAAAAGAATTTTTCAAAAATCGGTTGGCAAGCGACGGAGTTATGCCCGAACAAACAAAAAAAAAAAAAAATACAAACATCCGAATTGAGAACCTCCTCCTTTTTTAGAAGTCGGTTAAAAAATGGACACCATGTAACATAACGTGTACATTAAAAACAAGATAGACAAGAATATGCAAACCCTCAAATTATTAAAGTCAATATTTGAAGACTTTTAGATTGGTAGCTCCAAATAAGTATAGTTGCTAATTTCATTTAACGTCACAGCTATTATGTATTCTGTGTCGTTGGTGAAAGGCTTTTAGTTTTCAGTAACAAAAAAGTTCTGGAAACTTTTGGTAAATTGAGAGATTCTAATGAGATGAATGATTCTTCAAATCTGGTTGAACAATTCTCGTTAATTAAGAAGAATATTGAAACAGTTCATCAATATAAAATACCTTACAATTTAATTAAAATTTTCTAACAAACTTTGTCACTCGGAATTTCCTCTTTGCCCCCAATTCGGGACACCAGCTGCGCATCCCTATTGCAAAATAATTAGTCTAAAGTAAATTATGCACCCTTTAAACTGCATCAAATTTAGGCAAATAAAGTCAGTTTAAAATATATATTAGAGGGCCACATGGCATGTGTTTTAAAAGACATTTTCTTATGAGTTGCATCACACTTAAATTCGGGGAGGGGTAGATATGATATTGTACAGAGCTCCTGGCAACGGTTTTTATTATGTGTTAGAAGCAATTTTAATCATACTTTTTGAAAATTATTATTATTGTTTATTGGGCTAAACATTTTGAAGTCTCTTTTGGGGATAGTAAATTAAAATGCGAGACTTTCTCAGTACAGGTTGAAAGAAATGGTATGCAGTTCTGTCTTTAATAGTCAGAAGTTTATGACCTTTTGGTTTCAGTGTATTACCTATCATGTTACAATGTCACATTATAAGCCTTTTGAATATTTTGGAGTCACAAAAACTTTTAACTCACATTTTAAGTCACATATTCACAAAAATATTCCGCACGAGATATTTTCTCACACATCCCGCTCCCAATAAATTCCTTTCATACATAATCGTCGAAAAATTGCGTCACTTTTCTTTACAGAATGCCAGCAAAACACTCAGAATGGCGCGTGCCGGTACAATTGACCGAATGCTCACAATTATTCGTAGGACGGAAACTGTGGGGCTGCGGGTGTGGAAAAAAAAGAAATATTTATTCACCGAGTGCAATCATGGCGAATAAAACGATTACATGCTACGTTCGTGAACAACTTCTATTACAGCTATAGAAAAGCATTGTTTAGGTATAATTGATATAGGGTAGGATAGGTAGGTATAAGTTTGTTGATAATATAAAAGAAAAATAAAATAACCAGTGTGCAACCAGTAAAAAAAAATGCATGGAACAGTTAATTTTTTTTTTATAACCGCGGAAAAAAATCTACGCTAGCAGGTTGGCAGTACTGGGTCATTGTTTTCATCGCGGGAAGAACCTGGATGAGGCTGACTCAGGAACGTGGAGATTGGCGCATAAAAAGAGAGGCCTAAGCTCAACGATGGGCGAAGTTAGGCTGTGGATGATGATGAGGGGATCTAGACTCATATGCTGAATTCATGGTTACAGTTTGCGCACTGGTCATTTTTTTTTCCTGTATATCTATTTTACGGAGTCTTAAACCCTTAAAAGCTAAACCTGCTGAGCTACTACCAATATTCAATAATAAAGTTTAAAGCAGGACATATATTCTTCGAACAATAAACACGGTACTTAATAAATTAATAAGTGGGTTGTTAAATCGCCCTTATAACACAAAATAATAGACTCATTACTACATTTTCGAGGGAAAATGGAAAACATTACATGCCAGACAAATTTTCATGTATGTTTTACCAGTTTTCATCTAATAACGTTCTCATATTAATTTATGGAATTTATAATGACTTGACCCACAACTCATTGGAAAATTCTAACACAATGTTATGTAATGAAATTATTTTACATATCAATGGAGCACCCTTTATTTGTAAAACACACATAGAACGGTTTGATTAGGATAATAGAAATTCATAACTAATATTTTTCTTGGATAAATAGAGAAAATTAAAGATTGAAATGACTATAAAATCAAAGAGTTACAGTATAATAGACGATCTGCTTGCTAATGATGACAATAATGGAAGAAAGTTTAGAAGCAAAATACCGACTCAAGAAAAGCTGGGTTCCGTAGGAACCTCGTTAAAGAACACTCGTTATTTCACATAGGGCTCGCATAGGGTATAAATTCCATCTGAGCAATTACTTTCCTTTTAGGCAAATTAACAAGCTGACTGTAACCATAGAAATTCAATCCGACCAAATCTGTATGTAAATGTATTGTAATTGTGGGGCCAATATTCGAATTACAAGTTCTATGTTGATTAACCGTGTAACACAGGAATTTATGTTCGCTCCTCCAATGCCTGTTTCTGTAACATAATTTTGTTTGTACGATTTATACTACAAGCGGTGTATGCGGGCTGTATGATGTTGTTGTAAATAGAAAATACATCGCATGTATATTTTGGAAATATGGGTAGCAAAAAATGGGTTGGTGTTAGAGTAAATTGGGGATGAATAATAATATTTTTGGGTAGCAAAAAGTTTAAATGCTGTATTAATTGCTAAAACAGCATTTAAGAGTAAGTGGATGACAGTCTGTTTTTTCTTTTTTAACCCCCAATAAAAACAGAGGGGTGTTATAAATTTAACGCGTGTATCTGTGTCTGCCTGCGCCACCGTAGCTCCCAAACGGCTGAAACGATTTTGTTTTTTTTTTTTTTGCTACCTAGCAAACGCACCGAATGAGTACAAACCCCATGTGTGGATATTAATTATGTACCTAAAAATGACTAGGTACATTACTGCATCTATTAGGGCTGATTTTTCAATCGTGTTGTAACATTTTTTCTATTGAAAAACTGCCAAACCGCCAACTCAGGTAAAATTTGTTTGGCAATTGAAAATTCAGCCCTTAGTTAAAAAAACTGCAGATTTTTACTAATTTCATAACATTTTGATCCTACTTCATCCTAGCCTAATAACTCTCTTTTGTAATCTAGACCCTCATATCGGAAAAGGTCTTTGCAAATTCCCTAATTAGACATATCTATTGATAACGTTATCAGAGCCCTACCGTCATTATGTTTTACGACTGGTTTTAATTCTGAAATGGCAAGGTCTGACGTCATAATTAAGTTGATCGTAATTAGGGATTATACTTTATCTAAGTACTAATTCTGTACGTGTGAGACTTATGGGATAATATACTTAAAAAGAGGTAAAATTTTATGAGTTTGTGTGTAGGGGGTGATGTTCGTCACTACTGATCCGATGCCGAAAATTCTTTCACTAATTAGCTACAACTTTGTCGAGTATCTTAGTATATATATAAGCGGATGAAGTCGCGGGAAGAAGCTAGTGGCTTATATTTTGCATGGGTAGCAAATTAGGAAAAATATTTTTTGTGTTGATACAATTAATTTTAGTAATTGAGTAGTTTGAGGATGCCTTGATAATTGGCTTTTGGGTCTTTTATCACCCAAACACTTCACTCCTCCACCAATGGCTTAAATCCTATAATCGCTGCCCAGTCGAAATTGGTCTGCTGTCACACTTAAAATAAATTACTGTCCCCGCGCAATTTCACACCCCTAACCCTCCCACTAATTGAACCAAAATACACTTACTTAAATTTTCTTTGTGTCTAGTGTAATTTTAGCTCAGATGGGGTCACACAGACCACCCCATGCCAATTTAACGGGTTGAACATTCTCTTCTTGATGTCAATTTGGAGTTTCTTAAGTAAAATGAACTGAATATTTGACGTAAACTTGTGTAGATTAATTAACATTTTGCCGTAATCGCTTTTCTCCGTCTACGTAAACATTGAGTTGTTCCGTTGTTTTGAAAGAAAAGATAAATACGGAAAGATGAAAGTTTACCTAGTTTAATAAAATGTTAGAATGAAATAAAAATAGAAGTAAGTAATTATGCTATTTAAGAGAATTGTTGAATAACGACTGACGCTAATAAAGGCTGACCAAGGTATGTAATTAATGTAATCACAGACTCTAGAAGAACGACTGCAGACGAGAGAAGAAGATGATGATGACATGGATCGTCCAACAGTCAAGCGTAGTCATGTTGAACAATTACCACTAATCAGTATACAACGTTCCCACTGCTGGGACACAGGGCTCTTCTGTTTAAGAGGGACTGTGCCATAATTCAAAACGCGGGCACAGTGTAGGTTGATGGACGTCGCATGTGTTCGAAATTTTGGTTCCAGAACATGCCGGTTTCCTCACGATGTTTTCCTTCACCGTTTTGTGCGCGGTTCATTCACATGACACACACATACATTTGAAACGGACGTCTATCGTCTGATTATAATTAATACCTCTCAATGATAACTTTTAGAAAGTCTAATTTTAAAGGACCTACGTTGAGGGCCATACGTGAGACATAAAATCGCTGTTAATATACTAAAACCAAAGTAGGTAGGTACTTAATTTATAATCCGAACAAATGAAACAGTCCGCAGTTCCCACTAATTCTGTTGACAGTACACTAATCATTACATCAAAACGTGATGACGAATGAAACACGGGACATGAATAACTGAATCGCGGTAAAATGCGACCTCGCATGCAAGCGTAGATGTTGCTGTAAAAACTTGAATATAGGCTAATAATAATAATAATAATTTATTTTATTTAATTTGACAACATTGGTCCAATGGTTAGTACAACAATAACTTATTAACTAAGGGTTAGTAATATTAATTAATTAATTAAATTTAATTATATTAAGTTACAGTAAATCATATCAAAATAAAAATATCAAAATAAAAATAAAAAATTCTATTTATTCTGCCGCACGAGCAACCGGACAGCATGTCTTATTACTGGTGCATCATGTTTTTCGGCTAGGGTTTTCAGTATGCTGTTGGTGCTAGCCCTCATTCTGCTTATTAAGGATGCGCTCTTTTTCCTCCGAATGGCAAAGAAGTCGTCGATTCGCGCTACAGCAAACATGCCAGACGCGCTGCAGAATCGGGGCAACCTCAACAGCACCCTGAAACCATTATTATATTGCACCCGCAGGGCATCTAGTGCCCTCTGCGTGCAGTTGACCCACAAACTACCCGTGTAGAACACTTGACAGTACGCTTTAAACAGAGTTATCTTCACCTCGTTACTACAACGAGCGAATCTGTGAGCCAACATGTTGCATCTGGCTGCTAGTGCCCTGCGTTCACGTTCAATGTCTACCTGATCCCTGAGGTCCTCGGTGACATAGTGACCCAAGTATTTAAATTGGGTGACCCTCTTAAGTGGTCGTCCATTGAGGGATATAAAGGGCTCGTATTTTAAATGTTTCCCGGGAGCAACAAAGATCAGATATTCACTCTTCATCTCATTATACAGCAGGCCGTGGGTTGCCGCATACCTTTCACAGACGCTCAACATCTCCCTGATTGAACCAGCCGTTGGACCCAGCAGCACCATGTCGTCAGCGTAGCTTAAATTGTTGACGCTCGTGCCATCAATTTTGCACCCTACTGGTCTGCTGCTGAGTTCAACGATCAACTCATTCACATACATGTTGAAGAGCTTAGGTGAGGTTAACCCCCCCTGTCTCACCCCACACTCCAACCTGTACGCTTCAGACAGAACGTCTCCCCAACGAACTTGATTCAGCTGGTTAGAGTACCAGTACTGGAACAAACCCGTCAACTCAGGTGGTACCCCCGCTCCCTCGAGTTTATCCCAAAGGACATCATATGACACAAGGTCAAATGCCTTTGAGAGATCAAGGAAGCAGGCATACACCGGAGTACCCCTCTCCTTATAGTATTGGACCGTCTGCTTTAGACAGAGGATAGCACTCTCAGTGGAAAGCCCAGGCCGAAACCCAAACTGTGCGTCATGTAATGTTACCCATTTGTCAAGTTCCTTGTCAAGCAGACCGTCCAACACTTTAGCAATTACAGTGGCCAAGGATATCGGTCTGTAATTCGCCTTATCGGACAGATCCCCAGTTTTATTTTTCACGATCGGTACCACTATTGTTTTCAGCATATCAGATGGAAGGTATGAGTGGCTAACGCAAAGCGTGCAAAACAGCGCCAGCACTCTAGGTAGATGTACCCCGGCATACTTGAGGTGCTCGATGCTGAGACCGTCATGACCTGGAGACTTCCCCTTAGCCATTCTTTTAACCAACTCAGCTACATGCTTGGCAGAAAAACGGATCGGTTTATAATCACGACTAGTCTCATCATCGATCACCTTTTGAGCCGGTCCAAGTGGGGATGATACCATAAATCGATCTTTGAACATGTGGGCTATGTCTTCCGGTGTACTAAATTCCCCTACACTCACAGGGCGGCCCGGTCTAACCTTCAACTTATTAGTCGACTTCCAGAACTCGGAAAAATTTTTAGACGCTCTGTGCGATGCTAAAATGTCCATCTTTATCTGGTCCTGGTGATTTTGGCACCATTTAAGCCTACCCCTAAAGATTTTCTGACTCTGCCGCATTTCTTCCCAAATTCTACCAGATTTTGGCTTATTATAAAACAGCCAAGTTTGATACTTAGACCGAGCCTCCCCATAAGCGCCTCGAACGTGCTTGTTCCAGCCTGCCACTCTTCTTACCTTTTGAGGTTTCTTATCATCCCAGGCCTGCACAGCAGCCACTGACAGAGTATTTACAATATTGCCATACATCTGATCTAGAGCACGCCTATGTTCTACATTATGACACATACTATCCCCACACTTCTCAAACAACTTAGGATAGTGGATGTTCCTCAACTCATTATTACATAGATCTCGATACCTATCTATTTCCACCTTATCGCGCTCCCGCCATAAAACTTTGCTCTGCACTTTAGTTTCCTGAGCCACTTTTGTCACTAGTATGTTTAAATCGCACTCAATTATTAAGGGTAGATGATCTGACCAATAGGTATCGAGATCCACGATGACATTTGTTACAGTGTGCCACGCTGACTTCGTAACGACACAGTGATCCAGCCATCGCTGGCTACCATTTATGTCACTGACATACGTAAAAACGTCCGAGTCAATACCCAATTTTTCTACATCAGCGCATATCCACTGATGATCTTGACAGTGGTTGCCTAGCTCAGACCAAAACGGCTGATATGGATGAGCATTAAAGTCTCCTAACATATATATTGTTTCAATGTCATTGTTTTCCACAATGGCACTGATTTCACCTAGACAATTTGTGAACTCAAGGAGATTTTCTGAGTTGTCCGTTGGCAAGTAGACACTGAATATCATTACAGAGCGGTTGCCACTTAATGTCGCTCTTATAGCCGCTAGCCTGTTACTATTACAGTTAATAACACTCACAGTTTTAAACAATCCTTTCCGCCACAAAATAGCCACTCCCCCATAAGGACGCCCTTTAAGAATACTTGCGGATGTATCTACCGCAGACTTCCCCGTATATTCAAAGTCTTCATGTATGGTATTGAGAAGGTGCACATCATGGGGGAGGAGCCAAGTCTCTTGAAGCGCTAATACATCTGCAAACTTACATAAATCTCGAACACTGTCTAACGACCTCTTTAAGGATTTACAATTAAATGTAACGAACCTGTTTGAACACGCTTGCTTCACATAACTATCCATTACGATTGCTTTTGAAGGATACCCGAATCAGAGTTTACACTAACTCTGTCTTTATTTTTAAACAGCACAAACTGTCGAAAGTAAATACCTTCCGGCCAAAGAGCATCATCCAAAAACAACGGTAGTCTCCTTTTTTCAACAAAGAATTTATAAGAATTATACCCACGTTCCTTCTTAGATACAATTTTTTCCAACTTAACAGTTATATGGGTCTTATCACGAATGTAGTTTACAATGTCATCATCACTAGTTTCCGTACATATGTTAGAAATATAAAGAGGTACCTGGGTCGACGCTGCCCTGAAATTCGCATTTAAATCATAAGTTGCCTTTCCCGTGTTACTCAAAAACTTACTCCGTAGCCTCTTTTTATTTGTTACCACCGTCCATTCGTCACTTTTGTCCCTTGCTATCTTATTTGAATTCACAAACTGCAAAGTTTCTCGATTTACACTCGCTGCCAGTGCCGACGCATACCCATACACAGCCGTATTATTCACCCTCACGTTCGACTCGGGCGCACTTGTAGTAGCGATCTCTGGACCGCAAGTGGGGGCACTAACCGGTCGCTCGTTCGAAACCGCTGTAGGGGCCTCCACACGCCGCTCGTCTTCTAACGATGTCGTATTGCGTTTGCTCGGTGCAACCGAAACCGGGGTATGGGCCTCCACGTGGATAATATCCCGACCTTGTACACTCTTGACCGCATTATTTTTTACTTTGTTTACGGTTGAAGTATCTTGTCTGGAGGTCATTGCCCTATCAGGTAAATATTCTAAACCTATAGGTCCACTGTCACAATCAAAACTATTAACTATGCACGCTCCACGTCTTTTATTAACAGGATCGAAATACATTTCGTTTGCCTGTTTCAACTTAACCGAATCACTCAATTCTTGCCGTGTCACAAATTCATTTTTTAGTCCACCCATCTCAGCCTGTAAGTTTGATAACTGATCTTGCAATTTCAAAATATCTTTTAACAGACGTGTCGCATCTAAGTGGTCGAAAGTCACGGGAGGTAATTTATGCAACTCCCTCGCTACGAATATGGGTAGTCGCTCTGGGTCTACTGCATCTATATGTTTCAACATATCGATGATATCTTCCAAGTCCTTCCGTGATTTGCCATCCTTCTTTCTATTAATCATTTTCTTCATTGGAACAGATTCAAACAATAACTTTTTTGCTATCACTATATCCTCCGCCGTAAACGCCGTTACACATATCCTTGATAAACTGGTTTCATCCATAACAGATATTTTGTTATACACAAACGCAAGCACTTCGTTTATAACAATGTTGCACGAACTACATTTTAAAATATTCGAGGTCATTGCCCCGATCAGCTGTTAACGCGCGCACGATGAAAGTTGCGTACGTCTGCCCTCGACCAGCGCCTGAGCGATTCCCAATAATAATGTCGAGGCTGCAGGAAATCCTAAATTGGAATAGGTTGTAAGAAAAACACTCAGTAATTGCAGACAACTCCTGTGCTCTTTCAAATTGAACTACATGTTATTGGCGCCGATTCCCTTGTTCACAAACTAAACTAAATTTAAGTTCAGTGCATCTTTTTCTTTCTATTTAATTTAGAAAAGGACAGAAGATAAATATTAGTTTAGTCCTGTCAAACTAGTCAGCGCCTGACCTAAATTGACGTATTTTTAGCAGCCATGTTTTTAATCACGTCTAATCTGTCTATGGAGTATCTTAATTTGACAGGAGTAAACTAATATTTTATCTTCTGTCCTTTTCTTAATGAAATAGAAAGAAAAAGATGCACAGAACTTAAATTTAGTTTAGTTTGTGAACAAGGGAATCAGGGCCATTATCAGTCTAACTTCTGATTTAAATACTCCATTTGACGTCACAATGAGGTCGTCATTCACATCCCCAATCCTACAAAAGTTCGCGGGGAAGACCTGGATGAAATTCGCACAGACTAGGGAAACATGGCACAAAAGGGAGGAGTGCTATACTCAGCAGTGAGTGGAATATGGCTGCCACTGATGATGATGGTGACATATCTCCATTTGCGGCTATCACCTATTGAAGACTTATAAATATAGTCCAACAACTATCAATCCTTTAGCTGATATGGCTAGCCTACTTCACTTTGGCTCAAATTCGTGGAATGTCGACCACTGGTAGTTTATGGAAACATTAATACACCAAAACTGTACAGCCTGATGATGATTCAACTAGAATATTCCAGGATCAGCCTCATTTCTAGCTTCAACAGCAACATTGTCACAGTCATCGCACGCGTTGTGAGGACCCAACGACCCGGTTGCATAAATTCGTATCGTGACAATTATACGGGACATTATCTCCGCTGCCGTTGTCTCCCGGATTTTTGTACCGTTTTCATTCGCGGTTTTTTTTTTAGTCCGTCCTGTTTGCTATTTGTGAACTTTTACGTTAGAAGAGTATAATTATTTTATGACATAGATCCTAAAGTAAAATTAATTTTAAAATGTGCATCAATGATAATGAGTAATCACAATTGCTAATAACTTAACTGAAGTGACTGAGATGCTTACCATAACGAATGATGATACTGATTATGAATGAACATATTACCGAAAAATTTTGCATGATGATTCTCTTATTCGGAGGCGTAATCACTTAGGTTCGTGACCAAAATATCCTACATCTCATAAACAGGCAAAATCCACCACAAATAAAGCAAAAATAAATGCAGTTGTACAACAAAGTACTTCAATTGGACACTTAGCAGCTGCCTCAACACTAGACCAATGCAACACCGTATTCAGACATAACATAAAACGCGAAATCATAAAATTGTGGTCTGCTCTCGTATCTACATTTATATGGGAGGTCTGGCTCACATTGTCGGTTACAGCACCATATGACGCACTTGTGTAATGGTCTGTAGCTGTACTGTACAGCGTAGTTGTATGTAAACATTTCTTCTTTATGTATTTAATTTGAACACCAATGGACGCACGCATAATGGCGGCAGCATGTCGCAGCGGTTTGGCGAATGGACGCGTCCGGATATAGAAGGATATTAAACTGGATGTACCAACAGTTTCATATGTTACGTATCGCTTTTACCAGCGAGTTGGGCAATATTTTTGGATGTTTGGTACAATACGATTGTGTGAATATTTGTAACTGAAACCAGTCAAGCCAATACCCAGGCTAGCCTACACAGCAACCTCTCACTGCAAATTTCTTAGAAACTCTGTGGTTTCTACACCAGGTACAATTTTGATTCCTTTTAAATTAATTATTTCTTTCTTTTCTGCCTCTGCTAAAATACTTGAAAAGACACCGAAAAATAGACAGCTTCAAAGTAGTTCAAAGCCAAACCAAAAGTTTGAAAACCGTTAGGAATGTTATCTTAAGAGCAGACAAATATCTTACCTCTTCCAGAAGTCTTAGTTTCTAACTGTTCCGTGGTGTTAGCACATAGTTACGTTCTATAGAGGTGCTACGTATAGAAGAGCCAGCGTGCTATGTGGCTATGAACTGGACAATCTATTATTAAGAATTCATATGCATACAGTGAGAATTTTAATGGATGCTGTATGATAATACATAGTTCTGTCCTTATTGCATTTTATGCAATTTACTGTGGAAAATTAAACACATATTCGTATATTATATATATTTGTTTCGTTATATATTTTAAAAACAAGGAAGATATATCAATAAAAAATAATTGTGATTTTGATTTAGGTAGGTATCTATTCAAAGAATAGATTTCATATCTGTTACCTAAAGTACGAGTACTTGCCAATCAATAGAAAATTACAAAAACTAAATTAATTAAAAAAAAACTACACGAAAACTCATAAAATATACACCCGTGAAATAAACGAACACTTTTAACCCGTAAACTGCAACAACGAAATTAATTAAAATCTCGCCCGGTACAAATTAAACGGTCTTTCGGATGCACTTTTCGTTGCTTTTCCGGCGGGCAAACAAACATTTTGATTAACAACTTGCGTCGAATCAATCAATTTAATTGGTAGGTGACCAGCCCTGCGGCAATTGCCTTTTTCATCATAACAACAATGCATGACATCGCATCGTGGTATAAATACTTTTAAATGGATGGCACTTCAGTTACCCCAATAAAATTAAACTTAATGGCAAAAAGACATCATAATGTGTGAAATGTCAATACAGTATGTATTAACATGTTTTATAATCTTTTTTATCATTTTGATATACCATAATACAGGGTGGCAATAGTTTTTTTGGGCCCAATAAAAGTTTGGTTAGAACATTTTAGTTGAAAATGTATTCTGTAATCAAAAATAACTAAAAACAAACACAGTTCAGTAGAACAGTTCTCTAAAACTGTGCCAAAAAGCTTGATAGGACAACAGCCCATTAAGGGAGAACTATGCAAAATACGGCACTTAGCGTTGAATTGGGTCGACTGGCTTAAGCGTTGGGTAGCTTATGCGTTCCCGCAATCTTTAAACCCTGAACATTATTGTTATCTTCTGTACTTGGCGCTTTTCTTTTATTTAGTACCTCTAAGATTTTATAAAAAGAAAACTTCCTTAAATCTTGATTTTATTCTCCGTGCTTTTCTATGCGTCCAACGACAGATTGTGGTCTAACTATCACTGTTCCTTGAAAGAGTGTCTTAAACTTATCAACTTACTTAACCACAGCTACAGCATAGTTTACCTATGTGTGCGTGACCACAATATACACTAGTGATTTACATGACATCATAACCTTGTTTCCCCGAAAGTTTGGGCAGAGGCATGTCTATAGTGCACCCATATTTGGCCAGTCATCTTTAAGTCCCTTGTAATAAGTGGCGAGCCGATCGCCATGAACTGGGCATAAATCCAGACTCCATTACTGAGAAATTCCGAAAACCAATAACACTTTGCCGGGCATGGGAATCGAACCCAAGACCTCATGGTCAGCAGTAGCCCTTGCAACAACTAGAACAACCAGGCAGTTGAGATACAGTGGTTGTATAAAACGCTGCAAATGCAGCATAATTTTGTTAAAAGCTGCCTTTTTAAGAACCTCTATGATAGCACAGATATCAGCTGTCTTAAACTCAGTGAAACGATTCGTAGTCCAAACCCCGAGCAAAGCTAGCGTTCGATACAATCCCCGTAAACGTTCAATTCCATATTTATTTCCGCTAGACCGCAACCGTATCCATCTAAAATTCAGTGCAACGCTTTCATATATATCTTAATAACGTCCTCTATTTCAATAAAACCTAGTCCAATTCACGGCGAAACAACCAAATGACGCAAACAAACGTAACCATTCCACGTATCGTCATAAAGGCTATTTTTATTGCTTACAGTTAACATAAACTTTATCCGGCTTCATCCCCTAACGTCTCTAAATGCAATCCAAACGCAGTGGAACCAGGAATTATACCAGCATTTACTTTCAACGATGCACTCAAGATATTTTCAAGTGTCTCGAAGTGAGGGTTAAATGTGGAGTTATTTTTATTTCAATAATATTACAGTTTTGATATGAAATCTTGGATTCTGTACCAGGTATTGAAGTTTCGTCTGCTTCGAAGTGTTCGATCCACTTTTGAGTTTTGTTTAGTAGCAGACTGGAATACTGAATTTTTTATACAAACTCACGAATCTAATAAATAACATGAAAATTCACGTCGTCCGTACTTGCTTAATCACTGAAAATAATTGCCTTAAAATTATATTCGGAGCAATTTGCTAAAATGTTCCTATATAAACGTTTTAAATTCTTCTGCATCGAGATTAAAACGTTCGAAACGACGTTACTTAAAATTATTTTCTTCAAATGGATACTTTATATGCCGCTTCCGTACCTCTGACCTACTCGTTTCACTTATTTCGATATCGGACCCCACTAATTTTGTTTACTTATTCATTAAAATGGAGAAAGATGGCGGAGTCGGGCGAAATGCTTTCTCTATTAGATTTTTATGGAAAACTGAATACGTGAAAGTGGATTTTAAAGGAGGAAACCTTTTTCTTTAACTGCTCCGATGAAGTTATATCGATAAATTAGGGAGTAGTAACAACTTTTGTAAGTTTATGGTATTGAGGTTAAGTAGCATGGGTCAAGATAGTACCTATATTTCTATCTATTATAAAACAGAGATTCAGTCAACTTCAATTTTTCAAAGTCAAAGTCAATTCTTCATCAGTGTTTACCTTACATGTTGGAATAACCCTGTTTTCGTGTTGTTCGTACATCTTTAAAAATGTTGTAAAAGAACTGTGTAACAATTTTGGTGTAAGTAATATTATGGTTCCACTGACCCTGCAGTGAAAGCCTCTTCTTATACAGAGAAGGCACGAGCATTGATCACCACGCTTGCTCAAGACGAGTTGGCGATTTCAGACTTTAATTTACTATAAGTACAGGTTTCGTCAGGTTTTTTTCCTTTACCGATGTCAGTAATGTCCAAGATAAACTCAGAAAGAAATATGAATTAAAAAAGACATATTTTCTATGTATCTATCATCAATCAACCAATCGACGCAGCCTATCGCAGTCCACTGTTTGACATAGGCCTCTCCCAGATGCGCCAGAACACCCTGTCCACCGCCTTCCGCATCCAGTCTGTCCCGGCCACCTTCTTTAGGTCGTCCGTCCATCTAGCTGGGGGGCGTATCTATCATATTTTTTACCCCAATGACCTATATTTTGTCAGAATATATCGATGGAACACAACAATAAAATGTAAAACCCAAAAATTCAAACAGGCCAAAACGAAAAAGGTGATAAAAATGGGAAGACAATTTAAAAGCAACCAAATGATAGGAGTAGACAGAAATCCAGACATGTGTCGAGCATCAGAGTGGAATGTAAAACAGAAAGATGAAGAATATTGCTCGTGTACACGACATAAGATATCCTCAGATATTACTGCAGATTTATGTAGAAAATGCAACGGTCTGGGAACCGCTTGACGGACTGCCGATTCGCATCTTG
This sequence comes from Apamea anceps, assembly GCA_951799955.1. Taxonomy (NCBI): domain Eukaryota; kingdom Metazoa; phylum Arthropoda; class Insecta; order Lepidoptera; family Noctuidae; genus Apamea; species Apamea anceps. Next base: position 13,612,878 of record OX637510.1, on the reverse strand, counting down.
AATTATTCATTTGTTCCCCAAAAGTTTACCAAGACGGCCGCATTGAACATTGCTTTGTTTTATAGTTTATGAAATCCCGCTTCCTCTTTTACACGGACTATAGTTTATGTTGAATGTTTTGTACGGAATTCAGTTTTGTTGGTTTTAAATTTGTTTTTGATCACTAAGTTATAAAACTATGTTAGGGTGCATTTTTGAGAATATTTTCTATGATTAGAAATCTGGAAACACTTGTTCTACGATTCCTTCTTAACTTTCTTAGGGCTGATTTTACCAAAGACAAACAAACATCTTTTATCCGTGGAACAAAATTAATGTCTGCCAGTTCTAGTATGGAAAAACTGTCAAAAATTCAAAGTTTATTCTCAGGATAAGACTTTTTCTCGGTATAAAGTTTGAAGGACCCTTAATATTGGTTTGTTATTCTTACCTTCATAAAAAACTAGGTATGGTCTATTTCCTGTATTTTTCCCATGAATTTCAGTTTTAAAACAATACATTAGGACTTTCAGTAAAACCAATAATTTAAACTATTAATCTTCCACCAGTTTCAAAATAACAAATCTCTATTACCATTGACAGTAACACATTGTTCTATTTCAGTCTAATTCACTAATAGACTTCAATGAGCGGCGCAATAAGTCAGTGTAACAATAAGTCAGTCTGTTCGACCACGTGCCTTTCTGGAACATCCGTTACCCATACTACGACGCACAAATCGGTTCGTTTGCGAAGACAAATGGCAGCCGTCCTGCTTGCTAACATACACAGATAACATTTTCAAAAATTACTCAAAAAAGAGTTTGAAATCCAATATTGGGTGCAGGCGCAAGCATGCATGCCGTCGTATTTTTTACACGCCACCAAAATCACGATTCGAAACTCTAAACTGTATGTAACAGAGTTCATTTCCTGTTGCTCCACCAACCCAGTCGGCATATGAAAAGTGATGCTCTGATATTGATATTCCGTTTAGCTTGTCGTCGCGCTTCAATCGTGTCACCCTCTGTTACCACATTCTACTTTTTGTTTAGCAACAATAGAATTTATTACTATTATGCCGCGATTTAGGTATGTCATGCCCATTGTTCGATTAGCGATCGGCACCCATCGCGTTTCGAAGGAATTCGCTCTGTGGTATTTAACGCCGACGGTGGCATCATAAGGCGCTTCGTTAGCGCTCTGTTTAGAATTCAAATTATGGTATTAAGTAGTAATTAAGATAAATTAGTGTCGATAAGAGTTTTCGACGACGACGTGCCAACATTGTCGCCATGTGTAAATGCTTCGACGAAACAAGAACTTCAAAACGTTTTAAAGATCCGATTTATAATGAACTTTGTTTTGCAAACAACCAAAATAGTTAGTGTTTTATTCTTGATTGTACTTCTTCAAATGGCGATTGTAATTACAGGAATTCGAAGTTCCTTATTCAAAACGTGTTCTCTTACATCAAACAAATTGGTTTCTAAACCGTTTATAAAAAAGAACAATATCAACACATAAAAATTTGTTGTCAAAACGCTTATGTTACGGAATGGAAAATTCAAAAGAGGTCGTAATAATCCGAAAGTAAAGGTCTGACACACGAAGCAGATAGTCTTTCGTGGGGAAGGGAATTTAAATTGAGCGTCGTACAGTCATCTCAATAAGCGGCTTGGCTCTCAACACAGCTCGTAAATTCGACGCCAATTGTTTGTTTTCAACGTAGAACGTTGCGAAGTTGAAAAAAGTGAGGATGAAATTACGCAAGGCATGGATGAGGTTTTTAGTTTTGAACAACACGATGCATAAATGGACCAAAATTGTAGATTATGTTTTCAAAAGGAATATTTTACGACGATGCTAATTTTACTTATAAATTGATACTTATTTTTAAGGTTGTCAACTAATTAACAGGCATTTTCAGCAAAGAATCTTCTAATTTCCGTTTGACCTGTGTTCCAATTAAGTACAGCCTCATTTACTTTCTGTCACAAAAAGGGCAAGTTTTCTGTGTCGTCGTAATAATTAAGAAAAAAAATATTATACATTTTTTTCCCACTTAACCTATGTTGTCTCACTGCTGGGCAAAAGTCTGCCCCATGTTATTCACTTTTCCATGTGCTGTACAATCTCTGTCCAATCTGTTAGGAACAAGTCCAAATCACCACGCCAGCTTTTCTTATTCCTTGGTGACGACGACGCCCGTCTTCAGGCACCCACTGTGTGACAATTCTGGCCCATCTAACTTAATGCATCCTATATGTTTGACCCTCCCGGTCCCACTTTAGTGTCGCAGACTCATCACCAACATTGGCGATACATTTCTTGTAGAGTATTGTCGTATTGCGAATCAATATTGTATTCTATCATATCCACCGCTACACCTACGTTCGCACATCCACAAAGCTGTTTCGAGTATACTTCGTAAATCTTAACTTTTGTTGGCTATATCCGAGTATAAAATTGTTTAGTGTTGGTACAAGCTACATCAATCTGTAGGCATCGCCAATACATCGGTACTCGGTAGGTACGGTATGTTGCAAAAGCGGTAGTGATTTGTTCAACGCATCTTTCTGATTTATTTGTCTGGCCGTGAAGTTGTTCAACTAAATCTTTTGAGAGAATTCCAACAGTTTCACGATTGAGTAGCTTTTTCATTTTGTTACGCACTTTATAGTTCTGTTATAATATTTAATGTTGGATACGATAAACGTTTATGTTTTCAATTACTGTAGAGAATTTACGATTTAAGAATTTATTGACGAAAAAATTATGTGTCGCTAGCTTTCTTTTCTTGTGCGTCGTCAGAATACAAAATTTATGAGATTCTTTGAGAGGAATAGTAATACCTAGTAATTATCGAGCAAAAATAAAATTGATTTATCAATGTTAGTTACTGCAGTCAACATTCGTCTTGTCTATTGCAAGTAATTCTGGTCAAAATGTTGCTGTTGTCAAAAGGACTGAAAAATCATACGCCATAATTACAAAAGGTTACTTAGTCTGTTACATTTAAGCTGTTTGATATTGAGCATACCATTTTTTTAGCCCACATTATTTTAGGCGAATGTTCTATAGAACTATGTCTGTACTCCCTTGTAGTATATCAATTAACTGTGTACCCAAATCTACATAATTTGCATTGATTGCACCAGATTAGACTAAACAACCACTCTTTACCTTTCTCATCTTCAATTCATCACCAACCCAACTTTGATGTAATTTTTTAAACGATTGATTTACATACCGCATATATTTTACACATAATTTATAAACCCAAACAATGGGTAAACATGCGGGCTTTTATTGACAGCTAATATCTGTTTAAATAACTATTGGATCGTTTAATTCCATTGTAAATCATTGTTAACCGTTTGTTTGGTTTTTCACTGATATTTATTACGCATACAATTCATGGTGGGTACACTGGTATTTCTTGGTGATTCAAGATTTAGTGTTTTATGACTTTACAGTGGGCGATATTGGAATTGTTGCTTTATTCAATTTTGATTAGATAAGCACCTAGCTTCTAACGTTTTATAAGTGCTCATGTAGGTTTATACTCCAACTGAATGAAACGAAATTTAAATCTTGTATTAAACGCACACTATGTAGCCAAGCATACTATAAGTTAGGAGATTACATCGCTGACAAAAATGCTTGGCTCAATGCTGGTCCTGCTCCACAGAGGCGCATAAACTAATTAGCATTCGGAAACATTGTTGGAGCTGCTGAACATTGGAAAAGAAAAACTATCTTTGCATTGTATAAACTCAATTGCTTAGAATTGTATAATTGCATAGCACACGTGTGAGCACTATGTACTTTCTATAAAGCTACCATTTACTGGGTACGTCTTTCATTGACTTGAATGTGCCCTGGCAGCTGTGAGTATGTCATGCTCACTCAAATGTCTCGCTGGTGGTGGCATGTGTGTTGAATCATTAAGTTCCCTTCAAAATAGTTGAGCTGAATGGTGCTGATCTATACGTCATGCTCTTGTTCATGGCGCCGTCAATAGGAACTGCTCATCTCTTAGCTGTCACGGCTTATTTTAATTTCTGAATTGTTTTTATCTTTTTCATCTTTCTGACTGACCGACCCTTTGACAATTCAAAAGTACCTGTAATTGGTTTAGTTGAATTAAATGATTTGAGTTTAAGTTTGAGTTTTATGTGGAGTAAAATATTTTGATTTCGATTCCCTGGATAAATCTTTCATTGCAAATGACTTACCTCTGTTAAGCTGAATTTACATTATTCACTGATAGTTTCACGTGTAAATAAATAATTATGTACACGTGACACTATCAATGAATACCTAACTAAGTTTGCGCAACCAGTTTCGTAATGTAAAATTGGTAACACTTCCGAACTGATTTGTGTTTATATTAGGAAGCACAAGATGCATACTGTACCAAAATCTCTTAACAGTCTAAATTCCTTTACATTCACTCTCTTTTCTTTCCCTCTTCCTTTTATTTTCTCTCTTTTCTTCCTTTCTTTGTTTATTTTTCACTTTTCTGGCTATGACATCCTAAAAGCTTAACTTCTAGGTCACGTTACATCTACACCACGTAAACTCTATATATCAAGCAAAAGGAACGAATCTTCTTTGTGATGATCGACAAAAATATAACTTTTTTTATTTTTGATATGATTTCCTTCATACCAACACAAATGATCGGATCGTAATCGTCACTTATAAACCCAGACTTTAGGAACTATCGTTTGGCAGCACTCCAAGTACCGGTGTCGGATGTACTTGTTTCACACTTGCAGTACCTACCTCCCTACCTATATCGAGACCTGTAAATAAACTATGTAAGTATGTACACGTAGCTATCTAAATGCTGCCTGTCTCTCCCTTCCTTGGTAATCTGTATCTTTCCTTACTCATATACAAAAATATTGTAATGTAATAGTTGTTTATTAAAGTTCATGAGAACATTATTATAGAGATAGTCTTTCTTCATGGGTTTTTCTCTCTATCAGTTTGAAATTGAAATTGACTTATTTGATCGTTCTGCATGTGCATTTTTGCTGGCGTTTCGTTCGGTCTCCTGGACTTCATAAACGGAATTAACAAAAGTCCATAAGTTCTGAGTTCAGCTACACGATTACTGATAAATGCGTGCATGACGGGACATGTCCACTAAAATCTGTATGGTTCTTACCTCAAAAGGCCATTTCAGACACTATACTACCTATCATACTGAATTTCAACAGTTAATTATTGTCTGAACTTTTTAAAGAGACTGTGTTCTCCGAGTTTGTTTCGCTATTTCTTCTCCGAGTAGTCAGATACGAAACACCATAGATACTCAAATATTTTTAAAAACATAATTTGTTTTTGGCGTGTAAAAGTGTATGGAAATATAATCATTTATCATTTAACACTGCGTTTTTTTAAATGGGATTTTGAATGTACATTTTCGCATAGTAGCACTTGTTTTCATCATTAATCCAAACCCCTCCATTATCACGTAAAATAAGAGTGAATCCGACGACAAATTCTAATGCACACATCAAGTTAAACCACATCACCTAAAGCGCTGTTTATAGATTTTACATAGACTGTATGTACCTACATAGTTCCTGGGTAAGTAAGTGTTATGTTAACGCATATGTATGGCTTATGCTTTGCCCTTTAATTAGAGCGGAGGCAATCAGCAGCGGCCTCAATGAGTAGCTTTAGCGCCAGTGTTATAATAAGCCACGTATATTACTGTACCAACTAATGTGTTTGATTAACGTCTTTATTGCTCGAAAGCTGGCTAGATGCAATGTTATGATTTCTTTATATAGTGGTATATCTACAATCGGGAGCAGTGTGGCCTCCGACTTACGAGTTGTTTCGGTCGTGTCCCCAAGTAGGCTCTTTACTTTTTTTAATGTCTTTAATTTCAGCACCACTGCTCTCAAAACGATGAAGGAGGAACATTGTGAGGAAACCGGGATGACCTAGAACCAAAAAAAATTAAGACATTCGTCATCCACCAACCCGCACTGGGTCCGCGTGTTTGATTACGGCCCATTCCCTCTAACAGAGAGGAGGCATGTGTCTCAGCGGTGGGAACATTATAGGCTAATTATTAAGGGCCATCACCTACAAATGTTTTCCCGTAAAATTACTTGGTAGGTACTATAAACCTATAATTTTATACCAATTCAGGTTTGTTATTTACAGTGTACTGATAAACACTACCTAAGCATAGCTACTACCTAAGTATTGGATGTCACCGCTATTACTGTGCGTCTAGACGCTGCGACAGGTAGCGAGAGCGTGCGGCTCCCCATGCCAGTCGTTGCTTATGAAAATTATCGGCCACAGCCTGTCGTTGCGTCGCCAAATGTGCGCCATGTCAAACGCTCAAGCTCAATGATCGTCCAAATCTCACCCAAAAGAAAAAACTTTAAAAATATCGCCCTAAAAAGGTTCAGGCTTTAATTTTATAAATCGGCTGATCCTTGGCCTGAGCCCGCACCCTCGTGTCACCAAACCCGATCCCAAACGGATCCGTCACGCTCGGCTCACAATGAAATCTGTTGTTTCATATGAGATGAAGTTAAGGATGAGCCGTTGTCGATGATTTGAATATCGACCTTTAAGACAAAAGGCTCATAATAATTATTTATCTTCATCTAATCAATACTTGTGAAACATAAAATCACTGTCTTCTAATTTTCGTATGGCCGGAGAAACGGATTATGCCCCAGACTCTTAGTGACATTTTAGCTTAATTGTATACCTTCCTGAACTAGCAACTCGTCCACGACTTTGTTCACATAGATTTCGTATTTTCCTCCACAAAATCAACACCCTTTCCCCCCCATTTAAAGGTAGTTTTCTAAAATGAATGATTACGATCTTTTATCTATACTTATAATAAATCTGTAGAAGTGAAAATTCTGTACATTGAAAATATCAAAAAAATAAATGGCAGGGGGTGTTACTAGACCGACACCGAACCCAAAAATGTGATTAAAAAAATTTTTGTCTGTCTGTCTGTCTGTCTGTCTGTCTGTCTGTTTGTTCAGGCATCACGCAAAAACTACCGGTTCGATTACGTTGAAACTTGGTATAATTATTCTTTAATATCCTGGGCACCACACTGAGTACTTTTTATCCCGGAAAAGTATATACAATAAAAACAAACTTAATTTTGCGGTTCGATTCCTAGACTCGATTACTGCACCAACCGCAAATAATAAGTTTGTCGTGGGTTAAGTCACCCGCAATGGAGTTCATTTTTATTCCTTTTAGTTTTTAGAGTTATTTAGGTTTATTTTTATATAAGTCGTAGGTAGGTATAGATTTTAATTTTAAAGTATAGGTAGTATATTTGATAGTGTACGTAGTGACCGTGGGTTATTTTATAATACTGTTAGGTAGGATTAGTCATTCGTATAGATATTAGTTTTTAGGGATTTTGCTTATTTATTGAGTTTAGATTAGTTATCATCAGAAATAGGTTTATTTAGGTAGGTAGGTATTTAATTTTCTGTTATTGAGTTTTTTTTTTTAATTAGGTAGGTACTTAGGTAAAGATATCATATAGGTACCCTCTTAATCACCACTAATGAGACACAATTGGTTTTCTATTGTAATTAGCCACAAAGGGCCCGCGAGATGGATGGCATTCTGGGGAAGCACATAGGTACATTTTATCCTGTTAGCACGTTCCCGTGGGATAATTTCCGACATCCACGCGGGCGAAGCCGCGGGCAGAAGCTAGTGTATTAGATAAGTATTTAGGTCTAGTTTCAAGTTTATTGATCAAAGGAAAAATAATTTTCTTAATAAATTCCATTTTACACAATCAAATAAAACAAACACGTAATACCAAGATCGTCGTTGATACTCAAATCGAAGATATTTTTAGTGAAAAAAAAAATTACTCCTGATAAAAAACAAATAGCACAATATCACACATTTAGCCATCGAATATAATATTGAAATACTTGTAGAATGATATCACTAAATATCACTAAAATTCTGAGCTACATCCTGAATCTGTTTGCTCTGGGTTTTTTTGTTCATACTTGATGAGCATTCTCCTTTGGAGGTCAGTTGTGTTATGAAACTGTTTTTTATACCATGTGAAAGAGTGAAAAATATTCTATATTTTCGAGAAAACTTGAACATTTTACCATTACGATACTCTGACCTGACCGGTGCTGGCAGAACGCCGGGCGATCTATCATTAAACAAGAAATATTACGTGGACGAAGTCGCGGGTATATCGTAAAGTTGTTCACAAGCTCGATAGATGGCGTTAGTGGAAAAAGTAGAAGTCGCTATGGTTTCGTTACCGCGCGGAGTATAAGTATCCCAGCCCGCCGTAAATTAGGTACGTTTTTGACAGTCTCTGTTAAAGAAATAAGATTTATCTTGAACGGGAGCTGATTGGCCAGTCTGGTCAGCGCCTACAGAATCTATTATATTAATACTCGGTTAGTACAGTAAAAGTACCTAACGACATCAGGCCACGCCCACCTGCGTAAGCGCCGCTATTGTAAATGCGGGACGTTAATTTATGGTGCTAGGTAATTGCAAATATTACTTTCACTCTCATTGCCCGTTGTGCAGTTCAGTAGGTATATAGAAAAATATACAAGTTATATATGTTGTTCAACGAATCTTTTTATCCGATTTCTTCTTTAACATAAAATAATTATATCCTAATCTTATGACACTGCAATACTGTAGCATCGCATTAGTGAAAGAATTTTCGAAATTAATAATAATATCCCTGGACATTTCACACAGCGCCATCTAGTCCCAAGCTAAGCAACCTAATGCTTGTGTTATGGTAACAAGATGGCTGATAAACTACTTATATACATTTTTTTTTCGTAAATACATACATATTATAGATAGAAAAACACCCAGACTCGGAACAAATACATGTAGGACTTACAAATATTTGTTCTGTGCGGGAATCGAACCCGCGACACGCAGCGTAGCAGTCCGATCGCTCAGCCACTGCGCTAACCGTGTTGTCCAAATTGGATTAGTTGTTCCAAAGATTAACCCTAGGTACATACAAACTCACAAATTTTACCTCTTTTGATTTAATATTGTTATTGGTATGAATAATAGAAAGAAAGAAAAATCCGTTTACTGAACAAAAAAAAAAAACGATAAAATGACTAACTTAGGGCTGATTTTTCAATCATCTGAAAACTTTATTCGGGGAATAATTTTGACATTTAGACCATTATTTCATACAAAAACTGTCAAACGTCAATTTATTTATTTATAGGTATATATATACTTTATTGTTCACCACAAAAATACATGAAACACTACAAAATATACAATGGGCGGCCTTGGGGCCTAAAAAGGCCACTTTAAGCAATGCCTCTTAAATTTTATTTTATTTTATTAGGGAAAACAAACAATTGTACATTTTGTCTTAAAGCTATTCATTTCCTGAATTCCCAGCAGATCATTAGCAATTCCTCTAATTTTTGTAAAATTTCATTTCATATTTGGTGTAAACATTGCCGCATGAAAAAAATAAAAACCGTAATTGTATCGGTAAATTTTTCATTACATTTTTTATTAATCAAATTGGTTTTTTATTTTTTCTTTATACAGTTTAAATGTTATTTCATTGTGATATGAATTGCACACAGATCATATTATGAATTGTCAGTTTGTGACCATTTTAAGATTTTTAATATGATTCATAATTATTGTTATCCTATTATGATTCTGCCAAAGTGGCCTTTTTAGGCCCTCTTATCACATTACTGCGATCTCTTCCAGGCAACCTTAGAATGGACAGTGATTTTCCTGGACATAAAATGGGACTGTCGTTAGTGCGAATATTATGCATACAATACACTAAACAGATACACAAATATATACATATCCAAAATTATAGATACATAAATACATACATACTATACGTAAAGCCACGAAAAATAAAAGAAGACTTATAGATGATTGCAGTTAGGGCAACAAGATCACAACGACAAGTAGTGCTTCTTTACAAGTCTTTTGAAGACCTGTAAGGACTGCGCACGTTTTATTTCAACTGGCAATGCATTCCACAAACGAGCGGCCTGGACAGTAAAGGATTTATCGAGGAACGTTGTGGAATGCATAGGCATTTTGAGTTTCAAGCTATCTGATGACCTTAACAATTTCGTGTGGGAGTCGCAAAGAAACTGAAAACGTTTCTTGAGATAGAAAGGGGTGGAAGGGGAAAGAGCACATTAAACAGAAGGGAAAGAATATGAGCATTCCGGCGAAGGCAAATTGGTAACCACTTGAGCTTCATACGAAATTCGGAAACATGGTCATAATTTTGCGCAAACTGAATATGAACCTTATACAAAAATTTTGAAGCCGCTCAAGTTTATCTAGTTGGTCTTGGGTAAGATCAAGATAGCTGGCATCGTCATAGTCAAGGATGGGTAGAAGAAGCGATTGTGCAAGCGCAATCTTGGTGGCAGTCTGTAGGAAATTACGCAATCTCTTCAAAGACGCAGCGGTTGCGAATAGCTTGCGGCTAACTTCCTGTAGCTGGGCAGTCCAAGAGAAGGTCTTATCAATAAATATCCCTAATTTTTTAACTTTATCACTAAAGGGAACCACTGAGTTGTCAAAACTGTAACTTGGGGAAGGGTCGTCCAGTTGATTCTAGAGACAATCCTGGAACTGCCCACTACTACAACTTGCGTCTTTATGGCGTTAACCATAAGTCCATATCTCTTGCTTCAGTCGCATATACGGGTCAGATCACGATTAACCGTTAAAATAGCCTCGGACAGATTTCCAAGAGGCGCTCGCGAGTAAATTTGTAAATCATCTGCGTAAAATGGTAAGAAGAAATTAGTTCGTTGGAGATTGAGTTAATAAGATTTTATTCCTCGAATAAAAGTTATCTGGCGATGGAAAAATCAGCCCTAAACTAACTAAGGGCTGATTTTTCAATCATCTGATAACTTTATTCGAGGAATAATTTTGAAATTTTGATAGTTTTTCATACAAAAACTATGATGCGTCAATTTTATTCCTCGAATAAAAAAAATAATAATAATAAACTTAATTGAGCAAAACATATTGAGTAACAAACGATCTTATGTACTACAGCAGTATAAAAATTACAGAAACATAGGCATGTTAAGCGAAGAGAAGAGCAAGACCCAGTCCTGTGCTAGGAATGAACCTGTATTACAGGAACTAGGCAATTGATCCGCCCCGCCCCAAAACAAGCTCACATGAATCATTACAGTACAATAAAAGTTATCTGACGATGGAAAAATCAGCCCTAAATGAATTATGAATAACTTGCTTATTCAATGCTAATATCAGTTGTACAGTCACGAGCACCAATATGTCAACACATATCAACTTTCAATTCTGATTTTTTCGTGAAATAACGAATGCAACGTTGAAATAATACATAAACCTATAGGTTCGAAAATGCTACTTTCGTAACAACATAAATTTTCATTAAAAAGTAAAGGAGTTAATCGCTTTTGATAATTAATTTGATAAATAATTTTTTTTGTGACTGTACTCTGCCATGGGTGAATGACAGATTTTGTTATGTTCGTGTATGTATACTACAACCTGACCTTTATTTGGTGACTGTACCAGCATTCCTTGCCCAAAAGGATGTCACACGCGATTTCGAACAAATCACCTGTCTTAGAATGAGTCTACAAAAGCAGTAGTTCAATTTTTTTTTTTTTTTTTTATTAGCCCAATGTCATAACCCTAGGCTCTTTCCTTGCTTGCATACTAGAAATTTTATCGACTACAAGCTTATCGGCTCGTTTTCGGCTTTAAACACATCACTAAAAGTTTCGGCGATCCTTTGTCATCAAACGGTTGGTTTAATTTGATTAGTTGTCGCCTCGGCCAATGGGGACACCGGGTCACTGGTCAACTTTAGAATTTTTAATATACGGCTTTTAAATTACGGGTTCAAATTAAATTATGGTAGATACTGCTCTTATACTATTGTTAAACTATAAAAAATAAGCTATGAGTAAACTGGTGACTACAATGGTAACTTAGTTAATGTGTAAATTTGTTGAATGTGAACGCTTTGGTTATTTTATTTTAAACCTTAGCACGTAGAGTGTCTGCATAATCAGCATTTATAATATTCCCACTGCTGGGACACATGTCTCCTCTTTGTGAAAGGGAGTGGGCCGTAATCCACTACGCAAGCCCAGTGCGGGTTGGTAGAGTTCACATGAAACCACCGCCATTAGATCTGCACATCCCATGTAAAAATAGATGTATATGTTTCCTCAGAATAAAAGAAATACTTTAGGTCTTAGACTCGCCATCAGATTAAATTACCACTCCTGGGAAACTTTTAAATTAAGACAAGTAACTTAGTTATAAGTTGGGTAACTGACTAACTTACAAGTTACATACTGGTCTAAACCATAGGTTCTCAACCTTATTGCCCACCGCCCCACTTTGGGTTTTTTTTCTAGTCCCGCAATTTTTTATACTTACCATCTCTCATGAATCTGAGACAGCTATTGCCATGATTATTATGTAGTAATATTATATAGTCGTAAGATAGGATATATAGTTTTCTCGGGGTCTTCTTTCCCCCTGAAAGTCTCAAACGCCCAAGAGGGGGCGTTATCGCCCACGTTGAGAACCTGTGGTCTACGCAGACCCCAACTTTATAAAATTGACAAAGCCACGGCAACTGGACGAAACATTGCAATATTTCAGAGAGCAAAAGCCACAAAATTTATGACGTAGTATCGACATATTTATGGTGTCTGTCAGCCAGGTAATGGCATGAAAACACCACAGAGGCTTACTTATTGCAATAAGTTTGGGAAAAACACAAATAAGAGTGAGTGAAGTAACACAATTGAGGGACCGACCCTCAGTTGAAGCTCGTATATAAGTAAGAGATGTCGGAGTATGAGATGAAGGAAGATGAGTAGTCAATATGGGGACGTTAATAAATTAGATTGTTTATTTGGTGCATGTTATATTTTTGGTTACTTTATAAAGGCGACTCGGGAAATTCCTGCCCAAGGTAGAATTGGAAAACGAATCAATCATCCACGTAGGTAGAAATTCCATATAACTTTCACATTCTAATCGTAGTCTGAAACTGTCACAATTACTTCTAATTTTCAAAAATTTTATTAAGTTCTTGTCGCTGAGACAAGATTGCCACTTTATTTTGAAGGTTTTTAATTACTGGCCTTTAGATATTATGGAAACAGTTTTTGTTAAATTTGTAGAGTCGGAACTCTTCTTTCCCGAAAATGACGCATTACTTCCGCCAATATACCACGCAGGCAGGGTTGTTAGCATATTCAAATAATTTGTAATATTATTTATCTAAGTGCTTAAAAAATATGATACATCGGAAAACCCGCTTATCACGTCAAAACTTCAAAATTTCAGTCATAAATAAAAACCGACCGCACATTTTGTAAAATTATCTACACACATTCGTATTCTAAACGCAATCTATAAGTTCTTCATTACTTATCTTCAAACGCATCGATACGCAACATTTATTACGCTACCAATTGCAAAATTATCCTTACAGCCCTGAAAATTATCCACAAACCTTATCGTAAGGAGTTACAGACGATAATTGGGGTGCAGTTTGTTTCGTAAGATGTAAGTGTAAGGTTGTTTGCGAATGTCTAGAGCCGTTCTACCACGTCAAAACAAGGAGCAGGGGAACAATGTATTGCAGTTGGCAATCTTAGTGCCCTTTCCACAATATCTTTAGTGTGACGCCCCTCAATATGAATAATGTGTCATACGATCGCGCCCTTTTATCTGCACTGAGGGAAACACACTGAGATTTTGTAGTAATATCATTGGGGTGGAAACATTTTGTGTGTTACCATGTTTTCGTGATGAGATGGTGATGATTTTTCTTTTTAGTGTGACTTTTGATAAAATATTATACAAAAGAGCTTCACATTGTGTGTTTTTACCAAAAATGGTCACAATAACTTAGAAAAAAAAATAGAAATCCTCATTACCACAGTTGGGTTTAAAAAAACATTTGTATGAAAACAGAAAGACGAGAAAACACATGATTTTTAGGATTTTCCAGAATATTCTAGGAAAGCTATAGGTACCTACTCTAATTATATAAAATAGAAATGTTTAGAATAAATAGAAATAGTGTATTTTCTTATTAGTGGTCACCTTTTTTAAGTGCAGGAAAATTGAACGACATAGACATCAATTTTGAAAAACACAACCCTCATTTTGACAAATGAGGGTTATGTTTTACTTTTATAATTAAAGAAGAACAAAAACTTAACACATTCATTAATAAATTAAAGCAATATCTATTATATACATGCTATTTTAATATCAATGAATATTTAAATAAATATTAAATAACATGTTTTATAAAACATAATAATACATATGTACATGTGAAAAAATAAGCAAAAGAATCGTAGGGCATCAAAAAATTGTCCACATCGCTGTCAACAGGAACAGTTAGGTAAAAAATTGGTTTTTATAAAATAATTACAATATTTATTATAATAACTACGTAGTCAAATAAAAGCCCTCTTCCTCTCTCCTACTGTTGCTGTGGCCGACAGGGCCCACAAAGATCATATTCCTTCGCCTTCACCTTTTCACCATCGAGAATCCAGACGCACTGCGGGATACCACCTCTATTTGGTTAATATACCATATACCTATACGCACTAAGCGCTTCTCATCATCTTTTCTGATGCGCACAGCTAAGGAGTGGAATCGTCTGCCTGCGTCTGCATTCCCGAGTTCGTACAACCCGAATCTCTTCAAGGCGAGAGTGAATAGGCTTCTTCTGAGCAAGCTCGTTCCACCGTAGATCTCATCCCTGCCTCTGGGCTGGATCGAGGTCAAAAGTGAGCCCATTGTCAATAAAAAATAAAAAAAAAACTATAAAACCTACCACCTACGTTTACATGCGGACGCTATAAATATATTGTGTATTCGGTATAAAGACATTTATTTTCTCAAAAAACATACAGTTAACTTATAGAGAAACTTAACTAAATTAACAATATGTTGTAGGTTACATTACGACGTCGAGCCATCCAATAAACAGCACCATATTAATATTATCTTTTATAAAAAAAAGCAAGTATGTTTTTAGATATAACTAAAATACAATGCAGTTCACGCTAAACTTATGTCTAATAAAAGAAAATAAAAAATAAATAAGAACTAATCTTATGTGTCTAACAAATGATTCCTTAGGCATTTGTTAAATGTTGGTATGCTTGTACAATCTCTGTCTTTTTTAGGTAATTTATTATACAGCCGAACCCCTTCATACATATAGTTCGTACGTATAGTTCATAGTTCCCTTTATACGTATAGTTTTCCTGCCGTGCAGGGTTCTTACTCTTGGTACTTCCAGGTCGGCTTGATTACGGGTATTATATCTATGAGTCTTTTGTGTGAATGAAACATTTGTGTGTATGTTGGTCTTAAGGATCTTTAGTTGGTTGTTGGTATTGAGGGTTGAAAATGTTTACCACGAGGACGAAATAAAAGAAAGACGAGATACGTACCTAGTAAAACAATCCATGCATGAAAATGTTATGATTATGAAATATGCGTGTACCACATAACAGGTGCACCTCTGCCTTACCCTTCATGGAATACCGTCGTGATATTATGTGAGTCTGAAACGGATATAAAGCCAACAAAACAAAACAATAAATATAGCACAAAACCAATTGATAACATCAGATTTGGCGATCAAAAACCGCTCTTCATAGCTTTTATTTTTAGTTCCGTAATAATATGCTCCTGTCATCGTCATAAAGGGGGCAATCAACTAATGGTAAAGTTAAATGGTGGTCATAACTCGGCCAGCGTTAATTACAATCAACAATTTGCTAAAAGAAATACATTGAAAGCATTTCATTCATACATGTTAGCAAGGAAATGCGTTGTGAAAAGTAGAAAAAAATGGCGCCGATTCCCTTGTTCACAAACTAAACTAAATTTAAGTTCAGTGCATCTTTTTCTTTCTATTTCATTAAAGAAAGGGCAGAAGATAAATATTAGTTTAGTCCTGTCAAATTAAGACACCCCATAGACAAGTTTAGACGTGATTAAAAAATTAGCTCCTGTCCTTTTCTTAATGAAATAGAAAGAAAAAGACGCACTGATCTTAAATTTAGTTTGGTTTGTGAACAAGGGAATCGGTGCCATTCACTATCATATTCCTTTGAAGCATTTCTAATAATTTTGATAACCTCATGTTAACGACTAACGCAATGGATCCCAAATATGTAGTACACACGGCTACACATCAAGCTATGCAAAACCAGTATTGGCTGACCGTTTATTATGAGAAAATATCATACAAAGTGAGGCCAAGACAAACTGGTTTTGTATAGCTTGACGTGTAGCCGTGTGTACCAACCATAATGATAAACCACTATTGATTTAGTTTCGAACTTCAAGTTTTTGGCGTAAGTAACTCAGTCCGTCTATTACCTTTTCACCCCTAAATCACTGAACCCATCGTATTGTTCTGAGGTAGCCTGGGACTTAAAGAAGACGGATTTTCATCCTGGACATTTGTATTAGAAAATGATGAAATACAAAATACACGTGTCTGGTAAAAGAGGTCAATTTAAAATTAAATCATAAGGATAGCTCTTTTCAAACGGTTATTAAAATACGTTAGAGGCGTGTTATTTCCTCCATTTAGATAAACAGTCAATTGATAAAGGTACTCAACAATTTCAATAAATTGTTATTGGATATAAACCCTGACCTTGTTGTATGTTATCGTTCTACGATAAGCACAGAGTGCTACTATAAAATAATAAGACAGTTCAACCACATTCATTGCGTTATTTACGTTGTTGAGCAGACAATTTTTTTTAACATATGCAGCAATGTATAAGCAATATCCCTCCAAATGATTCAAATTGTGATTGATACTCTGTTACGTAATTACGGTGCTGAATATCTTAATAAATAAGCATACTGCTAAACTGCAGCTAGGGTTTGGAACCGGAACCAAAAGTACAGGTTATGAATCGGCACTTAGCGGTTCGTGCCATTTTGGAACCTGAGTACTGGTTCCAGACGGGTACTTGGTTTGGGTCTTGGTTTGGTAACTTTGAGATCTACTTCTCGGTTTTTAATGGTTAATAATTTAATAATGTTGTTAGTTTTAATTTTTCTAATTTGGTGATTGTAAGCTTTGGTTATTAGTTTAAGTTCTTAGCTGTCGCATTAGGGTAAACCCTGTAATTATAGTTGCTGTTACAAAAAATAAATAAATGTATTCCCATACATTTTATGGAGACTGTGTTTAGTTGTCTTCTTCTGATAGGACTATTACACGAGAGTAGAAGAAATCTAAACAGCTGTTTGATTTGTTGACTGTGTAGGATCCTAGAAGCTAAAAGTGTGTTTTTTTTTTAAAGCCTGTGTTGTCCCACTTCAGGGCGAAGGCCTCCCTTCCCTCTTCCCACTTTTCCCGGTCTACTGCGATTGTGGGCCAATCATTAAGAAGGAGTCCAGCTCATTCTGCCATCTCTTTCTGGGCCTGTCGCGCAGTCGTTTCCTGCCATTGGGGATCCACTGAGTGGAGGCTTTTGCAAAAAAAGTGAATTGATTAGCTGGCTATTTCGGAAGGCTTTTTCTTCCAGGAAGTAAGAACAAAAATAGGACAAGATATTAGGGGTTAAAGTATGAAATTGCCCGATTTGTACTGAAAAATTGAAATTCGTTTTTTTTTTTTAATTTAACATATTTATTTAATCAAAATTATTATCTATACATTGCTACCATCTAATAGGAAGGTCATTTATGCCTTTGCGATAAAACTCTCGTGATCTAGATTGGACAAACTGTGTGAAGGCATTTTGTACTGCCTCCTGAGAAGAAAACTTTTTATCATGTAGAAAATTATCCAAATCACGAAAAAAATGGTAGTCCGTTGGAGCAAGGTCTGGCGAATACGGAGGGTGACGAATGGTTTCTAATTGAAGTTCCTGTAGAGTTAAAACGGTTTCTCGTGCTTTATGAGGTCTCGCGTTATCATGGAGCAATAATGGTGAAGATCGATTCATGAGTTGGGGCAGATCGGAGAAAGCTATAGTGAATAACACCATGCTGAAACCACCAAACAGTTACCATTACCTTTTTATTGGTAAGCTTTGCTTTAGGACACTGTTGCAGCGTTTGACCTGAGGGGCAATTCTCGTAATTTTAAGACCGTTCGCATTCTGATCTCAATCTGTCAAAAAATACTTGTAATTCCCTACATTTTGACAAGTTTTTGACATTTGTTTGTCGCTGAGATGAGACTGCGACTAGATTTTGAGCGTTTTAAATTACGAGAATTGGCCTTCTGGGGTCAGCCATTGCATTTTTCGCTTACGGCTATCGTAAAGAATCCATTCTTCATCACATGTCACAATTCGATTCAATATTCCTTCATTTCTGTATCGATTCAACAAGGCAACACAAGTTTCAACACGCGTTTCTTTCTGCAGATCAGTCAAATCATGAGGCACCCATTTCTCATATTTTTTTATTTGATTGATTTGACGCAAATGGGTCAATATTGTTGGTAAGGTAACGTTAAACCATGTCGCTAATTCCTGGGTAGTTTGGCTCGGATCGGCTTCCACCATCTCTTTCAATTCATTGTTATTCCACCTGTGTGGCGGTCTTCCACGTGGTTCGTTCTTCAAATCAAAGTTTCCATCACGAAAGCGCTTAAACTAAAATCGCACGGTGCGTTCATTAGCAGTTCCCTCTCCAAACGCAACATTGATATTGCGAACTCTTTCTGCCGCGTTAGTTCCGCGTCGGAACTCGTATTCAAAAATAACTCGAATCTTCGAAGTATCCATCTTTCTTGTCTAAACTGAATAAAAAAAAACAACTGAAAGTCGATAATCGAATGTTGCACATTTTTTAAAAGAAGAACTTCATAGGTACCACGTGAAAAAAATTTCACTCAAAAATCTCAAACCATGAAGGTTCTATGTCAATTCGAAGTACCTATTACAATAAAACAGCAATTTCATACTTTAACCCGTATTATAAAAGGAAAATATTAAAAAAGTTAATATTTAAAAGCCATATAATAATATTTTACGAGACAAGAGAAAAAACATATAACGTGCATTATGACGTATTTAAATGAGCATTCACCCTACGGCATAAAAAAATGTGAGTACAAATACTTGTATTATTTTTGTGGGGTGATTGTTAGGGGCAGGAAAAGCCAATGTTTTGGCTTGATACGCCTCCGTAAAAAATGCATGGGTTCCATGCAATATTTTAATATTAACCGTGTTATGGGGAGCTGGGTGCATTCTAGAATTTTCTTATAAATGTAAGGATTAGTGTAGGTGCGGTTTTATAAGATAAATGAGCCTATTTTCAAAATGTAAATAAATAGCAGTAGTCTGCTCTATTATAGACTAATAATGCATTGTGGATTAAACTAGTGTAAAATAAACAAAGAAGTGTTGATTACTTCCAATAGTTTGTAGAACTAAGTAAGTAACTAAGTTTATCAGCTGGTTTATTAATACTTGACAAAAATACGCTTTAAGAAGCAAGTGATACCTATTGAAAGCATCAAACTAACTAAAATAAACTTAAATATATTTGTCAAAATGTCTTGCATCTTGTAATCCCAGTTTAAATACACTTATCCAAATCAAAATTAACCACAGAAGTATCCATATTATTCCAGCCAGCCATTTGTCCGTAACTTCATAAAAAACGTCCATGCACCGACTGCACACTGTGAGGGCAACATCGGTTTGCACTCCCTGATATTAGACTAATATTCAGCCCTCCGCTTTATTAAAAAACCAAGGGCCATTTGTACGTATTTATAGTTTCCGAACATAATAGCCGCTGTCAACGGTAACATCCTCCCCATAGATTAATTTCGTTAAAACATTTTGCCTATCAATACTTCTTTCTCTGAGGTCTGGGGAGCTTATGGGCCTCGAGGATTCCACCACTCATGTTCTTTTATTAGGTGCAGGCGTGTTCGAAAATTGCACGAAGTGTAGATATTGCCATTTTTAAAATGAAAAACTTTAAGAGAGGGCACGTGTTTTTTTAAACAAGGGGCAGCTAAGGAAATGTATTGAGTGTTTTTTTATTAAAAAGTTTATTTGACTAGTGCATTATTTTCCCTCCCATATAAAACAAGAAGCGTGTGCAAAAAGTTTTAGTACAAAAAAGAAATCGTTCATTATTTACTCTCTATCACAGTCGCATTTTTTGCGCCTAAGGGCAAGTTAATATCAGAAAAAGCGTATCTAAAAAGAATACAGTGACGTTTATCGCACGTGCGATGATATTCCTCTATAAACATCCGTCATGGACACACCATAACTTCGCCCAAGGATGCAATAACAGATAAAAGTGGAAAAACAACGAACGAAAACATAAAACGTCTCTGATGTTTATTGCAATCCCAGTTTGTGGTACCGAGATATTGCTATCTGATGTCTATAAATAATAGTTTAGGCAACTTTATGCACATTCACGTAGCTTGTATAAATATTAAGTCCTTTATTACACTAGCGTTGTAAAAATGATAACAGCATGCATAGTTGCTTAAATTTAGTGTCATTTTATTGTTTAAACACTGTTAATCAGTTCTTCGGTACAGTTTTGTGAGTAGACAGAAAAATTAAAAAAGGATGCTTTGTTCGTTGCATAATAACATACATAGCATATTCAGCCTCTAATGTCCCCACTGCTAGGACACAGGCCTCCTCTCTGTGAGAGGGAGTGGGCCGTAATCCACCACGCGGGCCCAGTGCGGGTTGGTAGATGTCACATGTCTTGGAATTTTTGGTTCTAGGACATGCCGGTTTCCTCACGCTGTTTTCCTTCACCGTTTTGAGAGCAGAATTTTATTCGTTGAGGGTCAATATTAATGTCACTTACATTCAATATATTGTATGTAACTTCCTAATAAGTAGGTACCTATTCAAAAATATAATTTAAAGCAAGAACATTAGAATGTAAAGATACAGCAGGCGTACAAAAGTTTTAAAGACGTGAAGAGTGACTCACCTTCAAAATTTTCTATTCATACGTTGTCCTTTGAAAAGCATCTTTTACTTTTAATTGAAAAGAGCCCAGAAGTTTTACGAATGTTTGCTATTTATAAATGTATGTACTTTTCAAAAACAGAAATGTATCCAACACCGCTGTCCCCAGGTATGTTAACAAAACGCCCAACACAGACGCTACTCCACTTCGAATACAGATTAGGGTCCTAAAAATAAACAATTCCATTCCTTCAGAGGAAATTTTAATAAAATAAAGGTAAGAGAAATCTTCAAAAGATGAAGGTGGGAACCAATGAAACGGCACTTAGCGATGCGAGTTTAGCAGTTGACAAATTGGCCAATTTTTTCTGCACCCTCTCGTGATAAAGGCGTTTCATAACAGTCTGACGGTGAGAGCTTATTACGGGGCGTCCGACGCTTATTGACTTTAATTTTCTACTCTGTTGACGTTTCCAATGATATATATCTTCAACGGAATGGTGGAAATGGCCCTTCGCTTTTTCAAATAACAAGCGTAGCCCCATCAATCCTTACTGTCATTCATTTACGCGGTCCGTTCTCGTGAAATATTAGTGTTATCTATTGAGAGGAATCACTGTAAAAACTACTTCGCCCTTCCGAAAATAATATTTCACTGTGATTGTTTTCCTATTGTAAATAAGGGAGTGAGATATCTTTGTTTGATGGGCGCGTGATTAGCTGCAGGCTTTCTCGGAAATCCTATTTTTTGGTAACGTTTATTATGACGTTTTCATTCAACGGGATTCGGGGAATGATTTATTTTAGTATTTCTTCTGTGAAGGGTAGAATAGTAGACTCCTTTTATGAGATCGTGTTTTCACACTAAGCATTGTATAATTTTTAAATAGTACGTGTGGAGTATGTTCTTATAATATAGAGCAAGTATAGTTCTAGCCTTAGTGCTCCTTCTTTAGTTTCTACTAGCTGAGCCCCGCGGTTTCACCCGCATAAGTCTCAATCCCGGGTAAGTATCGGAATAAAAAGTATGTCTTTTGTCCTAACCCAGGTCAGTTTTTTGCGTGAAAGCTTAACAAACAAACAAACTCACTTTCGCATTTATAATATTAGTTAGAATGTCAAAAGGACTTTAAAAAACTACAAAACATGTCTTGTTTTACGTTGCTGAAAACAGTTTCATAGTTGAATAATCACACTTTAATTCCAAACAGAAGGGACAAAATTCCAAATTACTTCCAGTTTAATACCTACACGCGTTACAATAGGGTTCACAAAGCATGCTAGTTCAAAGAGATCACCCTCTATGGTGGCTGGATGCCAACGTAAGTGGTATTGATGCAGGCTATATATCGGATTTTACCCTTTAACTAATGTAATAAGATTACAAAGGGCTGTAGGCAGTATGCGAGACGGTACAGGTATGGACTCAGGGCTAGAACGTCGTAGTCTGGTAGGGTTACCTTCCTACCGGACTTTCTCCGGCCTTGATGTTTGACCAGACTTTCGAGTAAAAGAGATTTTATTAGAAAATAAATAGTTAAATGTTTCAGAATAATGAGATATTAAAAAGTTAAATGACCGAAAATCTTTTTTGCTAAAGTCCAGCTTTTTATTCAGTACCAGCGGTGGCACCAGGTACGGTGGTTTGTATCTATTAACTACCTCACGGCCAATTCCCGTAATAAAAACGTTAAAAATCTAGTTACAATCTCATCTCGGCGACAATCAATGTCAAAAACATGTCAAAAATGTAGGGAAATTAGAGGTACTTTTGACAGATTGAGGCCGAGACTGATCTCAGCCTGAACTATGAACGCTCTTAAAATTACGGGAATTAACCCCTCTGTAGATGATAAACACTGTTACCACGATTGGCAATCTCCTTGTTCCAGAATGAATGAATTCAATCGCATCATTTTTTACAATAGTTAATAAACCTGACGAAACCTAAAAATCATGGCACCTTGTTTAGTAAGAAACAAAGTAAAACTAACCTACGGAATAATTATTTGTTACAAAAAAAAAGGTAGACAAAACTCTAAATACGCCTCTGTGCTCCATGACGAATCGCCACTGACGTTTTGGCGAGGCGTTAACTGCCGGCCCCCAAAGGGGTAGGGGCGCTATATTATACCCATTACGTACAATCGTTTAGTCGTCTGCAAACAAAATATCTTCACGGTAAAAGCCAATCCGTCACGGAACTATGGGATCAATGAAGTTTGTGCTGTGTTGTGAATTTTTGCTGTGTGGGGTTTTACGTATGACTTTGTGTCAGTAGTAATAATACCAAAATAATATTTTCTTGACTGAAGCGAATAAACACGTGTACCTTGATTGGTAAAATGAAGAAAATTTTAAAACCTAACAAGACATGGTAAACGTGGCCAGTAATTTATAAGTACTTATTGCTTAAATCGTAGACAAATAAATAACTCAATAATAATGTCTGTGTTTTTCAAGCTCTGTGCACATAAACAAAACAAAGGCAAAATAAGTAAAACTTACTGCACTGCTTATTGGAGTCATGATATTTTATAAACTTGAGAAAGTGACATCTATTGAATTACAAGTGTATCTTTTCCATTTAGAGTGCAGTTCCGCAAATTGGAAAATGAGAACCAGCTAGACCGGCGCTGTTACCAGTTTGGTTCGTTTTGGTATATGCCTGTTACGACAGATGCCGCCGCTACGTGTAGGCAACGACAATTCAGTTGTTAAACGATGACTATAATATGGCAATTACCAAAAACCTTTACAGAAACATTATTATTATAACTATTTGAAAAGATAATCATTTTTATGAAATGAACACCATAAACATGTTTTTTTTATAACAGCATGACATGTTGGACTATTTTTTTTTGTGATTTCATCAAAGTACCTATACCTTATATAAAGATAATACGAATATTTCCAGTCAGTTCTTTTCCGAGCTTAGTATTGTAAATTCCCAAAATAATTAGTGTTAAAATTCCAGTTTTAGTGACTGGTAAATAAGTAAATAACTAGAATAAGATTCAACAACAAAAAAATATAATTATTGTTTAACTTGAAAATCACGCCATCTATTGTAAACATGTGGAACGTTTTCGCTGCAGCTGTTGCTCTGACGGTTCTAGGGCAGTATTGGTTCGTCTTGTTAACCGCAAACAGTAACAGATGGCCGTACTTGTAGCTTGCATTCATTGAGATGCTCTTTACTATTGACAGAGGGCGTTTTTAGTAACTGCTTAATTTTCGCAGATAGAGCAAATTTTAATCGTCAGATATGTTTAATCTGAGGAATTCAACCCTACAGCAGATCCAAAATTGGTTCACTGCTAATAATTTATTATTAAATGGGAAAAAACGAATTACCAAATGTCAAAATTAGTCATTGGCGCCCAATTCCCTTGTTCACAAACTAAACTAAATTGAAGTTCAGTGCTCTTTTTCTTTCAATTTCATTAAGAAAAGGACAGAAGATAAAATATTAGTTTAATCCTGTCAAATTAAGATACTCCATAGACAAGTAAGACGTGATTAAAAACATGGCGACTAAAAATACGTCAATTTACGTCAGGCGCTGACTAATTTGACAGGACTAAACTAAATTTTGTCTTCTGTCCTTTTCTTAATGAAATAAAAAGAAAAATATGCACTGAACTTAAATTTTGTTTAGTTTCTGAACAAGGGAATCGGCGCCATTGTGAGATAGAATTGAATCAAGAGAAACTAGAATTCGTCGATAAAACTGTTTTCCTGGGGATTACGCTCGACTCAGGGCTTCAATGGGGTCGCCATTTAACATCCCTTGCAGGACGACTAAGTTCAGCAGCGTATGCTGTGAGAAAAATCCGTCAATTTACCTAGGTACTGATGTTGATACCGCGAGACTAGTCCATTTTAGTTACTTTCATAGTATTATGTCGTACGGTATTTTAACTATGGGGACGGGCTGCAGACATCGAGTCTATTTTTATTCTGCAGAAAAGAGCCATCAGAGCCATAATATGTAGCCTCCGCAGGCGTGACTCTCTAAGGGAATTGTTTAAAGATATTAACATCATGACGGTACCTTGTCAATATATCTATGAAAACATTATGTACGTAAGGAAAAATCTACATCTTTTTAGTAAAAGAGGTGAAAGACACAATTAGGTATATCACTAGAAATAGGGAGCAATTAGTTCAACCAGGTTTCAGGCTGGCTAAAGTAGACTCATCTTTCATGGGGTACTGTTTAAAATGTTACAATAAAATACCTCCCCACATAGTTGAACAGAATGAAACGAAATTTAAATCTTGTATAAAACGCACACTATGCAGCCAGGCATATTATAAATTGGGGGATTACATCGCTGATAAAAATGCTTGGCTAAACGCTGGTCCTGTTCCATAAGGACGCATAAATAAATTGATTAGCAATGGAAAATACTGTTGGAGCTGCTGAAGATTTTAAAATACTTTTTTTTTCATTATATAAATTCTATCTCGTAGTATTGTATAATTGTATAGCACATGTGTGAGTACTATAAAGCTACCATTTACTGGGTACGTCTTTCATTGACTTGAATGTGCCCTGGCGGCTGAGAGTATGTCATGCTCACTCAGATGTCTCGCTGATGGTGGCGCGTGTGTTGAATCATTTAGCTCCCTACAAAATGGTTGAGCTGAATGGTGCTAATCCATGCGTCATGTTCGTGAACGGGCGCCTTCAGTAGGGACTGGTCATCTCTTTGCTGCCATGGCTTATTTTAATTTAATTTAATACTTGAATTGATTTTATTTTTTTAAACTTTTTATTACGGACGCTTTTAACGTTCTGCATCGTTCTCACATGCTTAATTTCTAACATGAATGATGTAAGTAACCAATACTTTGTAACCATATTATTTTGATTTAAAAGAGTGTCCATGGAGTTTCTTGCCCTTTCTTCTCCATAGGTACCTACGCTTTGGAATGGGCAACTTCATTTTTCTGACTGACCGACCCCTTGACAATTCAAAAGTAATTGGTTTAATTGAAATACATACTCTGAGTTTGAGTTTGAATAAATATGACAGTTTGACAATATTTGTTTAGAAAATAAAATAATAAGTCAAACCGCCATTTTTATTCTTCAGATAGAAGTTATCTTGCGATTGAAAAATCGACATAATTTTATTCACTTACATTCATTAGAGTTTTCAATGCAACCTATCGTTTCAGTGGCAGTGGATTTTAAGGTATAAAAGAAGAAGGTGGGTACAAATTGAACAAATACATATTTGAAAGTCAGCAAAAAATAATTTTGAATTTTTGACAGTTCTTCAATACAAAAACTGTCAGACGTCTTATTCCACGAATAAAAAATATCAGTCGATTGAAAAATCAGCCCTGAACTAACAGACTATTAAATAGAAATATAATATATTAACTTATCTAAGGGCTGAATTTTCCAACGCCAGATAAATCACCACACCTCTCTTGCAACAAGAACTAAAACTTTACTTTTCCAAGAACAACTCGTATCTTTCATAGAATCTTTGTTTGTCGGCTCCTCTAAAGAGGTAATTACACATCCGGGCCCCATTTAATTAACGACAATGTAAACAACATTAGGGCAGACCTCAAAGGGTTCAAAACTTTGGACCTCATTGGAACGTGACGGGACCCCGGACATACTTTTGATTAATTAATAGTTTAGTACCTACCCACATAAGGATCAGACCAAGACGGTTACCCCTTGAGGTTTTTAGACGAGAATAATTGTTAATGTCACTATAAGATAATAGTTCTGGGTTGTATGTGTTAGGGTTATGGTATTTGAGGCTTTTGAGGGATGCCCGTAAATGGACAGTGAAGTGAAGGGTCTTGAAGTTTGAGCCCGTTGTCGCGTTGTATGATTGGCTTAACTAAAACATGCATTTACTTTATCATTTCCCTACCATTACAGCATCCAGAAGATACCTACTGTCCATTTTCATTTTTTTTACCTCTGACTTAGAATCACTGTCAAAATCACAGTGATCTATAAAATCGGTGCAATAAGGTTGGTATTGAGTTGCTGCTGTCAGAGGTAAAGTAACTGTGAAAGGATTGATTTTGATTTACCTATTGATTGTTGTTGTTCAAACTGACTTTTGTCTTGTTGCATAATTTTGGGAAAAAAAAATTGTTTTATTGACACATAATCAAAACATGTGTATAAAAAAAGTTCCTAATCCTAACCTACAACAAAACAAAGCTATAATTACGAGCACAGAGCAAAAATAGTCACCAGCTGCACGTCATGACTTTGACAAGAAGGCTTCCACTGAGCATGATGTTGTGCTTAATATTTTAATATCGATATTTAATCACTTTCAAGAAGTTTTGAAAGTGTAATGTAGACGTGTAAGTGAAGATAACAAGCTTCTATTGAACTCAAAACACGACATAAAACAAACTTTCTAATAAAAACGGGCGTTGAAAACGTAAGTTTGTTAAGTTTTCACATACGAGTAATATTCTCAGGACTTTTAAATAACTAGCACTGAGCTCCGTTTACCCTAGTCTTCTATGTAAATATGACGAAATTAAACCTGTTTTCATGCATACTTAGTAACGTACAAAATGTTTTCTCTTCCGAGCGGGTAGTTCCTGTGATTCTGGAATGGAAATCAGTAGAGATAGTAGGTAACTACTACGTACGTTGGCGCTCTTCACATGATTCCTTGCGTTTATTGCCAGGGCTTGTTTATTCAGTTATAAGGCCTATACGTCGACCTAAGATGTCCGCATACCTTGCCAACCTCAGCGGGAAATGCAATCCTAATGCACATTTTATTTCCATATAGTAAACATTCCTCTTAAACTCCCCAACACAACCTACTCATAATAAAATGATAGTTACTTAGCTTTACTACGAAACAGTTCAAGCTCCAAGCTCTGAAATTCGTTCCATGTGATAAGGTGCTGAGTAATTTTTATGAGTACATTTGCCGTAACAATAATAACAACTCGCTACTAATTAAAACCGGGACACGAACTGGTGGAGGCTTCCTTACCTTGATAAAGTGACGTTTGCAAAAACGCTACCCGTCAGGAAATATTTCAAGGTTTTTGGTTTCTTTTAATTATTGGCAAGGTTTGTCGAATTACGGTTTGGATTTTTTTATCATAAAATTGAACACTTGACTAAAAAATTAACAAAAAAAAATGTGATGATAATTTTCACACTTGATTTTTAATAAAGTTATTAAAAATAACATTATAACATTATTAATTATGTTGACAGATAAAATTTTCTTTAAATTGTAAGCCCCCCGTAAGAAAATTACTTTTTGGGAAGGTTTGTCGAATTGTAGTGTGGATGTTATATGGTAAAATTGAAAACATGACTAACAAAAATGGAAAAATATCACCAATTAAACCTAAGTGAAGAACCACTTAGATATAATTTGTGATATTTTCACAAGAATTTGATCAGTTTCCACTCCATCGCAATGAATCCGCCAGTGCGTTGCGCTGCGGCTCGGTACGGCCTGCCTGTAGTGTGCAGCGATAGTTCATACAAAATGTACGAAAGTGATCTAGGAGGATTTTTGCAATGCGTTGCGATGCGGCGCGGTTCCTCCTATGTGCGCGAGCCTCATTGCACTCGTAGTAGTACCCAAGTACTTATCCGGCAGAGGTGATCTGGTAGAGAACCAAAGTTGTCAATATAGCTCACAGAATAAGCAAGCTAAAGTGGCAATGGGCCGGACATATTAGCCGTAGAACCGATGGCCGTTGGGGTAGACGTCTCATAAGTGGAGACCGCGAACCTGCAAACGATAGGTGGGACGCCCTCAAGCTAGATGGAGCGACGATCTTCGCAGGATGGCTGATAGCAGCTGGATGAGAGTTGCTGAAAATCGAGTTGAATGGCGTGCAATAAGAGGAGTGCCTCTGTCCAGCTGTGGATTGCTACAGGCTGATGATGATGTAGCTATAAGTACTCACTTGAAATGCTACGAAGTAGACTTATTAGAGAGGCTGGTTGTTTTTATTTCATTAAGTAAGTAG
Organism: Apamea anceps; assembly: GCA_951799955.1. Taxonomy (NCBI): domain Eukaryota; kingdom Metazoa; phylum Arthropoda; class Insecta; order Lepidoptera; family Noctuidae; genus Apamea; species Apamea anceps. The sequence goes on along the minus strand of OX637510.1, from coordinate 13,583,830 downwards.
CTAAGAGTAATAAGTCTTATTAAATTAGTAAAAAAATAACTCTCATGAAAACATCCCAACTGTCCCCTCCCTGTCCCCACACTGACCGCATAAACTGGATTAAGGTGTTACAAAAAAAAAAAACTTTTTTACACGTCTATTTCTGCCGACGGTACCAAAAGACGACTTCTAATTAGCAAGTTGGGAGCTAAATATTACATTTATGATATGCAAATTTCGCTGAGCCAAGCAACGGCCAGCAAAATGTGTACTGTATTTTTTGGTTACTAAAGTCATGTTTGCATTGAACTGTTGAGACGGTAAGTTTTCTTCTTTATAAGGAGACGGACTCATTTGTATTATCGCGCTTATTTTATTAGGTGTATTTTAGTATGGCTCTTGGCTCTTTTTAAGAGAATATTAAAGTAGATGTGCAGGTACAATTGCGCATTATTTAACGCGCGGGTTTATTACCTTACTTAATGTTATAGTTACTAAAATTTTATCATTTTCTTCATTCCTCATTCTTCATTCCTCTTGGCAGCTGTGGTCGAAAGACTAACTGGCTGACTATTTTTTTTTATTGACAATGGGCTCACTCTTGACCTCAATCCAGCCCAGAGGCAGGGATGAGATCTACGGTGGAACGAGCTTGCCCAGAAGAAGCCTATTCACTCTCGCCCTGAAGAGATTCGGGTTGTATGAACTCGGGAATGCAGACGCAGGCAGACGATTCCACTCCTTAGTTGTGCGCATCACTATTGGTAGCGGCTGACTGCTAAGTGCCACTCTCACCAATGAAACTGAACGCGAGCAGCACATCTAAACTGCGTTTAAGAGTGTCAGTGTCATGATTGTTGTGGAATATTGACACTGACAGATGTGGAATATTGACTGAACAGAATGTGGAAATAAAGTTTAGATTATGACTTTATTTCACGACGAGGACAGCAGAGGTACACACCTTTGCCATCCTCATCGTGAAATTGAGGATGGTCTCAGTTGACTTCCATAGAAGTCAACCAAGTCAGTGAGGGGCAATTTGATAAGAATAGAAATACGTCAAGAGGATGGACAGCAGTTAAGCCTTCTGAAAGTCGCGTCTGCGTTGACTCATATCAGATTTTGGAAGTGGCGTACTATGATGCTTCGATACTTTCAATGCCATCAAGGTTTTCATTGCAAGAAAGAGATGGAGCTATACATGACCGATAGCACCATCTCTTTTTCAGACTAAAAACATTTTTGATGTGATTTCAGTTTCATCCGTGAAATCCGCCCTAAGAGTGCGCTGAACGTAGCTTAGATATTGACACAGGAAGTTGTAAGTCACAAAATGCGCCACAATACAGAGTTTAACCATATTCGGCTGACAACTGTTTTACAGAACAGTGTGAGAATGCAGAATAAAGCTCAAACTGAGGCGAAGCCCGTGCGGGACGCGGGATGACATGCGCTCGCGTCCCGTGTTTCGCGTATTGGAGGTGTTCAAACGGTGCAAATAGCCGCGTAGCTTTTAAATAATTACAGCCGACCTTATAGTAAGTCGCGCGATCGCGTTGTCGCGCCATCAAACAGCGTTCATGTTTTTTGCATCCCACGTCTTTTTTTTTTTTTTTTGAGGATGGGAAATCCTCGAATGACCCCCTCCCGCTCTGGGTGGAGCAGAAGAGAGTGTCTGCGTGGTACTCGCCTCAGTGTTCATACAATAAGCGGCACGCGTTAACGGCAGAGGCAACTGTACCCGGACAACGTACTGCTCTTGTATAGCACTTTACTCATATTCTCGAGCCGCACGTTGTCGCGGCAGCCGTAGACGTGTTGACGGCGGGCGTCGACAGGTGTAGACGGCTGCAGTTGCCTCTGTCGTTGACACTCAGTTTTAGCAGTCCTTAACTTTCAATTCCCAATTTCCAGTTTTCCATAATCACTGTTAGGAAGTTTAAAGTCCTTCCAGTAACGAGTCACAAAAAAGAAGAAAAAAAAAACAAACATAATTGATAACCGAATTTTCTGTTTCATCATATAGAATATCAATTGTTTCCTCACATCTCTGATTGTCCTCACTTCATGCGTATAACAAAAACAAAGGAGATCGTAAAACAGAATACATCAACCGTAAACATTGCTTGTTCCCTTATCAAAGATTGAGACGATGTTAGTGTGTGGATGTAAAGCTGCTTGTACAGCGGGCGATAGGTGGGCAACAAAATATTGATAGGAAACCAATACTATAAAGCCTCCTCTTAACAATGTTGTCACTCTGCATGGAAGTTATAAATGATAAATGATTTTATTTGTAAGTAGGTTTGTACAAACACTTTTACACGTCAATCATATTTTAAAACTAGATGAGGTCGGCGTTTCCTATCTGACTAGTCTGAGAAGAAAGGCCGAAACAAACTGAGAGGTCACAGTCTCTTTTAAAGTCCAGACATAATCTTGGTCAGATCATATGAAGACCATGTAGGTCGATGTCTGAGATGGTCTTTTGAGGAAAGAACCACACAGATTGAGAGGACCTGTCCAGTCAGTGCACGCATATGTCAGAAATCGTGCAGCTCAACTCAAAACTTAAGGAGCTCAACGATTCGACGAACAATACCAAAGAAAGGACATTTGGGTAGGCCACATTAATTACTCAAGCTGCCAGACCATGACAAAAACTAAGAGAACAGAGAGAAAAACAATATAAATAAAATGACCCACATAGTCTTCACATTCACAATAATTAAAATAATAGAATACTTTAAAAAGTAAGCCAATGTATATATAAATTTCAATAATGTCAAAGTGCATATAAATAAAAACAACAACAAAACAAACTAAAAACATTCAATATGTAAAAAAAATTGGAAGCAGCTCAATCCCAAGCCTTTTTGTCCTCGATCGAGCCACCTATTTTCTTGAGCCTTGTTATAGGTACAACAAATTTGTGTTTGTTCCTAGTATTTATATCATGGATATCACTGTATTTTTTAAACAATTTTATATTTTTATGGGCATATAAAAGATTTTCATAAATATATTAAGAAGGCACAGTCATAACATTAATCTCTTTAAATTTGTCTCTGAGCGAGAAAAAATTATAAAAAAATTACACGAAGTCCAATCACCAATGGCTTGACTCACTGGTGATTTTCTTCGGTCATCATCATCATCATTTAAGCCGAAAGACGTCCACTGCTGGATATAGGCCTCATTTAAGCACCGCCACTTCGACCGATTCTGTGCTTTTCGCATCCAGCGGATTCCTGCTGCCTTCACAAGGTTATCGGGTCCAACCAGTGGGAGGCCTTCCAACACTACGTCTTCTGGTACGCGGTCGCTACTTCAGAACCTTTCGGCCCCATCGGCTATCTATTTTGCGAGCAATGTGGCCTGCCCACTGTCACTTCAGTTTGACAATTCTTCGTTATGGTTAAGCCAGTTATGTCAGTTACCTTGGTTCTCTTCATTTCTGATTCGATCACGAAGGGAAACTTCAAGCATAGTCCACTTCATTGCTCTTTGGGTGACTTTTAGCTTTCTAATGAGGCCTATTGTCAGCGACCACGTTTTAGTGCCGCAGGTCATCACTGTCGCACTGATCAGAGGCTTACGCTTTGAGATACTGCGGTGTATGGGATAAGGTCCGGTAGGATGGATGAATGTGAAAAGGAAATCTTGAGGATAATAAATAATATTATACTCACGGTAGTCAGTAAGTATTATAATAAATAGTTGTATATACTGTCAGAATTAGTGAATATTTTATTAACTAATAAGATTAAACAATATCGAACTTTAATTGATTGTTACATTTAGGTGCATAAACTTTTGATATACTTTTTGAAATAACTTTTAAACGTTGAAACTCTGTAAGTCTTTACTGTCATGAGCCCCCAAAATCCCTCCCTAAAAAACTATTTAAAATAGATTGATCATTTTTAAGGTTCCTCTTGTCGATGCCCAACTGTGGCGTGACCCAACAATCAGTCGTGAATAAGCAGCTTTATATCGATACCAAGAAAAATGTGTATCGTTTTGTACATGATTTGTTACGATAATTGATGTGGTTCTGTGACCTCGACGTATTTTTTCCTCGTTTTGTTGATTCTATGAGAATATTTGTTGTACTTATTATTCAAGGTAAACAAGCTCAGTTGAAATCCGTAAAAGAAGAAGAATAAAAGAGAAGAGAGAGAGAGAGGGAGAATGCTTAGATGGTTTGTTTTGATGAGAAGATGAGTGAGAGGCGACGAACATTTTATTAACTAAAAATTATAGAGGTACACTCTGCCCCGGGGGGAAACTCCGCATCCGCGGCAAACTGCGGCGGAGCGGACGAACCTCCGGCGCGATCTCGTGGCAGCATGGAAGGAGCGACTATCGCAACCCAACGCAGGGCATGCCACGATAGCGGCGGTAAGACCCCTCTTTGAGGAGTGGCTAGAGAGACGTCACGGCGTTCTCACCTACCGCCTGACGCAGGTCCTCTCCGGACACGGATGTTTCGGGAGGTTCCTGCACATAATCAGGCGGGAGGAGACGCCCGGGTGTCACCACTGTCAGGATCGCCCAGAGGACACGGTGGAGCATACGGTGGAGGTCTGCCCTGCTTGGGCAGAGCACCGCCGTGTCCTCGTAGAGGCGATCGGCAGCGGCGGCGACCTCTCGCGTTCGGCCCTGGTTCAAGCCATGGTCCGGGGCGAGAGGGAGTGGGAGGCAGTCACCTCCTTCTGCGAAGCAGTCATGCTAGCGAAGGAGGTGGCGGGGTGGGCGAGGGAACGCACCTCACGCCTCAGCCGCCGCGGGAGCCGCTCCGGGCGTCGGGAGCCGCGTGACGACTCCCGGCCACCGTAGGCGCGGGCCTGCGGGCGGTGAGTAATGGGTAACTCACCGTCCGATCAGGACCAGGCCCGTGCCGGACGGCGTGTACGTGTTCCACGCGCGCCTCAAAGAGATGTCAGCATGAGTGCCAGGGTAGCGGGATTGTCCGAAAGGGTTACCGCTGCCCTGGAACATAAAGGGCTAAGAAAGGAACACGGGTGGGTTTTAGTCAGTAAGAGTCTGACACTCCCTTTTGCTCCACCCAGAGCGGGAGGGGTCATTTGATGATTTCCCATCCTCAAAAAAAAAAAGGTACACTCTGCCTCTGTATCGCTTCGAGGGTTACAGGCGAGATTCTTCTTCTTTTCGTATCGATGGTACTCTTGCTCGTTGTTTTTTTAATATAGTTTGTGCCCAGTAGGTGGCCCCGTTGATTGCGGCATCAGTAGTTTTATGTTATGTCAGGTGAGTATTAATTACCTTAGGTTCCATCAAAACTATGAAACGCTTCAACAATTTAACACCACGTACAATAATTTAATTCATTATGCACAATTTGAGATGCATTTCGGTTTATCTCGAACTCATCACGAATGCATTACCATGTCCATTAGGGCAGGATATCCTAATTTGAAGTTGTGAGTACATCGTAAATGTCAATGTCGTCATAAGCTGCATTTTTAGGGTCCAATATCTTTTTATCTGGTCGCGACATCCGGGTGTAATTGTCGTAATTTTGAAGTATAAAATCCTGCGTTTATGGACGCGAATATAAATGTCATATCATTTTATTACAGGAATCACGGTGTCTAATTGTTGTCAATGCGACGGCAAGCTGGGTTCCGAACAAAGGATGACCAGGAGATATCAAGAGAACTTTATAATCAACAGATAGTAAAGATATCATTTCGCAAAAATATAACTGCAATTATCCAAACTGCAATAACGTCAGAGGTGGGAAGTGGGTGTATAATGAAAATTTTAATTAAATAAGCTGTTGTCTGGACGACCTTTTTGAGACTTACAAGAAGAATGGTGTGAGCTTATCTTTTAACAGAAGCCGCAGATAGATGCTTACTCAAATGCACTTAACTAAATGACCCCACAGGAAAAGAGCAGAGATGATTCACGATAAAGTATTACTCACTTCATCTCCCTAGAATCAATTCAGCGGTCGATTCGATCTGGTTAATATTTTGATGAGGCCCATAAAAGGACATTTTGTCCAATTAGTGTTTAGTCCCACATAATGATACTGATTAAGATTGTATGTCGTCATGTGATTCACTGACCACTCAGATGTCGTGCGATCAAAGGTGTGATTATATTGATAGGCAATAGCGGGAGCGAGCTTAAAGAATCGAGAGAATCCTTTAAAGTGTAGCTTCAGCTCAAACCTACATTACTATTTACAGGATTATTATCCTATCTCTTGAATTAACTTTAGAAGAATTGTTAGCTTTTTAAAAATCTTACTTGCTGTCGCTATCATTTTTACCAGAAACCCACTTCTAAGCATAGGTCCTAAATAAAGTAAATTTTTAGTTTTATGCCTTGCCATCAAGCTTACCAAGTCATGCATTGTTCTCCCCAGTTAGGTAGGTACGAGTATGTGATTTTTTCCTAGAACATAGTATCTATAAGTCGTCATTATAATTATTAGCTTCTGAAACTGTGTCCTCTATCCGTTAATATCTCTGCCTTACCATAAACAACTTACCCGTAGTTCGACATACTCCAACGAATTCGTAATCCCATTTACGCATAATTTCTCCACCACAAAAGTCACAATCAACATTCTTATCAAAAGAATTTTAACAATACTTCCGTTTGCTACTTTATATCGAAACACGAGCATTCGTCAGCAGTTCACCTGAAAACACGCAACCGTTCACACATTAGCATTAATTATTTAAAAAATCCTCATTAAAATATTTCTCCTATTACGTGGAATTTCTTGGACGTTTCCTTTTTTACGGTGACTGACTTTGGTGGAATAAAAAAAGATTTTGGATCATATGTCACTGGTATTCGAAACAGCATGCCAGCTAATTGTGTATTCTAGCTTCTATTAGATAAGGTAGAATTTAGTTTGCGGCTCTTCTAAAGGTGTATAATGGATGGAGTGACATCACAAGATCTCGAGTGTCAATAACGCGACATTTTTGCTACAAAAAACTGTTCTACCAAGAACCTTTTATCAAGATCAAAGTGGAAGCATTCAAAACAATTAAACTTATCATCGGGGGCGATTCATTAATAACGTTTGTTGGGGAAAAAATAAGTGTTTTGTTTACATTTATTAGGGAAAAGGCGAGGTCTCATCCATCAACGGGAGGAAGACGAATTGGGACGAGAGTTAGCTACACAATGACACTGTATTAGTTTGATGCTTATTTAGTTTAATATACTCTTGCCATTCTAGGAAAATAATTGGGTTATTAAGAGAAACGTAAGTAAATAAGAGGAACATAAGTAACAACTGTATTTATTCTCGGACAAATAAACATTGTCTTTGAACGAATGCTCCTTTTTTATACAACGGAAAAGGTTTTATTTAGAAAAGCTAGAAATACAGTAATTTTTTCGCCATCTACTATTTTAATATTAGCGTTTCTTAGTAAAAATATAGTTAAAGCAGCAAAAAGAAACGACAAAGACTGGCACGAAGTTTCGTATGTCATTCTAATTAAAAGCAAACATGTTTTTAATATTAAAATTTCAAAGTACAAAAACGTTGGAATATGAATACTAAATATTTAAAAAAGTGTCCCTTATTTCCGATGATACTTTACCACAAAAAGCCCCCGTATCGGAAAATAAGAGTCATATTACTGGCCGACTACACCTCAACATTATTACAGGAACATATGCCCCTTAACGACTTCTAAAAAAATGACGCTTTTTTGTAACTGTCTCGCGACAAAAAGTGCCAAATTAACTTTTTAAAGGAAACGATCTGTTTTTGAGAACGCCACGTGTGACATCGCTGAGATGGTGACGCATTCTATTTCTGAGCTGACACCCACATGTTAGGTACTGTTGATACTTTGTCGTCAAATAATCCCTCATCATTGGGGATATACATCTATTTTTACCACTACCCCGATTGATGACGCCAACTTTGAAAGCTTAACTTGACTTTAATATGCCCGTGATATATTGAACCTCGTTACAGACCTGACACATTGAAACGAATTCCTTTTATGAATTATTTCTTTTACCAGACTTTATGAAACGTCTTTACAAACTTTATTGTTACAGGCAGGGGGTGGTCGAATTGAAAATATAACGCCTCAATCTGTTTTTCATTCCACAAACAAATATATTCAATAGTCAGAATAGGAAAAGACAGAACAGTTTTTATATTGTTTGCATTCACAAAGAAGCCCTAGAGGAATATATGCGAAAATATTAGGGAATAGAGGAAGAAAAAACTCACGAGTGTACAGACAGATAAAGGGAAAAAAAGGAATGTTCTTAACTGGTTCCGACATTATATTCGCATTTGTGAAGATCAAAGAGCATGTTGTGACACACGGGCAGGGAAAAACTTCGCTCGGTGGTGGTGAGGTGAACAACGCTGGAGGGCTCTCAAGTAACACCATCCTTGAGGGAGCTAGGCTTTGAAACAAAATGCGTTTGCATACATTAAACTGTAAGAATGTTGGAGATAGGGAGGGTAATACCGCCGGGTCCCTTGGGGAGTGTGTTTCGGCGATTACGCGGACGGAATTTCTCAACAGTAAGTTGCCTTCTTGGCGAGATAGTTTGCACGTAACACTAGCCTCTTTGCGTATTTTCACAGTCAAAGCCGCTCTCCAGAATACTTCTGTGTTTCAAAGTATTTGAAAGGCAAATTAGGAACATATCTTGAGTGAGTTCCTTGAGAGCCTCGAGCACTGCTACGCTTGGGACGTCTTAAATATTTGAACATAATGAATTTAAGCCGAGCTTGGTTTGGAAACACATTTTAGGTTTAAGATAAAATTCTCTGGAAATGTGCTAAGAATGTTTTGCTCCAGCAAAGAGAAATTATAATTTTGTTTTTCGTATTTTAATTCTACCAGAGCCAGCTTGAAATCCAGAACTTGTATTCCTGTGTGAGATGCATGTATTTCAAAATCTGATATTGCAATTTTGAAATATTTTGATATAAGTATTACGCGAGATTTGAGAAGAATCATGTTTAGCTGTAGGGTACCTATAGATTATTTAGATATACTGGCATGAACCCAAACAAAATTTTCACTGACTCAATATTTTTAATAGACCCTTATAATCAGATAACAATTTCCAAATGATGATGATGATCATAACGGAAAAAGGCAAAGTAAGTAACTCCCCATTAAATAAACACAATCTAATTTAAAGCACCAATAAAACAAGATGGCAAACAAAATTAACGATACAAAGGTATTAACCCCATTCACAAACAGGGCGGCATGTTAGTAGCTGAGTTTGCAATCTCTGAGCAAACACATAAGGCCTCTGGGGATTCCCTCAAGCTGAGATGATGCACGCGCTTCTCGTCTTGAGACATGGCATAGAAACTTTGATGTGACGTGTAACCATTACTAGATTACGAATTGCTAAAGTATATGATAATAACCGAGGATTTTTCGAGTGTAGTAGACTAATTTGTAATAATGTTAGTGGAAAATGGAGAGGAGATTTGATATATTTTCAAGATAAATAATTAATCTTCATGTATTAAAGAAAAATTCATAGCTATCTACTAAAGACTATAAAATAACAAGCAAGCATTTTCGGCTAAATCTAAATTAGTACATGCACTTGCATTGGATTCAGCTACAGTTTCAATCATTGTTCCTATGTATAGGTACTCCGATTTCGTCTTTTCATTCGCTCATTTAGCGTCTTCTAACGAAATCTTTTGTCCCATAAAAGTAATTCCTCTATTTGCGATTTATTTCTCTCTTTATCACTAACAAAATGTTCCTAAGACAACACCGTCGTCAAACAGAAATAGAAGAACATTGATAAATAATTCCTTTTCCCCGAAGATCAAGAAAGTAACAAAGTTTATGTAGCGTTTTTATAAGCGGCAGAACTTACTTATTAACTTATCCTTACTGTAGGTAATAAATTATTACGCGTCTACGATTCGGGGTTTCATGTCTTGAAGGCAGTTATTACTAGGGGTGCGTTTATGTCAAAGTCGCAAGTCCGAAAACGCAATAACCACTGGAAGTCGCAACGGTGATAAACTTAGTCGAGTCTGTGCGCTGTCATGGGACAAAGGATTTCTACTGGGTGACGAGGAACTGCACTAGGGTTGGTAGGAGGCGTTTTAATTATGTTCCGTACGTCGGATGCAAAATTGACTTTTGATTTTATTTAGTACTTAACTTCTGCCTGCGTCCTTGTTCGCGTGGAAGTCGTAAGACAACAAAATTTACTGAAATAACAGCCAAATTGTATAAAACCTGTGTAGTTTCGTTGGTAGTTTTGGTCTCAGAAGCCAAAAAAGGAGAGAGTTAGATCTGGTAACGCAGGAGCAAGCGACGTACAGTTGTCCGTGTGAGAAACAGCTCGTTTAGTAAACTTTTGTGCATTTCCAGGGCCTACAACAGATAAACATGACTGTAACTCTTGCGAAGAATCGACAAGTTTCCGATGGTTCTGCCTTTACGAACTCGCTAATCCTAGTTTGTTATTAAGTATTGTTTAGGTAAACTTATGCTGTATGATAAAGGCTTACGAAAGTTTCAACAGGAAACAGAACATAGCAGAATTAAGAGGATTTAAAACGTATCAACCTATTCCCCGCACGGACACACCCCTGTCGGCGATAATACAAACAAGTCTGCAAATTTAAAGCACACTAACTTGGTAGTTTCTTACATAAAAGTTACTCACCCACTCAAAGTTTTATAACGTTCGTCACGCGAGCGGACGACTTAAAAACTTTTAGCAAGTTGACAGCCCTGCCTGAACCAATTTAATGCTGTAAATCCACAGGGCACACTTACCTCCCTTGAAACTCATGCGATATTGCGTTTTTTCTAAACCGCAGTGAAGGGGGCGGACCACGTAAGTATGTGGAGCTATCGCTTTATGTCGTCACGAAAATGTTTTACGTGTAAAAATGTTAAGGAAAATAAAAATGTGTGTCGGGAAAGCAGGTTGGCTTTTTTTTGTGTTGTGTTTTTAGCGAAGTGTACGAGTGGTCGGTTGTTGTGTTTATTTGAATGTACTCGAAAGTTTTATTTGGCCGTTTTTCGTCTGTTAACAATGAATCTATCCGACCAAAACACTGCTATGAATGATTTTATTGGTAACCTTTATGGAATATCCTTGAGTTTATCAACGATTGTTAGAAATGAATATGTAAGGATCGTAGCAGGCGGCGTTCTAAAGTTTCTGCCTACCCATGGGAAGAAGATTGTGAGTTTATGTATGTTAGAAATGATTCTAGAATTTACCAAATATTATGAACATAGATTGTTATAAAGAAAGAAGGAAAAAGAAAAATAGTTTATTCTGCACAAACAAAACGCACAGTTACAAATAAAAAATAATAATAGTAAAAGAATTTAAAAAAAACATAAGACACACTTGGTTAAAAGACTCGTAGTCAAGCATAAAAAAGAAAACAATAAAAATAATGTTGACACTTTTGTCTATTGCTTGATATCCAGGCCAGGGACCAATGACAACTCACAATAATTGTCAATTTGACATTGACAATATAACAAGACGATATTGGCAGATGGCCACAAAACAATAACAATAAAATATTCAAACAACAAAAACAAAAATGCCAATTGCAGAGTGGCGAAATAACTAGTATAACTACTTTTGTAACAAAACAAACAACAATTAAGCTGTGCGTCGCATCTGTGCAAGAACAGGTCGTCGCTCAGCAAAAAATGCTGTGACTTCGGACGAACCTATCGTCAACAGCGCTGATTTTCAGCAACTACCCACGTTACTACCCACGTTATAACACAGCCGTAATTTCTTCAGTTTTCTTACAAGCGATATCATTCTCCTCTACATAGCACTGTCTTCCTCTATTATGAGGTATACTTAATATGTTATTATCAAAGGGTAGTAATAAAAGCTCCGAAAAAAAATTTAAATATGAGCATACTCAATATATGAAATTTACTGCTTTAAATACTAACTTTTCGACAACTTATAAGCGAATAAAAATAAAGAAACGACTGAATAAAATGCTGAAAATTCCGAAAAATTACATATACAATATTTGCTGACGTTATATTTTTCCACCAGCTTAAATTGCGTTTTAATAATAATAATAATAATAATAATAAATTTATTTGTTAGAATATTGTTGTTAAATAGGTGTTACACATAATATGATGTCCATAATATTCTGCTGTTTCCAGCGTACAAATATTTCAAAGAATTAAAATTAATAATAAACCATACAATGTCGGGAATACTATCAAATACAATGTCAGGGGTTATCAATTATAATGTCAAGAATTATTAAATACAATGTCAGGGGTTATTAATTATAATGTCAAAACAAAACGACGACGATGTGTTTTGAAATACAATGAAAAAAAAAAGTTTTTATACAATGTCATAGAAATGAAATTCCAGTCAATTATTAGGAGGTGGGTCGTCGTCTAATTTAAATTTTGAATCAAATTTTTCATTTACAAATTCATTCGTTGAGTAGTAACATTTTTGCAATAGAAAGTTAAATAGTTTCTTTTTAAATGTCATGAGATTAAGACTTTTAAAAACATTAGGCAATTTATTATAAATTTGAATTGCCATACAGTAAACATTATTCGAAAATAGTTTAATTCTTTGTTGGGGTGCACATAATTTGTGGATATTACGACTTTTCCTTATAACAACATCATTGTGTACTTGAAATAAAGCTAAGTTTTTACGCACAAAGATACAGAGTTCGAATATATATAAAGATGGGAGTGGTAATATTTTTAATTGTTTAAAGATTGGGACACAGCTTTGTAATGGTTGGGCTTTAGTCATTGATCGAATACATTTCTTTTGGGCTCGGAATGCTTTAATAGTATCAACAGAATTTCCCCACATAATGATGCCGTAGCGGAGAATTGATGCTACGTAACCATGATAAGCACAAAGTGCTGCATTGATACCAGCTACGCGAGTTATTCGGTTTAAAACAAATACAAATCTTTGCAGCTTAGTGCATAATTTGTCAATGTGTACTTTCCAGTTGCAGTATTTATCTAATGTTATCCCCAAAAAAGTAGCACTTTCGACCTCTTCTACAGCGTTATTTGCATATCTAATTTCTAATTGGTGACGTTTGCTATTGTAAGTTTGGAACTGTATAAGTTTGGTTTTACTAATATTGACATGTAGATTGTTGTCTTTTAGCCATTCTATTATTTCGTTTAACGTGTCATTAATCTCTTTTTCGTATTTGGTGATATTGTTATCGGTGAGTTCAATACTAAGAGTTGTATCGTCGGCGTACAGAATACAAGAATGCGGGGTTACGTTGGGCAAATCATTGATATATAGCAAGAACAAAAAGGGCCCCAATATACTGCCCTGGGGGACACCACATGAGTTTCGACGATAAGCGGATCTATATGTTTTATTTTCTGATAAAGTATTCCTCGATATTTCTACGCATTGTTGGCGATTATTTAGATAAGATTCTATCCACTGTAATGCGTTTCCCCTAACACCATAACGATTCAGTTTGAAGAGAAGCAGTTTGTGATCCACGAAGTCAAATGCTTTTGACATATCGAGAAACACTGATGCTATTGGTCTTTTCTCGTTCAGACTAGAGGTAATCATTTTCACAAGAGAGAAACATGCCAGAGTTGTTGATTTATTTTTTCTGAAACCGAACTGTTCCTCTTTAAGAATTGAGTATTTTATTATAAAGGAGTGCAGTTTATCGTACATAATTCTTTCAAAAATCTTAGAAATTACGGGTATTAGAGTAATTGGTCGATAGTTATTCATGTCATTTTTATCTCCTTTTTTGTATAAAGGTTTGACTATCGAAAACTTTAGTCTGGCGGGGAATAAACCTTGAAATAATGATAGATTAACAATATGGGCGAGTGGATGAGATATATATTTAGAGCAACGTTTAAGAATTTTCGTATTGATATCGTCATACCCGGTTGAGTTAGTTGAGTTTAAAGAATTAATAATTTTATATATAGTATCTTCATTAGTTGGAGTCAAGAAAATGGTATCCGATATGTCACTGATGGTATGTTTGTAGTCAATGTGTGTTTTAGAATTAGGGATATTAGGTTTATTTGTCATGTTTATAAAGAAGTCATTAAATTTATTGGCAATTATATCGGCATTAGTGTGTGTGCACTGATCCTCCATGATAGAGGTAATTTCAGTGTTATTATCGATATCTGTAGTATTCTTTTTAATAATGTCCCAGGCGGCTTTACATTTATTATTCGATTGAAGAATATAACGAGTATTATCAATTTTATGAGCATTTAATATACATCGTCTCAGTATTCTAGTATAATTTTGGTAGTTCGTTAGGTTTTGATTTTTATTAGAATTTAATAGTCTATATTTTAGGTACATACTTCTTTTTATGACACAACATCTTTTTATTCCTTTAGTTATCCATTTACTTTTTGGTGGTTTGTTTGTAATTTTTACTTTGAGTATGGGAAAACAGAGATTATAAAAAAGGGATAGTGTATCATGAAAGTGATTGAATGCTATATCAGTATCATCTGACTCGTATATTTCTAAAAAGGAAAGCGACGATATGCATGATATAAACTTTTCTATGTTATGTTGACTCAAATCTCTTCTCTTTTGAAACCAAAATTGTTTTCGGCATCTTGCAGTATCTACAGACGAATGGAAACAAATGGACTGCCCGGTCTCATGATCAGATAATGCAAGGGTATGTATTTGAGGCTGGGCATTAGGTATGTCGCTTGCGATGAGATCTAAACATGATGATTTTCTTGTGGGTTTAGTAATATGGTTAGAGATGTTATAGTTCTGTAAGATACATTCTAATTCTTTATAACTATTGTTACGCTTTAATGCGTCAATGTTCCAATCTCCACAAAGTATTATTTTATTTTTATTTCGTTTTGTTATTTTCCTTAAAATATCCTCTAGGTTTTTTAAAAACAGACTTAAATTTGAATTTGGAGTACGGTAAATACAGACAACAATGACTTTAAGCGTGATAATTTCTATTGCACAATATTCGAAATCATATGCTAGAGGCGTAACCAGGTTAGGGATAGGTTTACATTCAAGGTCCTTTTTAACCATTATGCAGGTTCCACCTCGCCGTTGGTGAGATCTTGAGAAAGATGAGACTAGCTTGTAATTCTTTAATATTAAGTTACTTTCTGATCCTCTTTTTATGAAAGTTTCAGAAAAACATAGAATATCAATGATTGTACCGTTTGTATGCAATTCTTGTAAAGTTATTTCTAATAAATCTGTTTTATTTAAGACACCGGCAATATTTTGATGAAATAGTGTACATTTACGTTTAACATCGAAAAAAAACGGATTTACTAGCTTCATTAGGGTTCGGTGTAGGTTCTTCATTAGCTTTTAATGGTTGGTGGGGATTTTTTAATTGTACCTTAAAATAATATGGAATTGTTCCTTTTGTGTGATAACTATTTATGTTTGAGCTAGATGACGTGCGCGTGTGTTTTAATGTACAAGCTGTGTCCATACTTTTCTTAAGATTAATATTATCAATTTCTATATTTATTTTATAACACAGTATTTCTTTGAATGTGTAGTTATAATTATTATGACTATATATATTCTCAGTTGTATCAATGAACTTACAGTTAGGAAAATTTAGCAAAAATAGTTTTATATTTTGATTTAACAGATTAAAATTTAAATAGGGATTATTGATAACATTTAGTATAAATACTTGGTTGTTTCTTAGTTTATGAAGGGTAGGAATCAACTCAGATAGAAATTTGTACGGGTTTTTGTCATTGCTTCCTATACCCAATATTACTATATCATCATTGTGCAAAGTTTTTATATAATCGTCTATTTTATATAATATTTGTGTACTAGTTGCGTTTGGCTTTGACACTCCAGATACAGAATATACGTTATTCCACTTATTGGCTTCCCTCTGTACCTTTATTTGTCTGGCAAAACCTCGTACCTGCTGGTCACCTAATATAATAATTTTTGGAACACCAGTTGTTGGATTTTGCGAACGTTGGTGATCACTTTTATTTAGTAGTTTTAACGAAGTAAACGAAGTTTGAGCACATGGAATCTCTATACTGCGTTCGAATGATTGTCTGATTTGTGGATTAGACACTGATGATGTAACACTTTGCTCAGAACATCCCAGTTCTGTTGTAGGTATATTGCTTTGTGTTTTTTCTTGTTGGACCAGTGAATGAGTGTGGGCATAAAGTTTTTCGTCACTAGGTGAGCTTTGCATCATGAGCGGAGAGTTTCTAAATGACTCAGTAAGACGACGCTTTACTTTATGTTTCTGCATGGTTGACTGGCGCAGAGTAGTTCGTGGACTTTGGCAGATTTGTTTTAGAATTTCAACTTCCCGAGATAGTTGGGCAATTTGTTTTTTCTGTTCTACGTTTTCGAGAATGACATTTTCTAATTCATCCTGTGTAGATTGTAAGTCCGCCTTTAATTTACTTATTTCGGAGTCCATTTCTTCTCGACATAATGCTGTAATATGCGAAGAAACGTCTAGTCTTCTACTCAAGAATTCGTCTGAATATGATGAGTTAAAGGAGGTGCTCATATCCATTTTTCCTAGTGATTTACACTTTTTTAGAGGTCTTCTATGAGTTATATTATCCAAGCCATCCATCGCTATGCGCTCCCTATCGCAAAGTGGTGGAACTAATTTTGTTCAATGCAATGAGCACTCCATGAGAGGTCTTCCTATTTGTCAGCAGATGTCGTGTTTTGAGTTATAGGTAATCGTTAAAGAATGTGGTGCCCTCTATTAGCGATGAAGTTAAATATCCGTGTGATGTTAAAGACGAGCAGTAGACAGTGTAAGCAGTTCTGCTATCCAGCAATAGATATCGTTTTCAACAACTGAAGAAAGCGTCCTCTATACGTGATCCTCAACATCCGTGTGGTATTATTGACGAGTAGTGAAGATTGCAAGAGGTTCTGCTACTCAGTAATAGATGTCGTTTTGCGGATTATCGTGAATCACTGAAGAAAGTGATGTCATCTACCATTGACTTCCATCAACTGTCATATCAACGGACCATATTTTAAATATTGGTTTTCGCTATTGAGCACTAGAGGCGCTTTAAACCCTCACCTAGATTACAAAATATGTTCTTGTTTATTTTGCCATAGGAATAGCTCACACAATACTTGTTTGTAGTTAATCTGTAAGGTAATTTTCCTGAAGTCACCACCATTAATTAATAGAAAGTACATACAGATTCCGGCATCCCTGGATATATCATGTCGTAACTTTTATCACTATGTATTTAGTTCACAAGCTCATTCAAGTTAAGATAACACTTCCACAGACATATGAGTTTATTGTTTTCACTTCTTTACACTTCTCATTACTTTTATTGAACTAATTAGATATTTAAAGATTAATTAGTACGGAACTGACAGAATTGAATGTTTACATTACAAAGTACCCACAATTTTTACCGAAATCTACAGGTCATCATTTTTATCGTAACTTACCTATTTTATATTATAAATTTAGAATCAATCTTACACATTTTATAACTGTGGCGCTGTGACTGTGTGGTTTGGTTTTACATTCAAAAATATGTTTCTGGCACTCGCCGGCCGCGGCTGCCGCGGCACCGCTCGCTTCCCTCGTTCGGCTCGTACGTTATGTGGTCACAGTTCTAACCTAACCTAACCTAGCTCTTTCGATTTAAAGAAGATATATATGCGTGTTACGCCGCAAATTTCACTAAACTATAACTTTTCAGAAACTTAGTATTTTTTTCGGAAGTTGAGTATTTTTTTGGGACATTTAGTTTATTATTTGAAAGTATAGAATATTTTTCGTAGTAATTCTACGAAAAATATTCTATACTTTCAAATTCACTTTCACTTTTTTCGTAGAATTATAATTTGAATAAACTTCATGTTTGTTTGTTAAATACAACATTTTTGTCGGTTAATTTTGTATTAACTTTTCGGTAATTCATTTTAACACAGCTTAGTTAGTATTACAGTCAACCACAGATCGCTGGAAGTTAATTTGTTTTTCGGAAGCTTTATTATTTTCCATTATCAAACAACTGACAGCTCCGAAATTGTTCCTAATAAAATACATCCACGAAAATTGCTTAACTGCAATAATAAAAAAAAAATCTGATTAATAAATAGCGCGCGTGCCTTCACCCGAGAAATATGGGACCCCGTAAGTTTTCCAAAATATTGAATCGTACCCGTGGGATTCCTACCATTTTTCTCTTAAAACCATAACAAATTCCCAGATTACTTACGTTCAGGATAGTCCCCTCACTATCTCTCTTTTTCTCTATTTATTGCCCCTCCACCCTAAGCTAAGTTATCGAAAATATAATCCCTCTTACGCACGGAAACTTCCACAGCTGATTACTACTTGGCCCTGATAACGTTCTGCAATGTTATTGTGGATACACCACCGAATTCCGATGCATCATACAGGCCGACTTTTTTTCCCGTCTGGACAAAAACAGAGGTGAACGGAGGTAGAAGAAGCCTATGACACAGAAAATTCTTTTTCTTTTTCACAAAAAATAAAACAAAAAATCTCTTTTTTTACTTAAATAAAAGGGTTGAATGTCGCTTCGAATTCATAGATAATTTTCGCGCGTTATTATTATTTGACCATGTACTTAATCGTTTTTATTTTGTAAAAGAAAAAAAAACTGTGCCATAGCACACTCCGCTCACCGTCTATTCCGTTCACCTTTTACGGTATAAATCTTCAACAGTGTCTATTATGAATGAAAATGATTAATTTCAAGCAGGCATTGGTAGTAGAACTTTTAATTGCTTTGTTTTGCAAATGTTGCTCGAAAGTTATTTATATGAAGAGTAGTTTTAAGAACAGCATCTCTAGAACAATCCTAAATATATATTTATCTCCTCGTTGAATTCGTAAAAATTCAACGAGGAGATAAATAAATATTTATGTAAAATCTTACAAGCGCGACTGTAAAGTAAATATATTCAAACCAGGCCGCGACTATCGCAAAGTGTTTAG
This sequence comes from Apamea anceps, assembly GCA_951799955.1. NCBI lineage: Eukaryota > Metazoa > Arthropoda > Insecta > Lepidoptera > Noctuidae > Apamea > Apamea anceps. The sequence continues at coordinate 13,564,815 of OX637510.1, read as the reverse complement.
TACCTAATTTCCAGACCACTGTAAGTAAAAAGCCTTAAGCAGATCACGTTTTATCGCGCAACTTTTACACCCGTTAAAGCCAAATGTTCATCCATAAAACAATCGTTATACTTTCATTAGTGGATTGCCCATCCACGTTATTATATACGCTGGCGAATAATCTGGGGTTATTCTCCAAGTTCTGAGTCGAAGAGAAGAATAAAATCCAAGTGTAATCCCCGCGAGATTAATATTATTTTATCGCTAACAATAAATAAGGAGTGAATTCAATAGACGAGCACCAAACGGAATTATAAGTTTTTGACGTACTAGGAGAAAACTTTCACTGAATTCAATCTGCCTGGGATTTCCTCGGAACGCTTTATATTCAGCTGAACAGGTATCGGGTTAAAAGCAAGTTTATGATCGCATCTAGGAGTAGATTTAAAGATGGAAACCTCGAAAGTTCTCTTAGATTCCTTTGAGATGTATGAGCAATGTTATTCGAGTCGAGTGATGATGGATTATTCTATTCGATTGTCTTAGGTACTTCGGAATTTTCTAAGAGTTTTGTACGATATGTTTACGAATAGACTAATACGTGGGAGAGTAAGACCAATATCAACCGATTTATGAAAAGAATGGTTTTATTTTGGGTATAATTAAACATTTATTATTATCCTATCTTTATAACCGTTTGCTCGTGAAGTCCAATCTCAGATATGACTTTATTGTTTCTGAGAACTTTAACCTTTTCAAGCAGAAGTAGGTTTCAGCTCACCAATTGGTATCAATTTATCAAAATTATTCTATCTCAGAAATATTTCGCTGTCGTATTTTCGTAATTCGTTGAACTGAATAGTCACAGTATCAATAAATAAAATTAAACGGAATATTACGCAGTAAGGGGTTTTCGAAATGTCATTTTAGTCGATACAGTGATTTATAATGTTGTTTGTCCACGCATTTAAACTACATGAATATTGAATAATGTAGTAAAACAAATGGTGGGGAAATATTGACAATAACTGGAAGTGTGTGGAGATTTATGTTATTGGCGAACGATCTGTGTGGTGTGCGGTTTGAATTGTTCAACGAGCATCTATTATTGCATTTTATTGGTACTATAGGATTCTTTTTAAAAAGATTTTTACTCATATTCTACTATACTATAAATAAGACCATCCTTTGCCCACGGCTTCGCCCGCGTGGATTGATTTATCGGGATAAAAAGCGTTAATTCAGGTTATAAACTGTCTGTGTTCAAATTCGTTACGCCGTTTTTGCACGATTAAGTAACAAACATACAAAGTTTGTATGTTTTAAATGTGAAAGTTTGTAAAAAAAACTAAATAATATTAAGGGCTGATTTTCCAATAGTCAGATAACTTATATCAGAAGAATAATATGACAGTTTTACATAATTTCTAGGTATACAAAAGCTGTCAAACCGCAATATTTATTCCTCAGATAAAAATGATCTCAGTATTGAAAAATCAGGCCTTATATTTATTATATATACTTTATTGTATACCAGAAAATACATAACAAAAAACAATACGATTGTCACTACAAAACATACACTAGGCGGCTTTATCGCTTTCTGCAATTTCTTCTAGGCAAACTTGAAAAAGGATTTTCATAATAGGGAATTTCATAAATATTAAACAAAGTTCAATCTTAAAAGTTATCTGATAATACGAGCAGTAGTCATCATAGACCCCACTAAGAAAATATTACCCTATTCCTACTTCTACGTACCGAAGGGGAGACGTGTGAGTTATTTCCGAAAGATATACTGAAAACTACCTACCTTTAACCAACCAGAAAGGTACACTGCAAACTACGATAGCCAACCCACCTGCCAATTGTGGTGATTATGAAAGTACCCTCTATAAAGTGTCGTTGTAGCTTGCTCCGCGTGGAAAGTATAAAGAGAAGTTTTGTAAAAGTAAGAAGTATCAGTTTTCAAACAACAATTGCCCCAAGTACGGTAATAGAAAATAATGCTACTTACAAATGGGCTATATCCGTAATGATACTGTCACACTCAACCTCTTGAATAATAAGAATATGACGCTTTGAAACAAGGCCGGAAAATCAAATAATTTGTCCTCGAAATAATATGGCACAATTCGCAACCGACCTTATTATGAGAAATTGGCAATTTTCATGTGTGTGTCTTTTTTATGTCGTGACAAGATTGAGTTATAAATCAGGAGGCTCTTTTCATTTGTGCGTATCGTCTAAGCGGAAAATGACACCATTACTTTTTAAATTGGAACGGTCGTTTTTGTAAAGAGCAAACTGTCTTCCTGGTTTCCATTTTTGTCGTAACTCTTCATAATTCCTAAGGTTGACTCGTAGAACATGCGTCAGGCATTACGTCCGCCTTTGTACAGTATTTTTTTACTTGTGTATGAGGTTTTAATAAATAAATAAAATAATTTCAGAATCTTAAGGACATTTCTCGATGCAGACGCGATAATTTGGAAAAAAAATTTAATCGAACCTTAGGTAATTACCATTTTGCTATGCTAAAAATATTATTGCACAGTCTCATGTAATGATTGCACCTCTTCTTGTGACCCTCAACAAATTCCTATTTTGGGGTCCTAAAAATACTAAATAGTCTGCAACCAACTTGGATGTAGGATGAAGGAACTGACGTGGTTGGTCACTGTTCTAAACTTACCTAACCCATGGTCGGGGTACCCATAGCTTAGTTAGGAACTGCAACCAACTGTTAGAAAAGGCCAGAATATTAAAAAGAGGCTCATTTATTTTAAAAAGTGTGCATCATTAGAAGCTCAAAAAGATTTTAGAAGATCAGTCAAATATTTCGCATAATTTAGTTACATTGTTGGAACCAATATTTATGTCAGTAAGAATAAATAATAGGCAGTAGTTTATTACTCATATCATGAAAAAAAAAAGTTTTCCAAATGCTATAGAACTAAGCGCACTCCGGAAAACCACGCGTGTTACTTCTAGCTGTCGGCTTATTCACAATAAATTTGCTATGTATCTACATTTTTACAGTAGGTAATAAATTACCACGCAAATCAGAATCGTGCTCCGCTTTTTATGACCGTTTCATGTGAGGCTTTACGCAGAAAAGTGAAATAAGAAATAGAGAGCAAGAAAACTCCCTACATTAACCTTACACAATAGTTGAAAATAAACGGTTCATATATTACCTGCTTTATACGAGTAACCACATGATACATGACGCTTCCAAATCTTACAATTAGTTGAATCACATCTACCAACACAATGTCACGCTTTCTTTCCATGGGGTAGGCAGAAAAAAAAGGATCGCCTTACATACTACTTTTGCTTCATTTACGTTCATACATCAGCACCCTAATTGCGTAACACACAATCAATAGTAATCTGAATCATTTTGAAGCAAATTGCTAATCCATTGCTTCATGAGTTCGAAAAATTTATCTGCTCAACACGTACAAAATAACGCAATGAATGTTGTTGAACTGTCAAAATGAAACCGATTCCGATTAATTGTGTGTTACGCAATTAGGGTGCAGATCAGTACCTCTCTATTTACTCTTGGCTGTCTTTAGCGTAATCAGGAAATCATGTTTAAACTTACTTATCAATGGGAACTGTGACAAGAGCTAGAAAATTATAATATTTCAAGTAAATGTTGGGTAACAGAGTATCCGCCAAGATTAAAAAAATATATATTTATCCACATGAAAATAATGAAGTCATTTTTGAACTATCTAAGTCTGTAGTGATCTCAGGAAAAGGTAATGTGAGCCCTATTTCGCCCTAGTCCAAAACTCCAAACGCATTTATTTATTTTAAAAGTAAAAAAAAAAAACGCTTCTACTCCTACAGGATAAGGGTCACTCCTAAGTGCAACAGGCCTATTTAATGTTTAAGACTACTTTGATACTTTAAGCGTGCCATCCGTATTTGTCACACACACACGGGGTAGGTATAAACCGTTGGTTCGTTCACCCTTCGTGCCCCGTATAAATATGAAATGCACCCTTACTAAGACAAATTATTTCATTTCCCCGACCAAGGGACTAGGGACGTGACTGCATGCTTCCATCAGATGTATGAGAGATGAACGTCGATTTAATGTAACGATGGTAATAAGATGGCGGTTTTAAAGCACTACTTTATGCTTTTAGTGTTTGAGTTAGTTAATGGTTTGGAATGGTTAACGTTTTTCACATCTGTGCTTATTTTTAGGTGGGTTGTTTTCTTGAACCCCGAGTGTGTAAAAGTGTTGTAGTAAAGTCTATATTGCGGATTTTATGTACGTTTTCATCGTCAAGATGACTTTATATGACATGTAATTAAAGACTTATGACTCGGGTTATACGAAAACCGATTTAATTTTTAATTTATCTGTCTGTGATGTCTTGTTTATACCTTTTTTGTTGGCGTTTTTGTCGTAGTTGGGTTTTAGTTTAAGTTTTTAATTTCTCCTTGTTACAAGATATATAGAAAACATAAAGGATAAAGTTTACTATTACATATACCACAGGCAGTCCCTATAAATAAAATATCTACATAAACAAAACTAATCAACAGACGATTTCCATTTCACGTAAATAGTTTCGAAATATTGTTCTAATAACAATCGCTAACTACAAACAGACCACGGTCACGAAATATCTAACCCCCTAATGTCCAAATATTATATGAAATTTGGGCCCGTCAGTCAATCACGAGGGACTTTTCACCAGGGAATTTGTGTACCTACCTATAAGGGGGAAGAGTGGAAAATACTACGTAGAAAATAATAAAGTTAAAAGAAAAAGCCTAACCGACCCGTATTTGCATACAACCCTAAAATGCGAACATAAATAGAAAGGTTTATCGGAACAAATGTATTTTAATACGAGTAAAAATATTGTTTTAGGGTTTGTTTGGCAGTATATCAAAGTTTACCCGGACTTGATAAGTGGTTTTTATTTTGTGTAGCGAGTAACAGGAAAATAAAGCTCTTTGTTATATTTTTCTTAAGACATAAGTAGGTATTTCATAAACTATGTCAGTTGATACCTACATCTTAAAAGGGGCACTGAATAATAAAAAGAATACATCATCATAATTAAAATCAATTCAGATGAAAAAGCGTAGTAAATACTTTATGAAAAACCTTAGTATGGAAAAGTCTGGTATATGAAAATCATTTTTTGAATATTAGAACTGCACAGCTTCTACTTAGAACAAAACAGCAGTGCTATCCTGAAAGAATCCTTGATGAAAACTTAAAACAAAGAATGAACGAAGAAACGTACGCAAAGTGAGCTGTCATTCTACCCGACGACGCTAAGGATTGATCAAATTGACTATGAATATAATTTCCAAGATCCAATATTGCATCACCCTCTTCAGATAAACAAAGAATTCACACAGGTAACAAGCCAACCATTCATTTAATTTCTAAACACAGGATGTTACTCTAATTCACTCACAGCTGAAACATTTCCAAACATTTTAAAATGTTATTCTACCCAAATTAATTCAGTCCGTTTGTCAGTTCCCGCAGAATTTTCTTGAACGCCGCCTGCGTTTGTTTGAGGCCTAAGAGGGCTTATTCCTGTTAATTAATTCTTACAATAATATACATAACAAGTAGTACTAAATTTACATTACTTCCAGCTGTCTAATAAGCTGGGCGTCTAAGTGAAATTGTATTCTCTCCCGCCGTACACACTTTGTCACCGTCAACGTGAAAACGTCCAGGGAAATTGGCCCCCGGTACAAGCGAGCACAACCATAATTAGGACCGGCTAATGTCCCGGAAAAACAATTTCATAAAACATCTCATTTCTTCCCGAGCTACCGGGCCCGCATAAAAAGAAATAAGACACTAAATAAACTTCTACTTACACGGTCGGGTTCACCTTTATTCGCAGCCATGATGAAATATGTACGTTTGTACCGCTGTCAAAGCTCGACGGGCCACATTCCGGTTTGCGTGAAAGAACAATTTGCCTAAAGCTTGGACTCGAATTAAAATTGCTTTTGGGCGACTACTCGCAATATTGCAATTCGGAATCCCGCCACAAATTAATGCGGAATCAACATGCGCCGTATTACAAAGGATTAAAGGCTACAATTAATTGAGTTTAACACTGAAACTTGTAAACACTTCACATATTTGGTGCGGTATAATACGATTTGCGGCAAATCAGTCGTCGCTGCATTGTTTGGCATGGTTCGTTGGATTTGTTCGGACAAATATGCATAGTTTGTCAAACGTCATTTATTTTATTTGGCTTTGTTCTACATTCGGTGATTTTTGTACTCCTTTTTGTGGACCCAGTGAAATGATTCCTGAAAAACACGATGGCAGTTTTACGGACTAACAATACGTGGTACGAGCAATAAAATGGTTATATTAGAAGTGAATACATACGCTTGTGACACCAATATTAAAATTTAAATCCAAAAAATACTGCTGTCGAAATACGGTGACTCCTATTCATTTTAACACGAGTGAAACGAATCAAGCAATTACGTCCCCCATTTAGAAGTGTTCTACTAAAAGCTGACGTTGTTCACAAAACAGCAAACAGCGACTATTACCGAAATATCCGACTTTCCAGCGAAAAAAACAATACAAAAATATCGCGAACTCCAATTGAAATAGGGTTGACCCTGTTTAGGTTTTGCTGAGCACAAAAAGTCCTCGCATTACCCTCTGTAGTGTGCTGTCGGGAGTTCCGAAGTTTCGATATCCTTTTTTATCCGCGACGCTTGGAACCGACCATAGTTGGACCTAGTTAGACCAGCTGTCAAACTCACTTATCTTTGCCATCTTGTTTGCGTAAAACGTTTTTAGAGGGATCTGAGGTAAATTGGAAATATTTGTGAATCTGGGTTAGCTGAAAGTTAGGGAAAGTCTGAAGATATTTATATCGATGACTAATGTGGGTTTTTAGGGTTAGCAAACCTAGGTGCAAACACGTATGTGAAAAATTGGTATAGGCTTGGGTATGAGATCTGTCACATTCGTCGAGTTTGTTGCTGCTTGGCCATTATTGATAATGTTATTACCCTAGTGAAATAAGTTTTGACTCCCGACATATCAAACTTGGTTGTGAGTACAAGTCTCTTGGGTTTGAGTAGCAGTGCCACCCCGTCGACTGCCTGTTGATTTCGTGGTGGCAAGCGCGACAGTTGACCCTGGGTTCAATACTCTACTATATTTTTGGGTTTTTCCATTGGGAATTCGTTAGTTACAGCCCGATTTCCCCGTGTGCCTCTGAAATCGCGTAAAGCCGTTCTTCCTGTGCCTGATCTCTCTCTGCCTGAGATCGTGTGGGATTACCGTCCCATCAGACTACAAGAATGAGAGAAGAGAGAGAGCATCTGTGTCTGCGCACACATTTGTGCCCTTTATTATCTCCCGTACCGAAGGCTAACATAACATAGGCTAAGATTGGTCATCATCACGGTCCAAATTCGGTATTTGTTTAACCTCGTCGAACCCTAGATTGAATGGAATGACTGTCTATATTGTCTACCTGTAGGCTATAAAACGTATGTTTAATACAGCAGCTTACAATATAGTATATATTTACTGACTCAATAGATACTCTCATAAGACAGTACTGCCATGATCCTCAGAACAAGGAGTAAAGGTCTCAATCAAACGATTCCGAGAAATATATTTCAGCAGTTGATCCGATAACGTTGCTTAGTTTCATATATTTGATACGATGTAACATTCTGATCACGCAATAGGGGGAAAAGAGCATACATAGATAGACACATGTATAAATAAAACGCACACAGAATGAATTAACTCTACCATAATTGCACCGAACACATCCATTACGAATCGAGATAACGCTCACGCACAATTATCTTCGGGAACTTATTTAGATAAGCCGGGCACGGATAGCGTTCATTTTTCCTACAGCTACAAATGGATAAATTACCCGTGTTATCGATACGAGTGATGGACAGCCTTAGATTATGAGTAATCCTGTTAACGGAATTAGGCTGCAGTACTGAGTTGTGTTGTACCTACTGCCAAAGATTGAAATCGCTAGATTTGCCCTCACCGTACTTTTTTTTTTTTTTTTTTTTGAGGATGGGAAATCATCAAATGACTCCTCCCGCTCTGGGTGGAGCAGGAGGGAGTGTCAGACTCTTACTGACTAAAACCCACCCGTGTTCCTTCCTTAGCCCTTTATGTTCCAGGGCAGCGGTAACCCTTTCGGACAATCCCGCTACCCTGGCAGGCTTCGGCCCTATGGGGCCCCGTCACTCATGCTGACATCTCTTTGAGGCGCGCGTGGAACACAAACACGCCGTCCGGCACGGGCCTGGTCCTGATCGGACGGTGAGTTACCCATTACTCACCACCCGCAGGCCCGCGCCTACGGTGGCCGGGAGTCGTCACGCGGCTCCCGACGCCCGGAGCGTCTCCCGCGGCGGCTGAGGCGTGAGGTGCGCAAGGTGCGTTCTCTCGCCCACCCCGCCACCTCCTTCGCTAGCATGACTGCTTCGCAGAAGGAGGTGACTGCCTCCCACTCCCTCTCGCCCCGGACCATGGCTTGAACCAGGGCCGGACGCGAGAGGTCGCCGCCGCTGCCGATCGCCTCTACGAGGACACGGCGGTGCTCTGCCCAAGCAGGGCAGACCTCCACCGTATGCTCCACCGTGTCCTCTGGGTCTCACCGTACTTAGGGCCGTATTACAGAACGTCACTCAAGACTCAAGCATTACTTAAAACTAGTTTAGAGCCATTTGATTGGTTGAAACTAGTTTTAAGCCATGCTCGAGTCTTGAGTGAGCTTTTGTAATCCTGTATTACAGAAGCTCACTCAAGACTTAGTCACGCAAAAAGTGTCCTTATTATTGAGAAGAGTGAGCTCACACATAGCTAAAACAGCGTTTCCATGACAATCAAGAATTGTCAGAGGTGTCAAAATGAAATGGGGGGTCTCTTTTTAAGTCCGTCAACGAAGATACGGGTCTGTTCGAAAGTAGATACGTCAAAAAATACGTCAAATTCAAATTGTTCGGTTGGGCAATTACATATTATATACGCTATTCTTGTGTCTTGTGTTTTCTTATATTCGGGAGTAGGGACAACTGTCAAATTGTGTTGTCATTAATTATTAGTTCGGGCCCCATACTAATCATAATTATGTCCGTAAGTGATACGTAGTTGGAAACGCCTGTAACTTCGGCCGAAACTATGGAGTTCGTACTTAGGTTGTAGACCCAAAGAAATGCGATTATCTTTTGTCTCGGTAGGGCTATATAACGATTTAAATCTTTACTTACTGCTGTAAACGTGGCTTTTGAGCGCCATCTTGTCTTCGTGGTTCATATGGATTAGTTCCACGAAGATGGGACTTAATATTTTAGGTCTGGTGCTTTTAAAACCCCTTTTCGTAATGATGTCTATTAGTTAAATTAATTCTGGGTATGGGTTGCTATTAGTAAAACGTATAATTTGAGATGTTTTAAATGATAATTGTGTCTTATTATGAAAACTACACCTCTAGTGGGGTGTAGTATTAATACTACTAAGTTTTGTTTATACTACTAAGTTGTTGGTACCTACTTAGTTGTTATAGTTCATCAGATCAGCACCCTAATTGCGTAACACACGATCAATCGGAATCTGAATCATTTTGAAGCAAATTGCTAATCAATTGCTTCATAAGTTCCAAAAATTTGTCTGCTCAACACGTAAATAACGCAATGTATGTTGTTGAACTGTCAAAATGAAACCGATTCCGATTGATCGTGTGTTACGCAATTAGGGTGATGGACGTGGTTACTGGTAACTAAGTAGTGACCTATTCGGTATTTTCGGATATTTGTTTTTATTCCCTACGAATTCTAAACAGGCAATTTGCTGATGTTGGTTCTTTAGATAGTTATAAGTATTTTGGTACCAACCAACCCCATTCCAGTTTATGATGACATGCACGTATTTGAGTTCCCCACGGACATCCACAATAAAAAGTCCTGAGGGGATATTTCCATAATCACGCAGATTGGCGTTCGCGCTATAATGTTATTGGCTCCTAAGGGAATACTGCTGACCATGTCTTGTCGGTACCCTTTCACAATTTGCAGTACGAATGTAAAACATTAAATCGCAAATAAATAGTGCGTAACAGTAGCCAAGGACCACACGAAAGGTTACATTTAGGGACCGCGAAGTAAAAAATATTCCAAAATAAGGGGTGTTTTTAGTACGTTCAATCAGCCCCATCGTAAAATCGGTTTTAATGAAATGTTAGAACGGACAATCAAATCTAACCCTACAGTTACTCGCGTGACTAACGTTGAAATATGCATCTGAATGTGACGACAGTTTCAATTAAGGGAACATTTCGTTCCGCTGAATTACCTCAGAAAGTAATTTCACCCATAGCTCTACCAAAAATGTTTACAAATGCTCAGGGATACTTACATAGCCAAAGGTAGACACGACATGAACTACAGTCCGGCCGTAGAGAGAACGCATTCCTGATGCCTGTCAGTGCGACAATTCTAATACCTAGGTAATAAAGATCAAATTCGAAAAACACGTATTCGTTTGTATGAGACTGACAGGTGTCTAGAACGCATTCTCTCGTCGGCTGAACTGTAGCAATTGTCTCAAGTATCGAAGTGGTCATATTAAATTATTGTGGTTTGGCAGTATTTATCTGTCGGTGCTGGAAAGTAGTGGCGTGCAGATACACTTGTGAATAATGTAAGCCAAAGAAAGTTCAAATTAAAATTAGAAAAGTCAATATTTAATTAAGTACATCTCATTTCCTCTCACTGAGAGGAGGCCCGTGACCCAACAGTGGGGGAACATTATGGGCTGATTATCTTATATTAATACTAGCTGCGCCCCGCGGTGTCACCCGCATAAGTTTCGATCCCGTGGGAATATCGGGATTAAAAGTATTCTATATATTAATCCTGGTTATAAACTATCTGTGTGCCGAATTTCATCCAAATCCGTTGAGTAGTTTTTGTGTGAAAGAGTAACAAACATCCATCCATCCATACAAACTTTCACGTTTATAATATTAGTAGGAGGTAGGATTTGGCTGAAATACTTGAGGCAATCTAATAAAACTTTTAAAAACCATAATATAGTTACAGTATACTGACATAATCAAGAATCCTTCACAATTCAACACCAGACAACTAAACTGTAGACATAAAATTTAGTGTTAACAATTAAAATCCAACCCTACGAGCGCGCGTGACTAACATTGAAATATGCAACTGTCGTGATGTGCAGCGAATGTGATGGCAGTCTAAATTGTTGCAGCCGTTTAGTGTTGCTTGGTTTCCTCTGGTTGTGTGCGTCGCTATACGTATTGTAGTAATTATTTGTGAGAGCTTCCGCTCCATTCTGAAATCTGCGGGATGGTTGCGTAACACACTATCAGTAATCAGCAATGGTTTTCATTTTGACAGTTCAACAACATTCATTGCGTTATTAACGTTGTTGAGCTGAGAAATTTTTCGAACATATAAAGCGATGGATTTGCAACATCCTTTAAAATGGTTCAGATTGGGATTGATAGTGTGTTACGAAAATGACGGCACGGTTGACGCAGTGGTTAAGCGATTGACTGCTGCGCTGCGTGTCGCGGGTTCCATTCCCGCACGGAACAAATATTTGTATGGCCTTTATGTATGTTGTTCCGGGTCTGGCTGTTTGTGTATGTGAGTTTAAATGTTTGTAAACGCACCCACGATACAGGAGAAATACGTAGTGCGGGTCAACGTTTTAAAATACAAAAAAATAATAATTGGGTGCTGATAGGCAATAGGCTAGGTATTTCCGTCTCAATTTGGCAAAAATATCTCTACAAATTTTGCTACAATTTTGACGAGTTTTTGTCGCTAAGATGAGATTCCAACTAGATATTAAATGTTTTGAATTACGGAAATTGCCTAACTGGTATTAATTTAGCTGTAACCATAGATATATATCCGTGGCTGTAACACACTTGCAACATTTATTTATCGTGTTTTATAATTATTGGGATATATAAAATAAAACTTTTTAACAAAAACATTAAACCGCCGAAAAAACTGAAAAGCAAAAATCAAAATCGGACTACGCTGTAAAAAGCTATGCGTGTACAGTAAGTAACAGTTACAGTAAGTACAGACGCCAGCACATCAAGCTACTACAATCTCTCAAATTTCTTTAATAGATTTTCAACTTTATTGCTAAAGTATTAAGGTTCAAGGTTGATTGGGAAAATTTGACAGTTTCGGGTAGCTTGATGTGCGCGCCTGTACCTCGACTGTTCGAAAATCGGAACGATTAAATATTTTGCTGTTTGGTTATTCAGAGAGGATTTAAAAAAATGTTCGCTTCATATTTGTATGTTGCTGTTGAAAGGGTTATATGTTAAATATTTAATCATTTTCATGTTTAAAGTTTTCGTATGAAAATAGTAAAATTATTTGTACATATTATTTATGAGAATTTTTTTATGTTTCATTATTATACAAACTTGCAGTCAAGCAGAAACTTAGTGACAACTAACCATTTTATTTTTCTTGCACTACGATAATATTGCTTACTAATATTTTATTTATTCTCATGTGACGATTGTCTTAGTCGAAATACAACTCCTTAAACCGAAACTGAAGGAACCACATCGTGAGGAAACCGGCATGTCTTAGAAGCAAAAACTCGAAGACATATGACATCCACGAACCCGCATAGGGTCCGGAATCGGTACACCAACGAGGTTGTTCAAACAAAAAACAAACAAACTTTTCAGCTTTCTATGTAATGGATGATAAGTCCAGAGCAAGCGTGGTGATTAATGCTCGTGCCTTCTCTATATGAGAAGAGGCTTTTGGCCTGCAGTGGAATAATTATAGGTTGGTATTATTATTACAATACTTTAGTAGCCTTTAAATATACCAGCGAGGTTGTGCCTGTAACATCAGACAGTGTCCAAATCTTTATAAGAAACCATACAATCTAAGATATTTGACATCCACCAACCCGCATTGGGCCCGCGTGTTGGATTTCGGCCCATTCTCTCTCGAAGAAAGGAGGCCTGTGTCCCAGCAGTGCCTTACATGACATGCTACAACACTTTTTGCACACAACATAACATAACCGGTCTCCTGCTCCGAACATAACACAACGGTCCCTACTTTAGAGAAATAAATTACGCAAACAATTAAATATCGGCAATAATGCGAACGTGGGGTGCGACAATTTGTCTGGACCGGCTAGCAGGGGTAGCCTGTTGTATACAGTGTGTTCGCAAATAAATATTTTCAAGGACCTATTTAGTATGTGGACATTTTGACAATAAATAATATATAATTGTTATATCCTGCCAAGAAATAATTAAGAACAGTGGTGGCCTAGTGGTAATGGCTGCAACTTACAAGCTGAGCTGTAGGTCGTAGGTTCGAACCTAGACAGAGAGGCACTTTGTGTAAATTATTTCATCACCACTGCTCTCAAAACGGTGAAGGAAAACACCGTGAGGAAACCGGCATGGCCTAGAACCAAAAATTCGAAGACATGTGACATCTACCAAGTCGCACTGATTGCTCATGGTGGATTTCTCCTCTCACCGAGAGGAGGCCTGTGTCCCGGCAGTGAGAACTTTATAAGCTAATTATGCTATATCCTGCCAGACCTGGAAGCCGACCCCAGCATAGTTAAGTAAAAAGCTAGGCAGATTTGTTTTGATATACTGCTAGACCTGCAGTCTGTTAAATTTTTTAAACATTATAAATTAAAAAAACCGTGAAATTGAAGTGTAGTCCTTAGTTAAATAAAAAATAACATCCTTTTGGGAATTTAACTTCTAAGTAGCATAAACTTTACCCTTGATATCTCATCTTTTTAACCGACTTCTAAAAAAGGAGGAGGTTCTCAATTCGGATGTTTGTATTTTTTTTTTTAATGTTTGTTCGCGCATAACTCTGTCGCTTGACAACCGATTTGAAAAATTCTTTTTTTGTTGGAAAGGGTATACTTTCCAAATGGTCCCATAGAAATTTCATCAAAAACGGTTCAGTAGTTTGGGTTTTAAACCAAAATTACAACTTAAAAGTGAAAAATAAAAACTTTTTTGCAAAAAAAAAAAAAACAACCGACTTCCAAAAACGACACTACAAAGTGAAAAATAACTTTAATTTCGGAAGTCGGTGGCAAATAACGAAAATGCTAACTCAACGACACCGACTTCCGAAATTAAAGTTATTTTTCACTTTGTAGTGTCGTTTTTGGAAGTCGCTTGTTTTTTTATAGACAGTAGTGCAAACGTCAATGGTATGGTTTACACTACAGCGCAATCTAATAACTATAAACAACACCACCTAAGGGTGGTTACGCATCCGCGGCAAACCGCGGCGGAGTGGACGAACCTCCGGCGCGATCTCATGGCGGCATGGAAGGAGCGACTATCGCAACCCAGCGCAGGGCACGCCACGATAGCGGCGGTAAGACCCCTCTTTGAGGAGTGGCTAGAGAGACGTCACGGCGTTCTCACCTTCCGCCTGACGCAGGTCCTCACCGGACACGGTTGTTTCAGGAGGTTCCTGTTCAGGATAAAGCGGGAGGAAACGCCAGGGTGTCACCACTATGTGGATCGCCTGGAGGACACGGTGGAGCATACGGTGGAGGTCTGCCCGGCTTGGGCGGGGCACCGCCGTGTCCTCGTGGCGGCGATCGGCGGCGGCGATCTCTCGCGTTCGGACCTGGTCCAGGCAATGGTACGGAGCGAGAGTGCATGGCAGGCCGTCACCTCCTTCTGCGAAGCATTAATGCTCGCGAAGGAGGAGGCGGAGCGCGTGAGGGAGAGGCAATCTCTTCGCCCTCACGCAGTCGGGACGGGTCGCAGACGGGAGTCAACAGCCGACTCCCGGCCACCGTAGGTGCGGGCTTACGGGCGGCGAGCAACAGGCCCGGGTCGACGGCGCGTTGTGTTCCACGCGCGCCTCAAAGAGATGTCAGCACGAACCACGGATATCTATGGCACGAACTAACGGGGTCCGCTAGGACCGATGCCTGCCAGGGCTGCGGGTTGTTCGAAAGAGATAGGTACCGTGGCCTCTGGCACAGGCAACTGAAGGAACTCGGGTGGGTTTTAGTCAGTAAAAGTCTGACACGCCCTTCCGATCAGCCCAGAGCGGGAGAGGTCATTTGATGATTTCCCACCCAAAAAAAAATGGGTGGATACGCAATAAGTTGCGTAACACACTACGAATCTCAATCTGAATCATTTTGATTTTGATATTGCTAATCCAATGCTTCAAAAACGTATGTTAGAAAATTTTGTCTTCTCAACAACGTATCTAAATAACGCAATGAATGTTATTGAACTGTCAAAATGAATATTTTTGCAACTGATAGTGTTTTACTCAATTACCCCGCAGAACTAAGATAAATAGTCTATAGAGAATCACTATTAAATTACCAATCATTTTTTCTTACACAATTTTAGACCGCTGTTTTACAAACAAACTGTCAGTTCACAAGTAGGTAAAACGTTTTATCATTTTTAGAAAGAGAAAAAAACAACAACAGATTGTATAGATACAATGTGAGCACACCCTGTGCATCAACGATGTAACACATGCATTGCGTAGTTAATGTAATTATGAGGCCGTAACGTAAACGGGCTCGACTTGTTGCGATTAGAGATTGTCTCCACTCAGGGGTACAGAACATTCGGTAAGTCAGCTTTCAGGGATATTACAGCTTTGTTTTTGCGTAAACATTGTTTCTTCCATTTAGATGTAGATAAGTCACAGTGCTGTGATACTAAATATACAATGTGTCACGTTTTCTATGCATATTATCAATGTAAGTCGCTCTTCGTGTCTGTCGGTGTGACTGCGTTGTTCTTTTAAACTACGCGACGGATTTTGATGCAGTTTTCACCGTCATTTAGAGAATTTATGCCGAAAAGTTTATGTGTATCTCAATGTACAGACGCCAGCAGGTCAAGCTACCCGAAACTGTCAAATTTTCCCAATCAATCTTAAACCTAATGCTTTAGCGATAAAGTTGAAAATCTATGAAAGAAATTTGACAGATTGTAGTAGCTTGATGTGCTGACATCTGTACCTCAATCAATCAATCATGATCTGCCTATAACGTCCCACCGTTGGGACACAGGCCTCCTCTCTTCGAAAGGGAGTGGGCTGTAATCCACCACGCGGGCATACTGCGGGTTGGTAGATGTCACATGTCTTCGAATTTTTGCTTCTAGGTCATCATGCTGGTTTCTTCCAAGTTTTCCTTCACCGTTCTTCACCTATAATACATATATAAAAAACTTAACTAGACTAGCTGCTATTAATTTTTCATAAAATAACGAAATATCAATTTTTTTTCAAGTACTGTGCAAAGCCGGGACGAATAACTAGTTAATACATAAATGGCGTACTTATGTCTCTTTTTTTTAAATCTTTATTCACTTAAACAAATACTTCTGTAATCATTGTAGGTATCTTAAATATTAGTTACATAATCTGTAAGTAAACGCCGATCGTCGATCAAAACTTAAACAACAACTATCAAATCACGTTCATATATTTGAGTGTGTACCGAATGTTGGCAACCAATGCAAGCAAATTGGAGGCAAATGCCTGTATTCATTGGAAAAGTTAATGAAACTTGCCCCAAGTCAATGATTCGGTCCCTATGACGGTACGCGAATTGTTTACGTTTAGTATTTTGGCTGATAGTTCTGATGTTAATGGCTTGTAGGTATGTTTACTTAGGTATGTTTATATATTTAGGTATCCAACACAAACATTTTTTCAGAATGGTAACGACCATATTGTCAAAAAAAAAAAAAACGTAGACAACATACGATTTAGGAGTTCATTTCACACATTTACGTGACAAATAGGTGAAATGAACTCCTAAATCGTATCGATAAAGACCATAATTGTCAGGTTTTCTAATTAAACACTTAAAAACTTTGTGAATTCATCATTTCCGCTTCTTGTTCAAAGTAAATGCTCTTACTGTAATTTTACATACCTACACACTTTACATACCTACTTTGATTTTCGTCAACTACATAAATATGGATTAAGTAATTATTTGCCTGTTTTGCGTAATTTTTGAAAACTGCGTTTAATCATCACAGCTTTTCAAAGCTTTTCAAGAACCATGCTCCACACAAGGGTTTCAACGCGTGCAATGAAATGTATATTGTCAGTCACTTAGAAGTTAGTTGGTTTCATGCGAAATAAGTCTTCTGATTTACTATTCCGTAGGCGCACTTTCAACGCGTTCCTTTGACGCCATAAAAAGTCCCAAGTTTTGTCAGTCTGTTTGAGCGACAACACTCAAACACTCCGACTATGAAACATCAAACTACAAGGTACAAACTAGAGAGGAAAAAACAAAACAACATCGCAAGAATACTAAATGAAAGTGCATTCTATCTGAAAACACTTTTAACGTCAAATGGGCGCAATAAAAGCAAAGGGTGCTTGTTGTGGGCCACGTGCTCGCCTCAGGCTTCGACATTGAGTTAATGCATAGCACAGACTGCTTGCGAATTATCAATACAATTAAATTTCCAATGTTAGTAACGGTTGTGACGTTTCCTGGGGTGGGAGTGTCGGTGGCAGGCTTAAAAATTGAGGGTTTCGTGCGTGTGAATTGGTTTTCTGGGGATTGAATTAAGAATTGGATTAGAGAGGTGTTTGTTTACAAAGCGTGGTGTGAAATTCTAATTTCTTGTTCGCATTGTAGAGCTATTTGTTTTGGTACAACTTTACGAATTGGCGATGTTAGCCTAGTAATTTTGATTTAATAATGTATTTCAAACATTAAATGTTCATGATAATAATTCACATAATTTAAAAGCTAAACTGTCTCAACATAATATTTGTTGTAAGGGCCAATGGTCGAAATCCTCGATCAACATCTCTCGAGTCTCAAGTTTGGCGGTTGCATAAAGGGCCTGATTCAGAAGACATTATCTTCGATACAGCTCGCAAGAGGGTCCTGTTTCTGGAGGCCTAACCACCAGCAGCTTGGACCCCGCTCCTGACGCCGGTAGACCACATTTTTTTATATTTTTAAATATTTTTTGCAAACATATTTAAAAACGTATTTTATATGTATAAAATACTTAAACAGACATAGTTATATGTAAAAGTATAAATAAAAAACTTTTTTGCAAAAAAAAACAACCGACTTCCAAAAACGACACTACAAAGTGAAAAATAACTTTAATTTCGGAAGTCGGTGTCGTCGGGTTCGCATTTTCGTTGTTTGCCACCGACTTCCGAAATTAAAGTTATTTTTCACTTTGTAGTGTCGTTTTTGGAAGTCGGTTGTTTTTTTTTGCAAAAAAGTTTTTATTTTTCACTTTTAAGTTGTAATTTTTACCAGTAATTTAGGTTTAAAAACCAAACTACTGAACCGTTTTTGATGAAATTTCTATGGGACCACTTCAGAAGTATCTCCTTGCGAACAAAAAAAGAATTTTGTAAATCGGTCCACAATTGGCGGAGAAATCGCGTAACAAACACACACAAAAAAAAAACCGGCCAAGTGCGAGTCGGACTCGCCCATGAATGGTTCCGTTACGTTACGATTTATGACGTATTAAAAAAAAACTACTCACTAGATCTCGTTCAAACCAATTTTCGGTGGAAGTTTATATGGTAATGTACATCATATATTTTTTTTAGTTTTATCATTCTCTTATTTTAGAAGTTACAGGGGGGGGGACACACATTTTACCTCTTTGGAAGTGTCTCTCGCGCAAACTATTCAGTTTAGAAAAAAATGATATTAGAAACCTCAATATCATTTTTGAAGACCTATCCATAGATACCCCACACGTATGGGTTTGATGAAAAAAAAAATTTTGAGTTTCAGTTCTAAGTATGGGGACCCCCAAAATTTATTGTTTTTTTTCTATTTTTGTGTGAAAATCTTAATGCGGTTCACAGAATACATCTACTTACCAAGTTTCAACAGTATAGCTCTTATAGTTTCGGAAAAAAGCGGCTGTGACATACGGACGGACAGACAGACAGACAGACAGACAGACAGACAGACAGACAGACATGACGAATCCATAAGGGTTCCGTTGCCATTTGGCTACGGAACCCTAAAAAACATACCGTCGAATTGAGAACCTCCTCCTTTTTTAGAAGTCGTTTAAAAAGGGAAACTGAGATCAGATGGTCTAGTCAGTGTAGGTCCATTTCAGTTCCAACATTTATAAGTAGGTATATTTGCAAATTAAGCATGTTGTTTGCAGTCTTCCCGATAGCACGTGACTACTAAAATGTACTGCGTTCTACGCACGTAACAAGTAAACGAGTGGCCCATCTGGATAACTTACATGAACATATAATTAGTGAAAGAAGTTAAATAAGTATCTATCATCTAAAATGCATTATTATTATTTTAATGTGAGGACTATGTGTGTCATATTTTTTTCTCTTTTTCAATTTTTAATGATAATAATCTGGCAATTTGATTACTTTATGCGACCTACCCAAATATCTTTTCTTTGGTATTGCTCGTCGAGTCATTGACCTTCTTAAGTTCTGGGTTGCACGATTACTGACAAATGCGTGCACTGACTGGACCGGTCCACTCAATCTGTATGATTATTTCCTCAAAAGACCATTTCAGACATCATTTATAGAAAGCAATGAAAGTGGTCAATGAACGATCAAAAATCCATCCAGAAAACGGAAGCTCGTCTTCCACCACAATAACTCCAACTTACAAAACCAATTTCCCGATCTCAGCATAATATTACACCACCCACAAATTCTGAAGTAATTTCCTCTATGGTATCACATTCGTATACTATGGTCGGCAGTTAGCACAGCCTCCCTTATTAATTGGTCTATTGCTGTAAGTAATTGCACGCCGAAGACTAACTGGGACCATTACTGTGTAGTGTAGATGCACCAAACTGCAGCATAACTTTATTAATTGCTAAGTTAGGAAACCTACATAGTTAATAGTTGTGTAATTATGTGTTTCGGTTATTGTTCGTGTTGTTTTTGCATTAAAGGCTTATTAACTTCGGTTGGGAGATGATGATTAAGTGATAAACGGAAAATTATCAAAAATATTTTGAATAAAATCTCAAACTTACACTGTACCATGACACTGTCAATCACGTCATTACTCGTATAATAATGTATATAATTAAGAAGAAAGAAAAAAAAGAAATATTGTTTATTCTGCACAAAAAAGACGCACATTACAAAAGAACATTGGACTAAATACACACACTAAAACAAATTAGCCAAAAGCCTCGTATTCAAAACCTTAGAAGTTAAAAATTTGACAATGTTGTCCATTGCTTGATATCAGGGCAGGTCAGGCAGGTTAAAATACAGTCGTGCCAGTGACACGAAGAAGAAGAAGGTCCCAATTTACTGAACTCCATCAAAACCAAATACAATACACATTGGGTAAAGCGTTATGACACTGGCAAATGATAACAAAGAAACTAAACTAAAAATAATGCCGATTGCAGAGTGAAATTGATCATGCGATATTCAACTGTTTGTTTCGTTTTCACTGCTAAACTACAGAACACATTTTTATTAAACCTGGCAGTGCTTGAAGATACTGTATACGCAGAAGACAGATATTATACTTACCCTAAATTCTCTAGAGAATACAAAACGTGGAGGCAGGCACCGTTAGTACGTATTAAATATTCATTTAATAAACCAGCTAATATAATATTAATCGCAAAATTTAAAAGATCATCAGGGCCGTAATATATAGAATCAAATTAACAATACCACACAAGTAGCTATAAATTTTCTATCATAATAATCAATAAGCTCTATTAAATTATTCGCTGTATGGGTCTTAAGCATCGCACGATTATACTGCACTTAACTTATATGGTCTTTAAATATAATGCTGATTAGCTACGGATTGTAATATTGTCTGAAACAGGATGAATCTGGGAACTGAAACACGATAGTAGATTTGTATTATTCTAAGTAATACCTTGCACAAGATGGGTTGATGGTTTCAGACTTATATTAACTATGAATCTTAAACTACTACTCACACACGCCCGCGTGAATTTCGTGCTCTCCCATTTTTTTTTACTTTCTGTTTTTTTTTTTCTCGGCTCCTTAGGATCGTAGCATGATGTCAAAGTCTATAAATCTTTCTCAAGAATTGGGCTATCAAATGCAAAATGCAGAATTTTTAAAATCCATCTGGCAGTTCCAGAAATTAGCGCGTTCTAACAAAAAACAAACAAACTCTTCAGCTTTATAAGTAATGGATATAATATAATAAGTCCAGAGCAAGCGTGGTGATCAATGCTCGTGCCTTCTCTATATGAGAAGAGGCCTTTGCTCTGCAGGGGGACACTTTTAGGCTGGTATTATTATTACAATACTTTAATAGCCTTTAAATACACCAGCAAGGTTGTGCCTGTAACATCGGTTGGCATGGTATGGTTTCATAAAAAGATTTGGACACTGTCTGTGTCCAAATCTTTTTATGAAACCATACCATCTAAGACATGGGACATATACTAACCCGCACTGGACCCGCGTGGTGGATCACGGCACGCTACTTTTCACAGAGTGGAGGCCTGCGTCTCAGCATTGGGAACATTATGGGCTGATTCATCATCTGCCTTTTCCCAACTATGTTGGGCTCGGCTATATTTTACATTATGGGCTGATTATGCAATTTAAGAGTACCAAAATAAACCATATTATTTTGGTGCTCTTAGATTGTATAGCAATCAACCTATTTTTTAACAGATTTCCAGTCTTCCTTATTTCCTACGATTGCCACCTAATAACGAGCTAATATGTGACCGAATGTGGTTCATTATATACCTAAATATAACTTGCTAGACATAACGGGAGGTCGCCGAAATGAGATGCGTAGTCCCCGGCCGGCGCCTGTCACATTCGAAAGAGAGATGTGAATTTTATGCAATCCTGATCTTAGATAAGGCAGGAGGAGGGTGCTGAGGCCTAGATAGTCGTTTTATTTTAATACGAACCGACAACAAATAACGAATAAATATTCCCTTTTTTATTGTTGAGTTGTGACGCGAAGTCTCTGATTTAGGGTGAAATGAGAGGGGTTCTGCGACGAATTGTGGTCGAGATTATTCTGGGATTTATATTACAGTCGCTGTCAGACATTCGAGTGGTATCAGGTTTCATCAATATTTTGAGAGTATTGACCCTCAATGGATCGGTTCTTATAGATTTGGCAAATTGTTTGATGGAGCTTTGACGTTTTATTCGAGCTCTTCGATGGAAAGGGTGAATCGAAGCCATTGTAAGGATCCAATTCAGTTTGACACATTCTCATTTCAATATACAACTACTGAAATGGTGCAGTGATGAAATTCATATAACTCTCGTAGATCTTAACTATAGTAAAAGTAAAAATCGTTTATTTCATCATTCAAAATTACAATATTGAGGTATCGTTGATCCCAAACTAGGCACATCCTCTATCTTGGGCAAATGATTTTATAATACTTGGGCTTTTTTTCTGGGAACAAGTAAACGTAGTTATTTATTTCAAAGGTACACAAAATAATTCGCCTTTGTTGAATTTTCAAATAACTATTTACCATTTTTCCCTATAACAATGTTTTTCCCTATTCTCAACGTGCGAACTAAACAAAATACCTACACATGAAACAAATATTGTTTCTATTATTGGATGACCAAACTAAACAACGTTTTCCCTCGGGGCACCCGTCCCGTCCACTACCTAAGTTGTTTCCTACACGTGTTTCATGGATTCAAAGTTCTAAGCCACCCCCTCACGCTATAAAAACAATCAGTTTTCGAAATAAGAAACAGACGCGTTGCACTACGGACACTGAAAGTTCACTTTTTATAGGGGGACCAGAAATTATAGCCGGGTGATATATGACGACACTTCTCCCGGAATTTAAACGTCCCGTTTTCCTAACGGTTACTTACAGTGGCTAGGTAGGGCGCCAGTGTGACCCTTAATAAATTCAGAATAAAAGAGTGGCGCCAGAAAAATTGTTTCTTCCTTATGATTGTGGTAATAATTTTCTTTGTAATTGAATTTTGCGAAATATATATAAGCCACTTACGTGTTCGTGATACAAAATAGGAGGAAATTTCGGGGAACTTACAAAAAAGGAGTTTGGGCTTTGATATTTTTAATAGGCTTTTGTTTGATCCGATTTCGAGAAAGGTTTTAAATATAAATTTTGCATACAATCTAAAAGACATTAGGTACCTACGTGATATCGGCAAAATTGTGGAGTTTCCTCCACAGAAGCTATTAATAAAGTGCAGAAGTTGAAGTTGGTGAAACCTTTCGTTTGGTAGCACCTATCAATCTGCCCAGCCTTTTCTCAAAACTATGTTGAAGTCAGCTTCCAGTCAAACCTTATGCAACTGAATACCAGTATTTTACATGGAGCGACTGCTTATCTGACCTCCACAGCCCTGTAACTGGGCATTACGATACCCCTTGGTAAGACTGGTTGTCAGACTTTCGGGCTTCCGAGGCCCCGTAACAACTGTCAGCCGGAATCGGCTTAAAGTGCTTTTCGAGGCACGGAGGGGTTTATTTGGTATGTAGATGGTCACCCATCCACGGAACAACTAGCGTGGGTCAACCTGATCGATCGACTCGTGCGGCTGTTATTTATTAGTCACAAGCCCCTCGTTTGGTAGCACCTATAAAAACTTTATTCTACGAACAAAAGCCTAAAACTAATAATATTCTAACTAATTTTTCTAATAAACCATATCACTTGCTCACGACAACAATGGCAAAGTTTATCTCGATTAAACAGTTGACTATCTTTCTTCCTGGTAACGATTCTGGTGATAAAGATTGCACGACTGATTCTGTACTCGTCGCGGTGACCCTAACCGTATTAGAAGTCTTGGTAAGTGGAACATGAGAGCCATTTAATTTATCAACTTGTTCCTCCGAAGCTCGCCAACTTTATTTCTAGGATTTTTTTAGGACTTTAATTGGTGAGTCTGTTTTTCTGCTCGGACGTTCAGGGGTATTACAAACTGTGCATTTATTTATTTAATGATGTATTTCTCTTTTTATGCTATTTCCAGTAGATAGTTGTTTAGTTATTGCTGCTAAAATATTAAAAATTCAAAGGCTATCGTCGTGTATCCACTTAAATATCTCTTTGGCAAAAACAGGAAAAAAATTAGTAAAAGGAAGGAATATTCTGCCTTTAAGTGGGTTAAAGAAGTTTGTAGATGGAGGATGATATGATTTTGAATAAGTGTATGATATTTTTTGTGTTTCTCTTCTCAAAATTGCCTTGCCTATGCACAGCACACCCCAAAACGTAATAAACTTCATTTCTAAACGAGAACAATCCAAAATTCCACATTCATTCTTCACTAACATCTGTAACGAGTTAGCCTTAGGGTATAGCCGAAAAGTCAGACACTCGCTCCACAATCGAATTATTTTTTATTTCGATCAATAACGGCATTGGATTCGTTCTGCCTGAGCCACGCGCTGCCTCAGGCGATACTCCGAAAGTCCTTTAATGCACAACTCCCGTCTGTCCATTTGTCGATCGTCCCAACTAATAGAGAAATTCCATTTAAAAACTTACGTTTTATGCCCCGGGGGAGTAAGTTCACTGTACATTTTTAATGTTACGAATTGAGTTTATGTGGGAATTGTTTGGTCTTAGGGATCAAACCAACTCCATTTGGTCACGGACAACGCTGTAATGTTGATTTACTTTAAAAAGCACATACAGTCTTTAGAGTTTTAGACCATACAAAATTAATACAAGTACAGTTCGGCCGACGAGAGAATCGTTCATGACACCTGTCAGTTTTATACAAACGAATACTTGTTTTGCGAATTTGATCTTTATTAGCTACTACAATTGTCACACTGACAGGTGTCAGGTACGCATACTCTCAACGACCGGACTGTACGCATTCTCTCGACGACCGGACTGTACCTATATAATGAATCAAACGCTTTTGCTGGCTGCACCTGTGTTCAACCATCATCACTAATCATATAACATGATTCCACGATACTTCCTACATTATTATGACTATCATTTCTTGAAAGATATTATTCTCTCGCCATTTATGATAGGGAATCATGGCAAACTAACAACTTAACAAATGGGCACCTAGCATAAAAACGAATAAATAATACCAATTTCATCTTTCTTCGTTAACGAGAAAATTATTTTCTTCCGTTCCCTCGAGACAAAATTTTGTACAGAAGCGGACTGCTAATAGAAGAAGAAAATAATTTAATAAAAATACCGGTCTTACTATACACATCACAAAGTAGCTTCATTATCTTTTTGACTAATTATAAAACGGACGACGAAAGTTCTAATTGAATTCAGGAGACTACGGGTTTCTCAGTTATATTTCTTTCCTTTTTTGAAAAGTTTCGGGTCGTCCACGATGTCCAATATCTATGCTAATAATACACTAATTAAGAAGCCCTGACTCTGACTTT
This sequence comes from Apamea anceps, assembly GCA_951799955.1. Lineage (NCBI taxonomy): Eukaryota > Metazoa > Arthropoda > Insecta > Lepidoptera > Noctuidae > Apamea > Apamea anceps. The sequence goes on along the minus strand of OX637510.1, from coordinate 13,539,341 downwards.
TTAAGGTACAGGAATGAAAAGATTTTCGTCTGCAAAGTTTATGTAAAGTTATTTGAAATCTACAAATCTTAAATAGGAACAAACTATGTGGAATGGTCATCCTGGAATTACTGTTGCTTTTTTATGGATTTATAAACGAATATAAATGGCAATGATTGGGATTAATTTCAGAAAGTTATCAATTTTAATATCCTTTTTTTTAATGCCAGATTTGCCCCACTGCTGGGCAAATTCCTCGGTACTTCACATCCTCTCTGTCTATAGCTGCCAAGGACCAGCAGTGCGATTCTGTAACCATCTCACCGTGAAAACTTAGGTGAAGTGAGCGTGAAGTGAGCTGTCATTCCAAACTAAATGCTAGGGATTGACATTATTGACAGTTCACTCTAAGCTCACTTCACCTAACTGTTCACGGTGAGATTTTTACAGAATCGATCGGCAGTTCTATATACCTATAAATACGTACACAAAAAGTTTCACAACTCGGTATTTACAATTTTACTACTATTCTTAACAATTAATCGATAAATGATAAATGATTTTTATTTTGTAAGTAGGTTTGTACAAACACTTACAAGTCAATCATATTTTAAAACTAGATGTGGTCGGCGTTTCCTATCTGACTAGTCTAAGAAGAAAGGCCAAAACAAAATCAGAGGTCACGGTCTCTTTTAAAGTCCAGACATAATCTTGGTCAGATCATATGAAGACCATGTAGATCGATGTCTGAGATGGTCTTTTGAGGAAAGAACCACACAGATAGAGAGGACCTGTCCATTAAATTCGACGAACAATACTAAAGAAAGGACATTTGGGTAGGCCACATAAATTACTCAAAATGCCAGACCATGACCAAGACTAACAGAACAGAGAAAAATAAAATAAATAAAATGACCCACATAGTCTTCACATTCAAAATAATTAAAATAATAGAATACTTTACAAAGTAAGCAAATGTCATTGTATATATAAAATTCATTAATGTCAATGTGTATATAAAAAAAACAGCAAAAGACAAAAAAAAACCTCAATATAATATACTCACACTCAAGATAATTATAGTAAATAGGTAGAAGATCCCTAATCTGTTTCTTAACAATAAAATGTTCATGTCATTTACCTCAAGTGCAAAGTTTTTCATTTTCAAAATACCCTCCACCAACAACACAACATTTTCCTCCACTCCTATTATCCGTCGCATGCTTTAGAAATTGTCACATCTTCATTCTTCCTGTCACCCTTGGCATCCCTAACGACATTTAACTCTACAGACATGTCTTCTCAAAGTATATGTAAATTGGTAAATGTAATAAATTGCATATATTTATCTAGTAATGGTGCTTTAACGTAGGGGTGGGGCAGTGACGGATCGATTGAACGGATTTGTACTGCTTAGCGTGTTGCTTTTAGCGGTGCTAATTTTGGCTACGTGATGTTGTAAATGGGGCGGTACGAGTAGTATCGAATGGACGGAATCTTATTTTCATATAAATAGATTATAATAGTTTAAGAAAAGTAACTATATACAATATGGAGACAAAAATACGACAATAAATGAAAACATTGGCAATACAAATGCATAAGAGTATTTTGGAAAAGAACGAAGAAAGAACGAAAATACATTTATTTAGCTCTAGAAAATACATTTATCTAGATACATACATCAGATAGAAAAAAATCGAATAAAAGTGTAAAGTCCGATGTAAGAAATTAGCAGGAAAGTGTGCCTCACGGCTGAGCTTAATAGGCCCAGTTTAGCAAAAATGCCAGACTACGAGTACTAGTGCCTAACGCTGAAACTATCAAATTAATCCTAACATCGAAAACCAACAGTGATTTTTTCAAACAAACTAAATAGCAGTGATAATGCGGTCACTATAGGTTGTGCCAATCTTTGACTAGGTATAGTGAGTAAAGGCTAGTCAAAGATTCCCGTTCTCAGTCTGAATACGAAAATTCAATCAAATATCTATATTTGATTGAATTTTAACGTCTTTAAATTTACGCAGTTTAATTTAACAGGCCTCCTCTCTTCGAGAAAGAGTGGGCTTATAATCTACAACGCGGGCCCAGTGCGGGTTACTAGATGTCACGTCAAATCTTCGATTTTTTTGTTCTAGGACATGCCGGTTTCCTCACGAGGTTTTCCTTCGGCGTTTTTAGAGCAGTGTTTATTAAATAAATTACACAAAGTAAGGTGCCTTTTTTTTTTTTTTTGAGGATGGGAAATCATCAAATGACCCCTCCCGCTCTGGGTGGAGCAGAAGGGAATGTCAGACTCTTACTGACTGAAACCCACCCGTGTTCCTTTCTTAGCCCTTTATGTTCCAGGGCAGCGGTAACCCTTTCGGACGATCCCGCTACCCTGGCAGGCATCGGCCCTATCGGGCCCCGTCACTTATGCTGACATCTCTAAGTAAGGTGCCTAATGCCTGAGTTCAAACATGTGACTTATCGGGGCCGTTTTATTACATAGTTTCCTACATACCTAGTCATATATTATCAGTTCTTCATAAGGCTACATCGAGTGAGCTTTAGGAAATTATGTTGAATATTCAATTAGATATTTGCGAATTAAACCCACGAAGTTATCTCCATAATAATATTTTTTATGGGACACTTAACCCAACGTAATAATTCCTGTAACGAGCCCTTCAAAATTATGAGGTTGAACATAAAATGAATAATCATATAATTAATACACGAACAAGTACCGTCTTTATCGCGGTCAACACGTATTGCTTAATTCATTCATATTACCACAACGCAGATAGCTTCATTTCAACACATCGAACGATATCGTCATATACGACAAAGAAATAATCAAAATATTTATGAAGTGCGCTGGGATATTGTAGGAAATTAAGCGGGGTCGCGACATGCGGGCGCACTCAAACATTATCTGCAGTCGCTATCAAACATTCAGGGTCCGTATTGACATTTCTTATTATGTGTCGTTTTGGCAATAGACTTTGTAGTATCGGCAAAAATTTTCAAGGGGCTCGTACTCTCTTTGACGTTGACGGTGACGGTTGATTTTAGGAGAAAAATCAGCAGCCATATTATGCTAGTTGAGAAAACTTTCTTGGTAGGTATTTGATGTATTCTCTTTTCAAAAATTCGGATGGCAAGTAAAATTCAGATTCTAAGCATTTATTTCAAATAGGCACATAAAAGGCACTTTTGAACGTCAAAATATACATTAAAATTGAATTGATTTTAGTCACCCCTTCCAAAAGCCGGTTTCGCATGGAGACGAATGGGCAAGAAAATCGGATAGTATACAATACCATTCGATTTTTTTAGAAAATCGAAAAGTTAAATGAGTACTAAAAAAAAAATTGTAAAATATCCGAACTTATTTTGCAAAAATCCAGATTTTAGTTATGATAAATGGTAATCCTACCCACAAACCTTATCTTATTGGAGCGTGCGTGCGAACTGATGTTCTTATAATGTTATGACTAAAGAACATCTTTTTTTGTCAAGGATAAAATTGGCCACTGTTTTTATAAAATAATTACAATATTTATTATAATAACTAAGTCGTCAAATAAAAGCCCTCTTCCTCTCTCCTATTTTTGCTGTGGCCGACAGGGCCCACAAAATCATATTCTGTAAATCCTACCACCTAAGTTCACATGTGGAAGGAGTAAATATATTTAGTATTGAGTACCATAGAAAAAGTCTCCAGCCACAATTTTCATCCAGTCACGTAATAGGTTACACCACTGACCATTTCACAATAACACCGCGTTATCTCAAGCCATACATTTTGCTCCATCAACTATTATCGCTACATAATATTGGCTCCACCGGCTTAAAGGGGAAGGGAATAAACTAGAGAGAGTAATTAAACCAAAGTAATTGTTCCATGATTATAATATGCAGAAACTAATGGGTTTGTCAAAGAGCTAACGATCCGCGGAATGGATGTCAAAGGCAGTTATGTATAGCTAAAGTTATTAGCGTGGTTAAGATTATTGGTATATGGTACATAAAGCGAGCGTGTGTGAATGGTATTTAAGAAGAGCGACACACATGTCTGGTAATATATTCAGAAACGGGGTTGCTACAAAGTTTCGCTATTGTCTCAGCAAAGGTATCTAGTTTATTGTTGGTACTGAGTCTTTAACAAGTTTTAGAACATCAGACTAAGGTGTCTGTCTGTGAATTTCTCTTATGTTTAAGAAACTTTTCAGACTTCATTCTCACCAGTCTTCTAGACAGTATGTTCGCATGATTCATTTTGGAACAATTAACAATTGAAATTGAATTGATGCGTAGTTTTGAAACTGTTTACGCACTTTCAGGCCCATGATATGGGTTGTTTCTGTCATGATACTTATAATATCTAAAGTAATATTATAAAGAGAAAATATTTGATTTTTATTTATTTATTTATTACGCTTTCACGCTAAAACGGCTAAATGGATTTAGATGAAATTTGGCTCATGGGTAGACCATAACCTGGATTAGTACATAGAATCCTTTTTATCCCGATATTCTTACGGAATCGGGACTTATGCGTGTGAAACCGCGGGGTGCAGCTAGTGTATCATTTTTCTGTCATATTGTATAGTCAATCGAACATTCTGTAAACATTTTTTTTAATTTAAGTTACTTTATTTTGCTTAGTTTGATCTCTCGCTGATGGCAATGTAAATTCAATTTTTTTTAGTTTAGTTACATTTTAGTTTTTGTTTTCTTGTCTTTCAATAATTACCTACTATGTACCACACTTTGAAAATGTCGCAACTCCCAGTTACCTAGCCTAATTTGGAGGTCACCGTCTATTCTATGTTTGTACAAATTGTGGTTAGTAAATAAAGAAATTTGAAAATTTGGTCATTGTCGATTCTCTACTGTAATTTTCAAACCAAAACTCGACTGTAATAAATAGCTTTTTATTACTGCATCTTCCCTTTACTTGTCAATATAAAGTAGACTATAGACTAAACGGGGGAGTTTAAACCAAACAACACACCTGTCCCCCATACACAAGGTGCGTGCCTTACGAAGTACCCCTAATATGTCAAATGGAACAAGATTTTTTCTCCCCTAGAGCAACAATTTAGATCGCGACGCGTCAAAAATATAAAGAGGGGGTCCCGATCTTTGTTTTCCCCATTGAGAGTCTATTCGATCAAAAACTTGAGCGTTTTCTTTTTTGAATTTATTACTATAAAACTTTTTGATTTGATTCGAGTGCATATGGGAAGTTTATGATTGGGAGTGACGGAGCGAAAGTTTGTACCGATATTGTTTCGAGCGTTGTCAGTTGAATTCACATATGGGGTACATTGTATTGGCGAAATAAACAAGTATGCCAATATTAGAAGAGATATGTATTTGGTTTATTTTGTACTAGCTGTGCCCGTGACTTCGTTCACGTGCATGTTGGAACATGGGTTTAATTTTTTTTTGCGCAGATCTGTTATTATTTTTCTAAAATAAAAGTAGCCTAAGTTACTACTTTGAACATCACCTATCTGGGAAAGTCCCTGTGCTTTTGTTTTGTAAAGATTTTTTTTTTATGTGTATTACGTGAAAAATGTTGTTGGCTACACATTTGGCCGTATCTTTTTGTATTTCTCCTTATAAAATGTAATGAGTCGCTGTTTGTTTTCCGTAATAAATAAAATAAAATAAAGTCCCGTCAACATGGGTTCATGGGACGTTTCGGAGATTAGCCGGAACAAACAGACAGTCAGACAAACAAACAAAAAAAAAAATATAAGTACTGCATAAATTTTCATATGCATTTAAGCTGTTATTTTGACATCATAAATAAACATTTTAATTTTATTTATGTGTATGTTTGTATGTATAGATAATAATTGATCCAAGAAGGTTCGACATCAATGTTAGGGGATGGTTTTAATTTGAATTGATTTTAATATGAGATAATATACGTACCTAGGTATATTAGTCAGTTAATTCAGTAAAGTACGTCCTGAATTTGTTTTTTTAATCTTGGTGAACTTTGCTCTTTCAACTGACACAGGTTATCCATTACAAACAAACATACAAAACATCAAATATTATCTATTATTTACATGCATATTTTAAATATACTATACTTACAATCTAACACTAAAATATTACATACTATGTAAATTTACAAGTATGACATTCAAATACTGACACAGGTTTAATTCATTAGGATGAGACTGGAAACTTGATACTAGAATACGTGTGGTACATGAATAAAATGAACAAAATTGAAAATAATTAAAATTTGAAGAAACTTTTGCTTAACTTGTGAGTTGCTCATCTGTGAAAAACTTGTGTGATTGCAGTCAGACCACAAAAAGCTTAACCACTAACATTTAATTTCAAAATCTATTGTAACTTTATTTTTTCAATTCAACAACAAAAGAAATAGAATATGCATTAGAAATCTTAAAGAAAACCTCTTTGGAAAAAACTCAAGCATTATCAAGAGCTATTAAGCTTAAATTATGTGAAATTGAAATTCCACGTTGTAAATTGTAAATCCAACAGTGTTTAAAACTAAGAAAGTTTATGCAAAAATGCTATGGAATAAATAATCGAGTTTTCCAGCCATTACAATTTTTCTACATCCATCCACGTCAATTTAATATCGTTAAGTATCTTTACATGTTTTGAATACTTTCATCACTCAATACTTGGGAGTGCTGAAAATATATGAATATATAAGAAATCGCTTCGAATAACAACGGCATATTATACTGTCTTTAGAAAAAATTGCTGAATATAGCCTCTATATTCAGCAATTTTTTCTAAAGACGATGAAGAAGTAGGCAAATCATATTCTCATAGTGAAAATGCTTTTGTATCATGATTAGTAATTTACACGAACAACAGAAATTAAGGGACTGACAGACTAACGACGAAATAACCGCCTTTATAAAGCCATCAGTCACAATAAAGGAAACGTTATACACGGAAGCAGGCACGGCACGCTCCTATTCATAGTATGGACAGTAATAATAATGATCAGAGTTCCTGTCGCCGCTCCGACTGCTACCATCGGAAACGTTTCACCATTGATTTTTCCGCAAATAATACAGTCTCCAAATTTCGCTTCGGTCTTCATTGTTTCCAATGTCACCCCAGTTCCCCTACGAACCAACGTCGCATGGTTTTGAGTGCATTAGATTCGCTCAAACACATTCGGCACTGTCGGTTTCCTGGACGTTGGTCGACACGTGACTCCAAACATAAAAGACTTCACGCCTGATCAACTCACCGATATAGATGTGAATGAAATTGCCCTTATTGTGTAATATTAGGAGGGTGATTCGGAGTTGGATTTCGGGTATTATGAGCACAGATGCACCAGTTTCCATATTAAAAACAGACTCAGATTTTGACATGATTTCATCAACTTGTCTGGAACAAGCGTCGATGATGATTTATTGACATCTGCATATTGTATAGACGATCGAGTAGTCGTAATCAACTCTGACGTTTCATGCAAATCTGTTTCGGTCCTTTTTATCTGGAGCTCTTTCATTGTCGTAATGTGATTAGGAAAGGCCCCAATCGGGTACCCTCTTTCGGGAGGGCGCTAAATAAGATGCGACGTTTTCCGCCTCGGGCACCTTTGATAGTACTTTTTAAAGCTGTGTCACGAATTCCGAACCTCTCTTTTATTGGTCGCCATTATGATAATTACATTAAGGGCCGTCCGTTGTCGATACTTCGTCTTTCGAATTTGTTCTGTTGTTACGGTAAGGCGTTTGCCTCTTGAATATTGAGCAGCTCATTTGCGAAAATCGCACCTATTCTCTACGTGACACTTTTATTCCACAAAGTCGTTTGGCATTAAGTTTCTTAGGCTGGAATCAAATTATCCGAAATTAAAAATTTATTCACGCAGTTGATTGACACTCATTTAGTAAAAGTTAAAATGTAGTCAGCGCAATGAATCTCCAACGTACAAATATTTAAATCAGTTTTAATTTCACTTATCTTTAAAATAGTCTCACAGACTTTAAATACATGATTTTAAAGTGCTTTGGCAATCTTGTTAGTGTTTCGTTTTCAGACAACACTGTTGACTTACCGAAGAATTTATTAATAGTTTTAAAGTTTGTTTTCGGCGACTTTTTATGCATAGCAAACAGTTTAAATGCTCTTGGGTATTAAAATTATGTTCAAAGTGAAATCTTAAGGATTTTTTAGTAACTTGTTTTACTTATTTCAGTTTTATTTTGCTAAACGTAATGAAGTTATGTACCAAAATAACTTCATTTTTTACAAGGTGCAAAGAGAAAATCTGCCTAAATACTAAAGCGGTACCTACAATATTAAAAAACCTAAGCCGACATACGTTATGTTATTTTTTTCGACCGAAAATCAAAATCAGTCTTTGCCAGGAATGCTTCTAATTGTTTTGTGTTGAAAAATACTGCTTTTTTTTGGTGTTCATCCGATTGACAATGTTCTACAGTATTGAACATTGAAAACATTCTTTGGATATCTGCACACATTTGATTGAATCGTAACAACAATCAAAATCAAAAGTTGTTTCAATTAAATTCCACTTGTTTATTCGAACGGATGAAACATTTTTTCGTTTCGTTAAAATGGAACGTTTTTATTTATTTTATAAATAATATTCATTGTCTCTGAATATTTTTGGTTCAAATTATGCTAAATGCTCCGTTTTTTCATTTCGATAGTTGTCTTAAATTTTCATTTAAATTTACAAATAAAAAGCGAGCATTAATTAAAAAAATAAACACGTTTATTTCTTTGAAAGATTTTATGCAAAAGTGTTATAGTTTTCACGATATTTGAAACAAGGGTATTATTCATCAATAATAATTTAATGAGAGTTATGCGACATGACGCCACATTTCACCTGTATGTTTTTTTTTTTTTTTTACATGAACAATATTAGGTAATAGGGGCTCGTGGCTAAGTAACATCAGCCGCATGGGTCGATCGGTCAGGTAAAGCAGAGGTTAGATAGACAGTCGCTCCACGTAAAATACAATTCAGCAGGCATCCATCAGAATGGAAGCCGGCCCATATGTTCGTGAACGGGCGCCGTTAGGAGAGATTGGTCATGTCTTGTAGCTGCCACGGCTTATTTTAATTTAATTTTATATTTGAATTGTTTTTTTTAATCTTTTTATATGTATATACGTACGCTTTTAAAGTCCTGCTTCGTTTTCACATGCATAATTTCAGCATGAATAATGTAACTAATATTTTGTATATTTTTATTTAAAAGAGTGTTGAGTTTCTTGCCAGTTCTTTTCCATAGGTACCTACTACGCTTTGGAATGGGCAATTAACTTCATCTTTCTGACTACCAAAACGAACCCTTGAAAATTCAAAAGTGTCTGTAATGGTGGTTTATCTATATATATAAAAATGATTAATTAATTTAATTTAATTTGATATAAATTTTTGGTAAGTTTTGATAGACTAACACGTGGTATACATGGTTATAAAGACATAATACAGAAGTATATTTTTTTATTTTCTGTTGTATTTGGGTTTTTAAATATGCCACCAAATAGACGTACAAACTTAGGTCACAGAACTCGCAATGCTGCAAGTCAAAGATATATAGGAGCAAGCCAAACTGACGAACAACGCGAAGCCCGAAATGAATTTGAACGGAATCGATGGAATTGCCCGAATTACCACCTCATAATCTGAAAATTAAAAATCGGATCGGTAATCATAATGTTGCGGAACATAAACCAGCCACGTCTTTGTAATGGCACCCGGCTTGCGGTGAAGAAATTAATGAACGACGTCATCGAAGCCACAATTTTGAAAGGGAAGTACAAAGGGCGAAGACGTTTTGATTCCACGCATTCCTATGATTTCGAACGACATGCCATTCGACTTTAAACAGTTACAATTTCCAGTGCAGCTTGCATTATGTCAATAAATAAATCGCAAGGGCATCAATCTTGGAAATCCATGTTTTTCACATGGCCAATTGTATGGTGCCTGTTCCCGTGTCGGAAAACCATCAGCATTATTTATTTACGCGCCAGAAAACCAAACTAAAAATGTTGTGTATCAAAAACATTACAACAAACACTGTTTTCGAAATAATATTTTTTTTATTATCGAATCGTTCGAATCGTATATTCATAGTTAAGACAGGACAACGTCTGTCGGGTCAGCTAGTTTAATATAAATTCTATTTTTTTTTAAGTTCCATAGTTGACTAACGGCTAGGCAGTTGATGACACATTGATCCACAGTGAATCATACCGCATTGCGTATAATTCCAAACACCAAATCGAAAAAAATAGACAGTCAGACCCCTGATCGTGACTAAAGGCATTAAGCGTGTCTTTAAGAAATTTGCATTTGAAATAAAGGCGTCTCCACCCAAATCACATTACCAGAAATTTGAGGCCAAAGCGTCGTGTCATTTCGGTGAACACTTTCGACCACGCCCGTAGAATAAAGTGCTAACGTACTTTATCAATCGAATTGGAGTTTTGCAAGATCATTGTGAGATCTGTCGGTGTGATGCCGCCTTAATAATACGCTGTTGTGGGGTTGAGTTCGGTACAGAATTTTATTAGTGTACCTATAGAAGTGGACCCTTTGCTTTTTCTGCAATTAAAGCTTACTGAAACTGATGTAGGTACCAGTGCAGATATTCAAAGTAGCCAAATAACAATGGCCGTTCAAAATTTCCTATGCTTTAGTGATGTGGAAAGTAGTACTAATTTTAAGTTCTGATGTTATCGATGTTACAAATAATTTTCGCTAGTGTACCTAGTGGACCCATTGCTTTTTCTGCAATTAAAGCTTACTGAAACTGATGTAGGTACCAGTGTAGATATTCAAAGTAGCCAAACAACAATGGCCGTTCAAAATTGCCTATGGTTTAGTGATGTGGAAAGTAGTACGAATTTTAAGTTCTAATGTTATCGATGTTACAAATAATTTCCACGCATGGATTGAATCATTTAAATTTCGATACATTCCGTCTGTTTTTTTTTTTGTATGAAAACTATACTTCAGGTGAGTAGTTTTATTGATAGCTTCATTTGTACCTGTATTTTGTTTGAGGGAATGCGTGAGCTATATTGTGCGTATTTAATCAGTGACAGTGAGTAAGGGGTTAAATAATGGTGGCTAATTGACTATCAAATAATCACACAGATAAAAAATACCAGTGTTGTGTATGAGTAGGTGATTTAGTCACGATGCAGAACCGTTTTTTTCTACGATCACAACATGACTCTGTTTCGAATCACGCGAACACACATCAATAGTGTCTAGTGATCAAGTACGTTTTAGAGTATCGCCGCAATTGAGGATTTAATAATCGTTTTAACTTTTTTTGATCGTTATTCTAACTTATTTGAATAAAAAAAATCATAGAAAATCAACTGTCAATATGGATACTATAAAAGTGTGTAATAGCGTTTTTACAAAACCATTACAAGTTTTGCATCGGAACTGAAAAAAATTCATTGATATGGAGCGATGACATCATGACAGGAGAAGAGATGTTCCAGGCAATGTACTGTGGCTGTCGCTCTTGGCACTACACAGAGCGTCATAAGCCGCCTCTGGACACGCTATCGCATCACGGGTAGTGTGGCCGAGCGACATGAAAGACGATCTCGCATCACCATTCGCAGACAGGACCGGTACATCCAAAATACTGCTCGACGGAATCGTACCATGACCGCCATGATGTTGGCTACGAGGCTCTACAGCTCTTCAGAATATTAGAATATTAAGAAGAATATTATTACTTCGGGCTTGCTGATAAGCGAACAAACCATCCGAAATCTGGGTCTGGGTGGGTCTGCGTTCCCAAAGGCCGCTGAGAGATCCACCTATAGCACCCCGCAATAGTAGGGCCCGTTTAGAATGGGCTCGCGAATACAGAAATTGGGAGGAAGAAGACTGGCGTTGTGTTTGCTTTTCCAATGTATCTCGTTTTGGTATGAGGCCGGATACAAGACGTACTCGAGTTTGGAGGACCTCTGAACGTCAAGAACGTTTGAAATTTTGTCAGGAAGTTCATTCATATGGAGGGGGAACAATAATGGTTTAGGCTGGTATTTGGATCGGTGGAAGAACCGATCTCATTTGGATCAGGGGCAACCTCAATGCTCAGATTTATGCGGAGAGGATTGTTTCAGACGTAATCATCCCTTTGTGAAGCCGGTTAGGTGATTAGTTTCGACTAATACACGATAATGCACGGCTAGAGTCGTGACACGCACTCTTACCGATGCTCGCATTAACGTTCGACCGTGGCCTGCTCAATTGCCAGACCTCAACCCAATTGAGCACGCATGGGATATGCTCCAAAGAAGAGCTCGGCCGAGTATGGATGCCGTGCAAACCCCACAACAACTTTTTGACTTGTTAGAAAGAACGTGGTCGGCCATTTCTCAAAGTGGTTTTGATGAACTGATTTTAAGCATGCCAAATCGCTGTGATTGTGCGATTCGTGTCAATGATGGAAACACAGATATTAATTTTTTTATCTTCACAATAAAAATTTAATAAATCCTCATTTTTGACTTTTATGCCATTTAATTGACGACATTAACTGAGGTTAATTTCTCAGAATTTGCAAAACTTGCAATTTTTCTTCATTTTTACAAAACATAGGGTATATAAGTTGTTAACTTAAACTTAGGAATTAAAGTAAGAAGCCAGTCTGGAATACTAGATTTGGTAAATATTAATTGGATATTTTTTTATAGTTAATAATGTACTTGATCCCTAGACACTTTTGATGTGTGCAGAAAATATGTATAGATATAATCCAAATGCCTGAAGCGATGACGTAGCAACTAACCTGCGGAGTCACCGTTAAAGAATTTAAGTAAGTATATCATGAGATTACAAAATTAGGTTATCTATCTCAAGGTTTTCCTCAAGAGAAAAATACGAATTTCGTTGAGTAAATCTTAATTTAGGCGAGTAAAATTCATGAATGCAGAATTTTTAGGTATTTACACGACAAATGTTACGTAAATTCTGAGACAAACATCTTGACTTCATTTAGGTAAAATGAACAATCAGCTATGCTTGTTCATTAGTAATTCTAAGCATATTTTGCCATGACACTGAAAATACAATATTTAAAAATCTGATTTCGCCCGAAAAAAGTAATCCATTTATCAAATGACTGCATTTATTAAATACTTCAAGCTGCTGCCACAAAATATTGAAAGGTTTAATTAATAACAGTCTGATTAAAAATATTTGAAGAACGTTTTAGTACAAGATCATAGAAAAGGTCGCTTACTCCGATTATAGGCAGATATATACATTACCTATCCCAGCGCTGACAAGGAGGCGACTAGCTATCAACAATTTTCTCGCTCAAGAAACGTACAAAGATTGTAGGTTCCGTAAAATTATAACATACATACCTATATAAAAAGGAAGAAGGAAGAGTTCTGGCTGTTGTGTACCGCCGGTTTCGTGGCCGGCTACATGACACCAGTCAGCGAAACACGACGCAGACACTTCGTGTGCATTAGTTAGTTTTTTAGTGTAATTATAATGTTGTATGTATTTATAGTATTTTTAAGTTATAATAATATTGTATTGTATGTGTTTATATGGGCTTTGATGCCTGAAATAAATGGATAAATAAATATATTAATAGTTGATTGCCGACTGTTCACATCGCCAGCGAGTAGGTACTCGCTCAGTGACACTCGCTTGGTGGTCAGAACGCTCGCTGAGAGAATTACGCTTGGTACTATCGCCAAAATCTATATCTGACCACCGTAAGGACTATTCCTGTTTGCAGCGCATATTATTAGACGATATAAAAAGGATTCTCTTTTGTTTTACTTACGAACGCAGCAGCTGTGGTCATCGTGTGCACGGGATTTTGTTTTCAAAATGCTCAGATATAGGTTTTGGCGATAGTACTTACATACGCATACCTGCGAGTAATCGCTTATTGTCGTCGAGCATTCGCTGCACTTAGCTCGTGAACTCATTTTCAGTTGCCAGCTCTACTAGCTTCTCGTTAATCGCCGGTAGTGGGTCACGTGCCTTAGGTACGTATACAAAATGCATAAAATATTATCTAAACTAAAATCTAGAGTTTGCAAAAAAAATATAGAATAACACGCATACATTTTTTAAGTGTCAATCTTTTAGCTGTCACACGCTTTAATTAATTGATCACAGCTTTGAAAACATTTCACTGCTTTTTTTTAAAGTAAGAATATTTTAATAGCAAATAAATGAAAATATTACAGCGAACCTAACAATAACATATTGTGTACCCATCACTAGTAATAAAATCTGTACAGACATAGATGGATGAATAGTAAACCACTCATATTTTCACCAAAAACCTTTTAACGCAATAAAGGTATTTGCCATGCATACAAAGCAAACATCCTAACAGGTCCCCGGCTGACATTCTTTACGGGGCGTCAGAAGCCCGACAGTCTGACAACCAGTCTTACCAAGGGGTATCGTATTACCCAGTAACTAGGTTGTGGAGGTCAGATAGGCAGTCGCTCCATGTAAAATATTGGTATTCAGCTGCATCTGGTTAGACTGGAAGCCGACCCCAACATAGTTGGGAAGAGGCTAGGCAGATGATGATGACGAAGCAATAACATGATACGATAGGAGCAATTAGATCGTTTTAGTTTTTTTATATAAATAAATTGGCCATTAATTTGTATGGTAACTTTACACTTTTATAAATCATCAGAAACTACCCTATTATGGGGATAATAGGGTAGTTTCCTGGGTAAAAAAAATATTATTATATTTAGTACGTCAGTTAGATTATCGAAAAATAATGAACATGTATTTTTTCTTTTGTCAATCAAACAAAAAATGACAAAGATAATGCGCGTCAAAATTTGGGAGTGACGGTCGTGACGTCACGCCATGCTAAAAAGTGTAGCAAGGCGTGACGTCAAGCGGATCTTTAATGGGCGATATCTTCATCATTTTTTATATAATTGACAAAAGAAAAAATACGGGTCCAATATTTTTTGATAATCTAACTGACGGACTAATTAGATTTTTTTAGGAAACTAGCCTATTCTAGCGATACCACCTTTCACACGGTCCATCCATCGTTTCTTTGGTCTACCCCTACTCATCCTTTTATACACCCAACTAACCACTAGTATATCCAATAAACGAACTTTAATTTGTTTGAACGTTTGTTGATAAATGCACAAGCATGAACAGGTTTAGGGAAACAGACAAAAACGTCTAAAGGACTCCACTCCATCCCCTTTAAAACGCTATTTTCTTTTTATGTCAAATGAACCGTGAAAGTGCGGGCGGTGGATGCTACGAGTTAGCGAGCCGATCAGAGCCTAAACTTCAATAAAAAATGGTAAGTTGTATCTATAGATGCGGGTTCTGTAGGTAGATAATTGTTTATTTGGGAGTTGTTCGTGTTTAAAGAGTTCGGTAATTTGACGATCCTATCCTACTAATATTATAAGCGCGAAACTTTGTAAGGATGGATGGATGGATGTTTGTTACTCTTTCACACAAAATCTACTGCACGGATTTGGATGAAAGGAACACAGATAGTTTATAACCAGGATTAACACATAGGATAATTTTTATCCCGATATTCCTACGGGACCGACACCTATGCGGGTGAAACCGCGGGGCGCTACTTGTTAATACTAATGTCGTTAGATTACCTGGAGAACCCAGGAATTTCTTATTACGTTATAAAATCATGTCAAAGCTATCCTAGAATATCGGTGACAGCCAGAGAAATAAATAATAAATTGTTAATAATATAAGTTTGTTATTAATAAATAAATAAAATGGGCGCAGTGCCGAAAATTATGCTACCGGGGTTTGACTTTACAGTCACAAAATTGTCACTCTAGGGAAACACACCAATTTACTTTCATGCATAAAGTTTCAGTGACGTCATTCGTCGGTAAATTGCGGACGCTATCTGGCGGCCACTGCAGTCTTAGGAAACCCTTTTTTTTTTTTTTTGTCACTGAGAAATGCTTTATGCATCCCCGCCTCCCGGGGGACGAGACGGGGTATATGGGACTCCCTGTCGGAATGACAGTATACCCACTAAAACTCAGCGGTGTCCCCGCGTCGCCGTGATGGGAGGGCTATGGGAATCCGGCATAGCCTTTACATCCACAGCCCTCCCGACGCATGCCCGCCAAGATGGTATGGCGGGCCCCACATGCCCCCCAGGTTGGGGGGCTACGGGAATGGCCGAGAACACCTGGCCATTCCCGTCCAGCACTGGTGGAGGCCTGTGCAATACAGGTAACGGTGCCCCCGCACCCGCTGGCCTGCTGGCCTCCACGCCCGCCTAAGAGGCAGGCCCCGCATGCCCCCCCAGGTTGGGGGAGCTACGGCCGCAGAGGATAGGGAGAGCGGCAACGAAACACCGACACTTCTCTTCCCCTGCGGCCCCACCGCGTCCGCCATCTACCGGTGGCGGCCCGTCAAGGCCGCGGAAGGTAGGGAGAGCGGCAACGAAACACCGACACTCCTCTCCCACCGCGGCCTCCAATCCTCAGCCGCGATGTCTCCCTCACGGGGGACACTGCGGCCCGCCTCAGGTAGGCTGCGATGTCGCCCAAGCGGCACCGCAACCTACCCTACGGCCGCTACGTCATTGGCTAAGCCGCAAAGCCTTGACGAGCGGCCCCCGCTGGGGTTTCTCTTCGCTTCACCGTGGTCCAGCCAGCCACGGCTACTGAGCCCCCCCGCCTCGACAATGCGGGAACCCACCGGGGGGGAGTCTTAGGAAACCCTAGCTTAAGGGCTCGCACAGAGAAGTTGTAGCGACAAGCCGGCCGCTTTGCAAAATTACTGTTTTCATATAAGGGACCGTCACCTATGCGACTAGCATAATTAGCGTACAATGTCACGGGCCTTCTCTCTGTGAGGGGGAGTGGGCCGTAATCTACCACGCGGGCCCAGTGCGGGTCTTCGAATCTTTGGTTCTAGAACATGCCGGTTTCCTCACGATATTTTCCTTCACCGTTTTGAGAACAGTGGCGATAAATAAATTACACAAAGTAAAGCGCCTGTGTGGGTTCGAACCTATTAACTACAACTGTAAGTCGCGGCCGTTACAACTAGGCGACAAACAATCCGAAAAAATGGAGCAAAGAATAAATAATCTGATTTTCAAAAATATAGAATTTTTTAAGCTTATTGTGTTAAAAAATAAATCAGTTTCTGCCTTTCTCTTGGTAGTTATGTTTTTACCTTGGTACAAAACAATTCATTTACAATTTATGTACGGTCACCATAAGAGATAAGTAACCAGGGTCGTCGGATATAGTTGAAGTTTAGTAATAAAACGATGGATGATTTCTAATAACATGAATTTAATTAATAGAAAACAGACAGTTAATTAATTTTCAAATTAAATTTCATTCGAAAACGTCTATCGGTTTATTATCACACACTATCTCAGGAAAAACAAGCCTATATAAATTAATTAAAAATTCAGAATTAATGGACGATTCCTATCTGAATACTCTTTAAATAGAGTGGGTTTGAGTTTTTCTACTAATCTACTCACAAATGGTATAAAACCTAATTCTATAGACATTTTAAAAACCTAAACACAAAGGAACTTTAATTCAACAATCCTTGAACAAAACTCAACAGTAGTCTGCGGAAACTAATTTCATTAAAGCTTTGAACCTACATTTCGTCAAATAAATTCTACTATAATTTAGAAACTTTTACTCTGTGCTTTGGCTTCAACATTTTATTAAACTGCGTTGAGGTCAAACACGAAATACGATGAAAGATTTGTCAAACCTCGAGATGTCATTTTCTAAAATTGCTCTTTCTAGATGCAAATATATATCTACGTGTTATCAGTCAAGACTTCAAGAGTCACACAAATTTATGCCACAGATATATCTTCACATATCTAGATAAGGCACTATTTATGAAACCTCAACTACATTACGTTCAAATAGAGTTAGCAGGCTATAGTTTATGTGAAAATTAAAGTTATGTACGACTATTAAACTGCGCACGATTAAATGCATGCGATAGTGTGGCAACATAGTAATAGTAATATTTCTTTTTAATGTAATGTGTTTGTAATTTTGTATACTTATCTTTGTGATGGAATCATTATTTCTAGTGACCAGCCGGTCGATTCTGTAAAAAGCTCACCGTGAAAACTCAAGTGAAGTGAGCTTGATGTGAGTTGTCAGTAGTGTCAATCCCTAGCATTATTTGGAATGACGGCTCACTCCACGCTCACTTCACCTAAGTTTTCACGGTGAGATGGTTACAGAATCGCACTGCTGTACCGGACTGGTCATTTACAACTGACTGACTGATAGCTTTACACGCTATGTAAACAGCTTTTCGTAATGAGGTATTCTATGCTATTGCCTAATTACTGTGATTAGATTAGATTAGATTCTTTATTTGCCTGAAATATGGTATTTTACAGATTTTATAACACACACAATAGTTCTTCATATTCCGCCTACTAAATTCGGCATGCAAATATTGTGACAATAATAATAATTCTAATTAATTAAATCAATTTAAACTAAATGATTGAATTTCAATGTTAAAAAAAAATAGTATTAAATTAAGGATCGTCTACAAATCAAATCAAAAATGCCAAATAAAACTAATTAAATTACAAAATAAGTGTATAAATAATAGCTTTCATAAGACAACCAAAGAAACTAAGTTACAAATTGTTAAATAGCTTAAAATCAAAATGTCAATTTAATTTTACGTCATGCAACTTTACCATTTGTCCTAGAATTCATAAATTCCTTAATAGTATAAAAACAGTTTTCGATAAGCCATGTTCTGAGATGCTTTTGAAATAAGCTAGTTCGCAGTTCTCTAATAACCTTTGGTATATTATTAAATATGTCTATTGCCATTCGACTAGTGTTTTTATGGCAGTACGCTGTTCTACATCTTGACATTGCCAATTTTGTTGGATCCCTTGAGATTTGTGTTGTGCTAAATATACACGTCATACCTACTATTAGCATAATCAGCCTATAATGTTCCCACTGCTGGGACACAGGCCTCCTCTCTGTAAGAGAGTGAGCCTTAATCTACCACACGGGCCCAGTGCAGGTAGGTAGACGTCATGTCTTCGAATTGTTGGTTCTAGGACATGCCGGTTTCCGCACGATGTTTTTCTTCACCGTTTCGAGAGTTGTGGTGATAACATAATTTACGCAAAGTAAAGCACGTAATATATATTACATATATATTATCATTATCATTTCAGTCTTGATACTTTATTTAATCATTTTACTTGAACCCAAGTAAACACATGTCGTCTCAATAGTCACAAAAATAATTAATTCATGCAAAAATATTACTCCTTCAAAATCGTATCGTAATCACGTCGTATCTCCCACAAAATCAATTCATCATAATTATATAAATCATTCACAATAATGGAGCAAATTAAATATCTAGCTTTGTAAATGCATATAAATTCATACAAAAAAAACTTACAGTTAACTAAATTACGAAAGAACTTTGCGTAAGTAAGTAAGTTTGAACCTATGTACCTACAACCTACAACATTACTAGTAAGTCGCCGTTATCACTGGGCCACCACTGGTCACTTACTGCTATCCACTACTATGTGACGTTTATATGTATAAAGTTGACGAAGAAACCAAGTCTAAGGATGGACAGCAATATCGTTCTGCCTGTTAAGATTTTCTACTGGCATATGATATTCTCCCTGGGTTGTGGAGGTCAGATAGGCAGTCGCTCCATGTAAAATACTGGTATTCAGCTGCATCCGGTTAGACTGGAAGCCGACCCCAACATAGTTGGGAAAAGGCTAGGCAGATGATGATGATGATGATGATATGATATTCTCCCTCTTTGCCATTCATTGCAAGTACCAACTTGCAATGAATGGCAATGGGGGAGAATGCGATTATGATAGGCCTCTGGATGACGGTAAGTAGGTACTAACAGTTATCCGGAGGCCTATCATAATCTTTGAAAAGAAATACGTTCGAATTGTTATAAGCTGGAAGAAGTAAAGATACTTTAATTTGCTTTAAAACGAAATCATTTTCTCGTATCCCTTTTATTCATTTTATTTTATCATTTTTGTTTTATAATTAAAGCTAAATAAAAATATAAGGAAATATGGAAAACTTTTTCATTTACCATCGAATTAATGCCTCGGATGCATTGAAAACATCTCGGGAAATTAATTCACGCAGCAGCTTCACCTGTACCGCGGAATTAACGCAAAAAGCCTTTTGTCTAGCTTTCTATTTAAAAATGTATGAGAAAAATATTTTAAAACATAACTCGAGAAAGCTGTTAGCAAACGAAGTTGGAATTTATTTCCAAGTTTTAACTACACAAATAAGTTCTTAATAACTAAAGCAATGCCATTTTCTCAGTCCGGGTAAACCAACAAAAATTGTCGTACAAAAGAAGTGAACTCCAATTTAAGAGGAGACGGGAACTTATTATTCCTTATTCCATCCTATTTTTCTCAACAAGAGAAACTAATCTAAAGAAAATTTTCGAGTCCCTGTGAAGAAAATAAGCTTATAAGGAAGTGCAGTTTGCTTGCACGAATACCGCCTAGGAATGCCGGCTGGCAACAAACTTTAAATTAAAGTTTTTCAAGGAAATAAGAATTTTCACATTTCCATTCGGCCCGCAGGGTGTTGATAATTAAGTTTCAGATGCACAAAGTTCCATGTTTACTGTGCTGTACGCAATAAAATCACGTACTGTAACGTCTTGCATTATCCTGCGCGGAGGTATTAGCGTGTCGTATGAACGTTACAATGGTAAAAATAGCTTTTCCCAGAACCGGTATTTAAGCAAAATACATATGAGGCAAAATAAATAGAAAAAAGGAACAGGGTGTGTGACTGTGTGTGTTGAACTGTGTCACCTCTTATCCTGCCCTTTGTGCCCCAAAATATGCAGCCGAAGTGACCTCTGCGCTGCCACCGATAACGCCGTGGAAGTGGCGAATTTTTTGGCCAACAAAATTTAAATAACTGTCGTGCCAGCAACATGAAAAAGAACAGGAACAGAAAACATAGAAAAAATATATTTCATATAGCTTTCATCTACATACGTATGTCAGTGCTATGATGATGTTTCCAAATAACCTTGCATCCATTCCTTGTGGAAATCTACCCTCTTATTTATAACTGAGAAAGGTACAAACGTCAAAAATGTATGGTTAAACAGACGTTAAGCAACACTTATAAACACGGTGGCAGGGACATCGACGCGCAAACTGTAACCATGAATTCACACACGAATTTGCACATAAAATGGAAACCTCCTAGGATCATCTGTCATCACCGGGGGTTTCAGAATCATGTGCTGAATCTATGGTAACAGGCTGCATTTCGATGCCCCTGCCACCTTTTATAAAGTTTAATATGTTTTTGAGGAGACAAGAATTTCATTAAAAAGTTAAATAAAAGTATTTAAAAGAGTCTGGCAAAAGACCGTACCTTTAATATTAATAAGCCCACCCATCAAGCTAACGGTTGACTTAATCAATTTAAGGTGAAACAGCTAAAACGAAAGGCTTTCATTAAACAAGTTACCTTGGAGTTGATCTCAGTTAATTTTCATCTCACCGACTCATGTCTTCTCATACAAAGTTTTCAGTGTGTAATGAACTCCAGGTAACGTAATATACAAACTTTTATACTTTCTGCCAATATTCTTTGATATTGTATCTACAGAGTGTCATTATGAAACATTTTTGTAATCATACATTTTTGGTTTTACGATGCACGTCTGTGGTAACACTTTTACCTCGAGCTGGCCTAGCGTAGTGAGGAGTTGCAATAGAATAAAAAGCTACCTTAATACATAGTTTTGTTATCAATGAAGTTCGGCCTACTGGACGTATGAGTTTAGCATGATCTGCCTATAATGTGCCCAATGCTGGGACACAGGCGTCCTCTCTTCGAGACGGAATGGGCTGTATTTTACCACGAGGACCAGTCCGGGTTGGAAGATGTCACGTCTTCGAATTTTTGGTTCTAGGACATGCCGGTTCCCTCACAATTTTTTCCTTCAACGTTTTGAGAGCAGTGTTGATGAAATTACTTACATAAAGTAAACCGCCTGCCTGGGTTCAAAACTGCGACCTTATAACTCGTAGGTGGGGGTACGATAATTATATTCTTAAAATTAATGGTTGATTTCATTTCGAACATTTATCGGTCTTCATTCGTTTTATAGACCGTTTTTGATACAAAATCGTATCGTCAATAAAACGCACAAATTGATTACAACTAAGTAATTGTACCGAAAAGCTTTTTATATTACTACTACCAAGTATTAATTATTATTTTAAGCTATGAAGTATTTTACTTCGTGGTTTTATAACCACGAACTTAAGCTTCATAAAATTGCTACATTAGTGTTATAGTCTATAAGCTCCCATATTAATAACTCTGCCCATCCAATCACACTCATCAATTAGCTGTACCAAAGAGAAATCGCAATACACTTCACTTGAAAACCAACCAATACAGCAAATGCACAAATCTCATAGCTCTTCATGCACCGTTGGCTAGCATCGGACTGGTAATGCATCTCCCCTATCGCGATATCGGTACATTTAATATCATACATTAACTTTAATGGATTGCCCATTTTGTTATTACCTATCCTTTTTTCTTTTTCTATTTATTGGCCATTTACGTTATTGGACTTTGAGGTTTTCTGCCGCTCACATTCCAAAAAGAAATTAGTATTAACCATGGACTTAAAAATAACTGGGGGAATGTGGGTGGACTATATCAATCAATCAATGAATAGTCTTTGTTTGTAAACATAGGTTACAACAGTGTTGAAGATGTTACAATAAATTATTATATTATAGTTTCTCTATGTTTTGCCATTTAGCGTACAAATATACATCTATGGAGGCTTTCGCCAAATAAGTAAAATAATAAACATATAGGTACACCCCTGCCCAACCCTTCAGGGAAAAAAGCTTTATATAATAATATTTATTTACTTGATATCGTACACTCAGAAAATATTGCGTAATTTTACCTTCTTTTCTACATTGTACTAATATCAAATAAAAAAATGTATCTTTCTTTCATAAGGACAAGAAGCAGCGTGCTTGAAAAAAAAAAATAGGAATACATGTCATGATTACGTCTTTCAAAAAACACGTAAAAAAGTATACTTTGCCGATTAACTTGCCGATGCCGAAGTAAGTAGAATAAAATAGAATAGATTTTTTATTCCGTTCGTGTACGAGTATGACATGTCAAACAAAATAAAGTACCTAGTTTTTAAGTTATTTTGATTTTTTGAAAATCTCCGAAACTCGGGTTTTGTTTACAAAAATAACTTATGTAGGAGTTAATATGATAAGTGTAGTCTATAAAAACAAAGTATGACTTTGATTCAGCATGGTACGGGATGCCATACATCCTTTTCATCCGAATCCGTTCATTACTTTTTGCGTGAATGTGTAACAAACAAACATCCATCCATGCATCCTTACAAACTTTGGCATTTATAATATTAGTAGGATTATGAAAAATTACTTAGACTTCTACTATTTCGTTCTCCGAATCAGAATCGCAGTGAATACGATTTTCATACTACAGCAATATTTATTTGAAATGCATTTCTTCTATTGTCTCAATGTAAGTTTTACAGACATTGCTGCAACATCCAATGCTACAAACGGATATTATGGTATTCTTGCTATTGACAATTCAATTTGATAACGAAATATTGTTTGATATTCAAACAAAGCTTCACGTTTGCACACTGTTCATTTGTGTACAATACTTTCTTTTAGTAAAGTCAAGGAAAATAATTGTTAACAAATATACTACCAACTGAAATGGTCTGTAAATACAAATTACAACTGTTATTCTTTGTCAGTTGTATGAAATGGCGATAAGGGCCCGATCACACGTCTCACAACCACACCACAACCGACAATACGTGGTCCGGGCGCCAATATGAAAATGAATATTGCAAATAATTTAATTTATTGTTCTGTATCTCGTAATGTTAATTATTTTGTATACCTACTGTTGTATAGAAACAAGTTTTTCTAACTGAACAGACAGCTGTGCTGCTGGGGAGTTTGTTGCGCCACTTCTTCCCTGCGAAAGCTGTAGGAAGTGAAGGGCGGGCATTTTGGGGGACTGTCTTAAATATATTTTTTTAATTGTTCAAAAAGTACTGATTCTCCGCCTAATTTGAATAAACGACTTTTGATTTTATTTTGAATTTTTTATTCACACGAACCTCATTCTGCCGGCAAAATCAATCGTGTCGGCGATACCAACCGAGTCACGGCCACAACGCAACCACAATGAGTCTAGCTCCAACACTAGCCATAACAAAAATTCATTGCAACTACTATAGACAACGCAAACAGAACGCAACTGCGAGATGTTCCACCGACACTGCGATGTGGTGTGGTTGTGGTATGTGTGACTGGTCCCTAATACTTCAATTACGCGTAGTGTCCCAATTTGATATCTCATTTATTTCCCTAACCGTGCCTTTACACATCTACAGGAATTTATATATCGGTACATAAAGAGTGTTATTTTAATCTATTGTATCTATCAACAGTTTTCCTCTGGGTAATCTACTATAGTAGTGCAAAACAATTCGGCTACTTACTATCAACGTAAAACACTCGTTTTTCAAAGAGACTATAGTATCATTGTCTCACGGGAAATTACACACTCAAATATAAAAGCATACTTAATAGTTTTTGTTTCATTGATGTGTTGTAGTATATTCTCCAAGCGATCTCGAAATATTGATCAAAATTTGAATATATAGGTACTATTTGTAATGCGTTCGTATTACTTGAACTTAGCCTCGCGGGAATAGAAATTCATCGATCAACTTCAGAGAATCAACTACCTACGTGTGTGTTATATGCAATTTCAGGCTAGCGTATTGTTCGGGGAATACGTCACGGATATACTTTAAGTTTAGAGGTGATGTGCATCCGAGTTCGAATGGATATTAAAGATGTCTTTGTTGCAGCAACGATAATGATGGAAGGGTATTTTGAGGATCAAACTCGTATATGGGTAAAACAGATCATGAAAACGTATATATTATATCATCTCCCTTTCACTACCGGACCATCAGACGTACGGCAGGGTACTATCCGCACTTGGTCAATATACCGACTATTCGTAGATACTCGGCGGTTCTACTCCATATTTATTATGCACACTGACAAAGTGTGGCTCTCTGCCATCGTATGTATTCCTTTCCACGTATAACCCATCAGCTTTCAAAGCAACAGTGATCTGGGCTTGCTCGTTCCATCGTAGACTCCATCGTCGTCAAAGTTGAACGTTCGGAATAACGCTAGTCTCGAGGTTTTGTCATGTGGCAACAAAGTCGAAGTGGTTCACTATGTGAAATTCCTAGGTGTTCACATTGATTCATTGTTAAACTGGAAGGTTGAGACATCGTCTGTAGTGAAGTCTGTTAGCTCGGCATGCTATGCTATCAGAAGCCTGAGGGAAGAACTGACATTGGCCCAGCTTAGGATGGTATACTTTGCCTTGGGCAACAGCTATAAGTACAATATCCACTCGGCATTTGTAACTCAAAAAAGAGCCATAAGGACAATGCTCCGCTTAAAACAGACGGATTTGTGCAGGGGCCATTTCATTAGGCTTAATATTTTGACAGTGCCATGCCTCTATGTACTGGTGCTGCTAACCAGTTTTGTTAAGAACTTGCACAAATCTGAAACTGATGACCAACGACAAGTTAGAATTAGTACACGTAGGAAAAACTTGCCTAACATAATCCAACCTAAGATAAACGTGGTTCATCACAGTCCTAGATACCAATCAGTATTTTTATACAACAAGCTTCCCGTAGAATTTAAAAGCATAAATAGCGCAAACTTATTTAAAAACAAATTAAAGACATATTTATTGAGGAAGGGCTATTACAGTGTCGATGAGTACCTAGATGATAAGCGACAATCGTAATATTATCGTTTTGGATATTAATTTAATGAATGGAATTAATTTTAAATGGCATGGTTGACTATTATTATTCTGAAATTTTTACACTTCATATTGTTTATTTTTATTTTTTATTATGTCTTTTTGTTTTTATTATTGTATTTATTCCTCATAAAAATTATTAAATTACATCTTATAAAGATAAGATGTAATTTAATAATTTTTATTTAAACAATATACATTGTGTAGAAATTTTACTAAAGAGTAAAATTTCTACACAATGTATATTGTTTTGAAATAAATGACTTAGACTTTGACATCCATCGTTTTCCACCAGCCGAAATCGAGGTCAAGAGCAAGCCCATTTCGCAACAAAAAAATAAAAAAGATTTTATATTAATTTGAGTCACACATGAACACGATAACCCTCCTAAACAACATACGCAATGAAACATGAAATAAATTCTGAATTCGTTTCATATAAAATATCTCTATTTCAACTCGTTTCATCAATGAGTTTTTTTTATCATCAATAATGATTTCACGCTATATAATCGCTACCAGATTTCCGAAAGCGTCAGTAGGATTTTATACATGGCAATACTGCGGTGCTTTTTTATCACATCGTTGCCATATTGGAGCACGTTTTAGCACTAAATTCTACCGTGGGCCATTTAGCGGACTCCCGTCGTAGTACGCGGCTCGGTACGTTTTACGGCCCAAGCTTGCATTATTGAACCAGCCTGTACATTGAAGTGAAGAATCTTAATACATATGTGAAATTATTTATAGAATCCGCTTTCCAGACGGCTTGAGTG
The DNA here is from genome assembly GCA_951799955.1 of Apamea anceps. Lineage (NCBI taxonomy): Eukaryota > Metazoa > Arthropoda > Insecta > Lepidoptera > Noctuidae > Apamea > Apamea anceps. The sequence goes on along the minus strand of OX637510.1, from coordinate 13,512,556 downwards.
CAGCTTCTACTCTTTAAGGTGCAGCATAAAGATGCCAGGTTTCCTTGAATGCTTTATAAAATTTTCCTTGGTCGGTTTTAAAAGCTCACAGTAATGCTGACTCGAAAGTAGGTACCTCTTGCCGTGCTTTAATTGTGAAATGTAATGTTCTAGCCTGTTGGAATTCGTTTCGTTACGTGACTAAACACATACGTTTACATTAAAATTTCCACGGAACCATTAATTTACTAGTTTTTTTACGTATTATTTTTCGTGGAACACGCAACCTTGCGGCTTAGCATGTCAATAATGACATTATTTTAACATTATTATATTGCTGTTCTCACGTTAGCACAACAAAATATTGGTCCGCAGTAACTTTGAAATCTGATAAATGTATTAACTTCATTACTGGTACGTTTCTTTGGACACGAACACAGAAATCCTTTCATTTACGGAAATTGATAAGCGGCCGAGTTTGGAAGTTATACAAAGGCGCGGTAGGAAAAAGTCGGACGGCCTCGCAATTTTTCCCTAACTGTATTTACCTGAGTAATAACTTTGAACGAAGTTTTTAGGCCCGCGTGGGAGAGGCCGTGGCGGAACTTTCCGAGGACTATTCGGCAAAAATGAAACTAAATCATATTAATGTTGCCGACGAGTTGTCTGTAGTTGTGTTTCTTTAATTTGAATATTGGATCCGTGCTCGGCGCTCGGCACTTTGAGTAGATTAAAATTTTATGCCAGATGCAACTGCATTTCAAACATTTTCACAAAAGTAGTTCTCAAGCAACAGTTTGTATGAATAATGGCGATTTTTATTTATGAAAATGATAAATTTATAGAGTAATTTTACTGATGAAAACACTCATGTATTTTTCACAACATTCTTTTTAGATAGAAAACTTTTTATAGATAGAATTAGACATTTAAATACAAATTAAGCTTTCAGAGCGCTTTGGGTCCCACAAGAAGCGGCAGTTCGTAATGAAAATCGACGTGTACACAGATTAGAGTTCCGATCACTGGACGTTTAACTTACGGTCCAAGTCACAATGCAGAAGCGATTTTAGTTTTAAAGTAGGTACTTTTTAGCGATAAAGTATACTCCTATAACAAAGAATTAGGTGCCGCGGCGGGTCGCAACGCGACGCTGTCATTGTTTCAGACCGATTCAAATTTCGAATTTGAATTCAAACTGGAGGTAAACGACAGAGCTGTACATATCCTGGTCACTATGTAGTGCATGGCTTTTCACAGCCATTCGACAGGCTATCGTATCGAAAATGACACATTTCGAACCTGATTTGCCATTCCCCGTCAACAAACAGCTATCGGAAGAATTCCGGCCGTCTATTTTACTTAGGGCTGATTTCACCAAAGTCTAATATATTTTATTCATGGAATAAAATTGACGTCTGACACTTTTTGTATGAACGAACTGTCAAAAATTCAAAATTATACCTGCGATAAAGTTATCTGGCGTTGGAAAAATCAGCAAACAAAACAAACAAAATTTCCGGGTTTTGAATTTGTGAACAGCGTTTAGAGGAGTCCTATGATAACGTTGATTAATGATCGTTTCGGCATGGTATCGAATCGAGCGGTTCTGAATAGCTGTGCTGGTTGAACAAAATAAGAATCTTCGATAGGAGAAGAAGAATAACAAAGGTAAGTTTCAAAACGCTGAACGCTTACCACTGAAACGCTTTGCCGTGTGCCGGACAGTCGGACACGTATAATAGGAAGTTATTTCTTGCACAACCAACTGACTCACTCCATTTCTGCATCAGACACTATAATGAGATAGGGAACATGGGCATTTGGGTCAGTGTGTTTTTTGCGATACTCAGAAATAAATTCTGTGAGAGTTGCCGTTTTGACTATTGAAACTTTTCGCACCATTTTCCTCTACCATTTATATCTTTGTTGAATTATTTGAAAATATATTTTTATCGTTGTACTGTTTCGATAATATATTAATGTTACTATCACATGTGACTTAAACATAACTGGCGAAATATGGGTGTACCCCTGCCTAACCCTTCGGGGTATATGGGCGTGATGTTATGTTATATTGTAGTCGTTAAAAAGCTTTCGTGTTGAACATGGTTATTCAGTAATCTCCAATAGAGACTAAAAATATTTACTAAAATAGTTACCAGCTATTTTTTTCACGTTTCCAGCTGTGTCTGAATAGAGTTCACGAAAAAATCTTGTAAGGCTGCAATCAGGCGGGGCGCGAACAATTTATTTCCCTGGAGTGTCGGTACATATGTGCTGACTCCGGATCTAGACACGCCCTATTTGTTCGGCTGATGAGCCCCTGGACTAATCCATGAGGTAGCCGAGTAAACACATATGCAGGCTGTGTTCTGTGTTCCTAGTACCTTTTAGTAAAACTATTTTCGGAATACAAGCGTATTTGCGACGCAAAATCGACGAAATAACAAGAACGCTGTTACAGAAATACTGTTTACGTTTCTGGGATCTAATTTTAGAAAAGGATTTTGAACCCTCTTCTTGCTCGATTGACTTGATATTCTTAAGCCTTTATTTCAAAAATTAATTTATCTTCACGTCAGATACAGACAGAACAGGCAAAACAAAATGTTGGGGTTTGTTTTTGGTCATATTTCAACCTCCTTTTTCGTAACTTTTTAAATGGGCATGAAATAAATGTACAGTCTGACCTATTTAGATGAGACCAGTACAATTGTGACAGCTTTAGTGTACGTGACATTGCAGTAGCTGCTGCAGAGTTGCTTGAGATAGTTCGGTTTAGGGAGCACGTCGAAAACGTATTCCTTGGACTAACGACACCCGGAGTGAATCCACGCGGGTGGCTTAATGAGAGCTGGCAGGATGTCGATTGCCAACAAAATAATTAACGATGACCCAGAATATGTCTATCACTATGCATAACTTAAGACGAACCCCTGTCGAGTTGGTCCGACAGGCAAATACGAAAAACTGAAAGGAATTCGTTTCAATTTCCACCATTTAATGGATGAAAATATAAAAATATTTTCGGATTACGGACCTAAACCCATGCGATGCCGAAGTTATTCGCTAGTATTTTCCAGATACCAAATCTCCATCAAAAATATATATCACCACGATAAGCATCTGGCAAGTAAATAAACGCTCCACTCCGCTCTATTTTCGTTTGTTTTCCTCCAGTGGTCAAACTTCAACACACCTTATCTGAATCACTTTGGACATCCTCCAACTAGGTATTTAATTCTTTTTATTTCTTACCATTTATTTTCCTAAATTTACTCTTGGTCTACATCTGACCCGAATTCGAGTCTCCGCTCTGAATTTTTATGGTCGTTGCTTTTCAAGACGAGGTTATTTTCCAGAACAATGCTGGTGCATCCCTGCACCCCTCGGCGGGTCCGCTTTAAAAATAAACAAGAAAAGAACCGCTTCAATTATTTCAACTGTTCGTAAAGAGAGTGCATTTTGTATTAGCATTTAATAATGTCTTCCTGTGTTTGTCGTTGCTGTTTGTTAAGCCTTTCTTGAAGCTGTGTTGTGCACAATTTAGTTTCTTGACTTCTTGTTTAATCACTGGAAGTTACCATTTCCTAAAGTTGAACTTGTTTGTGTGTTTTCTGCTTACAAGATAAGTAAGTTTTAAGCCAGTATTTATTGTAGTTTCTCCGAGTCTTTTGACTTGATCTAGAATTAGTAGGATTAGAGATTTTACTATGGAAACGTATTTTTATGGTTTTAATTTCTCAATGCCTTGAATTTGCTTGGGACTGATCTCAGGACTGCCCCGTTTATCTCGTGATCGCAAGCGAGATTGCTTAACGTGGGGTCCTGGGTTCAATTCTCAGCTCGGGCAAAGTGATATTGAGTTTTTTCATTAGGATTTTTTTTAGTAACAGCCCAGAGTTTGGAAGTTGGTGGTGTAACCCATGCTCCGGAAATCACGTTATGCCGTTGGTTTTGCTCGTAATATCTTTCCGGACGTGTCTGATTGCATGCCATCCCATCGGACTATGAGAGTGAGAGAAGACAGAGTGCACCAGTGCATGTGCATACACTTGTGCACTATAATATCTCCCGCGTCGAAAGCTAGTCCCCGTTGAGCTTGGCCGCCATGGTCATAACACGGTCTGAATGACTATTATTAATCTTAGAATCATATAACAGTAAGAACCTACATCTTGTTCTCCGCCTTTGTTGGCAAAGCAAAAGAATGAGATATTTCTCAATATTAAAACAAGTTAAGACAACAATCTGCCCGAAGCATAAAACTTTATCAGCCTGAAGTAGATTAAAAACGCTGGTATTATTAACTTTTGATCTCAAGTTTCAATATCGGGAAAACGAATATCGAAAGAAACAATGACTGCGAGCCAATCTCAAAAAGGGAAGGAATTAAATTTATTATTCTAGTATCTGAGGAAGCGCTTTCTGTACCTGTTCGTCTTAAAGTTGCAGCAAGACACTTTAATTTCCCTAGGGTAGTTGGGAGTGGAGCTCATAATTCATGCCGAGTTAACATTTTGTCAGTTCACATTTGTTGCTCAACACGAACACATGCCTCTCCTTTGAACTTTAATTTCGTCTTTAGAACGTTTTCTTGTTGGCCTAATTAAGTACCGTCAACTTACAAAGAGGGTTTGAAATTTTGATTAAGTTGAACCGTTTTCGGGTTACACTTGAGGTCTACCCGTGTAACTCCGAAAGCCTTATGAGACTTCAAACATTTTCATTTGATAACATTTTCATGTAATTTTCCCTGACCTTCAAGATGGAGAAGTGTTGCTTATCCTTAAACACGTGAAACTTAGTTACTTATTCTGTGTCTGTCTTAAGGACTATAGAAGCACTTAAGTGCCTGTACATTAGCACTATCATAAAGAATTTAAATAAAGACGCGCTCAAGTCGTGCCATAGGATTAGGAAAATCGTAAATTGTAATTCAGGCTTCTTATTTTTAATGCTAAGGAATAATTTGCGTTGGAGCTAAGTATGTAAATACCTCTGGTACCTAACACCTAATCTAACTTTCTCCTCAAGCTTTTGAAACGTGACAGTGGGATTATAATTAGGGGATGGGTAGCTTTATGTAACTCAGCTCTTGTAGATATATTCATTGCACAATATGTGTTGTGTACTTTTAAATATGGTGATGTTAATTGATTCATCGTCATCATCATACTGCTGGACACAGGCCTCCCCCAAGCACCGACACTGCGACCGGTTCTGTGCTTCCCGCATCCAGCGGCTTCCTATGGCCCATGCGGCCATCGGTCCACCTTGTGGGAGGCCTTCTAACGCTACATCTAATTGATTACATGATATTTTTTTACAACTTGGCCACACGTATCTACTAACAAATTATTATTATAAACTAGCTTTTTACTGCGGCTTTGCCTGCGTGGATGTCGGATATCCCACGGGAACGTACTATCGGGTTTAAAATAAACTTATGTGTTAATTCAAATTATAAACTATTTGTTTGCGAAATTTCCTGCAAATCTTCAGCAGTTTTTGCGCCAATCCGGAACATACATCCAGACCAATAGCAAAAAACGGATTAAAATTCTTCGTTACTATTTTAGTATTGTTTATCAATTATATTAATGCACCACATTATCCCCGCTACCACAATGTTGGTTTATACCAACATTTGTACGACACGACAATTGCGCTTTCAAATATTTACTCAGGTTAATTAGTGTACCCAGAGTCTGCAGTACAAACGGCATACTATTTGTAGTCTATCTACCCCTAAAGTTTAATGAATCAATGATTTGGTTTGACCCTCCTGTATGTTGGTTTGTTATTTATTGATGTTGCTAATCAGACAAATGGCTAATCCATTACGTATACAGTCCACTAAAGGCACCAGTGATGTGATGAGTAGGTACGCGAATAGATTGAAAATGGATGTTGCGGGAATTTGAGTCTGTGCAATTTGGTGGAACGACTCTGCGATATATGTAAATGTGTCATACTATACAGGGTTAGTTTTCAAAGACGAGCCAAATTTAAGGGTACTGTGGTACAGACCATCAGACTGATCAACTTTCTCCATGGAAATAGGTTGCCAAAATACTCATAATTGAATTAGAATTTATCATTATTTTGCACAGGGATGGAAAAATCCGATATATAATATTATTCGGGTAATAAAAAAAGTGGCCAAATGCGAGCCGGACTCAACTACAGGAAGGGTTCCGTACCACCGTATTATGAAGATCGATCAAAAAATGCTGAAAAATACATGTTTCTTGTGTGTTGTTTAATTTTTTACTTCATTTCATTTTTATTTTTGAATCTTATATAGGTAGGTATTAATTATTATATTTGATGTTATAGCAGTACACACTCTGTGAATATTTCAACGTCTACCTATTACGGTTCAAAAGATACAGACCCGTGCCAGTGTCCATCTGTATAGACGGACGGATAGACAGCCTTAGTAATAGGGTACGAAACCCTAAAAAGTTCTGCAGAGCTTGATAAAAATAGAAATGTAAGAAAAAGCATGGCTGAACGAAATATTCTTTGAAATGTCTCCCATGCCCACGCCTCGCTTTGACGCTCCACACGAGAATAAATAAATATAATTGGAAACACTAACGATATAAAATAGAATAAGTTCATAGCGGCAATTCTCGTAATTTTAAGAACGTTCACAGTCTGATCTCAGTCCCAATCTGTCAAAAATACCTCTAATTTCTCTACATTTACAAGTTTTTGCCATTTGTTAGTCGCCGATATGAGACTGGGACTAGATTTTGAACGTTTTAAATTACGAGATTTGGCCTTTAGGAAAAAAATATGCTGAAAAACAAATGCCGCACTAAAAAAATAAAAAAATCTGCTGAAAAACAAATGCCGTACTAAAAAAATTCAAAAATCTGCTGAAAAACAAATGCCGCACTAAAAAAATAAAAAAATCTGCTGAAAAACAAATGCCGTACTAAAAAAATTCAAAAATCTCCTGAAAAACAAATGCCGCACTAAAAAAATTCAAAAATCTGCTGAAAAACAAATGCCGCACTAAAAAAATAAAAAAATCTGCTGAAAAACAAATGCCGCACTAAAAAAATAAAAAAATCTGCTGAAAAACAAATGCCGTACTAAAAAAATTCAAAAATCTCCTGAAAAACAAATGCCGCACTAAAAAAATTCAAAAATCTGCTGAAAAACAAATGCCGCACTAAAAAAATAAAAAAATCTGCTGAAAAACAAATGCCGCACTAAAAAAATAAAAAAATCTGCTGAAAAACAAATGCCGCACTAAATACGTCGTACGCAGACACCCAAACTATATCAGTTGCTCAATGCTCATTGCTCATCCCACTTTAGCCCATGGCTCGTGGACTCAATTAGCGAGACCTGAGGGTGAAGGGAGATTGTTTACCGATAGGCTAGACACCTTTATATTATGTAGATAGGTATCGTTATCTACACACAATGTGCGTGAACGTTTTTAAACAGGCTGGCAGAATACGTCGAGGATTATTTTGATGTAGGTACCTACCTAAGTACTATCTTGATATACTTGGTATGCATACAATGTAAGTGCCTGCTAGAAAACACACGGTCACGTGTGTTTTCTAGCAGGCTGAAAGAAAGAAAGAAAAATGGTTTATTCTGCACAAACAAAACGCACATTACAAATAAAAAAGACATAAAATTCAACATATACTCGAATATATATTTTTTTTCTGGCTGGCATGATAAGTCAGTGGCAAGCAGTGGTGGCCAAGTGGTAACGGCCGTGACTTTCCAGTTGTAGGCCATAGGTTCGAACCCAGACAGGCGCTTTACTTTGTGTAAATTATTTCATCTCTCAAAACGGTGAAGGAAAACATCGTGAGAAAACCGGCATGTCCTAGAACCAAATATTCGAAGACATGTGACATTTCTGCCAACCCGCACTGGGCCCGCATGGTGGATACGGCCCACTCCCGAGAGAAGGCCTAAGTCCCAGCAGTGGGAACATTATAGGCTGATTATGATGATGAGGATAAGTCAAGAATTATTTGCTGTACTTCAAGGAAGAAGAGTTACATAGGTTACAAAACAATATCAATGGCCGCCGTTTTGATCAATTATTTAGGTACTAATATATTTTGATTGACTGACTCGTTTGTCTACTGAATGCAACGCTACTGCTAAGCATGAGGTTCTGGGTTTCATTCTCATGTCAGGCAAAGTGTTATTTATTTATTTAACCATTTATGTACACACATATATAAACAGACATTGAAAGACAGAACAGAAAAAATAGGTACAGAGGTGATGCTTATTTCATAAGAAATCTCTTCCAGCATACCTGAGATAGGACAATAAATACAGAGATGTAGACAGCGTGTGATAGAGCAAAGGAGACAAACAATAATACATAGAATCAAAAACAAAAAATTCACTTAAAAACTAAACAAATATTACGAGAATATATACATACAAATAAACATACATAAATACTTCTAAAATAAAATAAATACATACACAACTATGATGAAGTGGACAGATAGTGTTCTTTCACTCTTCTTCACTGTTATTAGGTTTTTCAATTCAGAATTTCTTGGTAGCAGCCCGCAGTCTGCATTTGTGCCTGGTTGATGGCATTAGGCTCGCCCCCTATAACATGGGACATAAACATAACTGGCGAAATGTGGGTGTACTATAGGTCTAATTGTTTGTTGATGTAACTTTATTCTCATAAGAATCAAATTAAGTCTAAAATAATATGTACAAGTGAAAAAAAAAAGAATCATAGGGCATCAAAAATTCGTCCGCATCGCTGTCAACAGGAACAGTGCCCAAAAGGCTGGCAGCATTGCCACGTTGTATGTAGGTAGGTACACGTTTTTTTTTTTTTTGAGGGTGGGAAATCATCAAATAACCCCTCCCGCTCTGGGTGAATCGGAAGGGAGTGTCAGACTCTTACTAACTAAAACCCACCCGTGTTCCTTCCTTAGCCCTTTATGTTCCAGGGCAGCGGTAACCCTTTCGGACGATCCCGCTAGGTAGGTATACCTCTGCCTAACCTTTTGCGGAATACTGGCGTGATGTTATGTTATACTAGCTGCACCCCGCGGTTTCACCCGCATAAGTTTCAATCCCGTGGGAATATTGGGATAAAAAGTATCCTATATGTTAATCCTGGTTATAAACCATATGTGTGTCAAATTTCATCTAAATCTGTTCAGTAGTTTTTGCGTGAAAGAGTAACAAACATCCATCCATCCATACAAACTTTCGCGTTTATAATATTATAGTAGGATTTTACTTTACTTTGAACAAAAACAAAGAAAAAGAAGCTACAAACTGGGTTTTGGCGTAGAAACTGGATTTAAAGATACAATGTAACACTAAAAATCGTATATGTATGTGAAAGGCCCTGACATTTTCGACTAGACATAAAATACAAGTTTTTATGACTGTCTGACACTAGAACGTCAGAGTTTTGGTCGATTTAAGCTTCTGACTACGCCATAAACGTTGCTTAGACTATAAACACGAAGAGTCCTTCTTTTTACATAAATATTTACAGTCTGTTAAGTTAATAGGGTTTATTTTTTTTTATCTGCTGTTTTCTATATATATAAACGCGAAAGTTTGTAAGGTTGGATGAATGGATGTTTGTTACTTTTTCACGAAAAAACTACACAATTGATTTGAATGAAATTTGGCACAAAGATAGTTTATAACCAAGATTAACACATAGAATATTTTTATTCCAATATTCCCACGGGATCGAGACTTATGCAGATGAAACCACGGGGCGCAGCTAGTAATATTATAAACGCGAAAGTTTGTAAGGATGGATGGATGGATGAATGGATGTTTGTTACTCTTTCACGAAAAAACTACACAAGGGATTTGAATGAAATTTGGCACACAGATAGTTTATAACTAAGATTAACACATAGGGTACTTTTTATTCCAATATTCCCACGGGATCGAAACTTATGCGGGTGAAACCGCGGGCGCTGCTAGTAATGTCATAAACGTGAAAGTTTGTATGGATGGATGGATGTTTGTTACTCTTTCACGCAAAAATTACAAAACGGATTTAGGTGAAATTTGGCACGTAGATGGTTTATAACCAGGAATAACATATAGGATATTTTTTATCCCGATGTTCCCACGGGATCAAAACTTATGCGGGTGAAAGCGCGGGGCGCAACTAGTTGATAATAAAACGTCTTCTTTGCATATTAAGTAAGCATTAAAGTTGAGTACCTTATACCTACTATACTATGATACGATACCATAAAACAATTCGCCACTCAAAACAATCCATGAATGGTTATCCAATAATATAGTAAAAGCATCAATTAAAATCAGTTTGGCCTCCCCCTAACTAGTCAACCATCAAAAGCGTAGACAAAGGGTAAAATTGCCGATGGTACTAATTAATAAATCAAGACTTGTCTGGGCAAACAGGGTAGAATCAGCCAAAATGGATGTTTGAGTTTCGGACTGCGAAACCCATTATCTGTAATTATCAGGCTGGTGTACTGACTGTTGCCTATTTGTTCTTTGTAGAACTGTTAATTAAATATCAATCAGACTGTTAAAAATAAATCAGACGACACGGTTGGCGCAGTGGCTGAGCGATCGACTGCTGCGCTGCGTATCGCGGGTTCGATTCCCGCATGAAACAAATATTTGTACTGCTTACAGGTAGTTGTTCCAGGTCTGGCTGTTTGTGTATGTGAGTTTAAATGTTTGTAAACGCACCCATGATACAGGAGTAATTCCTAGTGTGGGGCAACGTTTAAAAAAAAAAAATATGTTAGGTGTAGTGGAGTTGTTGATCTTGGTTCGTTTAAAATTGTAGTGCATAAAGGAGAATGAAATTGATCCATACCGTTGACTCTACCATAATTTGCCGTGTTATAGCTATTTCATACAGCAGTCAAAAAAAAATTAAAGGGATTTGAAGATCCGTGGCATACCCACTGTTACGCCATTTTTATTTTATTTTTTTTCAAAATGGCGGCCATTCATTAAACCTACACAATCAATTCAAACAGAAAACATAATAAGAACACATTTTCTAATTTAAGCAATTGCAAAATAAATCATCATCATCATCTTCATCTGCCTAGCCTTTTCCCAACTATGTTGGGGTCGGCTTCCAGTCTAACCGGATGCAGCTGAATACCAGTATTTTACATGGAGCGACTGCCTATCTGACCTCCACAACCCAGTTACTGGGTAATACGATACCCCTTGGTAATAAAAATAATTGCAAAATAAATATGAATGAAAAAGTTTTAAACGTTAAAAACAAAATTATAAAAATCTTCAATCCCCTTTCAATTTAAGTTGGTAGTTATGACTTCCCTGACTTTACATAGATTCTTGCTTCATAATCGTTACTATAATAATAAATTGTATGATGATAATTAACAAAATAAAAGCACAAAGCACATACCTAACGCAATGAAGGACATTACGAAATAATTATGTATCTTTCAAAGAAAGTGTGATTTATTCTGATAAACACACTTCCTTTATGCGCTAAACAAACATCTTTAAATAAAATGAAAACGGAGTGTCAGGTCAGCTCTTAATACATTTTTTTGAGAACCTTCCGGCTGGATGGCATCACTCAAATTACCGCCTAGAGACCGAACAAAATCGATTTAAAGGCCGAACGCCGAATTGTTTTATTTCAGAATTTTGAGAGAAAAGATTGAATAATCTGCACGGGCTCTGTGTAACAACAGTTAAGCATTCAAAACATTTGCTATTTAAATCAAATACCTTTGCCCAGCAGTGGGACATTACAGGTTGATAAAAAAAACCGGCCAAGTGCGAGACGGACTTGCACACGAAAACGCCGAATACAACACGTTTCTTGTATGGAGACCCCCTTTAATTTGTTACTTTATTTTATTTTTATTATTTGTTGTTAGAGCAAGAATAGAAATACACACCCTGTGAAAATTTTAACTGTCTACCTATTATGGTTCGTGAGATACAGCCCACTGACAGACAGATGGACAGACGGACAGCGGAGGCTTTGTAATAGGTTTCCGTTGGCACCCTTTGGCTACGGAACCCTAAAAATTATAACAAAATATGTGCGGTCAACCGCAAGTCAGACGCTACACTTAAACTACGAAAACAAACCTTACTACAACGAAATAAATGTTCTAATGAAGCCAAATTGTTACCACAGACGTGCGGTGGACTTTAGGTACCTTTGATGAACGTCTTACATAAGTTTTACATTTAGGCTTTAAATAAAGGCTACTTGAAAATTTCCATAATAGAAATTCGGTCAAAAGGCCAAATCGACATTCGGTTAAAGTCAATGCCGAAACTGATGATGGTGAATACTCTATTAATTTAAAGTACTTGAGATTTTGCAAAAAGAAATTTCGGTACAAAATCCAAAAGGCCGAAAACACATTTAGCCCATGTCAAAGCCGAAACCAATATGGTGGATACTCTCTACTAATGTCACCCAGGAACAGTCCAGGAGGTCCTTTCAAATATCAATTATGTCGTCGCCGGCAGTCGCCTCAGACAATGGTGATTAATTAATTAGGGGTTACTGCAATTATGTCTTTTGTTGCCCTTTATGTTGTCGTTAACAGGAAATGTTCTAGTTTTAAGGGTCGATAGATTGGGTAACTAAAAGTACAAGCATATCCATCTATATACTTATTATAAATTGTAGTCACTTTTCGTGTCTGCCTCTTCTAAACTACGCAACGGATTCTGATGCGGTTTTCACCATCTTTTCGAGAATTAATTTCAGAAGCTTAATGTTTATATTAATCAGTATCATCTGCCCAGGCAGACCGACCCCAACATAGTTGGGAATAGGCTCGGCAGATGATGACAGTCGCTTGACCAATAGCTTATTGAGTTTACGTCAAAATTCAACTTAGATATATGATGACATAATAACTAGCAGATGTCCCACAAAAATACCTCTCCCTCTCCCAAACTAGCCATAACTGCAAATATTATCGTATTACAAAACAAAAGACTCCAATTTCGACACGTCACGATTTTGACAATGGAATGATTTCCCCTAATCGTTGATAAGCTCATTGTGACATTGCAATTGTACCCAAAACCCTGTCGCTGTAGTCTACCCTACACACTTCACATTAGCACTACTGTGCAAGACACCGTGCGTGTGTATGACAGGATAATAGCTCACACCCTCACTGAACCAAAATTGGCCATATATGTGTGTATTTTTAGTGAAACGAAAGTTTTGTAAAAACAAAACCGCTTTTGTTTTGGTTTGAGCGAGCGAACAGTAGAGCGGTTATTTTATTTTCGTGTGTTACCAAGAAATTTCTGAAATGTTTATCGAATATTTTGAACTAATATACCGTATCTATTGGTACTTGATACATAACATAATATTTTAACAATAACGGTCAATTATTTTGTTTTGTTTACTTTATAGGTAGGTTGTTGTTTAGAAAAGTTGGACCTCCCTTACATACCAGGCACCTAAGGACTGGACGGTCAGTAGGGGCCTCATATTAACAACAACAGCAAACTACAACACGTCATAAGCCTAGCTAAAATTTAGTTTTAATTTTTTTTGTATTTTTTTTTGCTGTGCCCTTACTGGGTTCATCTTTTTGTACCTAGTTTTAAGCCTTTTTAACCGACTTCTAAAAAAGGAGGAGGTTCTCAATTCGGATGTTTGTATTTTTTTTTTTTTTTTTATGTTTGTTCGCGCATAACTCCATCGCTTGCCAACCGATTTGAAAAATTCTTTTTTTGTTGGAAAGGGTATACTTTCCAAATGGTCCCATAGAAATTTCATCAAAAACGGTTCAGTAGTTTGGTTTTTAAACCAAAATTACTGGTAAAAATTACAACTTAAAAGTGAAAAATAAAAACTTTTTTTGCAAAAAAATACAACCGACTTCCAAAAACGACACTACAAAGTGAAAAATAACTTTAATTTCGGAAGTCGGTGGCAAACAACGAAAATGCGTTATTTTAGTTAGTTAGTAATTAAAGTTATTTTTCACTTTGTAGTGTCGTTTTTGGAAGTCGGTTGTATTTTTTTGTGTTACATCTTCTTGATTTTATGGAATGCATAATGAATTAATGAATATGAATATAAAAATAAACTAGGTAGGTATCTACACAGTACGTCTGCCAATGCGATATGAAATATCAGTCTATCTTTACCGTAATTGGGACCCTATGTTCAGCAAACATTTACGTCGTAATTCGATTATTAGGGTTTGACTCTAAATAAGCACTAAATTTAATTTCATGAAACATGGGTTAGGATGAAGAGCTAAATTATGTAGGTAAATTAAGCTTAAAATAACACCGACTACTCTCAAAAGTAAATATAACAGTTCTGAAACTCGTGTACCTAAATGTCACGGTCATTTACTTACCCCTATTAATATTTAATCTTACCCGCTAAGGATCTCCGCGCAAAGAAACCAGACCCTTTTAATAAATAAAAAAAAAAACTGAAGATTTTTATCTTGAAGTTGAAGTCGTTTTAATAAAATGCTCTACTACCGTTTTCTCCTAAGAAATATTCCGATAAGTTTCGATAAAGGCTACGAAGGCGCGGGTTCTGATTTCCTTTCATTTCCTTTTAGGAAACTTAAATAGAACAGAGACTTCCTTGACTACGGGGCACCGAATCAATTATTTGTGTTACGGAACTTTCCTTCGATTTGCTCCCTATTATAGTGCTGCGTAGTTTTGTTATTTCTCATAATACTTTTGTTTAGACAAATGTTTACCTATTAAGGGTGACTGATATGTCTTTATGTAACCCAAAAGTTTGAGGCCAGACAAGTTATTTTTATAGGCAAGGGATTGAGGAAAACAATCGTAAGTATGAGTCAATACGAGTAACATTTTTGTATGTTTCATCTATACTATACATATGTATAATAAATTAATGAAGAATTTTTGTCCCAATAGTCTGGATGTATGTTCTTGATTGGCACAAAAACAGCTGAATGGATTTGAGTAAAATTTGGCACACAGATATGTAGATTATAACCTGGATTAACACATAGGGTACTTTTTAATGATAAATGATTTTATTTTGTAAATAGGTTTGTACAAACACTTTTACATGTCAATCATATTTTAAAACTAGATATAGAACTAGGTCGGCGTTTCCTATCTGACTAGTCTGAGAAGAAAGGCCGAACAAACTCAGAGGTCACAGTCTCTTTTCAGTTCATATGAAGACCATGTAGATCGATGTCTGAGATGGTCTTTTGAGGAAAGAACCACACAGATTGAGAGGACCTGTCCAGTCAGTGCACGCATTTTAATACCGGTAGTACGTTCCCGTGGGATTTCCGACATCCACGTGGGCGAAAGCAAGTGAGCCAATACGAATAAAATTTTGTTTGTTTCATAAGTAAATAAAGTATCAATGTTTTGCAAATAATATTTCAAATAAAAAGCGTTTATTTTTATCTGTGTAACACCGTTATCAGTGCAGTGCAAATAAAATTTGCAAACAATTGACTGTTTGAGGATCGTGCCTACGGCTGAGTGCGTGCGATTCAAACGCTCGCGAGGCTTATTGCAAGTCTTAAAAAATATAAATGATGACACGCAATAACATTAAATGATTGCAGTTGCTAACTATTGAAAAAACGGTTTGTTTTCATTTTTCAATAACGATCTGTCGATTTTACCGACGACCTGTGGATTTAAAATAATTTGTATTTAGCAATCACGTACTTCATTGAAAAATAATTCAATTGCTTGCTTGAATTGAAAATACAGTGTACCTCCCTTTACTACGAAATCAAGAATTAGAAATAAATGTAGCACTTTGAGCAAGAGAGAGAACTTTAATTTAATTATTTTTACCATTCAATGCAATTTAAATAGAAATTATTTTTATTAAATTCGAATTCTTACCTAAAAAGCCTGTAAAAAAATCGTTAACAACGACTTGCTCATCTTCGCTCCGAAGAACTCAACATCTAATGAAGATGCCTCGTAGAACGAAGTAATTGCAATACAAAGTTACTTTATATAAAAAGAGAAAAACAAGATCCTTTATTACCAGGAGTGAATTAAAAAGGAGAATGACGTTAAAATAGGGGTGAGCGGAGTTTGCAAGTGGCTCGTCAGCAAATTATAGTCTAAGTTGAACGCGGCCGTGGAGACACAACTTCGGAGCGCAAAGCTAAACTTTCCTTGATACAAACTTATGATTTTCATTAAATTCTGTCTTGGTACCTAGTGCTAATCTACGTTACTGAGGGTGCGAAAAAATGTCGTTTGGTTAAATTTTTTCTTTATGCTTTTATAATTTTTCATCATCATTTTCATGTTTTATTGCCAATGAATATCAAAATAGAAAACAAATTAGCTAGTTAATATTTCTCAATTAAAAACTGCATTAGTTCATTAATTCTATTTAAAACTACGATGTATTACCTACATAATCTAAAAAGTAATATTGTAAAAATAAAAGAGTTTGTGTGCTTGTTTGTTCCGCTTTCACGATAAAACGGCTGAACGGATTTAGATGAAATTTGACACAAGGATAGATCATAACCTAGATTAGGACAAAAAATACTTTTCATCCCGATATTCTGACGGGATCGAGACTCATGCGGGTGATACCGTGTAGCGCAGCTAGTTCATAACATGTTGCTAAGTTGAACTCTATCAAAATTCCAAAGACAGCTCTAAAAATAAAACCAACATAACGTTCATTCAATAGATCGAGCAAAACACCAAACTCACTTCAACATATTCCCGGAATTAATTATTGCTACTTTCCCATTAAATTTTTGAAAGCGCACAGTGTTTTATAAACACCTAACCGTCAGTTTGCAACTTGAACACCCATTCCGAGAGTACTCGCAACTTGTTCATGTACGAACACACACGAGCCTAACTAACTGAATAAAGTAGCGTCGCACGAAACTCCGAGATACAAACTTTCGACTTGCAAGATTTGCGAAAACGCTCGCGGCTTTCCGTGTTAGGGTGGAAACGTATGGTGCAGTTTTACGTTCCAGAGTTTTCGTATATTCCCCCAAAACATATTTTTCGACAAATTGAAATAACAATGTTAAGAACCAGTTGTA
This sequence comes from Apamea anceps, assembly GCA_951799955.1. Taxonomy (NCBI): domain Eukaryota; kingdom Metazoa; phylum Arthropoda; class Insecta; order Lepidoptera; family Noctuidae; genus Apamea; species Apamea anceps. Next base: position 13,495,493 of record OX637510.1, on the reverse strand, counting down.
ATCTCAATGCAAGGAAAACAATTTTTCCGAAGTTAAATTCTTTATGATATAATTAGCTATTGATAATCCCTTTACACATTCCCATAATGTAGCTTTATAATTTGAAATATAATAAACGGTAAACCGGCGCATTGTCGCTACTTCTTCGAAATGTCATCAGTCCGGTCATTCATTAAACCCACTATACATTACACGAAAAAAAAACCGAACAGTTACTGTTTGGTTTCTATCACTGAATTAAATTCTGTTAATTTGTAAAAGATTTGATCCAATTAATTTTCACAAAAGGTAAGGGAATAATTCCTTTATTTACGATGGTTATATTACGGTTGTTATTATTAAGACAAGTTAATATATTCTTGCACGGTACTTATAGGTAAGTTAAGTTTTCCTTGAGACTGAAGCAAAACCGTCATATCTGGCCGATTCCTTAACGTGCGACACCTTCGAGTGATACGAAAGTGGATTTAGAAGCACGTCGCTTCGTTTTAAGTTGTTATGTATGTGTTTAGAAATAAATTGATACAACTTTCTTAATGCCTGTTTAGGGTAAAACCTTTTAAAGGTGGGTACGGTATAAATCATTCACAAATAAATATAAAATGTTGGTCAACAAACATGAAATTTTTATTTTGTAGATCAACTAGCTACGTTTAACGTAGTCCATCAACAAAAATATGGGTGACATTTAATTAAAATCATACGCAAAAGCTTGCCCCACTTACCTATTAAATGCGTCATTAATTTCAGTAACTGCATCAACATGAGCTGTGTCTGTCAAATATTTTTTAATTAATTCGCCATTTTATGTGCCCCGCCGCAACGCTCAGAAAAATAACGACCATTAGCTTCCATTATAATTTATCACAAGTGCGCTTAAATTGGACTGCCTCCAACACATAGGCCAAATTGCGACAGAGACAACAAAACTAACGCAGTATTTTCAGATTTTCGGCTGCAGAACCCAATTTTTCTAAGACCCTTTATCAGAATGTTGGCAATATCAATGAAATTGCAAATTAATGTAATAAAATACCCGTTTTAATGCATTAACGGACAGTGTTGTAGATATTGGGAGCTACAACTGGGCCCAGAGTTATGCTTGGCACAGTTGGCACTTGGCACACAAAACATTAGCTCTTCATCTAAAAAAGAATAACTGTCCAGAATATTGCGGAAGTCATTTTGAACAACGTAAATATGTTTGTTTGTTGTATGTGAGCGATATTGCTGTTTGTGAGAGGAATCGTGATGTGATTTTAGATTGGATCCGGTATTATGAAATGCTGAAGTCTCTTCAGGGCTACGAGTTAATTGAGAAATGAATAACACACGCTCCGCCTCCTCCTTTGCGAGCATTACTACTTCGCAGAAGGAGGTGACGGCTTCCCAGGCACTATCGCTCCGTACCATGGCCTGGACCAGGGCCGGACGCGAGAGTTCGCCGCCGCCAATCGCCGCCACGAGGACGCGGCGGTGCTCCGCCCAAGCCGGGCGGACCTTCACCATATGTTCCACCGTGTGCTCCGGGCGATCCACACAGAGGTGACACCCTGGCGTTTCCTCCCGCCTTATCATGAATAGGAATCTCCCGAAACAACCGTGTCCGGTGAGGACCTGCGTCAGGCGGTAGGTGAGGGCATCGTGGCGCCTCTCCAGCTACTCCTCAAAGAGGGGACTTATTGCCGCAATTGTGGCGTGCCCAACACTGGGTTGCGATAAGCGCACTCTTCATGTCGCCATGATCCCGCCGGAACTCTCTCCGCTGTACCGTGATTTCTCGCGGCAGCGGAGTTACGCCCCGGCGTTTTGTCTCCTTTCGCCACTCCCATATGTAAGCGAGGACTTTTGCCTCCAGATCCCATGGCGGCAGCCCCGACCCGCTCCAGTCTGGGAGCTAAACGTCAGAAACTACTGTTAGCCCTTCACAATCCGAAAAGAAACCTTTGCATTTGCATAACAGAAAAAGTGTTCCCAGTTTTAAAAAAGTGGCATGTTAAAAATAAAAATAAATTCCAGTGACTCCAACTGTTTCGGCCCAAATTGTGACCCTCAAACTATTACCAACTTACACGAGAAACAGTATCCAAAAAAATCTGTCGTAAACGCGGCCACCCTGTTCACCAACAAACTTAATTAAACCGCGATTAAAAGAGATAAATCGTTGAATTTACTCTCCTCTAGGAGTAACCCTACTCATAAAGGTCCTAGTATATGTATGCGGAACAAGGGACAAATTTATGTAGCACCGACACAAAAACCAACCGTCCACTGCCAGAGATACTTGTGGACCAGCGAGTTTGACATCGGAGCGAATAAGGTTTATTTATTAGAAAAGTTTCTAACTGGAAACAGTAAATCAACAACATGTCCAGAAAAGGACAACTAATATGATCATAGAACTGTGAATGGGGATATCTGTGACACAGGAATGATAATATTTGTTCACAATTTTGTTTGACATTAGTATGATAAAAAGTTAGATGGATTGTGTTACGAATATCCACTGGCCTGCGAAAGGACGGGAAGAGTTTGCATAGGATGGTATTGTATGAATATTAATGAATTAACCGACCGAAATTTTGGTGATGTTATCAATTAAGAAAGTTTTGGGGACTGAAAAGTTTATTGCAAGGGGGCTAATAATTTCACTTTACAAAACTGAAGGTAAAACACAAAACAAAACTATAAAATAGTTGAGAGATGACAATACCAGACAAAATCTATAATTTTAATACTGTGTCAGATGAATACGAAGATATAGATTAGATAGGATTTCAAAAAAATATGCACAAATTTGCTAAAGAAGTCTGAAGTCGATAAAACCCTCCCCAGGCCCTGGGGAAGGTTTGGAAGGTAGGATCGATTTGATGTTTAGTATGAGGATAGTTTGAAAACTAAACATCAAATCGGTCCAGCCGTTTCGGAACATAGCCGGTTCAAACAGACCGACAAACAAAACTTTAAAAATTGTTTTGTTATAAGGATCGTATTCATAATTATGCAGTTAGTAAAACGCTGTCATTTTGACATTACAAACCATTACCTACAATTTTATTTATTTGTAATATAGTATGTAGTAGCAGTAGTATAGATTTGGCAGGATAGCTTTCGCACCAACTAAACTAATAGCGATAACATAACCGAACGTTCGAAGCATCCCATCAATATTTTAGCCACATAATGCAATCTTTATACCCAGTTTCCCTTCCATTAGTATGCAGACTCATGCTGCACTTACTCGATCGTGTTCATATCACTTAGAACTGTTTACCTTCAGCGATGAAAGCGCTGACGATACACCCAACCACATATACTTGGAATATAAAGATTGGGTTTCAATTATGCTCCGTCTTCTGGCATAATCGATACATCCTACGGTTTACTCCATCTAGAATTGAAATAGCGTCTTAAAATTGTATAATAAATTAACCCTAATGGGTATTTTATTACAAGGAAAAGCACACATTAACTACTTAATAGTTATTTAATGTGACAAAAGTTACAGTCGTGTGCAGCTCACGGCAATAGCCCAGTATCATTACACAGCAGGAATCTCGAAAGTTAGAGTTCAATATCGATCGAAGATTGAACTGATGGTCAATTTAATAAAATTTACAACGTTTTTGACGACACAAAACAATGAAGTTTGCTTTTAAATTTTATTATTATAACATTTTATACGATTTTTATATGTGCATAACAAATATCAATTGAAAAGTCGTAAAGGCAGTGATGGACGAATGTAATACATGCTTTTTATGTTTATGCATGTAATTCGCGTTAATTAAAAATTTTATGAGGCAATGCATCAATTTATGTTGTGAGTAGAAATCAATTTTGGTTAATCAGATTTTATCGGTATTTATAAATTGCGAATAATGTATAGTTCCATCAACACATTTGATGGTGAAAATACAAGTTGGATTAGTTAAATTACTGTATAAATATTTTGTTTGAAAATAAGTAAATTAGTAAACTAGTATTGATAAGCTACGCGTAATATTGTTCTTAGCTAGCTATGTATGTAGAAAAGTACGATTGCGATAAATTGAAATAAACTAATTCCAGTAAAGAGAACTCTGAAACATAATAAATGTGGCAATTGTACATTCCTAACATAAGATTAATCCAATAAAATTCTAATTTGAACCCTCTCAAAAAACAATAGTTCAGAGCTTGTCCAAGGTTTGTTGCACTTGCTCCTGTCTGCTTCAATTACATTTAACTAGAAACAACCATTTGTATCAATTACGACCAACGTTTAATTTAGGTAAATACCAATTTTATGGGCATTGAAGATTATTGTGGTTCGAGTTCACGATACGGCAAGGGTTCCAAAGGGTTTTCGAAATTTAATAGCCCGGCTTTAAATTAACGCTACAATATTATGACCTTTTGATGAGAATTTATTGATTCCATTCAACAAACTCGTTCTGTAGCTTCATTTATTTTTATTTAAATTACTTTGACTATTGAATTTAACCCTCGATTCAATTTTATGGCCAGATATTTTTTTAGAAAATCCACATTAAAGGTCATGAGGATCGTACACAAATTCGACATCTAAACGCCCAACAATGCCTAGAAAAAAATAATAATAAATCGATGTGACTAAGCATTATCTAATGTCCCATCGAGAGACAGAATAAATTGCCTTTTAAAATCGGGTCCACCCTATAATATTAACAATGACATCGAATGTATATCAATGGAGTTTCGCCCACCTCGTCGACATAAGTACACAAAGGTATGGAATGCATCAGTACATTAGCATATCGATGTTCAAGCATCCATGCTGTCGCGATGAACCATCGATGAGTGCGTCCGATACCGATCAGTACGAAAAAGGTCGCCCGACCCTCACTAGGAGAACCCAAAAGATTTACGTTTAGAACTCACTTCCCCAATCGATTTTAGACCTTTCTATAAAAAGAATAATACTCATTCTTCTATAAATACACGGTAAAAATAAATTGGCAGTCGTATCTTATTCCTTTTCAAATCACTGGTGACTCATTTCGTCCGTACTAGCTTTTTATGCAGTCATTCGAATTGAATCTTTGAAAAAAGTCGTTATTTGAATTCAATTTAAATACTGTAAACGGTATTGTACGAGTTAGGATTGGGTATTGTGTCCACAGAATTCGTAAGGTCAATAAACGCTCTCTACATCTGATTCCGGGTATTGAAAATCAACAGAAGCTGATTTGGTTTGCATACAAAACCCAGGTAATAGAAGATTCATAATGAATGGGTCCACAGTTGCTAAAAAGAAAGCAAAAATCTTAAGGGGGATGCGCTAGGTACTTCGCAAAATTAAAATTTTCTTACGTTTTTGCAATTTGCAGGTCACACAAGTATGTATTAAAACCATCAATACAACCCTCTAAGCTCATATCACAATTATAACCCTATTGATCGATATTTCATGAAATGGTCATTAAATAGGATTATGTGAACTTAGAGAATTGTGTTGATGATTTTGATGCTTATAATTCTGTAAAGTCTGAAATATTTGTTACGCTCGCGAATCATATTTTAATCAACATTCAACACGACACTGACCTGCAAATTTAAAAAAAACGTAAGAAACTTTTAATTTCGCGGCTTACTCTGGTGCTTCCCTCTACAACAAATTATTGATGATGATAATCTCATCCAAAAAGATACTTGATCAACTTGTTGTCAATAGTTCAGTTCCCATAATTATTTCAAGGATTTCCTATCCAACGAGGGATTCTACACCATACTCGTGGATTAGGGCAAGATTCAAACTGATCCCAAGGATTGACTACATATTATTAGCCGTTGTTATTGTTGCACAAGCTTATGACTGAGATTCGATTATTTCAAGTTTGTAAATGTGGCATTGATCAGCTTAAAGATATAAAAATGGAACAAAAAAGAATGAGCTTGACCTTTAAAAAGCCTCCGTCAGAACCGTTAACGAATTCCAAATTAAATATGACTGTCACGACAGACAAACTGAATCCCAATTTCCGTCCAGAAACAAACAGATTTTTGCATAAAAACCTTCCAACTCATTGAAGAACATACTAGAAAGCGGAACAAAAGAATTATGGACACGTGGGTCTAAAGCCCACACATGAAAGACGCCCACGCTCTGGAACATGTCAAAATTTTGTATAACAAGCGAGGTGGACTGAGAAAACAAATGACTGTTACTGTATCTTTTGCTGTGTTTGGATATAATACTCATAAATTATTCGTCTTTGAAGACAACATTTTATTATATGATATGCTATTCGATTTAGAACCTTAATTCGTGTTCGGTAAAGAGGCTTAGACGGCAAATTTATCCCAGTTTTATATGTCGCATAGGCCGATGAAACAGTTGCAAGTAATGAGACGAGATCCAAGCAGAATCGATCATCGCATGCTCACGCTTATTAGAATTCCTCTTGCGTCTCATACGACAGCTAATTCCCAAGTGTAGGTGAGGGATATTACTTTTATTGAGGACTATTTTATTTTTCATCTTTAAATAGATTCTTAATATAAGGTCTTTGAGCTAGCATTTCTTATAAGACTTCAGTTCTATAGAATTTTCAATAAGGCAATCCTACGCTATGAATTCCAATATTCATTATTCAAGTTTTTAAAATTTAATGTCATTTTCCATTTTCTCTTGGAATTCTATCTAATAAGCAATTTACGATAATTATAATCTCTCGCAAAAATTTTCAATCTACGCAGCCTATCACAGTCCTCGGTTACAGTTAAGCCTCTCCCAGACTGCGCCACAACACCCTATCTTCGGCCTTCCGCGTCCAATCTGTCCTAGCCACCTTCTTTAGTTTGTCGGTCCATCTAGCTGGGGGGCATCTTACACTACGCTTGCCGATACACGGTTTCCACTCCAGGATACGTCAGCTCCACCGGCCATCGGTCCATCGACATACATGGCCCACTGCCAGTTTGCTTATTCTGCAAGTTATGTCGGTAACTCCGATTCTTTTCCGGATAATTTTATTTAAAAGCAAAAATATTATCTTTTACATACTCATCTCTTTCAAAACATAAAAACATCAACTTCATTCGTAGATCCATAAAAAATAGCTTCTCATTCTTTGTTAATGAGACACGACTGTACTGTCAGCCCCAAAAATATGTAACACACAGCCATGTTAATCACCTACATTCTTTATTTCATAATATTGTTTCAATAAAGTAGCTAAGAAATATATGACAGATATTTTTGAGGCTGACAGTACACCATGATAGTACGTTACGTTATCAGGCTGCTGTACCCATGACAGTGAAGTTAAAGTGTGATTCAATTGTAAGTGACAATGGACAGGCGACACTTACTTGTAATTCGGAGGCAGTGACACTGTGTAATGTTAATAAGTTTATGGTAATCGAATTTAAATCTTAATGTCTATATTCCTTTGGAGATTTTTGTTTATGTAGATTTGATTTTGTTTACTCGTGTATGTAATTTGTGGTTCACATAAGACAGTGATGCGGACGAGTACTTCGACGCCGAAATGTCCTTTTGCTTTTTTAATTTATTTCTATAGTTAGTTACTCATTTAATTTAGTACCTAGTGTAAATTGTTAGTTATCTATACATACAACAAAAGTAGATTAGCTTAGGTAAACTGTTTGAAAAAATTCTGTACTTAGAAATGTCTCTTTTTAATGAATTTCTTATCCCCCGACGCATCGCATACCCGCGCTATGTCTTCGTGTTAGCGTTCTTTCTGACTTATTTTTTTTTGGGCGGCTCCTTAGTATCCTAGCGCGATGTTAATAGTCATAGCCTTCCTCAAAAATTGGGGTATCAATAGCAAAAATATTTTTTCGAATCCGACTGGTAGTTCTAGAGATTAGCGCGTTCATACAAAACAAACAAAGTCAGCTTTATTGTTAGTAGATTTGAATTGAAAAGGGTCACTTCGCTTAGTTCCAGATGTCAACCTGCCACAATGTCTTATAGCAACCCTAAACTTTTACCAATAGTTTTTAGTACAAATTTTTCTACCTATATCTTCTTTTGCTGAATGCTTTGACTGAATATTGTTGTTAATGTTAATGTTACCATAGGCCAACCGCTTAACTGAGACGTTGCCTCAGGTAGCAGCGCGGTGCGGGAGGGGTGTAGTGACGTGATGCGAGAGTTCAGTGATTCGTCAACTTGTGACAGCGATCACCCCTCCCACACCGCGCAGCTACCTCAGGCAACGTCTCAGTTAAGCAGTCGGCCTATAGGTACATGGGTGTATGAGAAGTTTCATACGTTACAAGAAGCTTCCTTTTGTGGACTATCCTTTAACTAACTTTACCTTCAAAACATTAACATAAAGCCTACCTACTATTACGTCTTTTCCTGTAAACATTTTACAAAACGCCTAAAATTATTTTGAATTCTCACTTTCTACTCCCCAAGAAGTCTGGTAATAAAACTTAACATTTCTGTAACATTTTAGGACCCCCTTACACTCTGCTATATAAAGTTCAAAAGCTTAAAGAGAAAATGCCAGAGTACTGAGTATTCAGAACAACATCACCTAGAATTCAGGGGGAAGAGACAGGGGGAACACAGTAGCAAATGCCCGCCAATAATCGTTATCCTCTAGATAAGTGCCGTAACTGAGTGCCTTGCCAATTGCCTTAAGATACATACTGGCTAATTGCTGTGTATCTATGTCTGTAAGTATGTATGTGGTGGGTGTTTCGTTTAAGGCTGAGGCGACAGCGCTAGTGAGAATCGCTTTATGTGTTATTGAAGATATAAATGCCTTTAAAAAAAACTACACGAATTATTGATATGTAAATTTTATTACTCTATGAGAGAATTTCTAAATGACAATACATTGAATCATACTATTTTTGTAACATGACTAAATTGTAATTTAACATAAATATTATTCATGATTAGGTTTGTAATTTGACATAAAATAATATTATACTAATTTAATCTTAATATAATATATTGCATGACAATTTGATGTATTGTATTTTAACTATGAACCGAACATATAATGTGAATTTTGTATGCCTCAATGGCGGGACATAGCAGACTTACCTGTAACTAACACACCATCTTGTGAACCTATGATCCACAATAAATTATTTTGAATTTGAAGAAAGTTTTATGGTTTTTGTGCGTTCGTTATTAGGAATTATCTAAATAATAAAAATCTTAAATTCACTGATACACAACGCACAGCCAAAACCCGCTGGGTCTAGAAGCATGACAGTTTGTACATACAAGAGTTATTTTATGCATATCGTAACTAAGGAAGGATTTTTAAAAATCCAATTTTTGCAGACGTGAAGTGACGACGGCGACGGCGGCGACGTGACGGCTTGACGTTTTATAATTCTATGAACAGCTTTAATGCATTATCAAAAGAAATGATAAACCAAAGTTAGTGAATTAATTGTTAAATATTTTTAAGCTAAGCCAACTTGTTCTTTATTGTGTCTGTGTTCTTTCTTTGCGTCTTGTTTACATAATCAGCCTATAATGTACCCACTGTTGGGACACAAGCCTACTCTATGAGAGGGAGTGGGCCGTAATCCACCACGCGGGCCCGGTGCGGGTTGGTATATCTCATTACATCGAATCGATCGCATCTTGTTTATCGCAAGTAAACGTATTTTCTTTTTTTTCTTTGGTTCTAAACTGTGAACTGAACAAATTCCAACCTGAATGAATAAACATACAGTGTCATTTCTCTAAATCCACAGCATCAAAATAAACTAAGCAAGGAAAGGAAAACATATTTTATTGTTAAAGTCTATTCCACAATTCGTTTGATTTATTACATGTTCTAGTAATTGCCCACTTATTTCGTTGTATCAAAAGAAATCTTATGATAATTCTTTATAAATTATAAATCAAAGGGGCATAGGAAACATCTGTTCTGTGTTTGCGTGTTTCATATAAACAGTTACACAATAAGACAAAATATATGGGTAAACTTGTCTCATACAAATTTCACATAATAACTTTTTATGCTTCCTTTTAAAAAAATGGAACGCATCAAATTAATTCAAATTAGTTTCTATCGTGCTTCGCATCGCATAATATCGTTACGCTTTTGAATAATTTATCTGTGCGTATAATAAATAAAAGGTGTGGCTACGTGGACTCCACCTGTATGCCACAATAGTAAACGCCCATTGAAAGGACAACGGAATTGTTCACATGGAATTGACCGGTCTAATGTATGGAGGAATGTTTTAAAAGTCACCCATTCATGTCGAAGTTCACGTGAAAGAGTTAAAATATTCAGCCGTAATCCATTGTAGCGGCTGGTTATAAAAATGTAAACTTAATACCAATTTATATGTCATGTGAAAAAACGAAAGGACGAGTGGTCAATATTTGGATGCATTAGTCAAACACATCAAATAAATTGGATATGCATTGGGTAGCTTTATATTTTTATCCTACTATGCTAATAAAACTATCTATCTGAATATAAAATTTGCAAAAGAATGTCAACATTAACATATAAAATGGATTTTAAAAATATAAAATTTTCGCTACAAAAATCTGTCAATAATTTTTTGCAAACATTTCAATTGAAGGAAAAAATCAAATGTAGTGTCCACATGCAAATAGTATGCATTGTTTTTTTTTTTGCTAGAGAGTGTAATTTTACATACTTTATGGATAGTAAAATATAAACAGGTATTTATGGTTTTAAATTAAGTTAACATCGAACACTAAGTAAACAGTACGCTCGCGCGCGCATCTCAAATTAGGTACCGGAATGCATTCACCAATCCATTTGCTAAGCTTGTTGCTTACAACAATAATCCATCTTGATCGTTCATTACAACGATCCGTGTTCAAAGATAGACGTAAATGGGCTCTTAGTTACCAAATATTATGATAGTATGTCAATATCAAAACATTAACATAATAGATAATAGTTGATACACTCCAGGATAAAGACTAAAACCGGCCAAGTGCGAGTCGGACTCGCCCATGAAGGGTTCCGTTAGGTTTCGATTTATGACGTATTAAAAAAAAACTACTCACTAGATCTCGTTCAAACCAATTTTCGGTGGAAGTTTATATGGTAATGTACATCATATATTTTTTTTAGTTTTATCATTCTCTTATTTTAGAAGTTACAGGGGGGGGGGGGACACACACATTTTACCACTTTGGAAGTGTCTCTCGCGCAAACTATTCAGTTTAGAAAAAAATGATATTAGAAACCTCAATATCATTTTTGAAGACCTATCCATAGATAGCCCACACGTATGGGTTTGATGAAAAAAAAAATTTTGAGTTTCAGTTCTAAGTATGGGGACCCCCAAAATTTATTGTTTTTTTTCTATTTTTGTGTGAAAATCTTACTGCGGTTCACAGAATACATCTACTTACCAAGTTTCAACAGTATAGCTCTTATAGTTTCGGAAAAAAGCGGCTGTGACATACGGACGGACAGACAGACAGACAGACAGACATGACGAATCCATAAGGGTTCCGTTGCCATTTGGCTACGGAACCCTAAAAATGAGCATTGATCAGCAATGTTTATGAATATAATATGTGCGGTAATCTATATATAGGACGGAGAAGACACAGCTCAAAGAAAGGTGAAAGAATATGGGGGAGGCCTTTGCCCAGCAGTGGGACAAATAGTACAAGTAAACGGAAGAAAAAAATGTTTGTCGCCCGGTTTTTGAAACAAATATCAAAATTGTCAAGCAGTTGGCTGAATTATATATCAACAACCGGATACAATCGGACAACAAACGCAAAAGATTTAATGTTTTGTATGTTTCTTTATTACGCTTTCACGCTAAAACGGCTGAATGGATTTGGATGAAATTTGGCACATGGGTAGACCATGACCTGAATTAGGACATAGGATACTATTATGTTTATTCCGACATTCCCACAGGATCGAGACTTATGCCTGTGATTATAATTTTCTTTCTGAAATCGGATGTTCATCTCGTTGGTTTTCTTCATCATGATTAAATGGTGTCAAAATGAGCTTACTACTAAGCAGAAGAATATAGCATTGCAAAGTCACATTAAAATACTTAAGTTTTGTGTCCTCAACCAGCTTCCGTAGCTCGTACACGTCAATTGAATCAATACATACATAATGAAAAAAATGTATATAAGTAGTTTATCAGCCATCTTGTTACCATAACACAAGCATTAGGTTGCTTAGCTTGGGACTAGATGGCGCTGTGTGAAATGTCCAGGGATATTATTATTATTATTATTATTATTAATCAGCCTATTATAATGTTCCCACTGCTGGGACACAGGCCTCCTCTTGGTGTGAGGGAGTGGGCCGTAATCCACCACGCGGCTGGGCCCGCGTGGTGGATTACGGCCCACTCCTTCAGGCAGGTTGGCAGATGTCACATGTTTTCGAATTTTTGGTTCTAGGACATGCCGGTTTCCTCACGATGTTTTCCTTCACCGTGATTATGTCAATACTTCAAACAATTACGCATGCTGTTACGTACTGTTACGCGTCAACGTTTACTATAATCGCTTTTCAAAACAAAACCAATTAGTCACGGTGGTGTTACATGCAGTTATTGTTCACAACTGTAAAATGTTATAAAATACTGCGCCACGCGTTGTAACAGCAATTAAAGATTGTCATCACTTTTCCCTTCATTTGTGTAGTTTCATATTTAACTAATAACTAATTTATACTAATAAGGACAGGCCCGTGGCTAAATAATAACAGTCACACAGGTTGATCGTTCAGGGTAAGCTACGCTTACCGCGGTTGGTCTGTGGATGGGTGACCATCTTTACATACCGAGACCCCTCCAAACCTCGGAAAGCACGTTAAGCCGTTGGTCCAGGCTGGCTTTCGTGGATCTTTGACAGTCGTTACGGGTAGCCAGAAGCCCGAAAGTCGGATAACCAGTCTTACCAAAGGTATCGTATTACCCAGTCACTGGGTTGTGGAGGTCAGATAGGCAGACGCTCCTTGTAAAGTACTGATATTCAGCTGCATCCGGTTAGACTGGAAACCGACCCCAACATAGTTGAGAAAAGGCTTGGGAGATAACGAGTTTCATATTTAACTAATAAGCGAAGTTATTGTTAAATATGAAACTCGTTATCTCCCACTCTCACTCGTTAGCTACCACTGACGACGAAGTGGCGGAGTTTTGGACCAACGAGGTCAGAGAAAAGTCGTACCAGCGACACGAAGAAGAAGACCATCATCTGAGGCTTTGCAGCTGCGGGTGGCCGTGGGTGGCCTTAGCCTGATCAAGTATATTTCTCCAACGTTACCTGCCCATGACCCTAGCTTTTTCTCGCCACTTTTTCACTCCAACTGCTCGTAAATCTTGGTCTACACCATCTAATCATCTGAGCTTGGGGCGGCCACGACTTCTCCGATCATATGGTTTATTAGGGGCTCGGTTTCGTCAATTCTTGCGACATATGCGATTTTGACGGCACGGTTGGCGCAGTGGTTAAGCGATTGACTGCTGCGCTGCGTGTCGCGGGTTCGACTCCTGCACGGAACAAATATTTGTATGACCTACGTGTATTTGTTCCGAGTCTGGGTGTTTTTCTATCTATAATATGTATGTATTTAAAAAAAAAAAATGTTTATCAGCCATCTTGTTACCATAACACAAGCATTAGGTTGCTTAGCTTGGGACTAGATGGCGCTGTGTGAAATGTCCAGGGATATTATTATTATTATTATTATTATATCCTGCCTATCGAAGACGTGTTTGAATGGTCTTAATAACATTAGGCTCGTCGTAATAAGACAAGCCTAATGGAGACAAGAGAGCATTAAACTATTAGTTTAATGTGACAAAAATGTGTCTCTTAGAATTGGTCTTGCAGCGTAGTGGGTGTGCTAGCTATGTATTTGAAGTTCTCCAGCTTTATATAACCGAAAAACTACAGCACAGCCCTTCTAGTGTCTATACGCTGACAATTAGAAACGGGTTTCAATTCCTAGGTCATTTTGATTGTACAATCAGCAACAAAAGTCAATTAACACTGTTACTTTTACAAATCATCTAAATTGATACAAAATGATGCGATACATCGATTTTCTCTATTTCATGTAATCGCAAAGAGTTAATTATTAAAGCAAAGTAGTAAGAAGAACATCGTGAAGAAACCAGCCTAAATTCGAAGATATGTGACACCCACCAACCCGCACAGGTCCCACGTGTGTTATGGCCCACTCCTGCTCTCAGAGAGGAGGCCTGTGTCCCAGCAGTAGGCACATTATAGACTAATAATTATGCTTCGGTACTAACCAATCAAAACGGTTCGTTAAAATGGAAACAATCTAAACGATCTAATACATAAACAGAATTTCAGAAATTCTATTGATATAGATTGAGACAGCTGTCCCACCGCCAGCGATAAACGAGAAGCGAGTAAACCTAGCAACTAAAAACGAGTTGGCGATCACCGAGCAGCGAGTGCGCGAGGCGACGAGTTATTACTCGCTGGTAAGCATATTGCAGCGTTACCTCTGCGATTCAAATCTCACCTCTGTGGCTAAAACCTTTTTTTTCAAATTAATGTCTGGTCATTAATCTTTTTTAAAATTCGAATTATGACATGACAAGCATAAATACATATTTGATAGATTAAAAAATTCTTTAGTTACTGAACTATCGTGCACTGTACTTTACACGAATAATTATTTTAATACTAATGGAATCCTAGTACAAAGGACATAATTCTTAAAAAAAAAAAAAAAAAATATAAAAAAATTTTTTTGGCATTTTCAATCACAAACGCAGCCGAGGGGTTAATTTTAGACTTTTGCTGTAATAGTAAAAAATGCGCAAGATGTTATTTTTGGGTATAAAATGTTCGGCACTCGAATGATGGCCTTTATTTCCAAATTGCTTCTTAAGTTTGTTGTTAAAAATTGTATAACCATGCACAGATGCCAGCGTGCGCTGTCCTTAATCCACAATACGGTTCAGTAACTGTTTTTATTTAGTTTATTTTTTTTACTTTTAATATGATAAATATGTTCTATTTATTTGAAAAAGAAGTGGAGTACCTCTTTTATTTCGCTACAATATGTACTAAGCGTGAGTGTCTCAGCAAGTGTCCTACGCGCCAAGCGAGCATCGCTGAGCGAGTACCCTTTTTGATAGCTCTTGTTGCTGCAACAAACGAGTACTTACAGTGAACAATCAATGATAAGAAAGAAGGAAAGAAAATTAGGATAATCTGTCATAGAAACACGTGCATACAAAAAGATAATTAACTCGAATAATAAAGAAAAATAAAAAGAACAGCACAAGAATAGCTCTTTAATCACGAGCACAAAACAGAAATAGTTGACAGCTGCACGTCATGACTACCCAAGAACTAATAACCACTTCTACTATGATTAACTACTAATATAATTACTTATTATGTATCTCTTTTACTTACACGAGTCCTACAATCTTTTGTACGTTTCTAGAGCGAGAAAATCGTCGTTCGCTAGTCGCTTCCTCGTCAGCGTTGGGACTGATGCCGAACGGTGCGTCGTTCAATAATTTCAGTGATATTGCAGCTACTGTATTTGCAAATTACTTTGAGACTAGATGTATTGACAACTGTGAGTGACACTTAATATGCGTTCGATTTTGAAGGGAGATTACGGACGGTTATTCGGATTGCTGCAACAATATTCAATAATAAATAATTATTATTATACAATACATAACGCAACTATTTATACTAGGTTCTAAATTAAATGACTAAATATGCTTTTCTTTTGAACAGTAGACGGAAAAGTTTTTCAAGAAAAACACTCATTACCGAAAAATATATCACTTTGATAATAGGCAACATTTTCTTACAAAATATCACCAGTCCTCAAATTCAACCAAATTTTTCTAAATATCATTTATCAGAAAGGTATGTTAAAACTTTAGGGTGTGGTACAGACCATGAAATTGAACAATGTATGGGACGGCTGATAATTTTTTCGCGATTGTCATGTTGGTCTTATTGAGAAAAATATTAAGTTTAATGGTCTGTACCACAGCCTTAAATTTGACCAAACCTTTCTGATAGGCAATCTGTAGCACTTTTCTTCCAGTAGATTTCTAAGTTAACTGAATAATCCGGTATTAATATTTCAATAGCTTCTATCAATGACTCCACTCCGGCCGTCAAGAAAAGTCAAAGTCAAATATTATTATTATTATTTATTTCAAATAGGCACATAAAAGGCACTTTTGAACGTCAAAAATAAAATAAAAATAAAATTGATTCTAGTCGCCCCTTCCAAAAGGTAGTTTTCGTATGGAGAAGAATGGACCAGAAACTCTACCGTTAGTCTTTTAAAATGTTTTACAATATTTTGCATACCTACATTAATTATATAATTATATTAGGAGACGATGCACCTAAAAAAAAAATTACTATACCACAATAGGTAAAAGAATTAAAATGGTTTAATGAAACCATGACATATAAATTAACTATGTGATAGATACATGGTGCTCACATATTTACAAACATTCCAGAAGTAGACGATTTTCATAAATAAATAAGGAGATTTTAATTAATTACAGTATGTAAATCAATGTAAAAGAAAAAAATAAAAATAATAAATTATACAATTACATTAGCAACCAGTTTGATTTTGTCTAGACTCTAGAGATTGTCCTATGGAGCAGGACCAGCATGTTTCCAAGTATTCTTATCTTGGATATCCTCTAATTTGTAATATCCTTGCTTACAAAGTGTAATTTTAATGTAAGTTTTAAATTTTCTTTCATTTAATTGCAATATTTCACAAGGTATTTTGTTGTAACATTTAACACAGTACCCCATTAAAGATGTATGCACTTTAGATAATCTGAAAAAAGGTTGATCTAATTTATCTTTATTTGTAGTATTAAAATTATGTCTATCACTTATTTTATTAAAAAGATGTTGATTTTTTCTTACATACATACATAATAATTATTTTCATAAATTAATTGGCAAGGTACCGTCATAATATTAACCCTTTTAAATAGTTCCTTGAGATTTGCGGCGACGTAGATTGTAAATGGCTCTGACAGCTCTCTTTTGCAAAATAAAAATGGATTCAATGTCAGCAGCCCGACCCCACAGTAAAATGCCATATGACATAATACTCTGGAAGTAACTAAAATAGACCAAACGCGCGGTTTCTTCATCTGTTAATTGTCTTATCTTTCTAACAGCATATGCGGCCGAGCTTAGCCGCCCCGCAATAGATGTTATATGAGGTCCCCATTGTAATTTCTCGTCTAGCGTGATTCCTAGGAAAACTGTCTGATTAACAAATTCTAGTTTTTGGCCATTCAATATTATGTCACATTCGCTACTTCTAAGATTAGGTAATTGAAATCTAATGCATTTGGTTTTTTCGTTCCTGACATCTGTCAGTGCGACAATTCTAATACCTAGCTAATAAAGATCAAATTCGCAAAACACGTATTCGTTTGTATGAATCTGACAGCTGTCAAGAACGTATTCTCTCGTCGGCCGAACTGTATTTACATTTCCACAATCACTTACCTACTTTACTTCCCGACCTACAAAAGCTTTGGTCCAACTTCATCAAACGAGGAACGAATAGCGATTTTTCAGAGCCGACATAATACGTAGACATACGTACGGCTACCCGTGCCCCTATATGTCGCGGGGTATAAGATAAATGACTGAGCGAAAAGCCTAGGCAAGCGCAAAAACACTAACCTAAATCTACGTATGTAACAAAAAAGGCGATTTATCCTCGCGTTTGATGTACTTCTCTGTATTTTACTTGTGAAGGATGGTTTATATTAGGTTCAGAATTTGCAAACATGCTACATTTATTTGTTTTTGAGGTATTTTTATTAAATACACAGTTGGTTTGTAAAAAAATACTAGAAGACATAAAGCAAATAACGCTAGGATTGGAAATGGTTTAGAAAAAACACTCTTTATAATACAAAATAGTGACAATCATTATCTTCTCTTATCTTATAATAAACCTATAATGTTCCCACTGTTGGGGCACAGGCCTCCTTCCGGTGTGAGGGAGTTATAATCATTTGAAATAATAATATTTACAATCATTTATATAATAACTATTTGCAATCTATTGACACAATATTTATCATTTATGTTATTGATTATTTTAGTGAAAACTGTTTGAAGTTCATAATTTATTATTTTTAGCTGTAATACATTAATTAATGTACTACATAATTGCAAACACAATGCAAAATGTTACATGAATAAATAAATAAATAAAATAAAGAGTGGACCGCGGTAATCCTCCACACGGGCCCAGTGCGGGTTGGCTGGCGGATGTCACATGTGTTCAAATTTTTGTTTTTGGGACATTTTTGGTTTTTCCGTTTCCTCACGATGTTTTTCTTCACCATTTTGAGAGCACTGATGATAAAATAATTTACACAAAGTAAAGCGCCTGTCTGAGTTCGAACCTAACAACTCGTAAGTCACGGCCGTGACAACATATACCAACCAAATCATAACAGAACGCTCCAAAAATTAAAAACTAAAGTTTTGGTACCGTTACCCAACACTTTTAATACAATTTAGCTTCATACATAACACCTATAAGGTTTCGTGAAACGATCATCTAGCTGGCACATTGATACCGCGTTTCAAATGACGGAGAATGACACCTCTCTTGATTTTTAGGTGAAATGATATCAATTACGACGGAAGTTGAGTTAAGTGATGCGGAAACTGTCTTTTGGCGACTGAACGAAATCCATTAAGGTGTAAAGTGACTCGGTTTGACGTGGTGACGGCTATATCCCGCCAGCGGCTTTTTCTATGCTTCAAAAATATTTGGAGAGTGACGTGTCATAGATTTATGTACATAAATAGATCATAGAGAAAGTATGTTTTTGCACTGTCAATTCAATGGTAATCCTACTAATATTATAGAGACAATGGATGATAAATATTATAAAGGATGGATGTTTGTTTGTTACTCTTTCACACTAAAACTACTCAACGGATTTGGATGAAATTTGGCACACAGTTTATAACCAGGATTAACACGTAAAATACTTTTTATCCCGATATTCTCACGGGATCGAAACTTATGCGGGTGAAACCGCGGGGCGCAGCTAGTATTGATATAATTTGCCTCGATTGCCCTCTTAGTCTAGTGGTCGCAGGCGCTACTGCTAAGCATGAGGTCCAATTTCCGGGTCGAGCTAAAGTGTTATTGGGGTTTCCACCTGGAATTTCTTTGTAACAGCCCGGAATCTAGACTTGTGCTCGGTTGGTGGCAATAGGCTCGCCCCCTTTTACATGGAACTTACACGTAACTGGCGAAAGAAGGTGTACTATAGCTACACATTCGCTTTACCCTTCAGGGGACAGGCGTGATGTTATGTTTGTAAAATGGCACCTACTACTTAGTTATTTCCTCGCTTGAACGGAATCCCATTCAAGCAGAAAATAATAAGGGTGTTCGCCTTTATATAAGGCATCCCCAAACGTTAACTCCACCTGCACACTACAGATAATCGTATCTGACGCCGTTGTCTGACAGATGGTGGACAGCTGTGCTTTTCACATCCTGTGCTTTTCATGGGTAACCGCATCACCTAAGTGAAAAAATCAACTTGAAAATGAGAACAAACTTTTTCCTCTATATAATTATTTTTCTCAATAAACCTTTTGAATGTTTCATTGAAGTTTTTAAACTCAAAAGAATAAGTGTTATCACGTGTAATAAAATTTCCGTTGAAAGGAAATTCAAATTGCGATAAACCCTGTGTTTTAACACTGGTATCCTGTATTGCCAGCAACATAGTCACGTCACTAATTAAATAGTCAGCCAGTACTATGTACTGACTGACTGACATGTAAAGTAGCTACTTATGCATCTTTTTATACACGTAAAAGAAAACAAAAAAATACAAAATAGATGCATAACTACTTTACACGTCAAGTAAAGTTAAACCAGGTGCTTGAAATATATTTCTTACCACAATTTATTCAAAGAAATAAAAAGGTGAAAACAAGTTACGGCATTATATCCACTAATTCACGTCACCATCTATCTAATAAAAATACCGATCGCAGGGTGTCACCGAGAAACAAATTCGATATGACTTAATAAGTTAATAACTATTCAGCGATATACCTGTCATTTCTTTTTCTATATTAAATGTATATTCGTATGCAATTTAATACAGAGGGTGAATATATTATTCTTAATGGGATAATTGGCGTTGTAAACTAGGACATTTTATGTCACAGGGAGTGTTTGCTTTTCGAGTCTTATCTTTACGAGTATTGCCTAATATCGTTTACAAAATGTGCTATTTTGTTAATTCTGTTGAAACATGTTCCATAATTAGCGAAGTAATGTATGATAGACGTGTCGTTAGCCTGTGGGGGAGTGACGACCATTTTGTTAATAAAAATGTATGAGTTTACGTTATTATTTATGCATTTTTAAGTGTATTATCAGAGCTGTTATGAATATTAACTTCATCCTGAATTATTAATGGTAAAACCTGTATCAAATAAGTGGCCGTGTAATTTTAAAATAAGGTGCAATTTAGTAAAACCTATAACGACTTGAACATAAACAGATATATGGCTCTAGAATACGATCCTAATAAATATTATAGGTACTGTGGTCTTTTTACTACGGATGTAGGTACATCGTTTAAATTTTATACCTGTATTTTATAAACGTCATTAAAATTTACTATACCTAGGCAATATTGAAGAAAGTGATGTTTTATAACCATGCGTGCTAGTAAATTATCGTGCCTATAAAGCGCTGTAAAGCGCTAGTTAGTTGCGGCTGTCAGAAGCTGTATTTGATTAGGTATGCAATTTAAAATCGTAGATGATTGCTGCATATTCTTCAAGCGGTGTGTTTGAGCTTTAATGATCATTCAGTACTCCTTCTCTGGCAAAACTTTCGTTGTACCTATTAAAAGAATATCTGTTCCGTTATTAACCAGAATAAAATGCGTACATTCAATAAGAAAATACTAAACTATATTTTATGACAGTAGTATTTTTTTTTTTTTTTCTAGATCACGAATGAAATTTCATTATGAAAACATTTCAAATGCAACTAGCGGACCCGGCAGACATCGTCCTGTGCGACTGGGTCCAATTTTGTTTTCAATTCATCCAGGAACCCATTGAAATATACACACAAAATTTCATCGAAATCGGTCCAGCCGCTTAGGAGGAGTTAGGTGACGAACACACGTACAGAAGAATTATATACTCGTATATTAAGATACACACAGTTGCGGTTGATAGAAGCGGTACTTGATTAGGCAAGCAATTTAAAATCGTAGATAATTACTGCATATATTCTTCAAGCGGTGTTTTAATTATCGTTAATTATGACTCTGGCGAAACGTTCTTGTCATGAAAAAAATATCTGTAAAGATTCTAATCAGACTATAATGCGTTACAAAAAGTAGGTACTACTCAAAGCTTTATTTGTGAAAGTACTATTAAAAAAATATAGACTTTGTTTTTATTCATAGTATTTATTTATTTTTAAAACTTTATTTACAGCCAATGAATAAAATTTCATTTCAAAAAACATTTCATTTGTAATATAACAATGGAATACCTGTCAAATATTATCATTCTCACGTCAAAGCGCTATTATTCGGCATTCGTGAATATTGATCTGAATTTGTGTATGTGTGGGGCCTATCAATGCCATTTGCATTCGACCCAAATAGTAAAAAATACAATAAACGGCATAACGAACATATATGCCCATAAATATTTATAATATTGACCAAAACGTAATAAAAATGTTAATTCAGCGCCGAAAAAAAAAACAGTAGCAAAAATTTTCGACTTGTTAAATCATGCAGTCGACCGACTTAATATAATAATAAACTTGGTTAAAGTATCAAACTTCAATGAAAAATTTAGAGCCGGTCATAAAGTAGCAATCTCAAAAGTTTTACCGCTTAGAAATTACGCTGGGAACTGTGAAAATGAAACGATGACTTTTTTGTACGATGAATTTCTGTGAGCGAGAAACAGCGTTACTGTGCGCAGAGCCCAAGGAAAATTAAGTTAAGAAAATTAACAAACAATGTCTAAAATTAATTTATTATGGTTAGGTAGTTTGAGTTTCAAATTACAGCAGCACATTTTCTGTGCGTTATAATTTGGGCCCAGTTTTCCTTGAAAATGGGCGAGTGCAAAAAATTTAACAGTAACGAAACTTACTTCCATTGGGTTAGTGTAAATACTTTACTGAAAAATTCTTTAACGTTTTGCTTGCAACTGGCATTGAACTAGCCAACCACACTATGGTGATTTTGCAACAAATAGGCGAAAAATAATAAAACGGCCCCGGCTTTAGAGATGTGGCTCGTAGTTTCAAACCCAGATAGACGCTTGACTCTATGTAAATTTATTTTTCACCACTGCTCTCAAAACAGTGAAGGTAAACATCATGAGGAAACCAGCATGTCCTGAACCAAAAATTAGAAGTCTTTTGTCATTTATCAATCCGCACTGGGCCGGCGTGGTAGATTACAGCCTACTCTCCCTCTCAAAGAGAGGAGGCCTGTGTCCCAGCAGTGGGAACATCATAGGCTGATTATGCTATATAATAATAATAATAATATCCCTGGACATTTCTATATCAATCCTTATTACTTGATGTTTGTTAGCAGCACCTCAGAGTGTGGATTAGTGCCCAGTAGACTGGTTTATGGCAATAAGCTCGCCCCCTGTGAAATGGCACTTAAACATAACTGACGAAACGTGCACCTGCACCTCTACCAAACCTTTCAGGGAATAAAGGTGTGATGATACGAGTAGTTATGACTTTTTCTAATATCAGTTACATCATTAACAACACTGGTGTTCTTCTCTTATCTCTGCTATTCTTCCTAAAACTTTTTTGCTTTCCACACGGTAAACTTGCGACCAAAATAATTCACCCAAATATAACTTCTTTCATTTCGTACCTACGAGTTCGAAAGTCGAAACACACAACAAAAGTTACATTCCAGCGATCATATCCACAGTTTTGCAGACAGTTTGACACACAACTTCATCTCATCAGACGTTTATTTTTACGATGTTTGTTTTGAATTCTTTCGGTTCAGTTTCAGCGGCTTGATTAAAAGAAATATTTATTTCGGTTGAGCAATGTTAAGGAAAAACAAGTATAATTTGGAGAAAAACAGAAAACAACTGTCAGTGTAAATTTCGGGGAAGTTGTTTGAAGATTTTTATCGTTTGGTCAAAATACTGGTCTAATTATGCACGGTCGTTGGAGAAAACATAAACCATGATAATGTTAAACATGGACAATAAA
The DNA here is from genome assembly GCA_951799955.1 of Apamea anceps. Lineage (NCBI taxonomy): Eukaryota > Metazoa > Arthropoda > Insecta > Lepidoptera > Noctuidae > Apamea > Apamea anceps. The sequence goes on along the minus strand of OX637510.1, from coordinate 13,472,187 downwards.
TTAAAAGTAAATTAAAAGAATATTTGAATCTAGTCTTCGGATAAATCATCAGATGAATTATGTATGAATTCCTATCTTGAGTTTCACAATAGAGTAGCGTTTTGATATAAATTCCTATTCCTTCCTGGAACTTGAAATTTTGCTTTTCCAGAAACCGTTTGCCACTGTGAATTTTCGTTTCCAAAAAGTTCTTGGAAGGGTCCAGTGGTCTCCAGGAATGATGATAAAAAAAAATCTGACTAAGTAACAAAGTTACTCTGTTCAAAATCATCATAAATCGCTGTTGCCATCACCATTTCACTAACGAAATAATTTATTAATTTTTTTATCAAAACCCTCACCTTTCATATTCGACCTTAAACAAAAACTTTTCAAACAAAAACCGAATATCGGAAATTCATTGAGTAACAAATGAATATCCGATAAATGTTGGATCATAAAAGCCTATCACCTGTCCGGCCGATACAGTGCCGGCGCTTTATGTGGCTCGTAATTAATAAAAAATAAAAACTGTCGAGCGATGGCCCTAAAACGCATTTAATTCTTGATAAGGGTAACAAATTGGATAAAGATAGCACGACCGTCGGAGACAGAGAGATCGTAAGTGCATTGCCGTGATAACTCATGTGTGATGCTGACAGATTTGTACGGACATTTTTTCGATAAATAAAATATATTTTGCTCAAATTTTTGTGTTTGCTGTCGACAGGCGTGACGTTCCATTTATTATGCACAAAAGTGTTTTTAAATTTGGTACTTTGGTTTGGCTTTGAGTGGTGATCGAACAATTTGTTTTGACACCGTAGTGAATCTAAACTACTGATTGATCGAATTTGAATTTGATCATGGTATTAATGAAACTACTTTGTCATAAAAAAACTGCTTGAACTATCTAGTCTATCGCATTAGATTTCAGTAGGTAAATCTTTTCTATTCATAATCGATAGAAATTAATTAGCACCAGAACTAATTAACTTTAACAGATAAAATATAGCAATGCGGAAGTAGGTACCAATAATAATTATCATATCCGTCTACTTTATAATTATGCTGAAATTTCAGTACTGTCATTAAAATAATCATCAATTTAAATGGCTGAACCGACAAAATAATTATATAATTGCTGCGGTCAAACACACACGTTTAGTAATAAGCGTTGACTGCACGCTAAAATGCTTTTACCAACTCAATAGGTAAATTTTTATTAAAATTTGAATTGTTACTTTCATTACCTATCCAAAAATAATAAAACCTATTGACTATCATATTATTATTCGAATCGATTTGAGAACTGATGTGACGTCAGAAGGCCAATTCTCGTAATTTAAAATGTTCAAAATGTAGTCACAGTCTCATCTCGGTGACAAACAAATGTCTAAAACTTGTATGCGGTCGTGGGTTTGATTCCCGGGTCGGGCAAAAAGTTATTGGGATTTATATTTGGAATTTCTCAGTAGCAGCCCAGAGACTGGACTTCTGCCTGGTTGATTATGTTATATGGTTCTTAAACATAACTGGCGAAAGGTGGGTCTACTATATAGGTTCACCTCTACCCAACCCATTGGGGGAGTACAGGAGTGATTATTATTTCATATAACAAAAATAAATCTTCTACGATAAGTGAATCCACAATATTCTTACGTTTGGCCTTCACAACCACTTCTCAACATTGTACCTGTGATGTTCGTAATCTTAAAATGTCAAAGGTATTTAATTTGAATATCATGTCTTATCTCATTCCCAAGCATTGAATTTATCGATGAAATATCTATCGATATGAAATGTAGCCTCTATTATACTGAAGGGATTGAAATCTTCCTTCATTTAATTTTAAGGATGGGTACTTTATTTTGTCTTTATGTGTACTTTTTATTTGAAGTCTTGTTGGACATTGCGATAAAAACGTCTTTTATTTGAAGAGAGCTTTATTGATATGGTCTCAAGTGAGTCGTGTTTATTTGTCGTAAAGAAGATGGACCAAGAGCTAGCAAAGACGAACAGATAAACAATAAAACAATGAATTGAACAACTCTTAAAACTTTTATCTGGAAAACACAATGAAATACCGAGAATTTCACGAATTATTTAGCCATTATAACTAATAGATAAAGACGTGAAAATTGCTCACCAATTCTATTAATAATTTCAGCACTATCAATAAACAATGTTTATTTTATACATTAAGCACACAAATTATAATAATAATATCCCTGGACATTTCACACAGCGCCATCTAGTCCCAAGCTAAGCAACCTAATGCTTGTGTTATGGTAACAAGATGGCTGATAAACTACTTATATACATTTTTTTTTTGTAAATACATACATATTATAGATAGAAAAACACCCAAACTCGGAACAAATACATGTAGGTCATACAAATATTTGTTCCGTGCGGGAATCGAACCCGCGACACGCAGCGCAGCAGTCAATCGCTTAACCACTGCGCCAACCGTGCCGTCAATTTATAAACAAATTATAATTATATGTTGCGTTTTGCTCAACCAGCTGTTTTAACGACTCAAATTTTAAAATTATTTAAGGTTTCCGCAGACAGGCGCGACGCGACACTAGTAGAAAAGTTTCTATGAAAATTTTGTGAATTTTTAACTAACAGAATCGCTTTACACCATCGTGTCGCGCCTGTCTGCGGGAGCCCTTATTGTCAAGTGCATTTGAATAACACGACCTTTTGCTTACTGAATTACTGCCATGCACTTAATATTTCAAAGCCATATTTTGATTTGGACAGCCAATTAATTGCTGCAAAGAAAACGAAATTTCAAGAGTCCTACTTAGCTGATTTCTTTTGTTTTCTCTCATTTGTTTTAAAGATACTCTCGATATTGTAATGCCAGCCCTAACTTCTTCAGTGCAGACAACAATAATATATCTAAATCAAGGCATTAAGGCCCGATACACTGAGGCTATTACTCGCGCCGTAATAGCTAGTTGCCACTAATACTAATATGCCTTTGTGTTGCGGGTGTGTCACGATGTGTATCTCAACGGTCATTTCTTGCTAGATTCAATCTTTTCTTATTGGTTAAGTTATTCTAAGAATGTGTTTTGAATGCGGTAGATTTTATGTCTTGAGAATTATTGCAACGTACCTATATTTTATCGCCTTTTTTTATTGTATTCGGTGAACTTACAGCTAATATAAACAGTGTTCTTAAACAATATGCATTTGAAGGCCATTCACAAGTTTCTACTGATAAAAAACATTCACAATACAACTCAGAAGCACAGGAAGTATTAGAAAGTTATTTGAAAGCTAGGCTTAGGTACATGACTTACCTAGTTACTATGTGAACTAGTTTGAACTGAGTAATATGTAGAAGGAAATAACAATTAATCTTTAAGAGGGACGTACATACTCGTAAAGGTGATCTACTAAGTGGTTTAGCAAAATTGCCATCAAGGATACTCAGATACTAAGTGAACTAGATCGAGCCAAATAAGTATTATGAAGAAGGGAATTGCAATCAATCTTTAAGAGGGACATATATTCACGGCAAAGCGCAGTGGTGACAGGTGAAGTAAAGCTATGACAGAGTGGCGTCCAAGGAATGGAAGACGAGACGTCGGTAGTCCGGCGGCAAGATGAGTAGACGACATTGTTGCTATCGCGGGTAAAACCTGGATAAGGCATATTGTTCAGCAGTGGGTGATGATATACAGGTGGTCTAAATCTGCAAATAAATCCAACAATAAAATGATCAACTCCTAATGAACGCTAAAGCGCTAACGCAGGAAATCCGGGTTAACGATCTATGAACTAGTGTTTGTAGCGTAAACATTAATAATGCTTAGCTATCTCTATTATGAACATTTATATTGGGAAAAGCCTTGAATATAAAGTAGTCTATGAACACGAGAAAAAAGAGAAACAGTTTATTTTCTCCAACGATTGATTATAAGTAACTTATTCAAACAGAATAACACTCACAATATTATACGCTGTTTATAATCTGAATAATGAATAGCAGCAATAAATACTAATAATAAAAACATTCGTGAGCCAATATATTATTTTACGTCCACTAAAATCTACTTTGTTAACCATTTCTGTGAAACCATGTTCATACATAATAAAAATTTAATAAAAGTGAATAATAAAAATGATGTACGCTAATAATATTCAGAAAATTTCTTATTCCACGTGTATTCTCTAAGTTCTGATAAGACAGATATTTTTATGCACAATAAACACGTTGTTCCGAATTCCGGAGCATTTTACTGTCATAAGTCACGGCAAGGAATCGTAAAACTCCGTTAGTATTATAAATTCTCGTGTGTGTTAGTCAAAAATGATTTGCATACTGTGGTAGTTGTCGCCATTAACTGGTGCCTTGCGTGTAAACCAGCGATAACCGTGGCTTTATTAAAACGTTATTGATGGCCCTGCTAAGTTGTGTATCTTTATCAAATGCATGCTGACTTTTGGGGAATTATTGTTATTTTTATGACTTTCTGCTTTTTAGGGTTCCATCCATCCCATTGGTACCTTTGGGTACTGTCTGCTACAGGGCTGTATTTTTGGAAACGTAATAGGTAGACACTTAAAATTTCAGAGTGTGTACTACTATGGTCGCTATAATAACAAATAATAAAAAGGAAATATAGTTCAAAATTTTTAATTTTCGGCGTTTTTTGCTCAGGTTGGAATATGTAGCGTTAATTAATACTGTACGGTGGCACGGAACCCCTCATGTGCGAGTGCTACTCGCACTAGGCCGCTTTTTATGCGGCCTAGTTATTATCATCACGATTTCTGCAGCTCATATTATTTGACGATAAAGACAGTTTTAGTATTATATGTAAAAGTAAATAAAAGAAACCTTTAGTTTTAATATTTGTTGTTATAGCGGCAATAGAAATTCACACACCGTGAACATTTCAATTGCCTACCTAATATGGTTCCTGAGATACAGCCCACTAACAGTCAGACGGACGGACGAAGGGACGAACAGCGGAGGCCTAGTCGCCTAGTTGTAATGGGTTCCGCTAGCACTTTTTGGGTACGAAACCCTCAAAAGTGATCGTCTGAAAGGTGAATGTAGCCTTAAAGATTTATATCGCTGGCTATCGTCCACTGAACCTCAAAGGTCCTAGTGTAAAAAACTGGTGACCGCTTATTGGAAAACGAAAATGGACGACCCTAACTTATTGGTTAGATGGATGTCGGTTGCGTAAGTAATATGTCTTATAGATACGAGAAATAGCTCACCACGGTAAAAAGATTAGCCTGTCACTCCAGTCAGCAAGTTTGTTCTTGACTTTACTAGTATTGAACTTAGTATTTTTGCTTTCATTTTTCATGATCAGTTTTGTTTTATAAAGTTAAAAGGGGTTTTTTTATGCTTTTCAGACTGAATTTTCAAGTTATGTTATTGACTCTGTATTGAAAACTTTTATAACTTAACTTTTATACTGTTTTATGGCAGGACATCTTCTTCGACTTCATATTGCATTCAACTATGGAGCTCAGCAAGTATTAACAACATCATCATCTGCCTAGCTTTTTCCCAACTATGTTGGGGTCGGCTTCCAGTCTAACCGGATGCAGATGAATACCATTATTTTACATGGAGCGACTGCCTATCTGACCTCCACAACCCAGTTACTGGATAATACGATACCCCTTGGTAAAACTGGTTGTCACTTTCGGGCTTCTGATTACCCGTAACGACTGTCAAAGATCCAGAATGACAGCCGGGACCAACGGCTTAACGTGCTTTCCGAGGCACGGAGGAGTCTCGGGCTGTAAAGATCCACAGACCGACTGCGGCAAGCGTAGCTTAACCTGATCGACCGACTTGTGCGGCTGTTATTATTTAGCCACGGACCCCTCAAGCATTCAGAGCAATTTCAAGAATAATTTCAGAGCAAAGCACTAACGTAATGTATCCCTAAGTATAAGCAACAAATACATGTACCTAGACAATGAGTCGAGTAGGAGGATGTCACATCTCTTCTGCCTTGTCTGCTGTTGGCACACAAGGCTGAAGAGATGTGACATCCCCAGTCTCAGCAACAGATTCGCATCGAAAGATGAGAGCCGTGCCATGCCATGCTAATAGAAGCTCTCACATAATAATAAATAAACCAAACAGACTGACAGTTGGTCAACACAATGGCTTATTGTTCTAAGACGGACCAATACCAATTTAAAAATATAGTTTAGAATCTAAACTATTAGATTTTATTTGTATCGTTACCATTTTGTTTGATCTAAAGTTTAGATCAAACAACAACAGTCAGTTTTACTTTGTGTAATTTATTTCATCACCATTGCTCTCAAAAACGGTGAAGGAAAACATCGTGAGGACCGGCATGTCCTAGAACCAAAAATTCGAAGACATGTGACATCTACCAAACCGCACTGGGCCCGCGTGGAGGATTAAGGCCCACTCCCTCTCACAGAGAGGAGACCTGTGTCCCAGCTGTGGGAACCTTATAGGCTGATTATTATGCTAACAACGGTCAGTGTGAATTTAGCAGCAGCTTGCAGGATAATATTATTTTTTACTAAACCAACTAATATGAAGAAGCATAATTCCGTGTTCCCATTCTGTATATTCATCGTCAACTTGAAAGTTATTTTTAATTGCCAGCGTATTTCAATTTTGCCTCATATTTTTTGCCAACGCGTGAATTTTAATGCGTAAATGAAAGGTAGCGATGGAGTTGGCTTTCACAATTTGCGTTGGATTTCCCTCATTTAAGCGTACCAGGCTCAATTTGAAAGCACCCCATATTTGCGTAATTTGGAAACCAAAAAAATATTGCCGTTATTTTGCATGATACTGGAGTAATAACAATAACAGGAGAGTGGGATCTGGTATTTACGATTTTCTAGGGTGAGTTCCTAGTGATCATGGGGAAAATAATTTCATTTTCCTCAAAAGTGAACTGGTATTAGTGTCAACTTCATCGTTAAGATGAAATATATATATATATATATTGAGGGTCCTGGCGGGCCCTTCAAATTTACGAGGTCATATCTGGCGGAATATGTTGCACTGGTCTGTGAAACCATAATTTTGCACCCAGTTAAACAATCTCGAAGAATCATACGGACCGCTTGTTGACAACAGTAATTTAGATGGTCAACGGTACGTCATGTTATAATTTATTGAAAGGATGAGAGTAATCTGCTGCGGCTCTGCCCTTTGATTCCTTCAATTACGTGTGATTAGGATGGATATCAATAGCCGAAATATTAAATGATACGAGTACTTGATTTAGTTTTGCCTCTTAAACTTGTTCTCAGCTGTATCTAAGTGCAAGGCTTATGGTAAAATTTTAAACCCTGGCAGCACAGTCCAGGCTAGAGGTTGTGCAAAGGTTTAATGAGTATTACCTGTCCAGCTTTGTACGCTTGTAAATATGATTTTTGAGCAATTAGAACGTTTTGCCCTCGTCTAATTTCCGCAGTTAAATCTCCCCCATTTAATTTGAAAGGGACACGGCGTACGCGCTTCGTTTTAATCTTTATAACCGTTTCGGCTTTCAGTCTGTTTGGAAATATATGCGGATGAAATTATTAAGTTAGACTTTACTGTATTGCAGGGTTGTTTTGATGTTGATAACAGTCTCAAAGTAAGTATGTTTTTTTGCTTTTTTTTTTATTGAAATGTAGTTTTTTAATGCGGCTTGCGGTAGGAGTAAACTGGTAGAAATCGTCACGCAACGAAAAAGCGTTGTGCGATTTTCTCTCTCTCTTGATATTTTCATGGTTTTCAAGGGTGCCTAAGACGATAGTGAAGTCAAAATTAAAATTTAAGATGGCGGCTGCAAAAAATTCCAAATTTTTCGTAATGGGTATCGTTTTCTTAGTTTTCGAGGGTGCTTAAGTCGATAATGAAATCAAAATGTAAAACCAAAATGGAGGCTGCAAAAAATTTCATCGTGAGTGTCGTTTTACGAGTATCGCGTAAGGAACTTCGTTCCTGACGGACGTCTCACGACAGCACACATCTTTTGTTTCTTCCTTTATGTTGCAAAATTCGGTCCTATAAAGTAGAGAATCAACCCATAAATAAGGAAGAAACTATCCTCGTAGAGTTTAAAATAAATTGCATTGTAACTCTTAACATTATTACGAGCGTCCAGACAAATTGTTATAAGCCCATAGATTATGTCTTAATGCGCTCTTATGTAGATAAAATTATGCACGTTTTCATATGCCTTGTGCTACGTCCCACACACTTCGATTGATTCGCGACGCGACCCACGCGGCACATAAATCATACATCAAACACAGACAATCACTAACTAACGTTGTTCAAACATCGAAATCGAGTTCCGAATAAAAATACATGAAACAATAGCGAGAGGCCTCTATCACACTTCAATTTGTCAAAATGTGTCAGAATAATACTGTTTGCGTTTCCTCGTTCCGTTGCGGGCTGTTCTCGTTTGGAATCCACACCCAGACGCGCTTTCAATGAATATTGTATTACGGGTAGTGGAAATACGGGAAAAAGTTAAAAGTGTTAAGGGGAAAGAGTGCCGCATGCCGCTGCCGCAGGCTATCGCGGGCGACACGCAACGCAGATTTGCTGAACGTTTTTAGTTTTAACCGATGCCCGCTTTCGTCCTTTGTCCTGCGTATCCACGTGCTTATTCGTTCGAATAAAGTTTCGAGATAAATACACCGGCTTAGTTTTGAAAAAATATCGCGTATCTTTCTGTGCACGCGTCCAATTTGTGTTATTCGAATGGTTTTTGACGTTTTTATTTTATAGAAAACTGTCGAGGTTTTTTAAAATAAAACTGTGTCAATTTTTGAACTAAATGTGAAAATAATAAAAGTTTCCAAACATAAATTGAGTTTTTTCGTGAGCATCGGTTATACTTTTTGTTGTCAGACTTTAATATCGCTGTAGATACATTTGTACTTAATTAACGACGGCGGGATATTTTATTTGTTAATCCCGATACCATTTTACTGAACAAAGCTTCGATTTTTCACGCGTGTTTTTTTATGTTATAAATTGCGCGGCTCTCTGCAATCTATGCGACGCTTCAGTGAAACGGACGTCGCAATTAGTTCACACAATATGTTAGTCGAATATCTGCATATTTATTGAAAACCGTTTTTATGAATCTTTTAAACTGGCGTGATGAAATTTTTTATCAAAACAATAAACAATAATAGCAGGAAAACGAACACGGCGGCAAATCCGAACACAAAACCGACGCGGATTTAAAATGCACCCCGGTTTTGCATTTCTCATTTCGCAATTTAAAATCAAAACAATTAAACACACTGAATGAGGGTTAGGTGCCATCCGGAGGGTTCTTTACTAGAAATGCGCAAAATATTCTTTCTTCTCTCTGCTCATCTCAGTGCAGTCCTTATTCCTTTAAGGTTAAAGCTTAATATTCCATAAAATGTTAACGACTGCGAGAAGGTGTGATCAGTTTTCCACAGACCCCGTGAGTTATGATCTGACGGACTTCACAGCTGAAATCGCTTGCACTGTGATACTTTCATGCGAAAATAGGCCTTATACGTTCGTAATAGCTTCTCGCTTGGTACGGAATTTTAAATTTTTACATAATGTATTTAATGGTGAGTTTCGCTTGCACGTTGAGCGTGAAGTATGTTGATAATTTGGAGCTTAATGAAGCGAGTCTGCTGCGTCGTCTCCGGCGGAAGATGGTAGAAAAATGCTCGCAGTGAATGCAAATTTTCTCCATTATTGTTTGTCTATTGTCCTGTTTATGAAGCGAGAAAGTGAAAATTTGCGTTGGTGCTTTTGAATTCTATTATTTTTAAGAGTAAGCGCAGTCTTGGGCGTAATTGTATCGAATAATTTCGCGGTTTGTTTACGTCATAAATGTGTTAGGTATAAGTTAGAAAGAGCAATCCGAGTTATCGGAACAACTATTCCGCGAAAACTAATATAGTCGATATTTTCCTAAAACATCAAATAATATCCCGCTGTCGACCCTACCTAATATAAGTATTATTGACAAGCTACGATCATCCATCCATATAATACCCAATACTTCCGCAAAACGAGGCCTTCTATAACATTTATTTATCATCGAACAAAGTAATTTTGTCGAATCACGCCTTAAGTACTATACTACTGTATATACTGAATATAATACACTGAATATCCCGTCGGTGGTTGAACTCGAATTTTTAATTGTAATGGAGATTAGCAGTTATCTGATTCGGAGTAGAGCGCGCATTAGTAATAACATATTTATTTTGTTCGTTTGACAGCTGTGGGTGGATTGATCAACGAGATAACTAAAAGTGCCGGGGCCTTTAATGCGAACTAGAATGCTTATAACAGCTCACTGCAACTGGTCTTCAATTACTGCTGTCTTTTGTTTTTTGTTTCTCAGCTAGAGCTACCGAAGTGTTAGGAAAAAACAAGTTTTGAATGATAGATACTTTCGGTATGAGTGACTACCGTACCTAACTAGGTACGGTAGTCAGACCAGAGATATACATATACATACCTACTGACATTCTTCGCTTTATTCCTTTGATCATACTATAATATCTCTCCCGCTCCCATGGCCAAAATAGAGTCAGGAGGACTATTTTTTTTATTTTTATCACACTATTTAATAAAAACATATTTGGATACCTTTAGAAGACCCATTTTTTTTCATTTACCATGTTAAATGTATCTGCATGACAGGGAGAACAATGTTAAGAAATAAAGATATTCTTCAGACAAGTTTTATATTATTAGCTAGACGCAAAACGATTAACGAGATAATAAATTAGAAGATAAGTACCGAATGATAGGACAGCAAGGACGCCAAACAGCAAATCGCGCAAAAACTAATCCATAAAGACGTGAATGACGTTATCCACAAACAGATATCTATCTCCAGATATTGGACCGCAAAATGAATAGTCATCGCAAAAAATCCACCGTTTACAAAGGACGCGTGCCGATAATTCAAGTCATTTGGCACACATTAGCACCCAGTCCCCTGCGGAATCCATTCGACTTCGTCGTCTGACGGTCATTAGAAAAACTGCATTTCATGTATTTAATAACGTCGTCGATGTACACCCTACACAAGAAATCTATTAACGTCAACATGAACGTTTTAATAATCCATCAAGTATTCAACCCCTTGTAAATGAAACACATTTTTCGGCTACAGAGCCGTTAACAGTGCGAATTTTTAAGCTTTCCATTTTGTCAAAATTTTTACAGATTGTTTTTCTTTTTGCGAAACTTTAGGGTGGGGTTGAACTTATATCTTTCTTAAATAAAGACTAATGCAGTGATGTAACTATTTAAATAAAGATAAGCAGTCATTTATGAGCCATTAAGTTCTTTACTTTAGTTAAGTGAAAACAAGTTTGAGACTGAAACTTGAGACATTAATGGCATTAACTATTTTTTTTTTTTTGGTAGCCTATATTGGGTGCCGCTGTTGGGCAAAGGCTTCCCCTTTTTTCTTCCAAACCTCCCTGTCTTGTGCGATCTCTGGACAAGTTTCCCTACAAATGATATTTTGGTCTACCTCCATGTCCTCCCTCAGGCGTCCAGTGAGTGACGATCTTTGCCCATCTCTCCGGGTGCATTCGTGAGACGTGTCCGGCCAATCCGTAAATACCTAAGTGAAAATGTTGACTATTATATTGGTATTTTTATTGAGTTTTATAGTTGGCTTCTTCCACTTATCTTCTATTTTTAGGAGTGTGACTCGTGTCTTAATATGCCTTGTTTCATTTCTTAAGGTGCGGATTCCTAGAAGAGTGGTGGCTGCCACATACCGTCCGTAATTTATCGACGAATAACGTCACTGAAACAAAGTTTGGTGGTTTTCCCCAGAGAGAGTTTTTTGATACCATAAAGTCAAACCCCGCTGCCATCATTTTCATGACAGCCGTCACTGTGCCTGTTATGTGTCAGCCGATCGATTCTGCAAAAATCTCACCGTGAAAAGTTAGGTGAAGTGAGCTTAGAGTGTGTTGTCAATAGTGTCAATCCCTAGCATTAGTTGGAATGACAGCTCACTGCACGCTCACTTCACCTAAGTTTTCACGGTGAGATGGTTACAGAATCGCACTGCAGTTATAGGAAACCGTACCTTTATATATGATATTTTTTATTAAAAATATAGAATAATACGGTAAAGCTCTGTCCGGAGCGACCCAGTGTTATGATGTATGATGTAATTGTAATGAAACCAATTTGTAACCTCTTCTTATAGTACAAGAGTGAGTTGGAATGCCAAAAGCTAACAGAACAATATTAATTAAATTAAAGACAGTCATAAGCAAAATTGATCTTTAAATACCGAATATTAAGCAAACAATTGTACCCCCAAAGGACTGCGCAATGCAAAAGGAATTTTCTGTCCAGACGCAGTCGCTTAATGGGTGCAAATCATTGCAAATTGCATTCTTGGAACAATGCTGGATGACGTTTTTAATAACGGTAGCACAGTTGTTTCATCTTGGATTTATTATACACTTATTGTTGCAGAGTTTTCTTATAAAAACAAAGAGCAGAAGAGTTTAGTTCTTGTGCAGTTGTAACATAACGCCTGTATACCCCAGGGTTAGGCAAAAATACAACTATCGTATACACACATATCGTCAGTTATGTTTAAGTCTCATGTACTCGTAATAGGGGGCGAACCTATCGGGCTACAAGTCTAGACTCCAGGCTGACACTGAGAAATTCCAGGTAGAAAAATCAAATAAACCTGGCAATTGGATTTTACAATAAACATGAAAATCTTATTAGGTACGTGTAATAGGATATTAATATGCAATAAAACTGGGCAAAAAGATTAAGCTTAGATAACATAATACTTGCATGGAGAACGATTTTGGATGTTGATAACGATGATCATCATACTCATGGTGTTTTTTATTTTATTTTGTTTTAATAAGTACAGTGACAGACTACAGACTATGACAATTCAGCACAGTTATGACAACATACAGTACATAAATCTGAAGTCCAATTATTACTGTACACAGCGTCCAATGTTTAATATGATTAGTGACAGTAAAGGTGAAATAATATGGAGAAGTTAATAAATGACACTCTTATAATTACAATTTATATAAAGAATTTCTAAATTCGTTAAAACTGTTCAAGAACAAGTCTACCTTAGGGCATATTGCATTATATTGATACTGCACATTCTGGATAACGGCTACCAATGACTTGATATAAAATTCAAACGGACCAACAAACAGCTCTGTCTTAAGTTGAGTTGTTCGTTACTGCCTCATAAACAAGCAATACATCTCTCACAATAAAACCTCCATCTCTTCTACTTGATTGCTTCATTGTAAAAAGTAGTTTCAAATATGTACTTATATGTATATTTTTTTTTTAAACTTTCACACACAGTAATGTACAGACGCCAGCAGGTCAAGCTACCCGTAACTGTCAAATTTTCCCAATCAATCTTGAACCTTAATGCTTTAGCGATAAAGTTGAAAAACTATTAAAGAAATTTGACAGATTGTAGTAGCTTGTTGCGATGGCGTCTGTACAAAGGCGGACTATATTCATTTTCATCTTTTTATATACGCAAAACGATATGTCAGAAATGTCTTTCAGCCAGAACTAATAATATCCAGAATATGTTCGTCATGTTATTTATGAGGTTCAGTTTTTTGCCATAGCTGCCAATCCTCATCAAACCTCCAATAATATTTGGGATGTTAGATATTTATAATACGATAAAAACTTCCTTGTGATCCACCCAATCAATCGGAGCTTTTAATGGACTGTATTTAGAGCTAATGGTATTACCACAGAGTAGCGAACGGTAGACGGCCAAATATGATTTAATTTTTTTTTAGATGGATAATGAGTAGACAGCATCGGATTTTTTTAGAATTATAGATACATACAAATATTATTTAAGTTAAACTAAAGGCTATATTTAAATTGCTCCTATATTGGAAGAGTCATGAGTACGGAATGTCAATTGAAACGCAAGTGTGAAGTTGGCGCGCTTAGACAGTCTAGTCTGATGTTCGTGCGAGCCGACGAGAGCGCTACTAAACCCTCTGGGCTTCCCTACCAACATGGGAACTGGTTTAATCTTTGGAGCATCACCCAAATTAAGCATCAAGTATCTGATGGGCTTAAATTGAATCACCTTACATTTTGATTGAAGGCTCTTCACTGTATCGACACTATTCGTAGCACAAATTAATTAGATGCCGCTTGATACCCATTGCATGCCTGCTTAGCTTGAGTTGCAATCACGATCGCACATGATGATAAATATTTAGGTATTTTAATTGGTTTCAAATTGCGGTGCATCTTTTTGGTTATAAGCTAGTTATAAGCTTAGTGACTTTATCCAACTACGGTTCATCCATGATTGATTCTTACACGCCATCTTTATGTTTAAAACAAGTCTCAACTACTTTAAAATAATCTCGTATTAATTCAATTATTTATCATCGATATTGTGTACCTACGTCGTTAAGAATTCTACGGGCATTCCCGATGAATTTATAACGATGATACAACTTAATGCGGCCACAAATAAATATTAATTTCTGTTGCAACACCGCATACAAAATAAACCGTAATTTGTTTTCGGCAAAATCGTATTATCACTAACGTCTCGAGTTATTTTCAATTAAACGAATTGATGTTTATGTTGATTCATGATCGAGAAACAGTGGGGGGGCTCCCGCTTCGCACTTGTGTACAAAACATGAACGCTACCTCTAAATTTCTTTTAAAAAATAAGAGGCAATCAAATATAAAGGTTATTTTAATATGCAGTAAAATTTGAAATCAATTTCTTTTTGAGTCATAAAGAGGCGTTTTAGTGGGCTTTCTCGTGAATCATTGAGCGGCGTGTTATTCCAATCCAGTGTATGATTTGTTGGTATAAAGTAAGTATGGTCTCAGCAAGAGATGTCGTAAATCAGGAGACGTGACACCCTTATGATTCGTACAGCTGCACAACGCCGTCGAAAAATAAGATTCCAGTACGGCACGGCACAATGAAACAGGGTTTTTAAAATATTTATTACATTCTCGTGTAGCGTACGAGGTTAAGTAAAATTTGGTATATATGAGTACGAATACGCGTAAAAGGAAAGATACCCTTAAAATTGTTTTGTTGTAAGTAGGTTGTACTTATTTGTTTGTTGTTATGTATAACAACAATAAGGAAAAAATGTATAAGGATCATCAGGCTTCTTCTTCTTCGTCGCACAGGACAGATTATTTTGCCAGCCCAAAACATCGCCTCTTCCACGGTGTCTTCGGTGGCAGAGGTCACTTCGGCTGCATTTTTTGTGGAACAGAGGGCAGGTTCATTATCAGTAAACTTTCATGACACCGTTACAAAACTCTTAAGTGAAAGTCTTCAATGAAATATAAACATGCTACTAATACTTATCCCGCTTGACCACGTATCGGCAAGCGTAGTATGAGACCCCCACCCCAGCTAGATGGACCGACGACTTTAAGAAGGTGGCTGGGACAGACTGGATGCGGAAGGCAGAGGACAGGGTGTTGTGGTGCAGCCTGGGACCTATGTTCAGCATTGGACTGCGATAGGCTGGGTAATTTAATTTTATTTAACATACACAGATTAATTACGATTTTTACAAGCTAACACTAATATATACTACATACAATTATATACCAAGTATACATGTAACACGAAAAAATATAGAAAAAGGAGAAGAAGAAAGAAGAAATATAGAAGAGCTCATTAAGCATCAAAAAATTCGTCCGCATCACTGTCAATGGGATAAGTGCCCAAAAGGCTGGCAGCATTACCACGTTGGATGGCAATGCTGATTCTTTGGGCTAAAAATAGGCCAGCCTTCTGGTCACGTGAAGAGTCAACCAACCGCTTGGCGATGTCCCGAAAAAATAGGCTGGGTTGTTTTTTTTATTGATAATACTTACCACATTATTAGGTATTAAAAGTTGAAGCTAGACTAAATATTATCAACCTACAAAAGAACGAAAACTTCATATTTACGTAGCCACTACCTATTACTTACATAATGTGAAGAAGACCTAAAGCAAATCAAGTCTGTTGTTACCTATCCCAAGTTCACAATATCAGTACACTGAGTTGACTCTATGACTGTTTTTGTTAGTAACGCAAACACGTTTAAACTACGCAATAGGTCGAATTGTGATTTTCCACGAAGGAATATTAGAATAGAATCAATATGCGAGAGTACTGTACGCAAAATGATATTATTAAGAAGGCAGTTACCATCAACAGTTTTTCAGGCAAACTGCCTGAAAAGCTGCTGCTGGTAACTGTGCGTTGCCTTGGTAAAACTATCTCTCCTTAAAGAAATTTTAGTTCAAGAAAAATAAATGCACAATATACATGGGAGCGCTTGTCAATATAGAAGTCGTTTGCTAACACACCCAACATTTTTGCCAACTGTACCTACCAACTTTGAAAGTTACGTAGGTAGTTCTCCTACAACAACATCTATTCCACGAAAATTCAGCTCCGAGCAAAAGCTAATAGTCTAGAAACAAGAGAACTACAAAGTAACCAACACAAAATAAAGTTAGGTAACATGGCAAATATTTTCTATCCGTTAATTTGTCTGTACGAGTAAGCGATACATTGTCTGATGTATGGCCTGTAACTGATCTGTGTAAGTAAATACGGTGAGGCTCAGTAATTTGTTTTAGCCCCGAAACCCCTCCCTTACCATCATTCGAACAAAGACGTGCTGATTGAATAGTAATACAATCCTGGTAGAAGTGGGGCAAATATCTACAACATGATGGTTGTATTTGTTCTAGAGTTCTAGATGTTATTCAGTATAAAGTGTTTTTCTTTCTTGTTTATATTGATAACCTCTTCTCTTCATTATTCATTTCTCTCTGTCTTAAAAATGGTCTGACCAAAATTGCTGTTGCAATAAGATAATTGTATAATCTTGTTTGACTATCAATTCTGAACGAATGTTCTAAATTAAAATCAAAAGTCATTTATTCAAACTAGGCTGAGAATCAGCACTTTTTGAACGTCAAACTAACCTAACCTTTTAGAAGTATCCATCTACCATTCGCTCGATGATTCAGAGAAATTTATTGATTCATGCAATATGTTAGTTGCATATAATTTCAAATAAGTTATACGAGCCAACTGAGAGCCACAATTTCCTATGACGTAAGTAAGTAGTTACTTACAAACTATTGCAATTTACACCCGACAGCGTATTGCTGTGAGTTCAAGTCAATGCATTTCGAATTGCATCTCGTATATCGTCGCATACTGGTTTGAAGTTTGTTAATTTCTGACAGCTTCTGTAGACAATAGGTTTGTTCTGATATCGATTGTTGCTTTTGCATTCTAGAAGTCATGCAGAATAAGACTGCCATTGAATTTGAACGTGTCTCAAAATCTTGTTGCCATTGTTTTTGCGTTTGTAGTTAATTTTAATCTCGAAAGTAATACATTTTATGTCTTACGATTTTAACATCTCTTGATTGAATGATTTATCGTTAACGTATTTCCTGTACAGGAAAGATTGTGAGGATAAGAACATGACGACGCAGTCTACATCAGAATCTGTTGGGTTGATTTTAAGAGTTGATAGATTAGTAATTTATTTCCAATTTGAACATCTGTCTGTAATTGGATGTTTTGTTAACCAAATTAATCTAGATAATGTTAAATTAGAACTCATACCGAATTCGTGTAGTGTGGCTTGACTGCATAGTACCTAATGCGCCAAGTCTATCGTTAATTTTGGTAAATGGTTTGTATTTATGTACATTTTCGTAGTTAAAGTAGTACTATGTACGAATATTTGTATGACATATTATATACTTTAAATGACTGTACTTTGATTATATAAGCTGTGGGTCAAAATAACCACCACGAGGAGCCCTGACACAGCTAGAAGGCGTCGCGGCAGACCCTGTAGAGGATAGTGGGACGAGCTGGACAAAACAAACGACCAGTGGTCCACTTTAGCCCTAGATCGAAGCAGGAAGTCATGGCCTGGTCTTTGCCCAACTGTGGGATGATGCAGGCTAACAGTAACAGTAACTTTGATAAGCTGCTAAAGATTTACTAAAAATATTATGACGTTTTGAACTTCTTCAAATTAATTCTTACTTGTAGAAAACTTGGAGGTGTCTTTTAGAGTAAAAACCGTAAAGAAACCGTATTTTTTAGCCTCCTTGTTTTTTTCCCTTCCTTTAAGGGCCTTGTAGTGTCCCTAGAGATTTATAGCCCCAAGCACGTGCTGGCTGTGCTGTTAATCTACCACGGTGAGTCAGTCAATCTAATCCCAGATAAATAAAGTATACAGGAAAGTGACGTAGCGGAATAAAACCCAATTTTCTATTTTTAACGCAACTTGATACTTTTCAATGATTGTTGTCGTGTAAAACGATATTTATTTTTGTATTCCCATTGATTTAAATAAATAAATTGCTATAGCTTATAACTAGCTTATAGCTCGCTTAGCTTATTGCTATAGCTTGCTTAGCTTATTTCATGTTTTTACCTCACAAGAACATGCGTATCCTTCAGATTTTGTGTCTCAGTTGATCTCTTTATGTAATTACTCAACTTGTTTATTTCCAATTCATCAAAATCTAGGACACAGCTCAAGTGAAGTAAATCAGACGATAGGTAAACAACATCAAAAATTATTTAAGCACCGAAGAAAGTAGGTCAGTAATAAGTCCAAAATATTTTTATGAGACAATATAGATAATACTGTATCTAATGAATTTAATAGGCACTCGTGTAGCAACAGTTTACTAGAGAAAATCGTTTCATATTTTAAGGCCGCGTTCATCCCAAATGTATTTTGTTAGCACCGACTGTCAGCGAACGTTACGTATTCTAACGCTGTTTACGGTTCTGTTTTTCTATACATATTCAACTTTTCATTTACATCACTTGTATCACTGCACACTGCGGTTCACAGTGAGCCTGCTCACAATCGGCGACTGACTAGGACTATATGTTTATTGTGAACATGGCCTAAGCGAACGGCTAAGCGAAAACAGTAGCTTCGGCTCATAGGCTTTCAAACGCAAATTGTACATGAAATTCGACATCCACGATTTTGGGTCGCGAAAATCAACTCTGATATCATGCTTACTGTGTTTGGATTAGGTCCTCAATAGTCGAACATTATCGAGGACGCTACCAGTGTTTGCTTAATGTATTCAGGCTTTTACTTTATGCGATACATGTTATTTTATGGGGCTTTGTTTGGTTTGAGCCCAAGTATCCCGTTTCTGAATGTCCTAACATGGGTATTATCCTCGGAATAGTTCTTTGAATTTTGTTTGTTTCGAGTTTCTGTGACGATTTGGGTCACATAATAAATAGAATTTACATAGGAGGGTCTCGTGACAAATAACAAACAAGGGCACTAGTCTATCTGCTTCAATCAAAATCTAGAAAATCTGATTAACAGTCTAACTCCAAAATCAGAACCCTACAGTTCGGTAGTAAGCCTGTGATGTCTACTGCAGGGCAAAAGCTTCCCTACTCTCTTTCTACTTTTCTCTGCTTAACGCTGCTAAGGACCAGTTCTTGTTGACGGAGTCCAGCTCATCCCGGCATCTCCCTCGGGCCTGCCACGATATCGCTTGCCATTAAGAGAGACCCATTGGGTCGTAAGTTTGGTTACTAGTTCGGTTACAGAATTTAAAACGGTTCATACCATAGCATAATCAGCCTATAATGTTCCCATTGCTGGGACACAGGCCTCTCGGTGAGGAGTGGGTTGTAATTCACCACGCGGGCCCAGTGCGGGTTGGTAGATGTCACACGTCTTCGAATTTTTCGGTTTTAGAACATGCCGGTTTCCTCACGATGTTTTCCTTTACCGTTTTGAGACCAGTGGTGATGAAATAATTTACAAAAAGTAAAGCGCCAGTCTGGGTTCTACAACTCGTAAGTCGCAGCCGTTACTACTTGCCCACCACTGCTCATTACATACCGTGCAAAATACTAATAATAAGCCACATTTAATGAAACCACAAGCCGGCTGAAACATAAGAACAAACGGCAGATGGATTAAGAGAGCCTTGTAATGACAAATCCCGAAATAGCTCCAGATATTTCTAGTTACAGTGCAATCCTAATTCCCTGTTGCATACATTAATCTGACCACTAATGCATTAGCTGGCTGTGTGGTGGACACTACCATAGTATAAAGAGAGGAAGTAGGCTATCTCCGGCACAATCCGCGATATAATTGCCTACTGTCTCAGGGTTGTCACTTTTAGTTAAATTTTAATTCAGTGCCAATAAATACAAGGGTCGGGAAGTTATATTTTTTACTTGTATTGTCTGGGTACCTAAGCGATGAAACCTTTCACGATGAAAGAAAGAGCGACGGGCCAGCAGACGGGCGGCGCGGGGCGGTGATGAGCACGAGTAAACGGTAGGTAACTGATAGTACTGTCACCAATTCATTAGTTTAAAGCCCGGCCCTTGCCAAAGATAACACATATCTCCGTTTAACTAATTCAGTGATCATTAATCAACAAAGTTCAACAATAGTTTTCCTAACACACACAGAAATTTATTCAAGATTCATAGCAGTATTATTTATAAAAAAAAGGATAAAATAAACCAATAAAATAAACACCCAAACACACAGCAATACGTTCTCCTGCGATTATCACACATTTTTCATTCATTTAGCGGTGCCGAAAAGCCGTGACGCGCGAACCTCGTGCTATGTTAGCCCCGACTGGCGCGCTGCGAAACGGGCCGAGATTTGTTTAAGTGTGCGTGCGGCGACGCATAGATACTTTGGCGCACACATACAAGCCGCGCGCGGTGCGTTTGTATGAAGATAACGTACTTCCTCTCTTTATACTATGACACTACTGGCGGGGTGCTATAAATAGATATCGTTCTCCCTTGGGGTAGCAGTGATGACGTAAATAGCAAGAATAGAATTGTTGTGGTTACACCTCTGATCCAGAATCAATACATTCTAGGTTACAAGTGTTATCCAATGAATATTGTTAAAGTTCAGCATGAAAAATATTATGATAGTTATTGTTGTTTATTTGTTGAGAAAATGTAAGCCTAGAGATACATAACATTACGCGTGTATTCCCTAAAGGGATTTCGCCAGTTATGTTTAAGTCCCATGTGACAGGCGGCGAGCCTTTTGCCATCAACCGGGCGCAAATCTGCACTCCGAGCTGCTACTGGGGAATCCCAGATGGAAAACTCCAATAACAGAGGTCTTGGGTTGGATTTGCGGTCAGGCAAAGGACCGCAAATCCAACCCAAAACCTTTTGCTCAGCAGTAGCGCATGCAGCTACTAGACCAACAAGGCCGTACATTTCATACAGTTTATCTCTAAAAATTCATAGTATCTTATTCTTATTCGAACTTTATCCATTAAAGATAAATATATAACTCATACAGACAGCCTTAATGGAGTTTACTAGCATAAACCGGCGGCTTAAAGCCTCATTAAGCTAATGTGGTACCTAATCATGTGTTTACAAATTGTGGAAGAGCCAACATCTTTACCGAACTTCCGAGGCTACATTACTTAATGGGGAGATTTTTTTGTCCAATGAAAAAAGGACTTCCAGTGACCACAACATACAATTACAAAGACTT
Organism: Apamea anceps; assembly: GCA_951799955.1. Lineage (NCBI taxonomy): Eukaryota > Metazoa > Arthropoda > Insecta > Lepidoptera > Noctuidae > Apamea > Apamea anceps. Next base: position 13,450,578 of record OX637510.1, on the reverse strand, counting down.
TTTTTATAGTTGAAGGATTAGGATTTTGTTTGAAGTTACTGTTACTGTTAGCCAGCATCATCCTATTGCTTTGCAATGGCCTCTCCCCATGACGCTCAGCTCTTTCGATCCAGGGCTAAAGTGGACCACTGGTCGTTTTCTACAGCTCGTCTCGCCATCTTTTACGGGGTCTGGACTTTAAGTACAAAATTTTATATTACTGAAAAGGCTAATAGTCAAGTTCCTTCAGTATTCGCACAATAGGAATAAACATATTGACGAAGCAACGTCAAAAGACGTATTGAACATAATCCACTTTAAAAATCGACCCAGGGCGTGGTAGCCGAGCTTCTAACAATCAGAATCACAACACAAATACATAACTATTGGCGTATCACCGCCGCACGCATCTTAGTGGGCGTATCTAAGTGTTTACTCTGATCTTTGTGCGTCTCGACGAAGCAAATACTTTTATCATTATTTACACAGTGTTCAGTTGCCGTCTACCAAATGCTCATTGAGTGTTTTTTTATCTCGGTGGCTCTTAACAAATAAGAAAATATTCGTTATTGTCTTAAGAAGGCCTTTGAGTACGCGTAATGATGCGTGCTTCTTTTTCTTTGAGTCTCAAGAGCTATATTTTTTTTTAGGGTTCCGTACCCAAAGGGTAAAAACGGGACCATTACTAAGACTTCGCTGTCTGTCCGTCCGTCTGTCTGTCATCAGACTGTATCTCAAGTACCGCGATAGCTAGGCAGTTGAAATTTTTACAAATTATGTATTTCTGTGGCCGCTATTTAAACAACAAATACTAAAAACAAAATAAAATAAATATCTAAGGGGGGCTCCCATACAACAGACGTGATTTTTATAGATAATGGTACGGAACCCTTCGTGCGCGAGTCCGACTCGCACTTGGCCGGTGGTTTTTCATAGTTTTATGACCCTCAATAGTCAAGTTTACGTTAGAAAGATGTGTCCTGTTTGCTGCTGTTGACCTCGTGGTGGGTCAAGAATTGGTAGCTGTTGGTTCTGAACTTTTACTGGTCTTAAGAGTTGACAAAATCAATATTGGCATTGTAAGTGTCATCTGGCACTTTTCAATACTTTTTGAAGTTTAATCTTGGCTCTTAATATTTAAATTACAAAGTTAAAGTAGTGAGGTGACCCCGTTCATTTCTGGCAAATATAATTAAAGTGTGAAGAGTCGAACCCAGATTCTCGGAATCAGCTCTTAAAGGCACTTCAAAACTGCGTTGTAGTTCACCAATGAGGCAAAAACATAATAATTCTTTAAAATTAAATATCATACAAAAGAATATGACGACGCTTCATTTCATAAAGATTTGAAATTAAAACGAATTTGACTTGTCGTACGCATCATTAGAAAATAATGCCAAGCCCATTAAGACGAATTTGTATAAAAACCTCCCCTTGTGTAAGAGAGAACAAATTGAGACAACTTCAGAATTCACACGGCGGAAGCGAATTTAATTTATCGACATCTCATTCAAAGACGTCTCAGTTGCGTCTAACAACAATTACAGATTTACCAACTACCGCTTCACGTACAAACAACCTTAACTTACAAGAAATAGAGTTCAACATTTTTTGAATAGAAAGTATGATAAGTTTGTAAGGACAGTGCCGAAGTGACAGAACTTAATAGGACTTTAACAAATAGCTAAACATTTTGTAATTCGGGGAACATCTTGAATGCTTAGTTTACTTAACAAAAGATGGGCAGTCGGCCGTTTTGTTCCGCGGCTCGTCCCGGTGACAACATCTGCCCTTTTTTTCTGAGACAATACCTGGCGAACTTGAAATAGATATTTGTTCAACTAGCCAGAAAATCGAGAGCCATTGTGTTTTTGTAAAGGTGGTAAATGATTTGTTTGGATAATAGCATTTGGTATGGTTGCACATTGCACATTTGATGTAATACTTTAACACTCTTAACTTGTTTTAATATCCGTGAAATAGATGCACTTCCGAATAGATTTGAAATTCTTGAAGATCTCATTATAGATAATCGCCAAGTAAATAACAGATAGCAATATTTGCTTGGACGAACGACCTTAAGAAGGTTACTGGGACGGACTGGATGCGGAAGGCGGAGGACAGGGTGATGTGGAGCAGCCTGGGAGAGGCGTTTGTCCAGCAGTGGACTGCGATAGGCTGAGTTGATTGATTGATTGAATATTTGCTTCTATATAGATTTTATCATCTGTCTAGCCTTTTTCCAACTGTGTTGTGATCGGCTTCTAGTCTAGAAAGAAAGAAAGGAAAGAAAAATATTTTATTCTGCACAAACAAAACGCACAATTACAAATAAAAAATAATGATAATAACACACATAAAATCTATCTTAGCAATTATAACTTTGATACTCCGTAAATATGCAAAGAAGCCTGCTTTGATACACTATATTTTTAGTCTAACCGTATGCAGCCGAATATCAGGATATCACATGGAGCGATTGCCTATCTGACTTCCACAACCCAACTACTGGATAACACGACACCCTTTGGTAAGACTGGTTGTCAGACTTTCGGACTTCTGACAACTTCCGTAACGACTGTCAAAGATCCAAGAATGACATCCGGAACCAACGGCTTAAGGTGCTTACCGAAACACGGAGGGGTCTCGGTATGTATAGATGGATTTGTTTCTGTATAGATTTAGATACATCAGAAAATCGGTTAAAAACTTACATTACGTAAAAGATACACAGGTACCAATACAATCAGGTCCATGTCAGTTCTGGTTTGACGATATGTCTTTTTTTTTTTTTTTTTGAGGATGGGAAATCATCAAATGACTCCTCCCGCTCTGGGTGGAGCAGGAGGGAGTGTCAGACTCTTACTGACTAAAGCCCACCCGTGTTCCTTCCTTAGCCCTTTATGTTCCAGGGCAGCGGTAACCCTTTCGGACCATCCCGCTACCCTGGCAGGCTACGGCCCTATGGGGCCCCGTCACTCGTGCTGACATCTCTTTGAGGCGCGCGTGGAACACAACACGCCGTCTGACGATATGTCTGGGGTAACCAAATGCCTCTAAAAGCTCACAAATCAAATCTATTCTACCCGAACAACGGCAAAATCAGAACAAACAGCCATAAACATAAACAAAAATTTATAGCAGCTAAGGTTTTCATAGAGCACACGCAAGCGTTGTTTAAGCTTCTAATAACAACACCCAAGGATCGTTTAAACAATAAATAAAGCGGGAGGTGCAATATCTGTCCCGCGTGAACTGAGTGCAGACCATTTGCATTGGAACTAAATGCGACGGAACGGCCTCCTGTGGAATTTAATAAAAATATCTTAGCACATCCCTTGGTGTTTCTTTAATATACAGCCGGGAGTATTACAGAAATATATTTTCAGTACTTCTGTATGGAGATTGGGCCTTGCATCTGATATAAATGGGCGATATGTTATGTCAACTGTTTTAAAGTGTTTTAGAGCGCGGAATTGTTGGTTGCCGAGTTGCTCTTTCGAGTCTTTTCACGAGGTTTGGTCGCGTGGCGGAAAGAAATTCATGTCATTGTATTTCAACACTATGTATTTAGCAAGTTAAAATACTAAATTGTCCTAAAGCTTACTTTACTCCAGGTAGGTAGGGTAGGTAACTAAAGTATGTTTCAAAAGTATCCAAAGAAAATGTAAGCAACTGCGGCAGTTGTTTACATTTTCTTTGAACTGCCACTTGCAAATTCAGTACTTTGATTTGTTTATTTGAATACTTCAACCCGAAATTCCATTGTTTTCGAGATGATTTATTTTTGGCAGTTGAGGTTTATTTTATAACCTCAATTTTCGTTCATGATTTTTCAATTAGGTACAATTTAATAACGTTATTCAAACAATAATTGTTGGATAAACTGGTGAGATATAAATTTGAAACCTTCTAAATACAGATGAATCTATTAAACTAAATCTTTTTAGTGAATTTAGGGAATGATTTCGTATTATTTCAACCTGAATAACGGGGTACTTGCCTAACGCACTAATAGTAAGCTTTCATTTTGAACGTTCAACAATATTCAATGCGTAATTTACGTTGTTGAGCTGACAAATTTTTCGAATATGCAATGGATTAGCAATATCCTTCCATATGATTCTCATTATGGTTGATAGTGTGTTACGCAACTAGGGTGCTGGGTTTGTTTACACTTTTATTAGATACTTTTTGAACAGACCATACAGTAACTACATTTCAAAGTGCAAATTTACTCATACTGCCTCAAATTAAGTTAATTTGAAGCTGCTTAAATCGTATCCAGACTTAAACTGCACATTTAATTCAAAAGTCTCATATTACCAAAAACAAAACAAAGCTATTTAATTTCACGAGCGACCTAATCTAATTTAAAAGCAACTCTCCACCCTAATAGGATCTGCACATCAACTTACCATATAACTTAATTAACTTGACCATCGCTGACTGACGCGGCTAAATGAAAGATATCTCTCACTGAAATTAGCATTCATAAGCCAACTCAGGCGACATAAATAACATCTGATATTAGCTTTATTACGTGTGATGATAGCGATTACTTCCTATGGCCATCAAAAAAGTGATATCGCCCACTTGTATCCGCGATTGTTGTAGATTAGACTTTTATGAACATTATAGCACTTTATGAATAGTTTCGTGGATTTGACGCCTACTTCAAACATAGTTTTGTTAGGAATATGAATATTATGGTAAATTTGAGTGCAATAGCATGTTATCATTTCAAATTCTACCTACAAGTTTGGCAGCGTGTGAGTTTCTTGAACTTTGCTTCAATGGAAATTATGTGTGTAGCATAGTTATTTATTATTCATACTATTTAGCCGTGAATTATTTAGTATTCGCAAATGAGCCTTTTGTTGAAGAAACTTAACATGAAAGTCAAGGGTTACCCTGTTTATTTATAGCACTATGACGCTTAGATAAATTATTCCATGAAGATAACAGATGCAAAAAGAACTTGAGAATTAGTTTCTTTTAATGTCGTCATGTTACTTAGCAGATTTGGTGATTAATTTGCTAGCCTATAATAAGAAGTTGTTGCACTCTTGTATGTACAAAATGTATTTTTTTTTTGTTTAATTCTCTGTGTTACCAATTGTTGGTTAACCAAATAAATAAATAAATTTGCTAGTTTCTAATTGTTTCCATTAATTTATATATAATATTTTATTAATAATATTTTATTCATCTGAAATTTCACAGAAGCAGCCTGGAGTCTGGAGTAGTGTCCAGTTAAATGGCAGTAGGCTCGCCCCCTATTACATGCGATTTAAACAAAACTGGCCAAATGTGAGTGTACTATGGGCGCATCTCTACCTTACCCCTCGGGAAATATAAATAAACTAGCTGCGCCCCGCGGTTCCTCCTGCATAAGTTTCCATCCCGTGGGAATATCGGGATAAAAAGTATCCTATATGTTAATCCTGGTTATAAACCATCTGTGTGCCAAATTTCATCCAAATCCGTTTAGTAGTTTTTGCGTGAAAGAGTAACAAACATCCATCCATCCATCCATACAAACTTTCACGTTTATAATATTATATTAGGAAGTAGGATAGGATTAGATTAATAAAAAATTAAAATAAGTTATTTGCATCGTCAAGTAACAAAAAAATTGGTTAAGGTGTGAGTAAAGTTGTACGTTTGAGTTGCAGCCAATACCTAAGCTAACTTAATATCTTGTAATTTTAGGTATCAACGCCCCCCCTCGTTATCATTATAGCCAATAATGTACAGACGCCAGCACATCAAGCTACCCATAACTGTCAAATTTTCCCAATCAAACTTGAACCTAATGCTTTAGCGTTAAAGTTGAAAATCTATTAAAGAAATTTAACAGATTGTAGTAGCTTGATGTGCTGGCGTCCGTACATAGGCGTTATGTTTTATGATAAAAAGGTATTAACATACAAATGCTATCAAAACACCAAATAGATCCTTAGACCCTATCAAAACCACTCTGTATTCGAGAGTCGACTAGTTGTCTAGTTACTTTGAGAATATTGCTTTCCTTAGCCACAAATATGAAGCCCCCGGTACAGTAAATATCATCTCGATAGATGTGGGATATCTTTGACAACAAGGAAAACTTGGCAAGGGATCAGATTTCTAATATGAGTGCAAGGAGGCTGCTTCTTTAAACAACTGCGGGGCATTATAAGTGTATTTTAGTTTGGTAAGGCTTGAAATTGCTGATGTTAAATCTTGTTCATTTCACTTTAAAAAGAGTTCATTTTGATACTTCTCTTTACTGTAACTTCTACCTAATAAATATGTAGGTAAATAAAATAAATATAAATATTGCAATAAACAATACTGCAACATTCAATGTGACAGTTTTGTGCCATGGCAGTACCTACATGCTGGAACGCAGGCGTTCATTAATTTACTTAAAACGGAAAACATCGCAAGCAATAGGAAATTGCTACTGAAGGCTGCGGTGGTCGACCTCAGGACGAGCTGCTTCTCACACAGACAACTGTACGTCTAATTGCTCCCGCGTCACCGGTCCTGACTCTCTTTATATGACGGCACGGTTGGCGCAGTGGTTAAGCGATTGACTGCTGCGCTGCGTGTCGCGGGTTCGATTCCCGCACGGAACAAATATTTGTTTGACCTACATGTATTTGTTCCGAGTCTGGGTGTTTTTCTATCTATAATATGTATGTATTTACAAAAAAAAATGTATATAAGTAGTTTATCAGCCATCTTGTTACCATAACACAAGCATTAGGTTGCTTAGCTTGGGACTAGATGGCGCTGTGTGAAATGTCCAGGGATATTATTATTATTATTATTATATTTTGGCTGCTGAGACCAAAAGTACAAACGTAGTAGTCAGGGAAGTTTTATAAAGATGTGGCTGTTATTTCGGTTTAATGTGGTGTCTCAACATCCACGCGGGCGAAATCGAGGGCAGAAACTAGTAAACAATAAAGAAAGTAAGCAAAAAACTAATCGATTAATCAATAGGTTTTTTTTCCTCTCTGGCAACTGAGCCGATGTTGACTACTCTCTCAGGTTTATTTACCAGCAAAATTATGTGACGTCTAAAATTGTCCTGTCATTTTTACTTGATTTTATTCCTGACATAGCATTTTTTCAGAACAAAATACAAAACCAAACTGCACGACGAACACGAGGAAAATTTTAAACGTTTTCCGTTTATACTAAATCGCTTAAAGCTCATACAAATTTTCGGAAACCGCATCGGTCGCGCGTGTTCGAAACTGCTACGTCACGTTATCGCGCTCTGTCCTTTACTTCGACCGCAGGACTGTCATGGATGTCTAACCTATTATGACCTCTGTATATTTATGACCTGCGGTATCCTTATTTGACGCCGTCCTAGCGTTTGAGAAGATTCACGTGTAATATCCATTATTGGAATAACTGTTAAGCTCCGTGAGTACTGTAGGTATTATACAATATAATAATAGAGCTCTGAGAACAGCCAGAGACTATTTCATGTCTATTGCATCTTATATTTGAGATGGGCAAAGATCGTAACTCACTAGACTCGATGGAGGATATCGCCGTCAAGGTAGACCGCGGTTAAGGGGGTGTGCCGATCTAATCATGTTTGCGGGGCTAACGCATAAAAAAGAGAGGTATACAAGGAAAAAGAGGAAGCCTTTGCCCAGCAGTGGGACTCAAAATTCAACTAAAATGGACATAATCATGGTTTCAATAATTTTATTTTCGCATTAGATAAAAAAAAACATTTAAGTATTTTCAATCATGATTAAAAAATAAAAAAGCTTGTTTAACCTTTTGTCACATCTTTAAAATATGAAATGAATGATATTTGAACATTTCCCTACACATATTTATACATTCCCTAAGACGAACTTTTATTACGGACCATAAAACCAAAGACTTTAACTTGACTTTTGCTAGAGGAACTCTAGCGTCAAGTCCCTAAGTAACTATACTCTAAAGTTCTAAAGCCAGTTCCACTTTTTACTTAAAAATCGATTGCCCCGGTTATCCGAGCTTACCCAGGCGTGAATCCACTATAATAATATAACTGCGCTACTGAAGCTAGTTTCACGGAAAATCGATAGGTTTCTATTAAAAACGTTTTCGTATGAGCTAAACCGTAGGAACGTTCGGTGTATGAAAAATATGAAATCAAACTCAAATTGCTTCAAACGGTTCGGAGGTGTTATTCATTTGATTTTATGGCTTTACTTCAGCTGTTTGATCGTAATTTTATATCGATTTTCATGAAATATAGTTATTGTTTTTTAAAGATTTTTTCGCGAGCGATAAAGCAGCTTAGGCGCTCATAAACCCAGGATTTCATTGTTTATGTGGCTCGTAAAAAATGGCTTCATGCCTTTTCAATTCGATACACCAGCCTGAATTTGGGTTCCCAAAATGGTTCAAGAAACTCGACTACCATAGTTTTCTAAGTGATCAATTGGCTTGTTTCGTGTTATCAGTTCCCTTATCCGTAACATACAAGCTTCCAGTTTTATGCTGAGTAACTGACCTCCTTAGATAACCAAGTTTTCGAAATAGGGTATTATCTATGTGGGACGGATGTTTGCTAATCAACAATCTGCCTGAAACTGATCCTTAGAACTCCCACGGGAGTAGTAAGGGTAGAGTCTATTTTTAGTACGGAACCGGACACCAATTTAATTAAATGAAGGGGGGTTTCAGGCCATTTTATGAGCAAGAATTATAGTTGGAGTACATAGCATAAGCATAATCAGTCTATAACGTTCCCACTGCTGGGGCATGAGCCTGCATCACGCGGGCCTAGTGCGGGTTGGTAGATGTCACATGCTTTCGAATATTTGGTTCTAGGACATGCCGGTTTCCTCTAAATGTTTTCCTTCACTGTTTTGAGAGCAGTGGTGATGAAATAAATTACACAAAGTAAAGCGCCTGCCTGGGTTCGAACCCACGACCTACAACTCGTAAGTCGGGGCCGTCACCACTAGGCCTGCTTCTTGTACGTGAGAAGAACATGGATTTTATTTACTTGTTTGAACTTCTCGCACACAAATAGGGCACAAAAGCAGACTTATTAATGCTGTCGGCATTCTCTACCAGTCAACCAAGGGTGGTAAAGAGTAGCGGGATTGTCCGAAAGGGTTACCGCTGCCCTGGAACATAAAGGGCTAAGGAAGGAACACGGGTGGGTTTTAGTCAGTAAGAGTCCGACACTCCCTCCTGCTCCACCCAGAGCGGGAGGAGTCATTTGATGATTTCCCATCCTCAAAAAAAAAAAAAAAAGGGTGGTAAAGAGATAAGATGGCAAGTGCTCTGTTTTAGAGTAAAATAATAAGAAAAAAAGATTATAATAATGAATAAACAAAATAGGTACTAAGGGTAATTATAATAGGTGACAATAATTATAATGCGAAAGTGAATTTATTTGTTTTTTACGCTTTCACGCTAAAACGGCAGAACGGATTTTATTGTGTGTTGGTTCATAAGCGGGTACTGGTTATGGTTTGTGAATGTTTTAGCGGAAACGCATTTGTCTATCGGTGGACCGTGGCCTGTGTTAAGACATAGAACACTTTTTAAAACCCCACGGGCGATGCCGCGGGCAAAGGCTAGTAGGTTATAAACTATTAATAATGTAATCATATTGTATTAGAATTGTTACTAATTTGCCATTTTTTTAAACCCAAAACGTTAAGTGTCTTAAATAAGTACCATTGTGTAATGTGCACAGCAGTATATAAAAAAAAAACTTTGAGTATAAATAAAAAATAAACTAAGACATCATTATTATTATAGCACACAATCCAAATCTTAACTCGTTAGGGAATCCGTTTGCCAAAGAGAAAATGAAATAAATAAATAGAATTTTGCGGCGCTTCAACATAAAATGTTTGGAATAAATTAAGCTCTAGGTAGACGCACTTCAATCGCTAAATAATATGTTTATTTAGAAATCGCAACTACTGTATGCAGTTCGTAATCACACTCGGTGCGATCCGTACACGTCTTTTGTTAATTAGTGGTAAACAAAAACCTGTTTTATCTATCGGCTTGCGCTCGCGCTCGCTGGTATCGCGTCGCGTGTGCTGTTAGGCAATTATGAACTTTATGTCTAATGGATAGTGATCAAAATCGCGATGAGAATTATGACGTAAACAGTATTACTGATATATTAGATGACCAAACACAATTTAATAACATAATAGAAATGGATACAATAACATCAGTGCGGAAACGACAAAGACCCGAGGATAATGAAGAATGTTGGCAAACTATAACGAAGAATACTAAGAAGAAGCCAAAACATAACAAGGATGTGTCTGTTGAACCACCAATACAAGTTACCGTAACCTCTAAGGAAAAGATTCCCAAACAATTTGCACTTGCAAAAGTATTAAAACAAAATGAGATGATGGACATTGACAGAATAAAATATATAAATCCATTCAAGTTGTTGGTAACGTTTAGTAATCATAGCAGTGCTGATAAATTTATTTGTTGTCCGGCATTTAGAGACCTTGGTTGGCGAATACAAAAAACTTGGGAGGTTGGTATATCGTACGGCATCATTAGAGATATCGAATTAGGCTTATCTGAGGAAGAACTTATAGAATATATCTACTCAGAAAAGGAAGTTGTAACGGCTAAACGACTCAACAAAAAAGATGGCGGAGAATGGGTTCAAAGTGAAACTTTCAGAATTGGGTTTAAGGGTTCTTCCTTACCCACACACATACGGCTATTTGAACTGAAAATAAGAGTAGAATCTTATACGTTTCCCGTGACACAGTGTTCTAAGTGCTGGAGATTTGGGCATATAGCTAAAATGTGCCCGGCAAGCAAAGCATTATGCCCAAAGTGCTGTAGCTACCATGATACTTGTGATACAATCGAATTCAAATGTTCTAATTGCTCAGGCAATCACGAGGCTAAGTCGAAACATTGCCCGGTTTATAAGAAGGAAAAGCGCATTAGAGAATTGATGTCAGAACACAATTGCACGTATCAAACAGCCCTTTCCAAATATTTTGATTCTCCCTCACTCCTCACAAAAGAAGTTCAACGAGCTCCAAGCCCGATCATTGAATGTAGAAGTACTCGCATACAGGCAGCTCAAAAAGGCATGGAAGATTCAGTAACTTCTTTTCAAGATGTTTATATTGAAACAGTCGATGGGAAAAATCCGTCAAGTACTGGCAAATCAAAACACAAAAAGAAAAATAGTAAGAAGAAGAAAGTACCTTATCAAATAGCACATAATGTAATGGCAGAAATTGAGACTTCGGATTCAGAAAAATCGGCAGAATGCCTTCCTGGTCCAGCGTCGCAGTCAGAAAATAAGGATCAGGCACGTTGGAAATCATGGTCATTTAACGAAGTTATACGAAAGATTAAGGACTTTATTAAGGACAAGAAAGATATCGTAGTCGCTAGTCTTAAAGCCATAATTAAGATATGTACAGACTGGTTTACCTCATTTTTTACTAACCTTATGCCAGACTTATCCATGATTGTTAAAATGTTTTTAGGTAATAATGGTTAACAAAACGAAAAATTGTATTGATTTAAATGTGATGCAATGGAATGCTCGCAGTCTTAAGCCTAAATTAAAATTATTTGAACAGTTATTGAACCGGGAGCATATACATGTAGCTGCAATTTGTGAAACGTGGCTTGATCGGGAAACACCCTTAAATATTAGTAACTATAATATTTTTCGTGAGGACAGGGACCTTTCTTATGGCGGTGTAGCTGTTGTGACACACAAGTCGATTCAGGCAGTACGCGTCTCGTTGACGAATAACAACTCGGGTCTAGAAATAGTTAAAATAAAATTGTTTAACTGTGATGAAATTCAAAATATTATTGCTATTTATTGCCCGCCAGAACTTCACACAAATCAAAGAGTCTGGGATTATTTATTTTCACTTGGTAGTAGGAAGACCATGATCTTAGGGGATTTTAATGGTCACCACACAAATTGGTCGCATAAGACAGACGCGAGGGGCAATCAGATTCTGGATTCCGTGATTGATTACGATTATGTTATCTTGAATGATGGTAGCCCAACACGGCTACAAATAGTGAGTGGTAGCTTGAGACAATCTTCGCCAGATATAACTATGGTGACGTCAGACATACCATTAAGATTTGACTGGAGGGTGACTAGTGAAACATTAAGTAGTGATCATGTTGTCATAAAAATTTCTACTACTTTTAGCTCTGACAGGTCCTTTTTCAAAAAGAAAAACTTCAAAAATGTTGATTGGAAGAAGTATACCGATTATGTTCAAAATATTTTTAATTCATTTACTATAACAGACGATCCCCAAGTTACTTACAATCGGTTTTTGGATAATCTAAAAATGGCGTCAAATAAATTCATTCCTGATATTAAAATATGTTTAAATCCTAGTAGTAAGTTTAACCCAAAACCATATTGGAATGTAGAACTTTCAAAGTCAGTGGCACTCAGACGTTTGGCTTTGGCAGTATTTAGGCGCAATCCTACTCCTACAAATTTTATATTGCTTCAAAATAAAATACAAGAATCTCAAAGACTTTTAAGATGTGCTCGTAATAATTCCTGGCGGGAACTTTGTTCTTCTTTGAATGAAAGTACATCTATTAATGACCTTTGGAGAAAAATGAAATGGATAAAAGGTTATAAAACTCCCAGGCATTTTATTGATAATGATAAAGCAAGTGTACTGCTACATAGTTTAACCCCTGATTATGTCCCTGTTTGTCAACCATTGTTTAATTCTCAAAATTCAAAATTAGATTCACAAATAACTTTAGTAGAACTTAATAAAAGCATTAAATCCAAAGATACCTGTCCAGGAAATTATGAAATATCATTTTCTATGATTAAATATCTCTCAGATAATGCAAAATCAATATTGTTATTCTTGTATAATCAATTTCTTTCCTTAGGTTTAGTACCGAATCAATGGCGAGAAATTGGTGTAATTCCTATTCCTAAGCCCGGAAGAGACAATAATATGGTATCATCGCTTAGACCTATTTCACTTATTTCTTGTATATGTAAAATTTTTCATTCAATTATTCAAAAGAGATTAGAGTGGTATTTTGAGAGTAAATGTTTGTTTGCCGATGCCACTTTTGGTTTTAGAAAGTGTAGATCTTGTTTCGATAATTTAAGTCTATTAGTTACTAGGATACAAAAAGGTTTTTGTACCAATTGTGTCACGGTCGGTTGTTTCATAGACATCGATAACGCCTACAATAACATAGATATAACTCAGCTATTGCTAACATTAGATCGGCTGGGCGTAGGAAATAGGATTTGTTTATACCTCTGGGAGTTTCTTCGTGAGAGACATTTAAATATTAAGGTAAACGATTTACGTATGGTAAGAACTACGGGAAGGGGTTTAGCACAAGGTGACCCGCTATCACCGTTACTGTTTAATGTAGCTACTATAGATGTATGTAAAAAAATTAGTTCTGATCATGTCCAGGTTTCACAATATGCAGATGACTTTGTGGTGTATTCTGTCGAAAATAGTGTGGCTCAGGCTTGTTATTATTTACAGAATTCACTGAACTTACTTGCCAAACTCCTTGCTGATATCGGATTAGAGATTTCAACAACTAAAACTAAAACTTGTATTTTTAAAAAAGGTAAAAATAATAAAGTAGGCGTTCTTAAAATTAACAACTCAACGGTGCAAGTAGTGGAAAATGTAAAATATTTGGGCTTATGGCTTGATCGCTCTCTAAGATGGGCCAAACATATAAATGAAATCCAACAAAAAACAGCAAGATTTCTCAATGTCATTAAAGTTTTATCTGGAGCTAACTGGGGTGTTCACCCGAAACACTTAAGAATCGCTTATATTTCTCTAATTCGTAGTCGTATGGACTACGCTAGCTTTCTGTATGGAGATAGTTGTCACTCAAACTTGTATAAACTCGACAAAGTCCAAAACCAAGCGATGAGGATCATTGGTAGTTTTATAAAATCGACACCAATTCATGTTATGAGTAGTGAATTAAGTCTCCAGCCCCTATTTATTCGTAGAAGCTATTTAGCCGGTAAATTTTATCTAAAGTGTAAGTCATTGTTTAGTAGTCATACAGCTGTTGACTTGCTGGATGATCTTTTACCTCAGATGCCTTTGTGGAAAAGGAAGAATAAGCCTTTGCTCATTTTAAGCCATGAATACCTGAAAGACTTACGAATACACTGCAGCCGGAATTTGGAGATGTTTGGGTATCGCTCTTGGGTCAGTTACATAGATTTATCTAAAAACATTAACTTTAACATTAACGGAGTAAATCAAGCAAAAAAACGCTTCCGGCCATTGGTTTTAAGTGATTTATGTTGTCAATTTTTAAACACAGAATATCCTAATTTTTATCAAATATTCACAGATGGTTCCAAAGAAAATGATAACTCCGGAGCGGCTTTTTATGACCCTCAACAAAATATATCTATGGGTTTTAGTATTGACTCGAACGTGTCTATAATGTATCTTGAATTGTTGGCAATTAGCGAAGCTTTATCATACGCTCAATAAATAAATCATAGTAAGTTTCTAATATTAACGGACTCCAAGAGTTCTTTACAACATGTGGCTCGTTGTACCTCGACAATTCGAGGAACACCGATAGCTTATACAATAATTGATCAGATTCTGGAACTTCAACAGAATTCTAAATTAGTAACACTGCAGTGGATTCCGTCTCATATCGGGATACATGGCAATGAGGTTGTAGATGTTTGTGCTAAGAGGGCCTGTGTGGATGGTACTCCGTTAGACGTAGTACCAATTTTCTCAGATAACTTCTATATGGTTAAAAAATACTGTCATAATTTGTGGAAAGAATTTCATGATGTGAGATCAAGAGAAAAAGGTATCTGGTACAAGACCATTCAGCCTGAGCCTCTAATCATTCCCTGGATAGATAACTGTTCACTCAATAGAAAAGATATTGTTACTGCCATGAGGCTTCGATCCGGTCACATCCCGTCGAGGAAGTTTATGTTCCTTATGGGTATCACACCTTCACCTAATTGCGAAAAATGTGGAATAATCGAGGACGTACATCATATCTTGACTGAGTGTGAGCGGGGAGAACGCCTCAGGAGAAATGTTTTTAACTCCCAAAATATGTTTGAAATTGGTACTTTAAATAGTGTTTTGGCTAAGCCTATGTCGGACGAGGCTAAAACTATGTACAAAATATATTATAATCATATAAATTAATGTTCAACTCAAAATTTGGCTATGATGGAGCGACATAGTCAGTATTGTGACAAAGCTCCTTAATAAAGAGAAAAAAAAAAAAAAACTACTGTATGACATACCGCCATGGAACTTGAGAAGCCTTTCCAGATTTCAATGTTTTGCAAAACTACATAAATATTACTTCATTTGTAAATGAACAGCGGAGGAGTAGGATACTGATATTTTTATCGTTTATTTCAGTGTATATATACATGAAGTTTAGGCCGACATGGCCAGAGATCGCAAAAGACTGGGAGTTTTGGAAGGAAGAAGGAGAAAGCCTTTGCCTAGCAATAGGACACAATATAGGCTGATAAATATTAAAAGAAAAACACATAATGCATATACGATACCAAAAAAACACATTTAAAAAATATAAATAATAAAAGTCCACACTTTAATAAGTATTATTTATATTATTGGTTTATTCAATTTATTTTAGACAGACAAATAAAATATTCATAGAGTAATACACAATTTCGACGTAACATAAAAATATTACATAGCATAATCAAAATAAAAATAAACACAATAATGATCTTATTCAAAATAGGCACTTTAAAATAACAAAATAAATAACTTAATTATACTACATCATACTAATTTAAAACAATATAGTCAATTAGATTGCCTAGACGAATTGGCAATAATATAATAAATTAATATAATCTAAAATAAAATTAATAATCTAAACTGGTTTATGTATACGAGTGTTTAAATAAAACCAATTTAAGCACATCATGAACAACATCTGTTTATAGTACACTTACCTTCAAAAAGCTTGTCAGGCTTGACACCCGTATGTAATCCAAGTTACTGCATAAAATTATACTACCCTACATTTTAACACTTAAGAAAATAAGTATTTAGCAAATGAGCTAACATCATTAAAGAGGTATTTGTTTTGTTTTAATAGGCTAATGAGCTTATGTATGCGTAAAAGCCTTCAAGTGTTTGCACACTTTCTTGAATGGTTTACAAAAGTGTGGGAATCAGAACATTCTTCTTAGAGTTTCACGTAGGTAGATATCGCTTTTATTGATATTTAATAGTATACTCGTATAAGCGTTAGCTTTTGGGCCAAACAAATATATACATACATTTTCACAATCTCTTAACTAACTATTTACATGAGGCACTAAATTAAAAGACTAATTAACTATATAAATAAATACAAAAACAAAAGGATATTTAGGCGTTGAAGTACTCGTCCGCATCGCTGTCATCCGGAAACGTGCTCAGATGACTGGCAGCATTGCCAGATTGAATGCTAATTCTTTGGCCAAAGAACAATCCAGCCAGGTCACGTGAAGTGTCGATCAGCCGGAAATTAAAAATTAAAGAAATTTCCTTAAAAAGGAGACGCGCACTCGAACCTCATGACCCAAGCACGACGGCACAGTTGGCGCAGTGGTTAAGCGATTGACTGCTGCGCTGCGTGTCGCGGGTTCGATTCCCGCACGGAACAAATATTTGTATGACCTACATGTATTTGTTCCGAGTCTGGGTGTTTTTCTATCTATAATATGTATGTATTTACAAAAAAAAAATGTATATAAGTAGTTTATCAGCCATCTTGTTACCATAACACAAGCATTAGGTTGCTTAGCTTGGGACTAGATGGCGCCGTGTGAAATGTCCAGGGATATTATATTATATATATTAAAGCGTTTTGACCCCAAACGGCTCAAAACTGTAGTTACCCATAAGGTTACAGTATTTGCACCGCTTGAGGGTCTCAGGAGCTGCAGTAGCGGCGCCAGCACAGTCCGCCGTACTAGGAACATGAGATGATGCAAGGCTTGCGTCCACACCATAGTTTATTAGATGTGTACTCACATATTTAGTTTCATATTTGATAAAAAAAGGTAAGGTAAAAAAAGGTTGATAAAAAAAGGTAAAATGTAAGGTGGTGGCCCAATCGGTTATTGTTCCGCCACAGATTAAGGATAATGTGACAGATTCCAGTTTATTTCGCCGTTACTCCAGGGACTCTGTAACCTGCACTACGGTGAGTTACTTGTAACAGTTCAAAAGACCGTAACGATAGAACGATAGAAAAGGGGCATAGAATGAAAACTATTCACAAACTTCATTTGGAAGTTGTGGCACAAATTTCGAATGCGTTCGCGCGCATGATATTAGCATAAAAGAAGCTTAAAATGGTCTTTTTTCACTTATTTCAAAAGGTCTTTAGGTGTCGGCTGCCAGTCTAACCTGATGCAGCTGAACACCGGTAGTTTACATGGAGCGACTGCCTAGCCCACGGCCACAACCCAGTTATTGGGTAACATATTACCTTTCGGTAAGACTGGTTGTCAGAGTTTTGGGCTTCTGACTACCTGTCAAAGATCTACAAATGACAGCCGAGAACAATGGCTTAACGTGCTTTCCGATGCATGGAAGCGTCTCGATATGTAATGGAAGGTCACCCATCCACAAACCGACCTTGGCAAGCTTGGCTTTACCTTTCGCTAAGACTGGTTGTCAGACTTTTGGGCTTCTGACTGCCTGTCAAAGATCTACAAATGACAGCCGAGATACACGGCTTAACGTGTTTTCCGATGCACGGAAGAGTCTCGATATGTAATCGAAGGTCACCCATCCACAAACCGACCTTAGCAAACATGGCTTAACATTCGATTGACCCATGTGGCTTAGCGGCGAAGATTAAAGAAATATATATAGTGAAAGGGGTGTTGTTTTCTTTAAAATATTGATTAGGTGGTTTAACCTTAAGGCTGTGCCAGTTTATCTGATTTCAACTGATTGCCATCCTCGAATTCGATACATCACTGCAATTTACAGCTTCATCGACCTCTTTAAACAAAAGGGAGACGATAACAAGACAATTTGTGGTTTCATTATTTACTTTTATATACAAAAGGCACTTTTCTTCGAATAAACATAATCAAATGAATGCATTGTATCACATAAAAAAGCAATTATCCTCACGAATTGTGACCTCAGACTCGCTCAGTTAGGTGTTAAATCGAGTGACCTAATCGACCTACAAAAACTCAATAATTTAAACAGAGCGTTCCAGGGCAACCTGACCCGTGGGTGTTTGTATATTTACGTACGTAAATTTTATTTTAACAGACAAATTGAATGTGGAAGTAGCATAATCAGCGTATAAAGTTCCCACTGTTGGGACACAGGCCTCCTCTATTCGAGAAAGAGTGGGCTGTAATCTACCACGCGAGCTCAGTGCGGGTGGTAGATATTTTAGAATTTTTGGTTCTAGGACATGCCGGTTTTCTCACGATGTTATCCTTCACCGTTTTGAGAGCAGTGGTGATACAATTATTTACACAAAGTAAAACCTGGAGAGGCATTTGCCTAGCAGTGGTATGATGCAGGATAACAGTAAAGCTTGCCTGGGTTCAAACCCACGACCTGCAAATCGTAACTCGAGGTCATTACCAATGGGCCACCACTGCTTTTGGAAAGATGGTAATGATATTCGTGGCGTCCAAAATTAGTTCTTTTGCGTATAACGCGAATAACACATTGAAAGTGCGAAGGGAGACTCCGAAATATAATTTGCAATAAAGTCGGCACATGATTTCTCACCGCGCTCACCCTTGACTACTTTATTACTTTTCTCTGAAGCACAGTCCTTTATAACTTTAATATTTCATTCGTGCCTGTACCTCGCTCCTTGTGGAGTGCCGATTGTTAAATTTTTTCCGCCATTGTATTTTGCTTTGGGATGACCAAGACTATTGGATACTAAAGTGTTCAAGCTTTTATAGCTCTTCCTTAAAGCAAACGCTGTTGCAATTTGCAATAATGGTTTTCAACGCTCGAAAAGCAAAACTGTTGTGACAAAAGTGTCATGCTATAGAGCAAACTTTTACCTTGAATTTGAACGGTATTTAATCAAAGTTCCATACAGTGAAGTCAGGACAGCGAAGAAAAGTCAATATGAAACTCTAATTTGTGTCCGGGAACGCAGTTGAGTTTATTTTTTAGCGCTGGCAGTCGGATCGGAGCAAGCTTTTAAATTAACAAAGGCATTCTGTTCAACAGCGGGTGCATTTAAAAGTTGCTAAGCGAACTACTGCGTTCGTATTTATTTCCATGCAATTTCCGCGATCTCAAGTTTCATTAGGAAAGCGAAAGTTTGATAGCGTTTCAAGCGCGTTGTGGCGCCCGGGCCGCAACGATCAGGCCCGCTTTACTTGAATAGGCATCCATTTTATTTATGCCTTTTTTGTTAGGGAAAACTTACCCTTCGTTCGTAAACACAACGAACTCAACTCGTGTATTATCCAATACAGAATACTTATTGTTCGGGCAGATCACTTTGAAAATCAATTCTAACATAAGTGTATAGGGTGTGTTTTGCTTTACATTTTTCGTTTGGTGACACATTTTTATTCCATAGTCATACTGGCTTTTCATAAGTAGTTGAAGTATTGTAGGGCAGCCAGAATGCGCTTCTGTTATGGTTGTTTAGTTTCACGTACACTTTGTTATCGACTAGGTATTGTGTTGTCATACGGGTCGCTTATTGAGTTCTTTTATACGTATCTGCTTGTTTGAAAGATTTTGCTTTAGATATACTAGCTGCCTTAACTTCGTGTGGTCCTAGCCAATAAAACATCTATGATAAAGACTTCACTTCCCGTTTTTTCTTACACATTGCGTAATCACATGGCGCGGATAAATTCAGAATCAAGTCAAACGGTTGCATAATTCTTATAGATTGAGATCTATGGAAAAGCGCCAAAGAAATGAAGATTATCCTCTATTTCCTTTTAGAAAATAAGAACATTTTTGTAACACCAACTTACTTAAATCCACCAACAAACAGGTTGATAATATTCCCAGATTATGGCAAACACATCACTATCTTTCAACCAATCGGACCCCAGATCCTTAAGCCGTGCGTGCTCACATAAATCGCTTGCCTATTTGAGTACACCAACATGAACACATACTTTACCTCTTCATACAACTATACGCAGAATCACGACAAAGAACGTGTTACCCAGTCATGTAGCCCTCTATGACGAATCTATCTTAAAAGACTTGCCAAAGGAGACTGAACGTTATGTGGAGTCAGCTAAAGTGTTTGCCAAAGAAAATCCTAAATTCTCAGCGTCCCGCTGGGAACAATGTTGGCGGTTATCTCCACATCAGATTGAGATAGGACTGAGGTCAAGTTCGGCACGCGAGCAAATACGAGCGAGTTATGCTAGTTGACGAATATGGTATGGGAGGTACTGCAGCACTTTTGGGAGACGGATTTTGTGATGGGTGACTTAATTGAAGTCTGTTCGAATAAGTTGTTAAGTTCATGGCTGTTTTTGTGATTTTATCGTGAAATCTTTGACATGGAAGGAATGCGTGTGATTATAGCAACATTTAGATAGAAAATTGTTTCATACAAAACCATTAAATACAGATAAGGGTGATCTGACGTATCCCCAAAACATATTCTACAATACAGGCAATATGATATTCTAAAAATATGCATTGATCTACCAAAACCCATTTTTAGGAAATGAATAAAATTGCCTTTGTATTTCAAAGAACTGAAGTGTTCATTCAGACACAAAATATTCGACTTTTAACTGACATGAATACATAAGTATTCCGGGCCGTCCGTTGTAGTATCCTTGCAAATATAACGAGCACAATTTCGTTCCAATATTCTTCAAATGGCGTAAGAAATACGTTACTATTCCACGTAGCGTAATAAAACTGCATCGGTTGCACTTTTCTTTCTATATATCGCACCGTGTCCGGACAGCATAAGTCTTCGGGAATGTATGGATCATATTCGGGCCCTATCATTGGAATTTCATTAAAAAAAATATAAATTATTTTCTTATTTTATTATTATTTTTAGCCTATGTTGTCCTACTGCAGGGTAAATGCCTCTCTTTCTCCTTCCATTCCTTTCTGTCTCCAGCTAGTGTGGACCAATCCTGTATGTAGGCATCAAACTCGTCCCGCGGTTCCGCCATCTTCTTCGGGGCTGCCACGATGTCGCCTGACGTTTTCTGGAACTCAGAATATGAATTGAATTTGATAAATTCCTTTCGCTTACATCTTATTATAGAAAGATGGATTTGCATAAATCTCAAGTTCAACAAATTTTTAATCCCTTAAATGGTTAATTAGACTTCAAACTGCTTCATTTATTAAACTAATCGAAGACAAAGTACATTCATATCAATGTAACTCAACTTACTAAACCATTTTTTATTCAGAACAAACGCTAATGAGGCGAACTAACATCTTAAGCGTCGATTACCAAAGTACTAGAAGGCTTTTTGAATAGAGTTGTATGTGAGATTGTACATAGGCTACCTACAGTAGAGGGCATAGACAGCCCCGGCCTTATTCAGTTAGACAGTACATGGTATTCGTGACTTACATTCTGTATAAAACAATTCTCGGACAAAGGTTCTGGTCAGATGCGCGCAACAAAGGAACAATGCGGTCGACGGGAGATGCCTTTGCTTCATTTCGATTGTGGACAGCCCATGTCCATGCGAGACCAAACGAGCATTGGTCTGCGCTAGTTTTATTTTTTTAAATATCAGCACCCATTCAGACACGTTGGTTTCACCGTTTCACGTTTTTCACGAAATCAATGCAGTTGCGATATGAAAAGGTCGTAGAAGTTAATTCAATTTATTTTACTTGACCTACATATATTACCTTTTAATTTAAGTTTCAGTATTCATAATTAATTTCGAAAATATTTTTTAATCATAAATAAATTCATACCTATATCATCCATAACACAGTTAGGGAAATTAATTATTTATTATATTGACACAAGTCAATTTGCCCTGTTATAGCAATTTCAGACAATTGCCAAAGAATGATAATTGTGATTCGAATAAAGCAAGATACATACTAATTTCGTGGAATAAACGGACAATTTAAGTTGGCAGTCAATTTGGAAATTCAATTTGACTGACTTTACCAGCCATAAAGTTCGTACATGTGACAAGACCATGCAACTGCTCTTTCGAACTATTCAATCAGGCAACATTTTACGTCTACATAAATCGTTACAATTTAACGTTTCATCTTAATCTATTACAGTGAACTTTGTTGTGGGCTGGCACCCCGTAAGGTAACGAAACTAATGAATCTATTTCGCAAATGATACAAAGACCTTGTCTTGTTCGCGGGCCACCCGCAAATAATGGGAGCTCGGTCATAGAACCGTATTGTCTGACCGACCGACGATGTTGACGATATGACATATTGACTTCTGAGGTCTTGATTTTGCACAAACTCAATTCACGTTTGCTCTACAATGCCAGCTTCGGGTCAGGAGTACATTCAGCGTCTTGAATGACAACTTTAATGTGCATTTCGACCGCAAATTTATATATTTTGACAGTTTTGTGGTAGCATAAAGTAGCGCAGTTTATTTGGGACAATAGAAATCTCGTTTATACTGGCAGACGATTTTATGAATGACTTTGAATAGCGGTTACCTCTTTTGTTGGACCTTGGATATGTGGGACATTTTAAAGGTAAAATGTAAATAATAGACATGATTATGGGTTAAACTTTTCACGTATTTTACATTGTGTGTGCAATAAAATATCCGCATTGCACCCAAAACTAAAAATCGTATTATTGCTATGTTGACTCGTGAATTTACCGAGGCTATAAACGAGTGCTGCTGCATATGTGAAGATGAACGTATAAACAACGAACATTCAGGCCTGGAATATCCATTACAATGCAAATTCGCCTCCGTCGTCACAATGAACGAGTTACCTGTCCACACACCAACTTTTTGCCTAGTTCGAAGCCCAAAATTGGACGATGACCGAGTTTGGTTACACAGTCAACTGGCATGTAGTATGGCACCGCAGAATTTCAACGAGAACTATTTTCAGGACGTAACTTCATGACAGTTTTATTACGAATCCATAGTTGTGGCTTTATTGTTAACGTTCGAGTTTGTGAGTTTAATATAGATGGTGGCACACTTTCGAAACTTTGAATTTTTTGTTTGCTCTTTACAGACATAACGATATTACTCTTTAAGTCCGGTCTCGTTTGATTAAACGATAAATAAAATTTACATTTGGTATTAACTTCAGGTATTTATGAATTGTTCTACAAGAAATGAAAATATTGGATTTCCGCATTGACAATTAGTGAAACGTGTTTTTATGACAATACATGTTTTATTGACCTTTTAATATCAAAACGAACAATGTTCTTGTTTCATAAAGAAGTAAAGCCTTTATTAAACTACAATAACAAACAATCTGATAAATTATAACTGCCACACACACATTACTCGGAGAATATCAACAGTTACTGTAGCATAATAAGATTAAATGAATTTGTCCAACAAAATTGTTGCGAATTTATTTATACACATATATACATATTTATACACAGGGTATAATCGAATTACTTACCATGGTCTCTCACGAAATTCTCTATATTAACCTGGATGGCTGTACCAAATTCGTTTTTAGTAATGGTGTTATTAGTCCTGGAACGTATGTTCATAACGCGTACTGAATTACTCCAGTGGCTACTAATATATCTTCAAGTGAACTCATCCTACTCGAATGCGTGTGCGAACTTAGAAATATGTGGTTAATGAATGTCTGTGTAGCTAAAGTTAAGATGATTGTGGTTGTGTTCACTGATAACGTTAATAGAGTTGAACGCTGAGAAAATTAATCTAATTGTATAGTTGTCAACGCTTTGAATAATGATGAAGCAGGTATTAAAGCAAATACTGAAGTCAATGCAAATAATTTTTATAAACAAGAGAATGATCAAAGAGTGAACACCCACGCAAAACCCGATGTCAGTCAAAAGCAAACAAGCCAAAAGATGAACCAGATATATTCGCTACATTTGCCGAAAATCCCACACTGATTGATAAGAGTGGGTTCGTTAATTAAATCAATTATTAACACAATATATTTTTATGCGTCAGCTGCATTTAGTACATAAACGCAAACGCTCCATCATGGGAGGCAAAATTTAATTTCATCGTTACGTCGCCGACGTTCCATCAAACATTTATCAATATTGACTAAACTCTTAATAAAGCCTAATGGACGATGTGTGGTCAGAGAGTATAAACAGGAACGCGTTTGCCGATGATTTTAAAACAGAGTAAAAAACCGTATGTCCTGATTAATTGATGGTTATAAAGCTACACGGGAAATATTTTTGTGCATCATTAGTTTGATGTTTGTGCGCTATCCTCTTATGGCACGTGTTACTATTATGAATTGCCTCCCTGTTACGTTTTCCTGTTTTCATTAATCGTTGATTTGCTTTTGTTTTTGGTCAAGCTCACGTAGTCTGAGTTAAAATATTGTTCTATTATACTTTTTGGTGGATAGTTCGTTTGACATGGAAGATTACTTAACTGACTTTTTCGTTCGAAAAAAGATGTGAGTATGTATAATACTAACAATGTTCACAGTGAGATTCAGGATAACGTGCATATTAAATAACTTAGTTGGAGATTCTTTGATATAAATAAAAATAACTTGTTGGGTTGGGGGACCCCTAGCAGGAACAAAATTAAAAAAAAATATATTCGTAGCCGCCATATTGGATTTTCATTTTGACCTCACTATCGACTTCAGCACTGTCGAAAACCATGAAAACGATACACACGACAAAAAATTTGAAAATTTTCGCATCCGCCAGTTAAAAGTTTTTAAGCCAATAAATAGAAAGAGTCAGAGAGAATAGTTTGTTATAATTATGTAATAAAAAGTTACTACATATAATAGAAAGTCAGAGAGAGAGAGATAGTTTTCATGATTTTCGAGGGTACTGAAGTCGATAGTGAAGTCAATATAAAAATTCAACATTTTTTTCGTTACGTGACGATTTCTCAGATCTTACTCCTACCGCAAGGTCCGTTAAAGAACTTCGTTCCAAACTTCTTCTTCGAACAAAAATAAATTCTGAAACTCTCTAAATCGAGTTTCAAATATATAAATTTATAAAAAATCTGCAAATCATGATTACCTGAAAATTCAAGAGAGATTTTTATAGTAATAACAAAACTGTCCTTTAAAATAGTAAGTCATTTTACCGCAGCAATTCACCGCAGTGCTTTCTTTGCACAGAACTTCACATACATTCTCATACGATAGCGGTCTTGCAATCTCGTACATTTAATTAATTAAAAGGACTTATTCCATTAAATTTTTACTACACCTGCAGCTACTATATAAGTCAATCAAGTGTGAGAAAATGAAACAATATTTTTGAAGCTAAAACTGATTTATGAAATATTGTAATCGTATCGTTTCGTTGATTATTTAATCCGATTTCAGAATGGACTTTTAAGTTTTATTAATCATATGAATTGCTATAAAAATGTAATAGAATGTATTTAAGCGTTATACGATTTTATTAGGCTGCTATGGTGTCAAGTTTTTATGTGCTGTAAATGGATCTCACCGTATAACTACATCTTGATACTTAACTATTTAAGTATCGCTTCTCGTTGTGTCTGGTAAAGAAGCCTAACTTGTTCAAGGTTTAAAAAACGTGTATTTGTATTTTCATTTTTTGTTTCGGTCGTAACCTATACTACATGTATGTGTGCAATAAACTATGTTAAAATGGCTAAACTATATCTAGATTTTTGACATCCTTCACAATTTCTCATGTCAGACGACCAATGTATCAAACTCACGAACTATTTATCATATTCCATACTTCTTAACTGACTTATTAGTCGTCATCGCGGTAGTCACCCCCTTTCTAACCATAATTATCATCATTCACACCGTCCATCCATCGTTTCTTTGGTCTTCCTCTACTCTTACAGTCATCGACACTCATACTCAAAACTTTCCTCACGACATTTTTCTCATTCCTACGTATCAAACTCACGACCCAATGGTGCCTATAAATGGCAAGCGACATCGCGGCAGGCCCAGATGGAGATGAATGGGTGGTTGAGTGGGATGACGGGGAACTACCAGCTTTGAACTCTGATGAGCCCAAGGTTTGTCACTCCAAGTGGAATAGTTGTTGTCTTTCAGTTACAGCTACTTTTTCGTACCAAATTATCACCGTCAGCTATAATTATTTCGTCAAAAAGTCCAAAAATATAACTCGAGAAACTTGTCAAAAATTATGAAAAATCTTCGCGTGTCTCTCAAAATACACGCCGACACTCGAATAAGAAATATGGAGTCGTGACGTTAATTACACGTAGCGATGTGCGTGTGCAAGAAAAATGTTTGTTTGTTTTAATGACTGTTAAATCAAAACTAATGTTTATCCTGTCCGTTTGATTGATTGTTTGTAATGTTATGGACGACGCAAGCGCAAGCCTTGGGCTAAAATCGTAGGCAGCGCAACCGCATCATGTACGTTTGTTTTTTAAGAAACGGGTGTTTGTTTGTTTGGATTAAGATAATAATATGTACTATTATTTGTGGATACGTTACGTACTTAGATGATGATGCTAATTAATTAAGTTTTCGCAGGTTTGCAAGTAATGGTTGATAACTGAACACAAAATGCTAGACAATGAAGTCATCACTGTCTTTTATTTATTTACTTTTCTTTTACGCAAATATTTTAAACTAATATAAAAAAAAATGTGTAAAATAAAGGTATGTAAATAAACCAAAGTAAAAAGTCAACGTCCCGCATCCAAGTATTGATCGTGCCCGAT
The DNA here is from genome assembly GCA_951799955.1 of Apamea anceps. NCBI lineage: Eukaryota > Metazoa > Arthropoda > Insecta > Lepidoptera > Noctuidae > Apamea > Apamea anceps. The sequence continues at coordinate 13,423,674 of OX637510.1, read as the reverse complement.
GTTGCTTTACTTCAGTGATCGGACGAGAACCGGTGTTTTCAATCTATTATGGACGTTGAAGAACGTCAAGTAAAATAAGTGGAACTCTAAGTGGGCCTCTGAAGAAAACCTTTTTTGTCAACTAGATTAAATTAACTAACACTTCATTACATATCTTACACTCTATATTTCTAAGTATAGCGGCTATCATAGATAAGAAACTGAATGCTCAAATTTATGTTATTACAGTTAAGTAGGAAGACCCTTAGGTGTAGATTAAGATATAACTTACAATCAAAACTGATACACAATCAACGATTTAAATAAATACGTTTTAAAATTAAATATTTAAAATAAATTTAAATGTCGTATCTAAGTCATTTTGGTCTATTTTTGTAGTCGTTATTTCTATGCAACTTTGTGAATAAACAAGTAATCTATGGGTGTAAAGTGCTTTATCTACCATTAGAATACGTTTCAAAGGATGGATATTCCTTTGCTTAGGGCTTCTATATTAAAAGGAGTCGATGTTATCAGTGTATAGAGGGAACGAATTTGGTTTCAGTAGAAAATAGCTGTAATAAATGAAACTGCTCAATATAAAGGTGAAAAATTATTTAAAAATATAGATCAGGCATCAATTTTGCTTTTGAAGTATCTACGTAATGATTTGTCTATTTATGTTTGGTTTTGTAGTCTCTTACCTTTACATTTATTTGCTGTCTTAGGGCTGATTTTTCTAACGCCAGATTGCTTTACCGGAGGAATAATTTTAAATTTTTGACAGTTCTTCCATACAAAAACTGTCAGACGTCAATTTTATTCCACGAATAAAAATTATCGGTCGATTGAAAAATCAGCCCAAAGACCTACGTCTGCATCTTTTGTAATAAATGTGTAACATTTTCACACTGCCCTAAATTTACGATGCACGTAATATTCTTTTTCGTAGGTACCCTAATTTTCCGTGTCGAACAACAGACCATCCACATAATTCTTTCCTATTATCTCCGCACCAAGGCCTGCGTGGCCGCACCGTTGATAAACCCTTATTTAATAAGGTGACTAAACGCATAACTTGAGCCAGATAGTACCCCTGACACTTGTTTAAGTGTAAACTGCTGTTCTTTTCTGATAAAATGTCACATTTCGATTATTTAGCAGGAGATGTGACCGGGAAACTGGTTTCGTATCGACGTTCCACAGAAATTTACACAAAAATACAAGCGTAGCTTTTCGGATGAATAAAAATAATCGACTCGAATTTGAACCTTGTGATTTTAGAACATCAAAAAAGTTTGGTTTACAACTACATATTTGGGATAGAAAAATCATGAATGGTAAACGAAGATAGAATCTAGATAAGTAATGCAACACACTGATAACAAATACAACCAAAAGTTCATGTAGCTTAATAGCTTTGCGTCCAAATAAAAAATAATGTAAATCACAAATTACGATTATTTCGACAATCTGATAACGCAACAACTTTATAACACTTTGAAATAAGTTTTTTAACACTTCATTATGATTAGAACTTTCGCAAAGTGAACATCTCGTTTGACTTGACAGAATGATAGGTAATGGACAACTTTATTACGGTGTTAACAAGTTTGAAAAAAATAAAATATCGGTTCTGCTTTTCGGGATTAAAAATACAAATTGGTGTTGTCTCGAAGTTGGATGCTCGCCGCTGGCTAAAAAGTCATTGGAGGTGTTAAACCAGCCTTCGATAATTAGGTAATAAATATTTATAAACGGCGAGCTGGCTCGTCACAGCGCCCGATGCACTTTTCTTTATTTTTTGCTCTTTGAACGTCAAAGGAGTCCGTATATCGAACAGGCGATGCGCGTGCCTTGCAAATGTGACTCTTCATCACTCAATTTTGTTATCTAACTTCCAACTTTTAAAGTTGAATTTAACTTGACAGGGTGTTCAACTAACGTTGTTATGTATCGAGCTCGAAAGGATGTGAATAATAACTAGGATACTTATTTGCAAGTGCAACAGTAAGGTTGTGCAGATGAGATTTCACAGTTAGTTATAGTCCATTTATAATAGCATTAGAAAAAAGAGGCTCGTAGAAGCAGGAATGCAAAACATTTTATTTCAAAGTTATGATAAAACAATTTTAAGGGAGATGCTTAAATTCTAATTTTCTTGCGTTTTTTGCAATTTGCAGGTCAGTGTAAGGTTGTATCTTAATAAAAATAATATGATGCGCAACAATAAGAAATATGTAGGCAATAATACAATTTTAACCTTAAAAATCATCAATACATCCCTTTAAATTAGAATTGCTCCGAATTCGTCTGATTTCGCGGGCTACTGCAGCGCATCCACCTTAATTAAAATAAAATTCGGTAGAATTATAGTGAAACGAATAACGTTCCAAGTATTGTTCATCCCTGCTTCTTTTAGGTTTTTAGCATTGACACTGTAATTTTAAATTGGAGTTATATAATATAAATAAATTAAAGCCACATAATTTCATAAGATAAATAGTTAAAATGGTTACAATTAAGTGTGACAGCTGCTGTAAAAATAGATCATAATAAATTCGGCGTCTATCATAATGTAACAATGTTTATTGTATTTTTGTTACAAAGTGTGCATTAAAAATAACCTTTTTTAACTTCTTTCTAATGCTATTGTAAATGGACTATAGTTAGGCTTAAGAATGGAATATTTTTATTTTCAGATTTAAATATTACAACCAAGCTTATTGGCTATATTTCACATGCAGAATTGAAAGAAAATAGGGAGAGGAGGGTTAATAAAACTAGTGATGATGAAGTTTTTGAAACAAATAAAGTATGTTGGAGTAAGTTCGGCGCTGGAATCGGACTGTGCGAATTGTTCCCCAAATCCGGACGAATTTTAAAAAATCTTTCCGTAGTGCTCACTTTCGTTGTATAAAATTGTGAAAAATTCCATGCTTCTAGACCCAACGGTTTAGGCTTTATGTTGTCTGTCAGTGAATGAATGAATTTAAGATTTTTGTTATAAAGATGGTAACTTTAAACTGCAAACGGTAAACAGTTCCTTTATTTTTGGGAATACTGACGCTACCTTACAAAAAGGCCTTTTTATTTAAAGCTTATTAGCCTAAATACGTACATTATGCTCCTCTTATGAGCGACGCCTCTGGCACAGCAAATTGATTTTATGACGCTATCTTTTCTGATATCGATACACTGATTTTTTGCTCAATATTGTATTAAGACTTCTTAACTTAGTAACTTAAGCTATAACTTTATTTTCTTAGCATTCCACAAGCCACGTCCCTGTACATTATTGATCATTAAAATTGAACAATAAATGTCCTAATAAATTAGATGTACAAGTTAGTTTAGGTCGCTATGCTGATGAGAAGCATATTGAGATAGTAAAAGCATTTTATTACGGGAAACATTCCGAATTTGATTGCTTGTTCTGTAGCTTTTCAGAGAGCAGTTTTAGGTTCATGGAGACATTTGGTTGTGGCCACCATTGTTTAGGTTGGCAGTATTTATTGTGTTTCAAAACAACAGAAAACTAGAAGAAAATATCTGCTTCAAAAACTCAGGTTCATTCTTTATCAAAATTTAAATCATGACATCAAAAAAAGAAGATAAGACTAATAAAATAAGGGTAATTGTTCCCTAAATTGCATCAGCAACAATAAATTCAACGGAATTAGGCAAGTCAATTAACAAACAAAAGCAATTAATTAAGCAGATACATTGCAATGATGTCTATATAATCCCACACTGGGTCTCATGCTCAAACAAATTCAAATTTTAAAACATGCTCAACGACCAGAACCGAGTCCGACATTACCAGTAAGAGTTACACGCTTCGAATTAAATTCCCATTCAAATTTGAACCTTACAAAGTAAAATTAGGATACTGGACGCTAAAAATATACTTCTCCCATGGTATCCCAGCTACTTTCTGAGGCAGTCCTCTCCATAAAACCTTCCAATTATTTCCGCTCCCTAGTTATCGCGTCGCATCTTGCATCAATCCACTCGTATTACACAAAAATTTACGAGAATGAGACTTCTTCGGTCGTGATTAACAATAAATTTCCAGTTAACAGCCCGACGTCAACCGTCTGCCTCTATCCATACTTTTATAAAGCGAGACACTTCCACAACACCTGATTTATAGTATTTCTCTTTGTTTTGTGTTTTTCCTCTATATTGTTTTATTTGTTGCCCTTGTTTTTTGAAGGACCCGTTTATTTTTGTGACAATTTCTTTGTTATACCGCCATTGAATCTGTGGCTTTTGGAGCATAATTAACGCCGCTATCAGAACCATCTGCTAAAGCTTAATAATGATAATATTTTTTTTTATGCCGTAAAGTTTTATCACAGGGGAATGCGAAAGAGACGCATCTGCCTGCACAACTTTTTTTAAATTTTGTTTACGGTGATAGCTTGCACAAAATTCAGCTTACCGTTACCTACATTTCACTCATGCTTTTAAAAGTGGCCATTCTTTTTTTTTATTAATTTCAGACATTTCGGCTTATCGGAAAAAGTCATAAGAAACTTTTTTTTGTTCTAATTTTAGTATTTAACTTTTATAGTGAGGTTTACTTTTGACTTCAGACACCACTTATTTAACTTATATTGTTCACAGTTTCAAACATGTCTAATTTTAACGAACATTCATAAAGTCAATCATAAATTATTCTCATATTTATTGGTGATTACGAAAAAACCCCTCATAATTACGATCAGAGATAAAACACTGATGTTTACCAAGAAGTAACAACAGGCTTACTATAATAAAATCGGGCCAATATCCTTAACAAGGCAACAAGGGAGCTAATTAAAATTTTAAGCCCAATGACCGCTGTAAGATACGGTAATAAAGTTGTCAAGGAGAGTGCAGTAAACCGACAGCCAGGATGTCAGCCAGGGAGTATTGTGTAAATCTGTGAGAGATCAGAATAATTATGGTTTGGACGCATCATTAGTTGGGCTTGTAGTTAGTTGGTTTGTGAAGAATGCGAGCTTAATCAGAGAAGCTAAGCTATAAACTGAAATAATATTAAACAAATTTTTAGTGCGCAATAAAAGCGTGTATTTTTTACCAATATATTTTTAATTCAGTATATTCTTCATTTAGTTCATAAGTCTAAACTCAACGTAGACGAACGACTTGACCAGTTTACTAGTAGCCACTGAAGAGTTCTACTGTCTACGTCGTGGCTCCATCATCAGATCAGCCCCAAGATATAAAGTTATATAGTATTTTCATCCAAATACTATATAATACAAAGTTTCTTACAGGCACTTTTGAATTGTCAAGGGTCGGTCAGTCAAAAAGATGAAGCTAGTTGCCCATTCCAAAGCGTAGTAGATACCTATGGAGAAAAACGGGCAAGATACTCCATGTACACTCTTTTTTTTTTCATATCGATATGACAATAATAGAAGTAGACTAAAATTGACTTCTAAGATTGTATTACATTGTTTGTTTGTTAGTAACAAGTGAAGCTAATATAAAGCGTGCTAATACAAAGAGATGTCAGCAGAAGTGACGGGGCCCGATAGGGCCGAAGCCTGCCAGGGTAGCGGGATCGTCCGAAAGGGTTACCGCTGCCCTGAAACATAAAGGGCTAAGAAAGGAACACGGGTGGGTTTTAGTCAGTAAGAGTCTGACACTCCCTCCGCTCCACCCAGAGCGGGAAGGGTCATTTGATGATTTCCCATCCTCAAAAAAAAAAAGCGTGATAAAATAGATGAGAGTTCTAATAATCATGTACCTCCTTGCTTCCTCTTCTTGAACATCTAAGTACTCTGCCAATTTCTTTAGCCATGATTGTAGCTAAAGTATTTGATGCTCTGTTGGATAAAGTTTTGAAAATCAACATAAAGTTACATCATGCTCAACATGGTTTTAGAGAGGGCCTATCTACTGCAAAGGCAGTTCTATGTTTGAAAAAAACTGTTAATTATTATACAGGCAACCAAACTCCTGTTTTTGCCTGTTTCTTAGACATGTCAAAGGCTTTTGACGTGATTTCTTATGACAAGCTGTGGCCTAATCTCTGTGCTGCAAATGTTCCTATTGAGGTGATAAATATTTTTAAATATTGGTACTTTCATCAACTAAATTGTGTAAGGTGGGCTGTACTATCGGAGGAATACGCTATGGAATGTGGAGTTAGGCAGGGTGGGTTACCCTCCCCCACCCTGTTTAATTTATACATAAATGACCTCATTGTCGAGCTCAGCAGTTTACATGCTGGCTGATACATAGATGGGGTTGCTTTTAATAATATTAGTTACGCAGATGACATGGCGCTGATGAGCCTGTCAGTGATTGGCCTTAGGAAGTTAATTATGGTCTGTGAGTGATATGCTGAAGGACATGGTTTGAGATACAATTTGGTCAAGAGTGAGTTGATGATCTTTAAGGCGGCTAACAAGGTCACTGAGAGCTACCCAGCTGTCGTTTTGAGTGGTTGTGTCTTGAACCGTGTTCGTCAGTTTAAATATCTAGGGCATATTGTTACGGAGGATTTGAAGAACAATCTAGATGTGGACCGGGAACGAAGATCATTGGCGATGAGGTGTAATATGTTGATCCGAAGGTTCTCATACTGCACAGGTTCAGTTAAAATAACTTTATTCAAAGCTTACTGTCAAGTATTTTACACGTGTAGCCTTTGGTCTAGCTTCACTCTAAAGGCCGTTAATGCTCTTCAAGTCCAGTACAATAATGCATTCAGGATGCTGTTGGGGCTGCCACGCTTCTGTAGTGCCTCAGGGAGGATGCCCGGATTGACAGCTTCGCTGCAATCAGGCGCAATCGAGCAGCTTCCATGTTGCACAGGGTACGTGCCAGTAACAACAATCTCCTGAGTGTCATTGCCAACAAACTGGATTGTCCTTTCATCTGGTACTTAAGTCAGCTACATGCTCCTGTAAATATTGGTAATGTCTGCTAACATAGTTTTTTTAAGTTTTTATGTTACTAACATCTTGGTACCTTTTGTAATTACGGAATTGCATTCTGAAATAAAGCGATTCTTATTATTATTATTATATTATTAAGGCTTAAATGGTCCAAGTCCTTGGTAAGGTGGTTCAAAATCCAAGTCAACGTAACTAAGCTTAGATGCTATAAGCTTTGGTACCCTATCTAATACAACTCACGATGTTCACACCAACTAATCAACTCAGCCTATCGCAGCCCACTGCTGGACATAGGCCTCTTCCAGGTTTCAGCACAACACCCTGTCTTCCGCCTTCCGCATTCAATCTCTCCCAGCCACGTTTAAAGTCGTCGGTCCATTTAGCTGAGGGGCGTCCCACACTTCAAATACAAACACACAACCAGTCTTTGTACAAATTGTGCCTGAAAAATTGGATTTTCTGCTTATATTTTTCTTCAGCGTCTTCAACTTATTTATTTCCAGTCCGATATCAATTACCAATTTCCTGAAGCACCTATCTACTTACAACACAAAAGATTCGGAAACACGATCATTAAATTTCGTGATGTAATTATTTGATATCTCTATAAAGCCGCTAGAAATATACCTCGCATTGTCTAGTAAGGCCTCATCAAACTGCTAAGAGGGAACTTAAATCAGGAAACGGGCTATTGTTCAGACTTAGATAACTAGCCGCCGAACTTCCTAGACATCAATATTAAACTGAAGTATTTAAGAACATTTTGTACCCCTTAATCCTCCACTGTCAAAGTTACAGATGCTCAGATTAGTTTGAGAGTATTCCCATTCATCAAAGACTTGATCGCTTGTAGGTTGTAGCGTGTTTAATAAGAACGGTGTGGCTGGTTCAGAATTACTTGGTATTTGTATTTCATCCTGTAGGTATCTCTATTTGTTGAGCTTTGTATTTTAGTCTGGCAAAGTGTCATGTTGACATTTTGCTGTTTTGTCGACATTTGACATCATAGTGTACATAGATTATATATATATAGATTCTATATTTGACAGATTTGCTGCTAGTTGCGGCTGGTTTTTGCTGGTTCTTTTGGATAAGCAATATCCTTAATAATGATTCAGATTATGATAGATAGTGTGTTACGCAATTACGGTGCTGAGCAGTGGTGGCCCAGTGGTAATGACCGTGACTTGCGAGATATAGGTCATAGGTTCGAACCTTGACAGGCACTTTACTTTGTGTAAATTATTTCATCACCACTGCTCTCAAAACGATGAAGGAAAACATCGTGACGGAACCGGCATGTCCTAGAACCATCACCAGACATATGACGTCTACTAACCCGCACTGGGCCCACATGATGGATTACGGCCCACTCCCTCTCGCAGAGAAGAGGCCTGTGTCCCAGCAGTGGGAACATTATAGGCTAATTATGTTGCTGGTTTTTGCTTGATCAATTATTTCTTCGGCAGATTTATTAGTGAGTTAGTTAGCAGTTGGACCTTTAAAAGAACAAATAATGAAAGTTAGCTGTTATCACAATAATCAAAAACGTTGTTATTGAATTAACAACCATATTAGTAGTATGACAAGTCAACATTTAAATTATTCCGCTGCGCACGACTCAAATTAAAATAAAAACATGACATGTTTTACAAGTTTAACATCTAAAAAAAGATCCTAATCCAACAATTTATCCATACAAAACTCATTTATCAAAACAGAAATAAAATTAACGTATACCATTCTCAAAGTAGAGCAGACTTGGACGCATATTTTATAGTCATCAAACACATCCCATTTACTTTACAACATTAATCATGGACTACACGGAACGTCTCTAACTCTCTAATTAAACTATATGAAGGCAATTAAAATGTACTAGATGAAGTTTTTCATACAAAACATTGTTTCCTGTGGCCACTCGTAGTGTTGTGCCGCGGTTGGTTCGGCCCCATACTGTTTCAATTAAATCACTGACAATACTTCGAATGCCTGACCAGTCGATACCAAAACATACCGCTTTTGGTCGTCATTGTGGTGCGATGTGATGGTTTTGATCGTTTTGGGTTTATAGGTGATAGGTTTTAAACGGTTTTTGTTTGAAAAATGTTGCTTTTAGTATTGAAAATTGCCTTCATTAAGTATGCATTTTTTATCAATGAAATATCTGACGTGTTTCCTAAGAGGCCACTGTCATAAAATTACCTAAATGAAGAGTAACAATGTTTTGGCATCGTTGAATCGAATTTGACTATAACAAAGACTGCCAGTTATTATACAATTCAAAAACATATATTATTCATTATAATTCAATAATTCATAGAAATTAAATTACAAATCATAAAATATCAAAACCATTTGCTCCACAAACAATCTTGTTACGGACCTCACGACTGTACGCATGTGCCGACAGAGCACTGATACCATCTAATCCAGATTTCCCCCGCTATTTAATTGATTATTTCATAAAGATTAATATGACTCGTCATACTTGACAGTCCGGAGTATCGAACACACAAAATTGTAACAAACAATCGTCCATGAATTGCACGACTAGCACTACCAATTTAAGAAGACCTGTTCCCATCGGATACTTTCGAACATTCATCTTTTGAATATTAACGAATTGAAGGGTCTATCTAATTTGGCAGTGTTAAGTGTTCTTGCTAATAATTTTCAAGTTCAATGTCGTTTCAATTGAGTTCAATCTTCAGTTAAGCGGGTCGTCTAAGTGAGATGCGTATGATTGATGTAGGTACACTCAATTGTTTTATTCGGCAATTGCTTCAAGTGGGTTTTAAAAATGAATCGTGAATAAACTAAGTGATTTGGCAGTGTTAAAAAAAAACTTTAAAAAATGTTAGGTCTAGGTGCAGCTTTTAGTAACTTAAACGATCATTTATTTCAACTAAGCACATAATAGGCACTTTTGAACATCAGCAAGAAAATATAATTTATTCTAGTTGCCCTTTCCTAAAGGTAAAGTAATCTTCGAGCACTATACTTACCGATTAAAAAATAATATGAAAAGGTTGAACAGTCAAAAAGTTGTTCAATCAAAAATATAACGAATGAATCAATAAACACATGATTTATCGACATAAAATCAATTACTATCTAACTAAACAGTATCAATCAATACAATCCCACAGTGCTTAACAAACAAAATGTAATTCCAGTAGAATTTAAACTAAAAACAATTGTAATTAAAGGCAATAAACTCGAACCCAATGACTATCAACCCATTATCAAATACTTTCTCAAGACAATTTTTATCAATTTCACCGGACGTTGAGCCTATAAATCTATTGAGGAGCAAATAACCATAGGTCCTGTGGAATCGACGATTGTTCTTAATTAACGAACCGTATCATTACGATTAATGAATCGGACACTATGATCTTATCTGCTCATCAATGTCAGTCCAAAATATATTTAAGAGGCAGTTAGTGGACTTCATGCATGTACTGAGTTATTGTAATGAGTACAGTGGGCTTCGTTATGGCATTTCACTTTGAAGATAGTGTTAATGCATGTCGAGGCGCTTGTGGCTAAGTAATAACAGCCGCACGAGTCGATCGATCAGATTAAGCTACGCTTGCCGCGGTTGGTCCGTAGATGGGTGACCATCTTCACATACTACCCGTCCGTGCCTTGGAAAGCACGTTAAGCCGTTGGTCCCGGCTGTCATTCCTGGATCTTTCCGTTTTCGTGGTCGTCAGTAGCCCGAAAATCTAACAACCAGTCTTACCAAGGGATATTGTATTACCCAGTAACTGGGTTGTGGAGGTCAGATAGGCAGTCGCTCCATGTAAAATATTGGTATACAGCTGCATCCGGTTAGACTGGAAACATACCCCAACATAGTTGGAAAAAGGCTAAGCAGATGATGATGCATGTTAAGGAAGGTGAAAGAAATTAGTTTCCGAACTCAATATTATAAATACGCAAGTAGCTCTGACCGTCTGTCAATTGCCGATCGATTCTGTAAAAATCTCAGCGTGAAAAGTTAGGTGAAGTGAGCTTAAAGTGAGCTGTCAATAGTGTCAATCCCTAGCAGTAGTTCGAATGACAGCTCACTCCACGATCACTTCACCTAAGTTTTCACGGTGAGATGGTTACAGAATCGCACTGCAGCTAAACCTATCGTTATAAAATTTGATAGATAGGTAGCCTGGGTCCTGAAGAAGGATATTTATGCTACTTCTCATCCAAGATATACAGGGCGGCAGGGACATCCACGCGCAACCTTTTAACCTATTACCATGAATTCAATACATGATTCTGAACCCCCTGTGTAGAAATATATCTTCAGTGATTAAAAAAAAAAAAATTGCTGTTCCATACTTTTTGACCGTGACCGGTACTTTTCTATAAAATAGCAGTTTTTTTTGCGAAAAATTTCTACGCTAGGGGTCTAGAAATATTTGCTGAATTCATAGTTTCAGTTGATGCGTCGATGTTCCCTTGTCACCCAGCATAGTCGTAAAAAAATACACGCAGATAACGTCGGGAGCAACTTACAGCTAGTGTAAAATAACTTAATTATTTTATGAAACGTCTTAGAAACGTATGAATAACAATATTGCAATTGTTTATAATAAAGGCAGTAGTAGGAGATCCCCAAAATCCAATTATTCAAAGTGCTCGATTAAATTGTACATAGTTATCATGCGACCCTTAATCCTTCTGCCACAAGCTAAGTTTGATTCAAATGTATCAACTGAATAGGGACGGGACCAAGATAAACACATGTATTCTTACACCCCTACTAACCAAAACTCTTAGAATCAATAAAAGGACTAAGAAAACGACAATAGCGGATGCACTTAGAGCAAATGAATCAAAACCCATAACGATGCCACGTCATCGATTGGCATGGGGAATCGTTGAAATAGGGATGCGCCCCAGCTTCAGGACAGGAGTTAAATTTATGAGAACCGTAAACTATCTGGGTCTTGTTTGGTACGTAAGGCGCAAATGTCAAGGTAGCCCGCGAAATACAAATTTTCTTACAATTTTTTTTGTATCATATTTTGTTCAACATATAATCAAAAACTGAACTGAAAATTGCAAAAAAATTAAGAAAATATCAATTTCGCGGGCTACCTTCCGCATCCCCCTTAAATAAAAAAAGAAATATTTTTAACATAAAAATAATAAATTCTAATTGAGGTCGAAAATTTATCTATAATGATGTAGATCGAAGTAAACAAACGCAGATTTTTTTCTAGTGAAATGCTGATCACAAGCCTTCCTTAAGATGTAGCCGTACCTACCATATTAATCGGGCACCTTCGCTTTTTGATAATAATCTCGTTAATGGCCGTTAAAATTAAAATTTTCCAATGCCCTCCTAATCTCTTCATCTTTACCCACAGACACACGGCTGCCCGATTATATGTAGCAATAAATAGAAGGAGGGCGACCCTCCTGGTTGCGTCACACAATGTCCTTTCCCTTTATCTAGACATCTACAAGGCACAACACGACATTAAAGGACTACCGACAACACACGCGTGTATCAAGCCCCTTATTGTGTTGTGGACCCATGCTCTTATTTCGATGAGTCACTGGTTTAGAGATTTCTTTGATTTTGTTTTTTTTGTCGGATGTTGACGTGATAACGAGGCAGATCAAGAATTTGTATAATATAGCATATGTCTTAAAAATACACAAAAATACTTTGTAAATGTTATCCAACAAAACAGCATTGCCATACAACGTGGCAAAGCTGCCAGCCTTTTGGGCACGTTTCGTATTGACAGCGATACGGACGAATTTTTTGATGCCCTTTGATTATTTCCCCCCTTTTTATATACGAGTACTTGTACTCGTACATATACAACACGACTGCGACTTGTGGACTGCAATAGGCTGAGTTGAATGATTGATTGACTTGTACAGACGCCAGCAGGTCAAGCTACCCGAAAGTGTCAAATTTTCCCAATCAACCATGAATCTTAATACTTCAGCGATAAAGTTGAAAATCTGTTAAAGAAATTTGACAGTTTGTAGTAGCTTGACGTGCTGGCGTCTGTACATAATTATTATTGTTTTTATTTTAAGAATACTTTTTAAATTATGTAAATGTAATGTAGTTTACTATCTATTATAAATTACCAACAGAACAGATTCGCACACAAACATTATAATGTTAAACGTTTCCAATCTAGATATGGCATGAATCACCTGTCAAAACACATTCAAGGCAACAATCTTTAAACTAATTTACAAAAGATTAAAACTTTTAAACCTCAATTAACTCCAACACAACCACCCGCAAAGTTATTGATAAAAACTCCGTGATTAACTAATGATTTATCGCTCTTAATAGGTATCAAACCCTTTTCAAACTAAAGACAGCATTACCAAAGCCACTCCAACAAAGTTTTCGGCAACTTTAGTTGGTTCATTCTTTATTAAAAGTACTCTAAAAAACTTAAAGCTCACCCTTGTTACTTAAGGCGATTTACGATCGAGAGGACTTTATAAAAACTTTAATGCACCTGTTCGGTCCATTTAGCAGAGGTGACCGAGTTTGAGTGCCATGAAAAAAAAAAGACGTACCCACACTGTATAAAAGTTCAGAATTTTCGAACTATTTTTTTCACATTTATTACGAACGAATGTAGATCTGATAACCGTCGTGTAGTTTTTTTGTCTACCGCGTAAATGGTTGAGTTCTAGGTACTAGTTGGAGGCCTATATTCTCCAGATGATGCCATAAACTCATGAATATGCAAGCGTTCCTGATTATAATATGCTTTTCTAAGGGCTCCAGGGATTGTATGTGCGGAAAACATAGCCGGTTCGTTCTCGAGGCTTGTAAGCTTAACAAGGTTAGGTAGCTCAGCAAAATTAATAAAGATTAGAATACATAACTTCCAGCTCGGGGTTATTATGAGAGCTGGTTGAGAAAAATGTGTTTATTGCGGACGTTGTAAGGAACGGTCTTACAACCTGCGAATATTTTTGTTTCGTTATGATTCGTTCGTTATATTTTTGCTTCCAATGTAAACGTAGTAAATAAAAAGTATAGGTTAGACTTCGGTGAGTATTGTAAATGAAAACATTACTCAGATCAGTGTGTACTGTTTATTTAGCAGGAATCCTGTTGAAAAATTTATGTGGCTAACCATTGATGGTCAGATGAATGATTAGAAAGTGCAGTTTGCTTACTTCTACTTCTCCATATTTGAAACATGTTGTCTACAAAATAATAGTCACTTACTAAACACTGCCAATGTCAGACCAACTTATACAAGATTGCTAAGCGAACAATTTAATTGTCCACGTCAACAAAAAATAAAGAAAAAACCAAATAAATAAATAAACCACACGCCATTTCCTTTCATCAGAACGTTCCAAAAATACATCAGAATTCGAAAACTTTAGCTGATCACCGATTTGATGACAAACCTGACAGAGTTAGTGATGTGGGTCCTCCCAAATTTATGTCAAGCCGCACGAGATATTGATTACACTTTCGAGATTTTCAAAGTCGTAAGTTATAAATTTAATTGATTTAATGGCGAGATATATCAACACCAGGTTCATTTGCGGCAAAGTAATGATGGCGTTTATGTTAATTTTCTTTCTGTTGCGCATTCATTATCTGATTTTGAGACTGCAGAGATTTTTTACTGCTTCTTCATCTTGATTCAAGGAGCAGGCAAAATTACTGTTCATTTATGTCTTTGTTTTGGGAATCTTTAAATGCTGTTTTGTTTGGATATACCTAAATCGAATTCTAGTGTTAGAATTAATTGAATGCCAGTTCAGTATACGAAAACAAATTATCAATCCGACAGATATTTCAGGCGATGAAAATAGAGGCAAACAAAAAGGAACATCATCTAGAGAATACAGTAGATCAGATCTTGTCTCACCAAATAAAAGAACTGACCACCGAATTAATTACACACGTCTAACTCCCTCAGGAGAAAGTAATTAACATTAAACGAGCAATAATTCCAACGCTACTCGGCCTTCCCTAATTTGACACTGGACATTATAACCTATAACTGAAGCGACGGCGCCAAGACGATATCATATTATCTGGTACCAACAATCTCGAAAATATCGAATGACAAAGAATGGACTGTTTATTACGAAATAACGATCTATCGGTGACTGTAGACGAAGGCACCCGAAAATAAAACGATCGCTAACCAGAGGTATAAAATAACGGAGAAAAAAGTTTGGAGATTAGAATCGAAGTATTTATGTTAAGGAAACGATGAAGGCGCGCGTTTAAAGGTTAACGATTCCTATCAATTAGGGTTATGGGTCGAGTCAACGGGCCCTTGGGTAGACTCCCGCTGCGACAGGATTTCGCACCTGTCCTTTTCGGTTTAGTTTTTCACGTCAACGGCACCCAGAAGTGTTTACAGGTGCAAAATGATTGTAGGGCGACCATCTTACTTTCCTAAATTGGATATCGATTTGTAGGACATAGATATCCGTGTTGATGAGAGGAAATTTTGAGAGTATACTCACCTGAGTGAATGGATTTTATTACAGGTCGTAAAATATCAACTGGTTACTGAAAACTTCACCCATAATTATACAAGTACTTCTGAGCTATAAAATAATTTATTTCAAGGTTTCCAACGATTGTGCTTAAAAATAATTGCAAATCCTGCGGACATCAGAAATCCAATTTATTTTAAATAATTTCTTACCTGACGTGACCAAAATGGTGGCTACCCCATTCTCTCAAGTTTTTGTTATGATATTAAAAACAAGATTCTTATTTATGGATATGATAATTTTAATAGAAAGTGCCAGTGCCCTACTGCGCAGGAGTAGAACAAATAGCTTGCGTGATAGGGAAGTTCTCGAAAACAATTCATTCTGTTAAATTATTATTGATAAAATATTCATTTTGTATGGTTAGCAGGAATGAGATTTTTATGTTTCCTTCAAAAAGGTTGTAGAAGCGAATAGATTCGTTATTTGAATGTGACAACCGTTACGTGTTCTGTCTATTTTTTTTGTCCACGTTTTATAATGACTTTAATTGGAAGATACAATGGTGGATGCTGTTTTTATAAATGATATTGAAACGGTAAATTGTCATTGACTAATCTCTAAAAATGTAAAAATCTAAATTCCTTTAGTTTTAATTTTAACTGCTATAATAACTTTGTATTTTTCTTTGGGTTTTGAACAGCGGGGTAATTGAGTAACACAGTAGCAATGGCTTTCATTTTGACAGTACAACAACATTCATTGCATTATTTACGATGTTGTGCAGACAAATTTTTCGAACAAAGGAAGCAATGGATTATCAATACCCAGCATAATGATTCAGATGTGTCATACACAAATATGTGCTATATACGGTGCTGTTTCTATTTGTTCCCTGACTAATGAAAGTTTCACTGACTTTAAAACTCAATACACTATCTGTCCACTTCATCATAGTTGTGTATGTATTTATTATTTTGAGTATGATATAATTATTATCATTCTAGTAATATTTATTATAGACGTATTTATGTATGCTTATTTGTATGTATGTTAGTATATTCTCGTACTTTTTGTTTAGTTTTTTAAGTAAATTTGTTTTTTGATTCTATGTATTATTTTTTGTCTCCTTTGCTCTATCACACGCTGTCTACATCTATGTATCTATTGTTCTGTCTAAGGTATGCTGGAAGAGATTTCTAAGCATCAGAAATAAGCATCACCTCTGTACCTATTTTTTCTGTTCTGTTTTTCATTGTCTGTTTATATATATGTGTGCACATAAATGGTAAAATAAATGAGGCAATCATCTACCTAGCATTTTCCCAACTATGTTGGGGTCAGTTTGCAGTCTAACCGGATGCAGCTGAATACCTGTATTTTACATGAAGCGTCTGCCTACCTGACCTCCACAACCCAGTTACTGGATAATACGATACCCCTTGGTAAGACTGGTTGTCAGACTTTCTGGTATTCGGACTATAAAAATGAGTAGCTGTAACAAAAGTGTCAAAAAAAATTGCCAATGTCAAAAATATTGCCAGACGAGAAAATGTTAATATTAATTACCTCAAACACTCGACACATAATAATTAAAACCTTATAGTAACGGAGCCGCCTTGCGACTAGAGTTCGATTCCGCCAGTCAGTATCTTAATTTAAGTAAACACTCCCGCTAAATGAAGAGACACTAAATAAGTGGATCTTTGATGGGAGTTTTCATTTGGTACAGTACTCGTATAATTGTGTTTGATTAGTGGAACCGGAGCTTTGTAAAATGAGAAATTTTCTACGGCTATCGGTTATATTTAAAATTATAGACTGTTATTGAGATTAAAATTGAAAAATTGTCAGAAGAAGATTGATTAATCTACTTCAATGTGAAGTAATGGTTGTGTAGCAGGCATGAAATCAGTGCCCTGAGTGTAATACCGTGGATTACTTCTGATTAATAAAACGGTGAAGGAAAACATCGCGAAGAAACTGGCATGTCCTAGAAACGAAAATTCTTAGACACGTAACATCTACCCGCTGGCCCGCGTGGTGGATTACGGCCAGTTCCCTTTCACAAAGAGAAGACCTGTGTCCAAGTAGGGGGAACATTATGCTATGTGATTAATAAAGAAATTTAAATGTAAAATTAACACACCTAATAGTTAATTAATTTACTGTAAACTTAAAATAGAACAAGTTTTAAATAATTTCGACCTTTGTAATAAAGTTGCTAAGCTCAATATTACTCATTAATACCAGTTGGAGCTTATACAAGTTAGATGAAATTGAAAACTATATTTTAGTATTGGAACTTTGCGAATCTAGGTCAAATAAATTCTGAACCTATTAATGAGTTTGTCGATTTTATAACTATAAAACGGATAAAGGCTACAGTTTATAATGGAGGGAGTGATTCTGAGCTAATTAATAAGAAAACTGTTGGTTAAGTAAGAAAACACTTACATTCTTAATGGACTCATTTGTCCATTATTACAAAGATTTGTTGATGGCAGCGGTGTTTGTAAGTCAGGGAAATGTATTATTAGGCAAATTGAGTACCAGCTTAAACTGTCCGCATTCAATCAACTCAGGCTATTGTAGCTCACTGCTGGATATAGACTTTTTCAGAATTTCCTAGGCTGCGCCACAACACCCTGTCCTCCACCTTCCGCACCCAGTCTGTCTCAACGTGAGGGCGTCTCACGCTACGCTTGCCAATATGCGGTCTCCACTCCAGTCGTCTGTATCCACTAGCCATCAGTCCTACGACAAACATGGTCAACCCACTGGCACTTCAGTTTGCTTACTCTGCAAGCTATGTCCGTAACTCCGGTTCTTTTCCGGATAATTTAATTTCTGATTTTATATAGCCCGCTCGATAGCGCGCCGCAATAGTTCGCATTTTCAAATCATATGACAGTTGTATGAAAGGGTTACACGGCAATGTGGACTAACTCGAAAATTTCCTAAAGGCACATATATTTTTTAAGTATGTAATACCAAAATCTTCACTACGCACGATACTTTAAAAAAAAAAACTGCAGTTCAATTCAAACTAAGTTCCTACTTAACAACACCTTTTCTCTGAAATATAGTACATAAACCAAGCGTTCCGAAGTTAACACTTTGCTAAGTATGTTCCTACCATTACTAGGTTCAACAGGGTCGAACGACTCTGAATCCAAGTGTGACCTAACAAGCTAGTGCCTTAACAAGGCAATCAAATCTAAGGCCTTACAATCTGTGGGTGAACTAACCACAGCTTAACCGCGGTCATCGAATGAATCGCTCGAACACGACTGAGTTACAATCCTCTATATTTTATGATTTTATTTGTCAGTTCAACTTGCGCTTTGACGTTTATTTCAAGTGTCTGTTACTTGAGGAACGTTTTACTTGTACTTTTAGTAGAATGTGGATTTTGTTATTTTAAAACGGTGACTGGCTTGTTGAGTTACTTAAAAGGAGTGAATATTTTTAGAAAACATTGTGAACTATTTTGTAACCGATATGAGCTTTGTGCAAGATGGGATTCTCATCGACAAAAATGACGAACTTCCATATAAACATTTAACCCCCTATTTAGCTCCTTAAGGGGCTGAATTTTCAAAAATCGTTCCTTAGTGCTCACTTTCGTTATATAAAGCACTCGTGTGCAAATGCTTCTATTCTAATGAAGTGGAATGAAATTGTTTATTCTGTAAATAGCATATTAGAATCACCGTTACACGTCTTATTAAAAAATGAGCTAGATGGAGTCGACATGTCCTATCTGACTATGAATGATTAAATCAATTTGGGATTTAGATTTAGCTCTTAAATTTATTGACATACACACATACATTACATTTTTAGGGTTCCGTAGCCAAATGGCAACGGAACCCGTATGGATTCGCCATGTCTGTCTGTCTGTCTGTCTGTCTGTCCGTCCGTATGTCACAGCCGCTTTTTTCCGAAACTATAAGAGCTATACTGTTGAAACTTGGTAAGTAGATGTATTCTGTGAACCGCATTAAGATTTTCACACAAAAATAGAAAAAAAACAATAAATTTTGGGGGTCCCCATACTTAGAACTGAAACTCAAATTTTTTTTTTTCATCAAACCCATTCGTGTGGGGTATCTATGGATAGGTCTTCAAAAATGATATTGAGGTTTCTAATATCATTTTTTTCTAAACTGAATAGTTTGCGCGAGAGACACTTCCAAAGTGGTAAAATGTGTGTGTCCCCCCCCTGTAACTTCTAAAATAAGAGAATGATAAAACTAAAAAAAATATATGATGTACATTACCATATAAACTTCCACCGAAAATTGGTTTGAACGAGATCTAGTGAGTAGTTTTTTTTTAATACGTCATAAATCGTAACGTAACGGAACCCTTCATGGGCGAGTCCGACTCGCACTTGGCCGGTTTTTTTTTTTTTTTAGACTAGACTTTAAGAAGAAGACAGTGAACTTGTTACTGAGATGCAGACCGACTAGAGTGGTTGCGGAAAACAGAAGACCGAGTATTATTGCGCAATTTGAAGGAAGCCTATGTCCAGCTGTGAACTTCATTTTTTTTTTTAACGTTTCCCCACACTGGGAATTATTCATGTATCGTGGGTGCGTTTACAAACATTTAAACTCACATACACAAACAGCCAGACCCGGAACAACTACCTATAGGCAATACAAATATTTGTTCCGTGCGGGAATCGAACCCACGACACGCAGCGCAACAGTCGTTCGCTCAGCCACTGCGCCAACCGTGTCGTCAAATCAATTGTTTTCACTGTGATGTCGCTCATGCATGGCCATGTTAGCCCCGCAAACATGGCCATGCATGATCGAGATCAATTAGATCGTCATAACACCTTGGCCGCCGTGGTCCACCTCCACGGCTATGTCCTCCTACAGGTGTCAAGTGAGTGACGATCTTTGCCCATCTCTGCAGGTGCTTTCGTGCGACGTGGCTAGACCACTCCTACTTTATTCTGGCTGTTTTAACCAACATCCGCTACTTGTATTATGGAGCACAGGGTCGTGTAAAATAAAATTAATAAAAATATATTAACGCAAACATTTTGAAGCTCATACTCTTGTTCGAGCAAATTAAAGAAAAATTAAATGAAAAATACTTTTTCTCTCCACGAAAATATACTTACTTTTAATATTTTCTCCTATCGTGTAGATTAAGCAAGAAAGTTTAGAGTTTCAATTAAAACCTCTTTTTTCGCTATCCCGGCTCCGGTTTCTCAAACTTCTAGTCGGTTACTTGAAAGCTTAAACTTCGTTATTTCTCAACTCATAGTTGCAATAAGCTTGACCAAACTTCTTTAAGCTTTAATTAATTTTGTAAGGGTTTATAATCTTACTTTAATGGTTAATTTAAATTTGTTACCCAAAGCTTTGGTAGGAAAGTCCGTTTATTAAAATTGTTTTACTGTTTTTAGTTTAATTTGCATACATTTGTGAGCGTTGGGGGAGATAAGTTGAGTACGTTGATATAATTGTGATAATACCTCTGAATATAACAGTAACCCATTTCATTTTCCGTAATATAACAGTCAGTAGATAAATATAAACACTTTTTTTTGTTCAATAAAAATAAAGTCACTGAAGAAAACACTTGCACCCTGGTAAGATCACAATCTTACCATACTATTATTAAAGTATGTCTTATTTTACTGTCGAGGTAATTGCGTAACATGCTATCAGTAACATTGGCTTTCAGTTTGACAGTTCAACAACTTTCATTGAGTTATTTACGTTATTAAGCACACACATTTCTCGATAAAAAAAACAAGAAATCAATGGATCAGCAATATCGTTGTTACGCAGTTTGGGTGCTGCACCCTAATTGCGTAACATACGATCAATCGGAATTGGGTTCATTTTGACAGTTCTACAACATTGGTTGCGTTATTTACGTGTTGAACAGACAAATTTTTCGAACTTATGAAGCAATGGATTAGCAATTTGCTTCAAAATGATTCAGATTCCGATTGATCATGTGTTACGCAATTAGGGTGCCGGTCACATAGGTTCCATTCAATAGACAATGTACTAAAAATGCAGTTTAAAACGACCGTCATTCGGAAACATCACCAAAATATGTGTATACCAGTGCGATTCTGTAACCATCTCACCGTGAAGACTTAGGTGAAGTGAGTGTGGAGTAAGCTGTCATTCCAACTAGTGCTAGGGATTGACACTATTGACAGCTCACTCTAAGCTCACCTCACCTAACTTTTCACGGTGAGATTTTTACAGAATCGATCAGCAGGACCAGTTTCTCCTAAGCTTGGTCGAGTTTTAAGGATCGGAAGTAAATTATCATAATACACTGTAAGATTCCGCAGAACATTTCAAATATTCAAAGCCCCCAGACAACGGTTCCCTCTAAAGAATGTAAGATATTGGAAAACCCATAACGGGACCTTTAATAAAGGATAAGCAGAATAACTTGAGCGTTGTTCCCAATAAATTCTTAATATTTTGTAACTTTTAACCGTGTATAAGTAGATGGGGAGAGAGTTTTCTTTACAATATGTTAACAATTTAATATAAAAAATATTTACGGATAAAGATTTTTTTTTTTCGTGAATCTTTGACTGTTGGTACGGGTGGTCAAAAGGCCGAAAGTTTGACAACCAGTTCAAGGGATATCGTATTACTCAGTAACTGTGTTGTTGTGGAGATCAGATAGGCAGTCGCTCCATGTAAAATACTGGGATCCAGCTGCATCCGATTAGACTGGAACCTGACCCTAATACACAGGATGAAATTGAAAATTTGCGCTAAATCAAAATAGGAGGGGCAGTAACGGTTACATAATCATTATAAATTGTCATCTGCTTCAGCGTCATTTTCACTCGAATGGGCTGATTTAGCCCTTGTTTGATAAACAAGATTGTTTGTTACCTTGTTTAAACAGACAAGGTAACAATGTTCTATTTCGTATAATACTTTGTAGAAGTAATTTTCTTTTGTAAAGTCTTTCATATGGAACGATACAACGGTTCTCATTTCGCTCACAACTATTTCTGCTATACCTATAATAAAAGATTCATCCTCATAACATCTACTATAAGGCAGACATTCCACTTTCTATTAACGTCCGCACACAATACCTGAAAAATATTTTTCTAAACGCACCGCTAGGAACTTCGCAATAAAAGGCAAACAGGAAAATAACGGGAACATTAGTTTTCATATAAATGGAAATATAACTCCCGGTAATAAGCACTTCAACTTCAGCTTGGCAATTGCTTTTTTTACAAATAGACGTGGTTCTGGGGATCGAGTTTATTTACGACATTATTCTTATAATGGCCCCGTAGTACGGCCCTGGGGTCCAGTTTTAGCTGAAAACATTCTCATTGCAGCTATGGGACGCATTAAATTTTAACTTTAGATGCTAAGATCTGTATTGTACTTTTAACTTCTTTAGCTTCACTTATTCATTTTTATAATCAAACTCAGATGTTGTGCTTTCCGGCAGATAAGTATTTTGTTTGGAAACTTCATGGTTTTGTGCACGTTTAACTCCCTGTTAACTAAGTTTTAATTTTATGGCCTTTTTTTTGGTTTATTTATTTAAACTTTTCGCATAAATTGACTGGTAGATAATGCCTTAGGCATTAAATTCGCCTTAGCCAACAGTGGACTTAATTTTAATAATTTTTTTTAATCGTTGGCCCTCTCAACCAAATTTTGGAGGCATGAGGAACAGGGTGTAAAGTTCACTCATCCTCCATTGAAAAGGGAGGATCCTCCGACCAGACGGGTGTTATGTCTGGCGGGCAATTGCCCAACGATTGATGTTGAGAAATTGTATCTATGCTAAGTGCGCGGTAAACTCTGCTTGCGAGATGCAGGATTTGCGTGACGTCAGTATGACGCGTTGTTCGCATGTGGCGTTGTAGATACCGCTACATCACTCCCCTCCGGAGACCGGAGGTCGATTGTGGGCTGAGTCTTGTATCTTGCGATGCTTGCCAGGCCAGCTGAGGTTCCAGTGAGTCGGAACCGGTTGCCGCATAGTTCACGGTGAGTCGGAACTGTCTGCGGGGATGTCCCCAGTGAGTCGGGGTGGCGCTGCGTTCCAGTGCGTCGGATGTCGTACAGCGCCGGGTTGAGGCTGGCTGCTGCGTCGACCAGGAGAGGGTGCTCTGCTTGTTGACCGGCCGAAGGTGCAATGTGCTGTGCCAAGGTTGCTGATGAGGCTGAGGGTGATGACCAGGTATGCGCGGACGCTGCATGCTGGTGGTCAGGATACCCGTTGAAGCCGTGGATGCTGGCTGGCTGGGTGACTCGCCGCTGAAGCTTGCGGGAGTGATGATGATGACGTCACGCTGAAGTGTTTGCACGAAGGCTGCGCTGACGTTCAAACTCGGGGTCACCAGTTTGGAAGTTTGAGGAACAGGGTGTAAAGTTCACTCATCCTCCATTGAAAAGGGAGGATCCTCCGACCAGACGGGTGTTATGTCTGGCGGGCAATTGCCCAACGATTGATGTTGAGAAATTGTATCTATGCTAAGTGCGCGGTAAACTCTGCTTGCGAGATGCAGGATTTGCGTGACGTCAGTATGACGCGTTGTTCGCATGTGGCGTTGTAGATACCGCTACATCTGCTATCTAATCTCTTCACCACCCTTGGTTAAACTGACTGGTAGATAATACAACACACATATACATAGGGTAGGTACATACATAGGTAAAAAATTAATAAATAGGTAATAGTAATTGGTTTTATGTTGTGATTGTAAGATTTTTTTACTTTTATTTATTTTTGTTACCATTACTATTCATTACACAAAATAAAAGACCTACTTTAAATCTAATTAGTTTGATTGATATCGTAAAAGTAACTTAATTACTTTTAGTACCACACACCTACTTAATTCTGTATTAACTAATAGATGGCCAAGCTTATGTCTGCGGTTTAATTTCAGTCAAAGACTATCTTTATTTACGAAATAAATTGTACCTTTTCTTTGACTTATGCTTAGTTAATAAATAATTAAACCAATTAAAATGTAATTTATTTCTGAATACTCGAATCACGTACATGAGTTCGTAGCTGTGTAATAACCGCCGCACTGGTCGATGTTCTAAGTCATACAACGCTTGCTGAGTTTGGTCCATAGAAGGGTTAAAAAAATATTTAGGGTAGGTATACCCTAAATATTTTTTTAACCCTATTATTATTAACCTTATTTTTTTTTTTTTTAGCTTTTTTCCTATTGAATTCGTGCCCAATGTGGTAACATTGGGCACGAATTCAATAGAAAAAAAGCTGGGCAGATGACGACTCAAATCACATACAAGGAGTTGAAGCAAAAAAAAAAACCTTATCTTATTAAAACTTTTACGATTTTCCACCTGATATAATATTTTGAACGAATAGTTCCAAGAAGATTTTATGACTATCTAAGACTAGAATATTTTACGCAGCGTCAGTAGTTTGATTAAAATATAGCATCGAACGGGACGAAAAATTCAAGCTTAAAGTTATCAATAGCCGTAAAAATAAAACCTACTAAAATAGATTTTAGCTATAAAAACAGTCGATCGATGCTTTTTCGTGGAATATACAAAAGAATTTGATGATGCATCTGATTTTCTGAAACCATAACGGAGTTTTATGCGAAGAGTTCCTACGGGTAATCAATGGTGTACAATTGCAAAAAAAAAGTGAAATAAGAATCAGCTTCAATAGATTTTGTCCTTGATTACTAACGACCATTTATAAAACAAACAACCTACTACTCGCGACTTCGTCCGCGTGAAATTTCGACCCGAGGCGTTGCATAGCATCGCCCTCCCGCTCTATTACTTCCTTTTGAAAGAAAGAAAGAAAGAAAATACATTTATTTGCGGCAAACATGACGCATAAAAAGAACCAAGACACAAAAAAAAAATAACAAGTTATGGGAAAACATGCGTCACATCCACGCAAAACGGCCATCGCTCAGCATATTGCTAATACCCTATACGAGACAGAGCCCCAGCGCTAGTTTCGCAATGCGTTTTTTCTGGCTATTTTTCTGTTTGCTCGGCTCCTAAGGGTCGTAGAGTGATGCTAAATAGCCAAAAACTTACCTTACTCTTACTTCTTAGGGTCGTACCGTGAACGAACCTCAAGAATAATAAATCGGGCTATCAAATGCAAAAATAATATTTCAAATTCGATTGGAAGTTTCAGAGTTAGCGCGTTCAAATAAAAAAAACAATCCAAGAAACAAACTCTTCGGCTTTTTTAATAGTATAGATTGATTCTATCAATTTCCCTCAATTCAATCAAACATCATCATCATTCAAACATAATCATTTCAATTTTTTTTTCTCGTACCTTCTCTGAATGAGAAGAGGCCTTTCTCTTGCAGTGGAACAATAATAAGCTGGAATTATTATACGCCAAATAATTACATGAAAACAAAATCGGAAAATGCAAAAAACCGCATTCCCAAAATAATATCTGAATACAAATTTATATACAGAGTGTCGCCACAACCGCAGTAGAACAACAGTTGCCCAGTGTGCCAAATCCGAAGCGGATCTGACAAAACCGTGTCCAAACGGCCAGTTGCTCGGATAGCAGAATTAGTGCATAAATCCCAACTACGTTGCAGCTGAGATTAGCGTTCCTGATTTAACTTCATTTAGTTTTTATGTAGCGATTTATTTTTGTGTCTGGTATCTAAAGTTATTGTTTTGCATTAATTTCTATGTGATGTATGGCCTGCATTGACATCAGAAGGCCAATTCCTGTAATAAAAAACGTTCAAAATCTAGTCGCAATCTTATCTCAGCGACAATCACTGTCAAAAATTTGTCAAGAATATAGGGAAATCAGAGGTATTTTTGACAGATTGAGACTGAGATCAGGCTGTGAACGTTCTTAAAATTACGAGAATGACCCCGCTGCTTATTGAGTTCAACAGACGTGATTATGAGTGATGTTTTTAACTTGATTATCTCCGAATTATTATTAGATATTTGTACAGCTGTCAAGGTAGGATATGGTTTAAAGAACTTTAGTTGTAATTATGTATCATCTAATATACCTACCCATATTCAAGCAAGTAAATGATTTGATTTGAATACTTTTTCTTTCTTACTATACAAGACAGCTTAACTCAGTCCATTTTAAATTATTCGCTCTAACTTTTATCTAAGGTGAACGCAATAAATTACTTAAGCCTGCCTTTAAAAGTTTACAGACTTATCTGTCCATCCACTTTATTAAAGTTTCACCGCAAACCATATTGGAGCGAATGTTACTTTTATGAAAGCTATTTGTTGCGGATAGCACAGATATTCCTGGTTGCCCGGACATGTCACCGAGCGGACAGGCTGTGCTGTCCACATTTCCACAGCCCCGAGGCGGGAAATAGTCGCGATTTTGTGTTTATTTTAGGTAACGCTGTTTGAATTATTCCGACCACTGTGCAAGCTTATACATTTTAAATGTGCGATCATTGACTGCGTTATAATATTGGATTATAAAATCAAGTTTCTGCAAAATAGTGACTACAGTGATTTTGTATGTATGTATCTGGTGTATTGTGTGTCTTTTAGTCTGTGCTAAATAAATGTATTTTCTTTCTTTCTTTGTAATAATTTCAGTAACATTCTAACTAGTCAAGTTTTATTATTATGCAGTGCACTGTGCAGTAGAGTACATTATGTGTCATCAATACATATTTATAGATAGACAGCTTTTAGCAGTTTTTGGTTTTTTTAAGTATGCACTTACCTTTTACATTTACCTTGTCACCAAGTTCAAGTATAATTCCCACCACTACCACGCATACAGAAGCTAGTTCACAATCTAACTGACAGTCACAGTTCTAATCCAGCTTTAGATAATGTTATTCAGCTATTCCATCGCTTATCTAAAGCGCTGTAAACATATCTATCTGTTCACTGCAAGCTTGCAAGCGCAGCTAAACATTCAAACTGATACAGCAGCAGTTACTGTCCAATATCCGGAGAGTCGTAGTTTCCGGCCACCGAACCGTCCCTGCCATCTGTCGCGTGTTGCACTTACCAATATTATAGATTTTATTATACAATAACATTATTCCACTGAATTTCTGTATTCCTAGTACTTATTACTTGTGGAGTGGCTTGGAATTGTATTTTATTTTGCTGTTTTTTTATACGACGGGATAATTGCGTAACAAACATAAAATGACAATTGAACGCAATGAAAAATAATATGTCAGTCGGCCTCGGATTGTCATTAAAAGTATGTTACACAATTAGGATACAGTCGATATATTCTGTAAAAATCTTGCTGTGAGAACTTACTTGAAGTGAACTTGAAGTGAGCTGTCAAAAGTGTCAATCCCTAGCATCACGTGGAATGGCAGCAAACAGTTGCTCACTTCATCAAAGTTTTCACGGTGTGACAGAATAGACCGGTAGGTAAGTCCTATATATCACCTTTAGAATAATTGTATTACAGCAAAACTTGATATATAACAAACTGCCATACATAATACGTAATAATAAATAATCATTATGATTATTTATGTTTTAATTTTTTTTTAATATTAATTTATAACCAACTTATATTCACAGTTTGCACCAAACATACAAGTTATTAGTCAATATTAGTAATTACACATGTCATACATTCATAAAATTAAGTTATAATAAAAATGGACAATGAACTGACACAAATTTTGGAAAAAATATATAAAATTAGATAGAATTAGGATATATTGAAATAGAATTATTACTATCAAGGAAGTGTTTTATTTATCTACTCCTAGGAGATTGTACTGGGAGTGGCAATGGACTCCAGGTATTGAGTAGCAGTGTGCAGGAATTCCAGTTCAGTACTCGCGAAGACATCTGAGGACTCATCATATAACAGAAAAGGGGTATTCCAACTCAGTAAAATCATAATAATTTTAAAAGCAGAATTTTGTAGTGACCTCTAAATTGTACAAGGATAATAATTTAATTATGATAGACGAGTTTGTGTTTTCAAAACCTACTTTGGATAGTCCCTCCTTGTTAGTTTTCCAAAAGCTGGTTATCATTATAACGCTATTTTTCTTAAATCCAACATCGCATTAATTAATTAGTATTTCTCAACATAAAATGTAATTCACAGTTTACCTTTTTACAAAGAAAAATAATTCTACCAAATAAATTTCAAATTTCAACGTTCAAAGAGTTCACAACGTTCACAGTCGGTATTCACGGTAGCCGCTGCGGTCAATTCTAAAGAATGTGGAATTTTCCTTTCAAAACTCATAGAAATGTTGCAACGATGCGGTGGCGGAAGTGGCGTCTTTGACCGGATATTGAAGGGTAAGCTGTGATTCTTTTATAGCCGGGTTTCTTTTGAGAAAATCTAGTTACATTCATTAGTTGATTGAAGTGTCAACTTCGCACTGAAATTGAAACAGTTTTTTTTTTTTTGCTGAAGAGTTATTAGACTGTTAACCGTTTATTTTAAAATGTAAACATTCGTAAAAGTTGTTCTTATTTGACTAGCTTCTGCCCGCGACTTCGTCCGCGTGAAGCAACTTTCTTAATTTTTTTTCCGTAAGAACCTTTTACAAAGTATTAGAAAACTTAAAAAAAAAAGATGGATGAAATCAGTAAAGTCGTTCTCAAGTTATGGCGTGACCAAGGGAAATAGGGATTCATTTTTATATATATGTATACATAGATAGATTATTTTTAACTATGTTATTGTAATGTCTGTCTAATTTTTGTTTCTTGATTTATTTTAATGTTTTATTTGATTTTAATTTTGTAATAGTTAAGGATTGTCTGAAATAAATGAATAGAATTGAATTGAATATCAGCTCAATTTTTATAAAAAAATATAGGGAACATAAAATTGGAAAGCTTGTTGCGAACAAAACGTCCAAAAATACAAAACAATTCACAACAGAACGTAACATTTTCATTTTAAACTTTCGAATTTTGCATACAGATTTTCAACATTAGTACTTGTCTCCAGTAATTTTTAACCCATTTTGCGCTTGGCTGTAGTGAAATATTATTTGAACGTTATTCTGTGACGTCACGTGCATCTGATTCGGGACGTCCCGCCCCGCTGCCCCTTGGGCCATTAATCATTGGGACTGTCTACGTGTCGCCCTGACTGGGACTTTGGTAGGTAGGTACTAGACCCTCGCTGTCTAAAAACATGGAGTTTTTCTGTAAAATCAATTTGTACCCAGTAGATGTACTCCTAATATTCAAATAAGTACATTTAATTTATATTATATTCTTCAGTATTCAGCTGCATCCAGTTAGACTGTAAGCTGACCCCAATATAGTTAGGAAAAGGCTAGGCAGATGATGATTCTGAAATTCGGTATTGGAGCAAACGCGGTTCGGTCATATACGTAGGGATAGCAAACTGTCACTCCTTATTAGTTCGGCATTGCAGAAATTAAGCCTGTCAGTCAAATATAACCATGTTCTGCCCAGTGCCTATCCGTTATGGACGTTTTCATTAAGGGAGCAATACGTTTCAAACCTAGATTATATTTTTTACGCTTTTTGTTGCTTCAGGCCTCTTTAGGCAGAGGTCGTCCAGGGGAGTTATTCAGTTCCGATACCCTAAATTTCACTAGTGGAAAGGACAGATTTTTTCATTAACAGTGGATCTGATTTGAGGATTGGACTGAAATTATCCGGGGAAGAATTACCACATGATAGACTATGCTGTTTTACGGTTCGCAGAGTATATAGTCAAAAAATTACGGATACAAAAATCTATCTATACTTATAATAAATCTGTAGAAGTGAAAATTCTGTACATTGAAAATATCAAAAAAATAAATGGCAGGGGGTGCTACTAGACCGACACCGAACCCAAAAATGTGATTAAAAAAATTTTTGTCTGTCTGTCTGTCTGTGTTTGTTCAGGCATCACGCAAAAACTACCGGTTCGATTACGATGAAACTTGGTATAATTAATTATTCTTTAATATCCTGGGCACAACACTGGGTACTTTTTATCCCGGAAAAGTATATACAATAAAAAACAAACTTAATTTTGCGGTTCGATCCCTAGACCCGATTACTGTACCAACCGCAAATAATAAGTTTGTCGTAGGTTACGTCACCCGCAGAGGAGTTCACGACGGTTATGCTCTAAATGTAGTGCTGAAGGTTGAATTTGGCTTGTGCCGTTCGCAGAACACGCGTGGCGCGCGGCCGCCACGGATCGCTACCGTATATAAGGACGAAGTCTGAGCGCGCGCATTACATTTTTTGAACTTTGATTTGAACGGACGTGTCGAGTAGCGAGCGTTCGTTCTTATTTTAATTGCTACTTGCAATTATAAACCGTGCTTTTCAGTGCGACCTTTTTATTCCTTTTAGTTTTTAGAGTTATTTAGGTTTATTTTTATAAGTCGTAGGTATAGATTTTAATTTTAAAGTATAGGTACCTAGTATATTTGATAGTGACCGTAGGTTATTTTATAATACTGTTAAGTAGGATTAGTCATTCGTATAGATATTAGTTTTTAGGGATTGTGCTTATTTATTGAGTTTAGTTTAGTTATCGTCAGAAATAGGTTTATTTAGGTAGGTAGGTATTTTATTTTCTGTTAATGAGTTTTTTTTTTTAATTAGGTAGTTACTTAGGTAAGGATATCATATAGGTAGGTACCCTCTTAATCACCACTAATGAGACACAATTGGTTTTCTATTGTAATTAGCCACAAAGGGCCCGCGAGATAGATGGCATCCTGGGGAAGCACATACATTTTATCCTGCTAGCACGTTCCCGTGGGATAATTTCCGACATCCACGCGGGCGAAGCCGTGGGCTAAGGAAGGAAGCTAGTGGTAAATAATTTTATTTCTGTAAGTAGGGTAGTACAAACACTTTCACACGTCAATCATATTTATAAACTTAAATGAGGTCAAAGATAATCATAATCACATCGCATTTTAAATCTTATTGGTGTTGCAGGTGTCTACGGGATTCTACCAGATTTTACGCTAGTTCATTACAAGAAAACTATTACCCAAAGTAAAAACAAATCGAATCGGTTAGTCCCCCTATGCTCTTTGTGCTCGACTCGAATAATACCTACTAAAAAGTTTCGCTATGAACGCAATTCTTCGATTCTACGTAAACTATGATGGCCCACTTCATAGATATTCTGAAGTGGGCCATCATAGTTTACGTAAAATCGAAGAATTGCGTTCATAGCGAAACTTTTTAGTACAATTTTTAACTACTATCTATCAGAACAACCCAAAGGAATACTTTTAATACTTCAAGTACCTGTCACTTTTATTTTCTGTCCCCTTTTTCATACACTATTATGATATTTAAGCTGCTTCTTTAACACGCCTTTTTTCGCCTCCTCTTTGCCCAATTATGACGTAAGCTAATACCGAACAGTAGTTGGATATCAGGTAACGTCGGGTTTAATGATTTTTGGCATGGGGCGTGTGTAAGGGGTCTTTAAATTTAGACTTGTTCATGGCACGAGAATATCATTTAGTTCAACACGTTTAGTTTTGGTTTTTTAAAAAGTATTAGGATAATTAAGATTAATGACGAACTCAGTCAATTTTTTTTTTTCGTGAACCTACCCAACTCAACGAGTATTTAGTGTGCTTATAACATGGGAAATATACTTTGATTGAATGTGATTATTGTGTTTCTTACTTATTACGTTTTAAGAAAGTCTTGTTCTCTAATTCATCATCATCCACAGCACGTCTTCACCCACTGCTCGGCATAGGCTTACTTATGCCCTGCAATGGCTCCTGTGCCGGCCTCATCCCGGTATTTCCCGCAATGTTAACAATGTCATCTACCCATCTCGTTGCCGAACGACTGATATATCCTCTTTGGACGCCACTCTATCACAGCCTTACTCCACCTGTCATCACTGCGACTTGCCGACTCCATTTGAGTTCCATAATACGCTTTTCGATATCAAGTTAGGTTTCTCTGGTTAGGTTTAAACGCACAATACACACACACACACACACACACCCCCACACATAATCACACATATACACACACATTATATTTTCTAACGTTAGGTAACATCCTTTAGTACAGCTATAGACAAAATAAGAAGTTCAATTGATCAAATACGACTTTCACCTCTCGTTCAATAACTTCAAAACACTTGTATAGGTACTGTAGAGAGCTAAAAGAACCCTCTGAAGTAACAGGAGGAATCAAACAACTATATGACTCCTTTAAGATTATATTGGCAGAACGTCTTGAAATATTTCTGTCTTAATTACAACTGACTGTTCTTAAACAAAAATCCTAATTAAAATATTTGACACTCGCTTGAACGTTCGAATGCCACCCGCGCTAAATTATAGCCGGCCTGCACCATATGAGGTCGCCTTCGGCAGACAAACCTCTACATGTTATTTTACATCATCATCATTCGCGTGTCCGGCAGTACATACATTTATGAGTTCCATTGACAAAATATTATTATAAAGCAGTGTCTCAGATATTTCCGTCTCCAGTAATGAGGTACTAATAATCTCTTCTTCTTTAAAAGACTTCAAACTCATCAAATGAAAATATATCGGTAGCATCTTGTTTACTTTTGTAATGTAGCCTCTGTGGAAATACAAATCGTTACATATCTCCCGCTCATTTCTATTTACCAAAAATATACTTTAAGCTAGGGAAGTTAAGTGTATTTTTGTTTCGTGACGAATGCTTTTGAAGATGGAAGCAACATCAATTAATTAAACAACAGTGTTATAGAAAACCGAAGTTAAAGAATGTTTGAAAGTGAGGTACATCCAAATGAAGTTCTAAAAAGTTTCAATACATTAATAGGTAAAATTCGTACCTTTACTTATATGTATTCCTTTACAATTTGTCTTAAAAGGGACTTCAGAGGGATTGAGTATTAAATTCTGAAAGGGATCTAACATTAATTAATTTCTGAGGAGATAATAACAAAAGAGATCATATTATGTTACTTTTACATACATACACTCATGCCTTCTTTTCATGGGGCTAGGAAACTGCAGAACGCCACAAGATCCTTAAATACTTACTACTTTTGCCTCGTTTACGTTCATACATTTGGTCATACACGCACGCCGGTTGCGTGTATGACCAGATGTATCCAGTACGTAGTACGTACGTAAGTGTGAGTACTACACACCTGACCTTTCTGAAGACCAATAAGGTAAGGTAAGATACTTTTATCTCAATATGTCGTTATTTGAGATAATTATATGAGATGTTTCGGAAACACTCTTCATGGCATGTTTTAAGACTTAACAGAATAATACTACCTTGTAATTTAAACAGATTGTTTGAAACATGAATTATTAGTTTCATTACCGACTACTGATGTTTCAAAATTATTTAGTTCGAGTGGATTAACCCGTAATCGGTTTCACAGATTGTTATGAGAATTATACATATTTAACGTTCATTAAAATAATGATTTCATTAGCTCGCCTTTCAGGCAGTTGGTTTACAAATAAAGTGCTGATTCGACGCACTAACTTTTATGCTTATCTTTTACAGTACTGAGTTTTACCTGTTCGACATCGAAATGCAATTTCAAACTATCGATCTTTTTTCGCATGCGGTGGACGCTATCAGTCCATTAATCTACTAGCCTATAAGTCCACTAATTGGGGATACGGTTCCGTACACATAGTTCAACAAAACGGGGCCATGTTTTTCGCAATTTTCTCTACCGATTGACATCGTAAAGTTAATCTATCAATACGTTATTACTGCGAATTCTGTAGAAATCTTTCAGGGAAACAGGCGGGAAATGACTTTGGTAAAATTTGGGCCAGTTACCTCAACTAATGAGGCTGACGTCCACCATGACTTACCCTAAACAAGAGCAGTGAAAGCATGGAGTAGGCTACCTATAGTAAACAGATATTCAGTGTTCAGATTTATTCTATTCACGTAGTGTTAGCTATGATAGGCATAATGCAATGAAGCACTATAAAATATCTTGCACTGCATATTTATTAGCGTTGTGAAAATGGCTAAGATGCATAGAAACTACATAAATAAAATTTACTTATTTCTCCTTTTCAAAACACCTTATTTTTCGTGTTTTCCAAAAGAGGCCAAAAAACCGTTTCTTCACATTGCTTACATGCAGCGACAAAGCAAACCCTGCTATTTATAAAAACCCGCTCCACGCCACCCTAATGCCCTCGCGATGCAAAAGTTAACACAACAGGCCTGTGATAAACGATTGACTCAATGACTTGAAAAAGTAACGCCCCAAAACGACGATCGTGGTCCGACTAACGACGGCCATTATCCGGCGATATCACGAGAACGGTCCGGACCGTGCTTTTCACTTGCTGCGATTTTGCCCGAACCTGAAGTGGCGCCCAAATGAGTCTAATTTGAACGAATTGGACCACTCGCGATCAACGCTTCTGTTGTGAACAACAGAAACAACGACGAAACGTGAACGTGCTGAAAGTTTTCACCTTAGTTGGACCTGATTTTGTAAAGAAATGTTAGTTATCGCAGCAGAATTTTTCGTTGATGATTTATTTTTTTTTTAAATTCGGAAACTTTCACGAAAATTTGTTTGTCCTGGACATTTTCATAAATTTGAGGAAAAGAAAATTAAAAAAAATCACGTGAAAATTTCGTTTGTAAAAATTAATGTTGAACGAAAGACACTAGAGTATCCCTTGTGCTGCAATCAATCAACTTACTTTAAGTGACGGCAAAGCTCGTCTATATCAATTGTAGCCGTTATCGTCGTATATTTGTAAGGGAGTTGCCAAATAAATAAATCATATTGTTGTGGGTCATTCATCAAAACTCAATCTCAGTTTATTTATAGACTCTTTTCCTTCCATGTTTTATTAATTCGTTTTCTGATTTCTGCTCTTGAATTAAAGTGAAATGCGGATGGAGAACTTATGCATTCTTGTTTATTTTAGGAGTGATAGATCATAGACGTTAGCAAAAGATTTAAATTCGAATCGTTCTTCAGTTATTTATACGTATAATAAAACAGTAACGCAGAATTGTCTGCATGTACGTTCCGGATTGGCTCCAAAACGGATGAGAATGGATTTGGATGAAATTTGGCACACAGATAGTCTATAGCCTGGACATAGGATACGTATTTTAATCCCGGTAGTACGTACCCATGGGAAATTTGGCGGGAAAAAGCTAATCTTATCAATTAAAAAAACAAAATTAAAATCGGTTCATCCGTTCGGGAGCTACGATGCCACAGACAGACATACACACACACACACACACACACACACACACACACACACACACACACACACAGACACGTCAAACTTATAACACCCCGTCGTTTTTGCGTCGGGGGTTAAAAAGGAATTGAATTGTCGGAGCCGTTTCTTCCTCAATTACAAAACAATTTCCCGAAATAATCTCAATCAAATCCTAAATCATCATTAATAATTAAGATCACATTCAAAATTACTCTGATCCCACGAAACAAATTACGTTGAAACATAACTCCTTATCTCAGAGATTCTGTTCATCACTGAGATAATGATTTTATAGAAGCGTGAAGCTTGTCGGGATCGATTTCCGAAACACAATTTCTCAGTGGCACAGAATGGAAGGAGCACAAACGACGAACCTCGTTAGTGCAAAGACGCCGCTCATTGGATTAATTAGTTCCTCGTTCGAGGGAACAAGCCGACATACTTTCGTAGCCGGTATATTGCCGCCAACTCTCGAAGAACCCTTATTGTTCAAGACGCTTCACATTTTCATGTATATTTTAAGTTAGCCGCGTTGCAAAGTCTTCGCAAGTTCCTGTTACCCCCTTAATCCTTTAACAATGTTAGAGGAAAGTATTCAGCATGCTCTAAGGAGTTTCCACTTTGTTTAGTATGAATAGTCAATTAAGAATTAATTGAATTTTAAAGTAAATTATGTTATTGTTGTTAATTTTGTATTAGACTTGTTTGGGATTACGAAGCGGAGGAAATTACTAATTTTATAAAATATGTTGGGGGGAGCTTTTGTGTGTGTAATTTTCTTGTTAAGATAAGTCTCTGACTGTCATTTTATTTTATCAGCTGATGTTAGTTCCTTATATTTGTTACAGGCCTTAAATTGCCCACGAGACCGACCTGCACCCTAATTGCGTAACACACAATCAATAGTAATCTGAATCATTTTGAAGCAAATTCCTAACCCATTGCTTCATAAGTTCGAAAAATTTGTCTGCTCAACACATAAATAACGCAATGAATGTTGTTGAACTGTCAAAATCAAACCGATTCCGATTAATTGTGTGTTACGCAATTAGGGTGCAGTTCAAGTATTATGCCAAGTAGTACATATTATACGTACTCGAAAGACAAAAAGACTTTGAAAAGTCTTTTATTGAGATGGACCACTTCTCGTCGTGTGAGGACAAGAAAATGCAATAACGTTAGTGTCGCTGAAGATTGACGAGACTTCGTTACAGAGCAAAGGGTGAAACATATAAGTAGGTACAAATCCATAAAACTTATTTACACTGGAGATAAGGGGTTTTGTTTTTTATCTACAACTTTCCTAACAATCAAGTTCATATTATACCCTGTTATTTAAACAGCCTTTAATAAATTGGCTAAATAAATGCTTCACCGTAAGCAAACTACCAAAAACTGATTGGTAATCAGTGTGATCACAGAAAGTCCAAAGTGCACATGGTGGATAAGTACCTACTTATAGTGCTACCATACTGTCTTTCCGGCTTATTAGTCGATTTTCATTTTATTAGTCGATTTTAATTCTCGATTTGATTGTTATGTTTTCCTTAATTTTGATTCTTAGATTTTATTTAGTTTTTTTTTTTGTATTTTGAAGCAAATATATTTTACTTTTATTACCGAACATGTTATTAATATTTAATAAATGTTTAATGGTAAACCCTTCTTATTGTTGGCCAAGATACAGCCTTGCCTAGTTTGGGGCCAATGTAAGATCTCTGTAATCTTTTGAGCAATAAAGTTTTTATTATTTATTTTGTCGTTTATTTATTTAATTATCTTATTTTATTATATTTTTAAACATTTTTTTAAATATAAAAATTATGTAAAAAAAAAAACATTTAAAAATATAAAAAATAGGGATCCACCGATGCTCCAGCTGGTTAGGGCTCCAGAGACAGGAACCTCCTCACAATTCGAGCCGTATCGAGCAGTACTGCCTTACTTATTTATTTTATTGTTATTGATTTTCACGTATTTACTCGCCCACAACGGGCGAATCGTCACTTTTAAATACCTAATATTTGTTTTTCTATAAGCGACTCGCAGGAAGTTAATTTATTTGTGGGTGAGTCGTCCAGAAATATGTAGGCAATTGGTACATTTTGAAATTTATACAATATAGTATAGAAAAAAAGGATAATAGACAAAGAAGTGATAAGAGTTAAATATTATAAAATGTGTACTAGGAAGAGAAAATAATATTATTTATAAGTGACGATTCAACCGTTTCGGGCGAGTAAATTAGTGCGAATCGAGATAAGCCGTGTTTTCTATTGAGAGCAAATAATTAAATCACAATAATAGCTTTTGACAACACCCTCGTGAATAAAGGAGATGAAATTGTTCTGGAAAATAGTTCATACTGAAAACAAAGTCACAAAACTCAGACATTAGACGGCACTGATGAAACAGCCGTAACCACAGTAGGAAATATGATTCGCTTCAGTTTTTATCCGACCACGTGTGGTTGTCGCAGTGCCAATGTGTGAAGAGTTTCGCACGCCTCTGATGTCGCCTTTGTTGGCCTATTTAGTATACAAAGACTAAGTAAGTGACACGTTTGTGACAGAGTGGAGGACTTTGAAACGAGCTTAAAAATTGCGGCTCATTTTCTAAAATATTTTTGGAAAATTAATAAAGATCTGTTCAGATCTGTTTTTTTTTTTTTTGTTGAAATTTGTTAAGCACAGCGATCTTACTGATGCTGTTTCATAAAAGTTAGGTACCTCCACTTAGCACGTGCTAAGGCTAAGCATTACTTCTGTCACTGTAGCACAACTCCTGAACAATAAGTGCAAGATAAAGGCAGGACCATATCTAAGCCAAAACCGTGGTAAGTATCGTTAATCTTGATCCTAAACGGAGTCTGTCCAATCACAAAGAATCAACCTCACAACATATTAGGTTTGAAACGAGTTCAAAAAATTTTGTTGGTCTGTTCCACCATATCTCTCACAATCTAAAAGAAATAAACGTCCTTTCCTTCAATCAATTTAAAAACCATCTTACAATTTCCCCTAAACCATAAATATGTCCCAATAGACCCGACATTCTGTCCTATTTATTTAATCTACGTCGCACGAAAGTAGCTGACACATGACATCAGTCATTCCGCCGGTCCGTGGCGCGTGACCACAGAAACAGATGCCTTAACTTGGTACTCGTATAAAAACTGAAAGGTCAGCCGGGTCGTACCGATTGTCAAGGAACAAAGGTTCCCCGCTATGACATAACAGGCCATAATTAATATTATTAGCTGTCAACGGCAGATGATTCTTATTCTTATAATTTCGGGGACACAGTAATTTATTTTTGTTCTGATGCTCTTTTGTTTCAGCTAGCTAGATGTGGAGTTGACAGATGTAATAATAAGATAATTTGTAGCAAAGCAAATGAGGATCGTGCAAACTGGAAGAGGTTCAAAGTAAAAAACAATTGAAAAACGATAACAGCCTCAAGAATCTACAACAGACTGCAACATACGGCAAATCACATTAAAAGGATTCCATTAAACTTTTTAACGTCGAACGTGAAACAAGAAACTCAAAAACAATAGACAAATATCGGGCGACATAATGTGCTTTTAAAAGAGTGTCACCATATGGCCGGCGGAGGCTATAAAACGCGATAATATCAGTGACAGTTGGCTTCAAGATTACGGCGCTAATTATTCCTTCGAAATTATATTGTTTATTGTTTTGTTCAAGGGTATTTTTTTATATTTCGGTTTGTATTGTAATGGTAAGAATACCTTTTATTTAAATTTTGGCAAAATCATCATCATCTGTCAAGCTTTTTCCCAACTATGTCGGGGTCGGCTTCCAGTGTAACTGTATGCAGCTGAATACCAGTATTTTATATGGAGCGACTACCTATCTGTCCTCCACAATCCAGTTACTGGGTAATACGATACCCCTTGGTAATACTGGTTGTCTGACTTTCGGGATTCTGATGACTAATTTTGGCAACATGGCATTATTAATTCTGTTAAACTTTCAAATCATAGCTACATATAAAGTCAGAGAAATTAACTGTCAAGCAAATTGATTACCAACTTTAAATTGTCAGTATCTATATTGAAATCTCTGCTACGAGTATCATTCTATGAGTATAATCGGTTCCCACTGCTGGGACACAGGCCTCCTCTATTCGAGAAGGAGGGGGCTGTGTACGCAGGCCCAGTGCATGTTGGTAGATGTCACATGTCTTGGAATTTTTGGTTCCAAGACATGCCTCACGATGTTCCCTTACGATATTTGCTTTCATCGTTTGAGAGCAGTGGTTGAAATTATTTACACAAAGTAAAGCGCCATCCTATGACAGTTGTATGAAACGTCTATAACACGGCAAATCAATATTAAACTCCCTGACTGCACATAAGGTTCGTAAATGACTAGTTACACGTCAATACTTCGGGTTTAGAGATTATACCCGAACTTCGAGCACGGAAGTTCTTGCTCAGCTGTTCAACGTCTTAGCTATTGGGCTATCAGCGTTTTTCCACTATACAGTGTGTATATAAGGTGTATTCAAATTTAAGGGCGTGGTTATGGTGAAATGGTGATTAACTTCATCTTTCACCTTTATTTATTTACACTTTTTGCACAAAAAGGTACAATGGCGGACCTTTCTGATACATCTATCTATACTAATAATAAAGCAAACAACGAAAATGCGAACCCAACGACACCGACTTCCGAAATTAAAGTTATTTTTGGAAGTCGGTTGTTTTTTCTTTTTTCAAAAAAAGTTTTTATAAAGTTCAGACATTATCTTTACCAGATCAAGTGAGAACCATACAGATTAGTAGTATTAGTTAGTAGTTATCATCTGAATATAATGATACGTCAATCTCCTAGTTGTAAACAACAATTATTATCGAAGTTATGCAATAAAGCCATCATCACTTTGACACATAGCTTCGCCATCGGCAATATAGATGTCGTCAATACCTAATAACGTTATTAATTACAACAATAAATATAATTAGCAGAATGGAAATGCATCAACAGCTTATTTTATTTTTTTAATAACGGGTTATTTTTTTTTAAATAACCTACAGGGAAAAGGTTGCCAGATATCAACCAATCAAGTCAGCCTATCGCAGTCCACTGCTGGACGTAGACCTCTCCCAGGCTGCGCTACAATACCCTGTCTTCCCCCTTGCGCATACAGTCTGTCCCAGCAACCTTTTTGAGATCATCGGTCCATCTAGCTAGAGGGCGTCCCGCAGTACGCCTGCTGTGGTCTCCACTCACTCCAACCTGTGTATTCTATAATACTCTCACCGTGAATACTTGGGTGAAGTGAGCTTTAAGTGAGCTGTCATTCCACCTCATGCTAGGGAGTGACTATTGATAGCTCACTTCACTAACATTTTTACAGAGTACGTATCTCTGCTCCACCGGCCAACGGTCCTTCGACAAAATGGCCTGTCCACGGCCACTTCAGCTTGCTTACTTGCCAGATACAGTAAAAGATACTAAAAGAGACCTTTACCAAAATATTACTAAACTTAGAACTAAAAATGTAATTGTTACAAGATAATGAATTCAAGATAAACTGTTTTTACATCTAAAATTAGAAGCATAAAAGATTTATGCTGTTTTCTATTTAAAATTCTCTTTAAAATATTTAACTCGAAAAGTAGATAATTAGGGATAAAAAGGTTTTTAGAGGACGGAATCGTAACGGATTTTTTAGATTGAGATCGAAAGAGTTAATGAAGAATATGGCCCGGGGCAAGACCGTTCCTTTCAATTTAACCGTAGTAGTACCGTGATCCTGCTAATCGGAATATTATGTTTCAATTTCTTTACCAGATAAGCGGAAAGCTCTTTGAACTATTTTTAGAATATTGTTTTGAACTGCCAGTTACTTACATTTTATAAAGGTAATTCGGTGAAATAACACACCTAAACATAACATAATCACGCTTGTAAGCCAGAAGTGTAAGGCAGAAGTGTATTTAAAGTACACCCACATTTTGCCAGTTATGTATAAGTCTCATTCAACAGGGGGCGAGACTATTGTCATCAACCGGGCACAAATCCAGCCTCCAGGCTATTACTGCGAAATTCCTGATGGAAAATTCCCAATACCCTGCCCAACCTGGAAATCGGACCCTGGACCTTATGATTAGCAGTAGCGCTAACAACTCTTAGACTTATGAGGCAGTCTTTTTTTTTTTTTTTTTTGAGGATGGGAAATCAGTCTCACACTTACATTTTATATGCACACACATACATACTTAAACTTACGTCTTCTTCCTTTGGGTAGGTAGAAACAACAGAACGGTATTTTATATGTCATTATCATTTCAGCCGAAAGACGTCCACTGCTGCACCTCTCCCAAGCAACTCCACTATAACTAACACTAACTATTTTATATGTACAGACGCCAGCACGTCAAGCTACTACAATCTGTCAAATTTCTTTAACAGATTTTCAACTTTATCGCTAAAGTATTAAGGTTCAAGGTTGATTGGGAAAATTTGAAAGTTTCGGGTAGCTTGACCTGCTGGCGTCTGTACCTATCGGTAATTCGGTAAGATAAGGTCCACATAAATCAAAATTATTGCAAATAAATTTCTGGCCAATTTTTCACTGCAATGATATTAGAAAATCTATAAATCATAAAAAAGTAAGCCTAAAACTAGATTTACTTGAAACTGACGGTCTCTAGGGGCTCAGAATTACGAACTAGGCACTTTCCACGCCAGACTTACCTTTTATGAATAAAAATATAATCCACGAACTTCGATCTAATAGAAAATTCTAGGATTATGTCGTCCCGTTGATGTAATTATAAGTACACATATTTGTAAATATTTGGACTTATTAGTTTATGTTTGACTAGCTGCGCCCGCGGTTTCGCTCACGTGTCTGTGTATTCTATTGGCATTATAAGTTAATCGAAGTCATATTATCCTCTACAACACCGGAGAGGATACTAAAATAACCTTTCTTATACATGGCAAGATCGACTGCTTGACTCCTTGTGCGTGATGATATTCATTTCAGAGTTTAAATCTGTATCTATCTGCAAATTTTTTGTAATTTTTTTCTCGTCTAATTAAATCTCGCGGTAAACTGTTCAGGAATACGAACTTTATACAATAATGCTCATTCTCATAAGAAATAGCGTGATAATATATAACAATGACCCAGTAGTTTTTGCGTCAATCCGGAACATACATAACCAAACAAAAAAAAAAAATTCGGCATCAGAATCGTTCCCGCACACCTCGTATCGATTACTATTTAAAAATATTAAATGTACAATGTTGACTTCGCTTCTACCATATTATAATTATGTAGACATAAAGAAATAGTTTTATGCTTTTAAAACATTTTATGGTTTATTTATCAAGCTAATCTTGGCGCTTAGACTTAAAGCTTTCTCATTATAGTTAAACAAAAGCGCGTTACTTAAGAGGCAACATTGTAGCTAGATACGAAACTCCTTTGAATATCGGCTTAATTTTCTTCATACACATATTATTATAATACAATTTAGTAGCAACATAAATGCTCCGTCAAACACGTCGCTTTCCTAAGTGAATATACGGCTTATAAGTTACAGTAGCAACAGCTACTGCTAGTTAGGCGCCGATTAAAATAAGTACAGGGAATTTAGTTCACTTACTTCATCGATTCAGGTAATATTCTAGTGATTATTCAGTCCCATAATTGTAGATGATTATCGAAAGGTACCTATTTTATTTTGGATATTAAAGGTACTTAACACATCAAAGAAGAGCGTTGGTGGCCCAGTGGCAATGGCCCCTGCTTAAGACAAAATATTTCATCACCACTGCTCTCAAAATGGTGGAGGAAAACATATTGAGGACACCGGCATATCCTAGAACCAAAAATTCGAAGACATTGTGACATCTACCAACCCGTACTAGACTCGCGTGGTAGATTACGGCCCATCCCCTCTCACATCTCAAAGA
The DNA here is from genome assembly GCA_951799955.1 of Apamea anceps. Taxonomy (NCBI): domain Eukaryota; kingdom Metazoa; phylum Arthropoda; class Insecta; order Lepidoptera; family Noctuidae; genus Apamea; species Apamea anceps. The sequence goes on along the minus strand of OX637510.1, from coordinate 13,380,112 downwards.
GGTGTGGCCTTTGTCGCAGCAGTGGGGGGAACATTATAGGCTGATTATACTTATGCATCAAAGAATCATTAATTCCCCAAGACACAATGTACCTACCGAATTAACAGAACGTTCAACACAGTGACATCTGAAAGCAGTACATCACACACAGAAACAGAGCCACCACTAAACAGTACCTCTGTAACTACTTGTTCAACAAACACTCCAAACGTTCCTAACTTCAAGTCTTCACAAGATCCGTGTAAACAGCTCTAAGTGTTTTCCCATTTCTCTTTGACATTAGTCGACAATCCCGAACGACGTTCCCTCATGCATACACGCTATGCTCAGAAGGAATGTTTAATTTATTTAGATAGTCTCCCGTTGCGCAAACCTGAAGGCACGAACCTAATTACGTCTGTAATAAATATTCACTAGCAATAAACTCTGTGAATAATTTACGATGGTGTAAACGTTTAATTTCACCACGGATTTGGATATTTGCGCGTGGGATGCTTCCCAATTGAGACGCGGTTAAAGATATTTGTGTGTCTTTCAAGCTGTGTAGGGAATGATGCTATTAATTGGGACGTACTGGAATTAGATACCCTAAAGAGATCGTGAGCGGGTATTTAATGGTGCCAATTTGATATTTATTGTTTACATCTTGCTTAACGGGACTAGTGTAACGTAGGTAATAGCTGTTTCCCTTGTGCTCTGCCAAAGATGTTGCCTGTTTCAGAAAATGCATTCGTGTGTTGCTACCATAATAATATGGTTCTAGACCATAAGGGTTCATAGGACTCCTCTGCCCTAAAATACCAATCAATAAAAATCCACACCATGTTTTCTTTCACCGTTTTGAGAGCAATGGCTATGAAATTATTTGCACAAATGACTGGGTTTGAATCCACGACCTCGTAAGTCGAGACCAATTCCACTACGGCACCACTGCTCAATCAATAAGAACAGACAAAAAGAAAACAATATACCCATAGGGGTATATTGTCAGGCAGGCCTGGTGTGACCTCCGTCACTCAGACATTCCCCAAAACCAAATAAAAAATAAAATTTACAGAAATGTTTGGCAGCGGTAAACACTATGCGAGCTGGATCTTGCACATCTTTGTTACCAAAGTCGTAACCCTTCTACCAAAGCTTATCAAAATTGTTATTGAGATTTATAATATGCACCCTTTTTCAAGAAATCTAAGTAACATCTTGCCATTAGGTAAAACTAAACGTGCGCAAGCATTATATTTCCAAGATATAGGAATAAATTTAAACAAATTCGTAACGAAAGCAATTTCAAATTCTAAACTTGATCCAACTTTACCGCTTGATGCGTATAGAACTTTCAGAAAACGCGTCTCTGATATTAAATACAAGTTAAATAAAGACAGTTTGCGCAAGTATTGTTTGCTCACGTGGATCTTATTCCTGAAACAAGTATAATTCCAAAGAGTTTTCAGCGAAATTCCTTAGGAAATTAATTTCATAAAATTCGTTACGAAACAACAATACGAACTTTTGCTTTTACAACTGACGCGAAAAGAATTTCGTTCGTTCATTACTATAACTTTAGAAATATTATCTTTAATATTGAAAGTAATGTTGGAGGTGAACGTCAAACACAGTTTTTCTGTGAAATCATGCAAGTTACAATAAATGTTAAAAGAAGAGTAAATCAACTATGCAGAACATGATCAAAGTTCGTTTGTTTTTTCAAGTGAGTCAACCACTCGCATGGATAATGTTTGAAATATTCATACATTAGCCTTTGACAGTAAATTCATCTTTATCTAAAAGAAGATACTTTTCTACTCAATTTTTGCCCGACTACAGCGAAGCAGAAAGGATCGTAATGATTTTGACCGGTATGTATGTGTATGTACATCTGTTCCCTCATAACTTCTAAACTACTTATCATAATTTTACAAATGAGGTATCATTAGAAGCGTCTTGATCGTTCGCCTATCCTACATACCCTAAAAAAACGATACATTCTAATAGCAGTCAGTGATTACAAGCTTTAGGGCAAAGTGGCGTATGACCACGGCTATCCTCTGAACATCACTATGAATATGAATTAAATACATTAAGATGTATTACGAGTAAGTTGTTTATTTAATAGACGATAAATATTGAATAGTTTGTACAGACGCCATAAGCTACTACAATCTGTCAAATTTCTTTAGTAGATTGTCTTCTTTTTCGCTAAAGCATTAAGGTTCAAGGTTGATTGGGAAAATTTGACAGTTTCGGGTGGCTTGACCTGCTGGCGTCCGTACATATCAATTTCAGATGAGAATATTTTCTTGCGTTCATACCTTTTAGCACGTGATTTTTCAGTAGTCAGGGTTTAGTTTTTGAACTTACTTTTTCCATCTCTGTTTAGAATGATTTATCTAAACAGCAATATCCAACTCTGGTAGAATTTCCATAAAATACTGCTACTAACAAAATTCCCTCCACTGTACTTAATAAATGATGCATGATATAAAAATAACAATGCACGAATTCGTATGGTAATGTTGGGTCGCATCAGAATATTGCAGGGTCGAACCGCATAGAGGTAAAAATAAAATTTACATTTAAAAACATCAAAACACTGAAGCAGGGCTTAAAGTTAAACTCATCTTAATCTGCGTACTTAATCCTTTGGGCATTTCGAACGCGTACGAGATTACTTTACTCTTGTCAAGCGATAACACGCCCGGACCACACATTTATCGTATTCGCCTCTAATTAAATCCCTTTACAAAGGCTGAGCCGGCGGTGGGGCATAAGTCAGGTATTGCGAGATAAAGATTAATGCGTTCTTGTCAAATAATTTACGGTGTTGATAGCGATCCGGCTGCGTTGTCCATTTTGCATGTCGCGATGCTTGTTCAGTGCAATACGCGCGTATTTTGTGCGAATGAGTAACAACTCATTCGCACAAAATATTGAGTTGTAAATAGCATTGGAAATAATGACGCTGATATGAAATGTGTCCTGATTTGTGATGTGTTTACCGATGTACAGGGTCAAATTAAATTAGCTAGCGAAACTTCAGAGACGTAATAGGTATCGATATCCAAACACGATGTAACAAAAAAAAAAGGATTTTATAAACTCATTCTTTCAAGTAACTTCAGCTGGTAACGGAGTTAAGGACCTTTTTTTTCCGGGGCGGCGAGGTCTGTCAGACTCTGTCCTGATGTGTGGGAGGCGACTGACATCCCCGAGTCCGTCGCCCCTGGACCCATTTAGGGGGGCTGAAAGAGGGCGTCGTCCGCCCTCCTCCGACGCCCGGTGCGCCTACTGCGGGCCGGGTGAGTCGACAAAATCTCCCTCTCCCTTTCCGAAGCCGCCTTCTACGAGGCGACCGTTTCGCAAAAAGAAACCACAGCATCCCAGGACTCTTCGCTGCCGACCATAGACTCGACCACGGCCGGCAGCGACAGGTCACTGCCTACTTCTGAGATGAGGGCACGGCGCGGCTCCTCCCAGGCGGCACACTCTGCCAGCGTATGCCGCGCCATGTCCTCCCGGCAGTCATCGCAGTGGTGACACCGGGCGTCCGGCTCCCTGTTTATGCGACACAGGTGCTTCCCGAAGCAACCATACCCCGAAAGCACCTGCGTCACCCGAAACGACAGCGAGCCGAGCCTCCTCTCGAGCCAGCGCTCGAGCACCGGCCGGACGGCCTCGATGGTAACGAGGCCAGCGGTAGGGCGTGTAAGCCTGTCCCGTCAGTCCGCCACCAGGACCTCGCTAAGCTGAGACCGACGCAGCGACACATGGAGCTCCATGTGTCGCTGCATCGATCGCTCACCCCGCGCCCTTGCTTCCTCGCGCCACCGATACAATGACGCGAGTACTTTCGCCTCGAGGTCCCAGGGCGGGGATCCGGCCAGTACACAAGCCGCCTCGTAGGAGATCGTGCGATACCCCCTGACGACTCTGACGGTCACCGCTCTCTGTGGTTTCCGCAGTATTGCGATGCTACCGGCCATCAGGTCAGAGGCCCACACCGGGGCCCCATACAGGGCATCGATCGAACGATCCGCACGTAGAGCCGCTTACAGGCGGCGCTCGGGCCCCCAGATTGGGAAGCAGCATTGATAGCACCCTAGCCGCGCCCAACAACTTGGCGCCAGTTAACGGGTTGAGTTTACTTTAAATTATGAATTTAGAAAAACAGTACAACTCATCACATCTCTGACGTTTCGCCAGCTAATTCAATTTGAACTTGTAGATAAGCTTTTTAAAGATGATACCAGGAAATGGAAAAAAAAACAAACAGCATCAAGAAATGTGTTGAATTTAAAATATTGCTTTGATCGACCTGTCTTGTCTGATCGTATCAAACACAATGTGATCCCATTTCCATTCCAACACCGGCTAATTCTGGAACGCCGCAACAAGCGTGTTCGACAAAACAACAGAGGGGCAATTCTCGTAATTTTAAGAACATTCACAGTCTGATCTCAGTCTCAATCTGTCACAAGTACCTCTAATTTCCCTACATTTTGACAAGTTTTTGACATTTATTTGTCGCCGAGACGAGACTACGACTAGATTTGGAACGTTTTAAATTACGAGAATTGGCCTTCTGATCTCAGTCTCAATCTATCAAAAATGCCCCTAATTTCCCAACATTTTGACAAGTTTTTGACATTTGTTCGTCACCGAGATGAGACGAACGTTTTAAATTACGAGAATTGCCCTTCAGTTTAAAAATGTAAATCACCAAACTTGCCCCTGATTAGTGCGGGTATGTTTTGTCTCAGATCAAACAAGTTGGGCCCAGTAATGCACGCCTACACAAATATACTACCTAATGTGTTTACCTCTAATTCCAAACAAAAGTTGTGCGAACGGCCCGACAGTGTTTGAGTACACTTTGTCTTTTGCTGTAGTCGTTTTTACTGACGGATTGTACTGAACGGAGCCAAGTTTCTCCGGCACAAAAAATGGGGCGAAGCTTATTAGACCCTGGTAAGGATTTCTCGTAGTTCATACAAGCATGAAACAAGTACTGACCGTACTTGGCCCATATTTTAGGGTATATTTATTGGGAGATTTGCTGTTTTTCCGCCTGTGAGATTTGTTACCTTTCTCTGCCTAAAAGATTTTACTAGCAATTGTACTGATAGAATAAAACTGATGCAAAAATCTTTACTTAAATATATTAGTGTTGTTACTACGAAGGAGTATCTATTCATGACGTCTTCTTGAAAATTGTTGTGTAATCAACATTTTAAAAAAGCGTTTTCACTAACCCTTTTTTTTTTTTCAGGATGGGAAATCATCAAATGACTCCTCCCGCTCTGGATGGAGCAGGAGGGAGTGTCAGACTCTTACTGACTAAAACCCACCCGTGTTCCTTCCTTAGCCCTTTATGTTCCAGGGCAGCAGTAACCCTTTCGGACGATCCCGCTACCCTGGCAGGCTTCGGCCCTATTGGGCCCCGTCACTCATGCTGACATCTCTTTGAGGCGCGTGTGGAACACATACACGCCGTCCGGCACGGGCCTGGTCCTGATCGGACGGTGAGTTACCCATTACTCACCGCCCGCAGGCCCGCGCCTACGGTGGCCGGGAGTCGTCACGCGGCTCCCGACGCACGGAGCGTCTCCCGCGGCGGCTGAGGCGTGAGGTGCGCAAAGTGCGTTCTCTCGCCCGCACCGCCACCTCCTTCGCTAGCATGACTGACTTTCACTAACCCTAAGTTCGAAGATATAAAAGCAACCAGACTTTTAATAGCTTTTTTTTTTTTTTTTTTTGAGGATGGGAAATCATCAAATGACTCCTCCCGCTCTGGGTGGAGCAGGAGGGAGTGTTAGACTCTTACTGACTAAAACCCACCCGTGTTCCTTCCTTAGCCCTTTATGTTCCAGGGCAGCGGTAACCCTTTCGGACAATCCCGCTACCCTGGCAGGCTTCGGCCCTATGGGGCCCCGTCACTCATGAAAACATCTCTTTGAGGCGCGCGTGGAACACAACACGCCGTCCGGCACGGGCCTGGTCCTGATCGGACGGTGAGTTACCCATTAATCACCGCCCGCAGGCCCGCGCCTACGGTGGCCGCGGGAGTCGTCACGCGGCTCCCGACGCCCGGAGCGTCTCCCGCGGCGGCTGAGGCGTGAGGTGCGCAAGGCGCGTTCTCTCGCCCACCCTGCCACCTCCTTCGCTAGCATGACTGCTTCGCAGAAGGAGGTGACTGCCTCCCACTCCCTCTCGCCCCGGACCATGGCTTGAACCAGGGCCGGACGCGAGAGGTCGCCGCCGCTGCTGATCGCCTCTACGAGGACACGGCGGTGCTCTGCCCAAGCAGGGCAGACCTCCACCGTATGCTCCACCGTGTCCTCTGGGCAATCCTGACAGTGGTGACACCCGGGCGTCTCCTCCCGCCTGATTATGTGCAGGAACCTCCCGAAACATCCGTGTCCGGAGAGGACCTGCGTCAGGCGGTAGGTGAGAACGCCGTGACGTCTCTCTAGCCACTCCTCAAAGAGGGGTCTTACCGCCGCTATCGTGGCGTGCCCTGCGTTGGGTTGCGATAGTCGCTCCTTCCATGCCGCCATGAGATCGCGCCGGAGGTTCGTCCGTTCCGCCGCGGTTTGCCGCGGATGCGGAGTTTCTCCCCGGCGTAGTGCCTCCGCGCGCCAATCATACAGGCGCGCGAGCACTATCGCCTCCAGATCCCATGGCGGCAGTCCGGCAAGGAGGCTTGCTGCCTCGCCCGAGATCGTGCGGTAGCCCCGGATTAGCCTTATGGCTACCACCTTTTGGGGCGCGTTCAGGTAGTGTGCGGCTCGCAGCCGCAGTGAACGCGCCCATACCGGGGCCCCATATAGGGCCATGGACCGCACGACCCCCGCGTAAAGCCTCCGGCAGGAGGCGTTTGGCCCCCTCAGGCTGGGCAAGAGCCGCTTTAGGGCGGCCCCGGCCCGTTCCAGTTTGGGGGCCAAACGTCGGAAGTGCTCGACGAAGTTCCATCGGCTGTCGAGGACGAGACCCAGGTACCTCATCGTGGTCTCGACGCCGATGTGAACCCCTCCTACCACTAGTTGGGATCCCGGAGGTGGCCCGTACCGAGGCCCATGAAAGGACATGGCCTCGGACTTGTGCAATGCCAGCTCGAGACCCAACCGCCGGATCCTTTCCACGACTATCGCAACCCCACGTGTCATCGCGTCGGCCGCCGCCTGATGCGACCTCCCCTGCGCCAGGACCAGCGTGTCGTCAGCGTAGCAAACTACGCTGACGCCTTCAGGGAGGTCGGCCCGCAGCACCCAGTCGTAACCGATGTCCCACAGGAGCGGCCCCAGAACCGATCCCTGTGGGACACCGCACGACATCTCTCGCCGGTTCCAGTTCCCGTCGCGACCGGGGTAGATGACGGCTCTGTCCGTCAGATACGCCCCGACTACTCGACGGAGGTAGGTCGGCACCCGGTGATACCGGAGTGCCTCCCCAATGCAGCTCCAGGGCAGGGTGTTGAACGCGTTGGCGATGTCGAGTGACACCGCCACGACCACCCCACTCCGGGACACCGCGTCCCCCGTCGTGAGGGCTCTCACGCGCATGATGGCGTCCACCGTAGAGCGCCCCTTGCGGAAGCCAAACTGGCAATCCGCAAGATCCGGCCCAGTCCCCACCAGGTGCCCGACGAGGCGGCCCGCAATTACTCTCTCGAAGAGCTTGCCGACCTCGTCGAGCAGCACTATGGGCCGGTATGCGGACGGAGAGTCCGCAGGGCGCCCCGGCTTCTGAATAAGGACCAGCTTCCCCGTCTTCCAACGGAGCGGAAACTGGCCTCTCTCCATGCATGCGCTTAAGAGCGCCTCCAGTCGGGGCCCGAGAGCCGTCGAGGCCAGGACCCAGGCTTTACCCGGCAAGCCGTCGGGTCCTGGGGCGGTGTTTTTGGCCTTCAGCCTGCCTACCGCCGCTCTTAGATCTACTCCGGTCACTTCAGGGGTGTCGTCGTCGTCGTCCGCGTGGTCCGCTTCGGGCACCGCCAGTGGCAGAGCCATAGGCGGCGGAGTATGCTCCCCCCGCGAAGGGAACAGAGCGCTCACCACCTCCTCCACCAGCTGTGGGCGGAGACTCTGAGTCAGCGGGGGGGCCCAGGTGCGGAGTTTATTCCGCACCATTTTGTAAGGGCGCCCCCATGGATCTCTGTTCAGAGTCTCCAGCATCTCCTCGCGGGCCGCATCCTTGGCCCGCTGGACAGCCTCTCGGAGGGCGGTCTTCGCCGCTCTGTACCCCTCGTACAGCTCCGCCTCTGTGGCTTCCGCATCCGGAGGGCGGATGCGGAGCCTGCGGTGCCTGGTGTACCGGTGTCGCGCGTCGACGCACGCCTTGCGCAGCGCCTCCACCTCCTGAGACTTTTACTAGCTGTGATTCAGTTTCATGACCTTATATTATAATTCAACGTTCAGCATAACAGCATAATCAGCCTTATAATGTTCCAGCTGCTGGGACACAGGCCTCCTCTCTTCGAGAGGGAGTGGGCTAGACAGTGCGGCTATATTTCACAATTCTCCGAATTTTTGGTTCTAGGACATGCGGGTTTCCTCACGATGCTTTCCTTCACCGTTTTGAGAGCAGGTTGAGGTTGGTGACGAAATTATTTACATAAAGTAAAGCGCCGACCTAAAAATCGTGGGTCTCTACCACCACTGCTCCAATCTCAACATTCAATCATACATTATAAACTACTCCCCGTAATATACCGATATACCTATTACGACAGGCCAACCAACCATACCAACCAACTATAACCACCATATAAGTTCATGTAATGTACAGTATATTCGTTTGTTAACTATTATTACATAACATTGAGTCATAAAGTGGTTTCAGTGCTCGACATTCGACATCGACAAGACTTATAAAGGTACTTTGTTAATTGATTTATTGATATTGAAAGTTTGAGTGAGCGAGGCTTTTGAGGCAATATTCGTACTGTGTCATGAGATTTGACTTTGTAATCTTATTATTTGTTGTTTGAATAGTTATAACGTTTTACGAGGCTTGTTGCTAAGTAATAACAGCTACACGTGTCGATCGATCAGGTTAAGCTAGCTGCGGTTGGTTCGTGGATGGGTGATCATCTTTACATAGCAAGCCCCTCCGTGTCTCGGAAAGCACGTTAAACCGTTGGTCCCGGCTGTCATTCGTGGATTTTTGACAGTCGTTACGGGCCGTCAGAAGTCCGTAAATCTGACAACCAGTCTTACCAAGGGGTATCGTATTACCCAGTAACTGGGTTGTGGAAGTCAGATACACAGGCGCTCCTTATAAAAAGGCTAGGCAGATAATGATGACAGTTATAAGGTTTTGAACTTTATTTTTGATTTATGGTGTTAACGAAATACATTTCATTATACCTATTGAGTTCATATTAGTAATTTTACATTTACCTGATACTTTGATATTTACTTTTTTCCATACACAGGTGATGATGTGGCCATTCATATTTTTTTCTCGTCTTTATTTAAAGAGGGTTTTTCTTTAGTCCTGTCGTGGTATGTATCATCATAGTAACGTGAGGTCTGTATCTACGTTGACCATCTCTCGCTGGTTACCAGTGGGTATCAAAGTGCCCGGATGACCTGAAAGTTGTGATGAACTGAATCTCAGTAAAAATAACTCATACCATCAATTTACTAAAGTTGGCTGGTTTGCTTAACCTACCCAGCCACAATTTCAAATTCAACCTCTTCAAAAACTTAAATTAAACAAAGCTAGCGTTTACAGCAAAAGTTGAGCTCTGAAAATAAACCTAGGTGAGTAAAACATTTTAATGTGTTTTTTCTTGTGTATTTTTAGTGCGATTTTAAAGAGTTTGGGATCACGGTAGCTCCCCGAGCTGTCTTAAGAGTAAAGTTTGATCAAGAGGGAAACGTTCAGAAGTTTATACTTACTTTCCCGCAGGAAGTGAGATAAATATTCATGAGACTTAACTCGGGGAAAAGTTATTTCCACGTCAGTGTCTGTCCGTCTGTACATTTGTAACGAAACGACTTATAACAGACTGTTTTAATACTTTTAATTTGCTTCAACTCTTTTATATTCTAACTCGTTGCTGCGTTCGTTTAATTTCGCTGCCTTATAACTTTTTAAATTATTTTTATTAGAAATGTATTTCGTATAAGTAGGACCTAATTATGAGCTGGAATTTAATCAACGTTATTGCAAACGTCATCTATAAGCATATGTATGTCACAAATAAATATGTTTTTCTTTCTTTCATCTTTGACAGTCGTTACGTGTCGTCAGAAGCCCGAAACTCTGACAACCAGTCTTTAGTTGTCAGATAGGCAGTCGCTCTGTGTAAAATACTGGTATTCAACTGCATCCGGTTAGACTGGAAGCCGACCCCAACATAGTTGGGAAAGGCTAGGCAGATGATTTCTTTCCTTTCAGTTATGGTGGTAATTCAAATAGAAATTGCTTTATAATTGTTCGTTCACAACACGACACAGTTATTAAAAAGGACTACATTTTCAAAGCTGCAAAACACACACACACACAGTGCTACACCTAGTACCCAGATATTATGTGCTGAATATTCTTTTTTTCTTAACACAACGTTAAGAAAACTGCAATGGTAAGCCATCTTTAATACACCTGCCCAGTGTGTGTGATACAAAAGGAGAACTTTAGAAACTGGAACTATAATACTTACTTCACCAAGATTCCCAAGTCTTGCAATTAGCTACTGTTTTATGTTAATACTTGTTAAAAGTTATGAAGAAAAACTAGGTTTTTTCATTTTACCTGAAACAGAACATTGTACTTTAGTAAAAAATAAAAGAAATAAGACGGTCTTTTGTAATAAAGAATTTGAAGTGGAATTTATATAAATGAAAATTAAATTCGCAACCAGTAGAAACCTAATTCAAATATTTTTGAGATAGACTGTAATTAAACTTCTTCAACTTTACTCAACTAGATGTTGGTTTATTTTGGAGAACAATGAGCTTTATTCCAAGGCCGTAAAGTCTTTCATTCAACCATGATATAACTTCGTGCGTAGACCCTAAGGCAAAAAGACACATTTTGTTAGCCAAGAGGTATTTTACGTCGTTAGCGAGTTCACAGACAACCACAAGCTTACGTGTGGAAAACTTCCAACTTCAAACAGTGATAAAACATACTTTGCGAGATATTTTCGCAACTTTTTAATGTTGCAGGACCCTTAAGTGAAGCTAAGCCCCGTAATGGTAAGTGGGGAGCATGATCCTGATATGATGAAGACGTGAGCAGACTATTATCATTTTTTTTCGTAGCTTTTGAAAAAAATATCAAAGCACTTCGAATATGACACATGATGTGAATAAAATATAGTGCAAAGATGCTTTCGGAATGATAGAAATGGAGGGCAAAGTAGTTTTAATATAGTGTTGAATAAGTAATATTAAAATTGCATTTATGTTCAGCAGTATTTCATTATTTCGCGCATATTTCAGCGCTGAAAATTTAGTTAACGGAAACGGTGACATTTTATGTGATTCAGGACAATATACTTCTTCAATGTCGTTGATATAGTGAACACTGAAATAAAATGATTTTATCATGTTGAATTTAGGTAAGTAGTGCTACAAGTGGCAGAGACTTCGTATTCGTATAATCGGCTTATTTTATAACATCATTTTTTTTGAGAGAAAATGTCTTCATCATTATTATACAACGTGGCGCAACAATGGCGACATTAATTTAACACACGGGTAGGGCTAGTGGCCAGTAATCATAAAAATTATAACAACATAAAAAAAATCGTAACTTGAAAACTTCCACCTGCGCCGCTCGCTGACATAGGGCTCTCTCTCTTTCCTTCAATTCGCCTTCTCTTTGCACGTTAATTGTTTTAATTACTTTGATGCGATGTTATGATCCGTGACCCCGGCAAATGACCCCTGCGCTATAGTTCTTTAAGTCAGGTTGCTCTAAGATGCTATTTTAGAAAATTGTTAATAAATAAATAAATATTAATGTTTAATTAAATTAAAATATATTCATAAAACTAAAACGCGAAACCGTATACGTGTGTTAAATTAATGTCGCCATTAAAGCGCCACGCTGTATATTTTCGAAGCCACAGCTGTGTAAAAACTGTCTTTTTCATTATTTTAGTCACGGTCAATCAATCAACTCAGCCTATCGCAATCCACTGCTGGACATAAGCCTCTCCCAGACTGCGCCACAATACCCTGTCTTCCGCCTTCCGCATCCAGTCTAACCCAGCCACCTTCTTCAGGTCGTCCGTCTATCTAGCTGGGGGGTATACTACGCTTACCGATACGATTTAGTCATGGTAAGAAAGTATAAAATGATACACATTTTGGTAACTACCTACATAGAACATATGAAAATATTGGACAAACTTTGCCAAAGACTTTTATGAAACTAGACTAAATGAAATATAAAAACTCATTTTAATAAGTCACCCGAGCATGTTATAGGCCACTAACTATAATATGACTACGCAGACAAAGTTACAGAGGAAAAACATCTCATTAATGAAAAAAATGCCAACTGTGCCATAAACAAGGGAAATGGTGACATGGTTATGCTAGATGTAAAAATTCAAATCATAGGAGCAGTTCATATAAACGAGGTAGAAATAATTTATCTAGTTAAAGATGTCAGAAACGTGAATAAAACTAAAGCACAAAATAAAACAGAAAAATATAGACCGGTATCATTTTTCAAAGTTCAAAGAAGGAAAAAATGTGAAGTAATTGCCTTTATGACTCCTTCAAGACTTTCTAGAGTGTCGTAATGAGTACTTCGGAAAGCTCTTTTTTAAGATCCCCCAGTTCTTTCCATTCCTTGGCTTTTAGTTTTTTTTTTTTGCTCTAAAATAACGTCCTTTTGTATTCCATTACAGATCCGCTATCAAGTAAATGGGATTTTTATTATAATTGATACAGATTGGTAGACAAAAAATTAAATGACCTTTTGTTTTTTTTTTTTCTTTCTTAATAAGAACTAAGGTTCTTAGTAATGGATTACAATCTAGCCTAACATACTAATAAGCAATTTAACTCTAACTTAATATTTTACGAGATAGATTATGTTATAACTAAGAATAGTGTCAATTTGCACTTTTACACAGTTTCGTAGCACTTTCTTAGGGTCTGATAATTGATAAAACACTTTGTTCATGTGTTACATGTATAGCACTATTAGCACCGCACTATTATTCAGCTGCCTTTTGTTTGAGGATCTTAAATATTTAAAGCAAAATCGTGCTTTTAGAAATATAAATATTATTTACAGATTCTTAATAACAGTAGAAAATACAAACATTGTAAATGTGACCGAAGATAACCTAAGGATTGGAGAAAGGTCAGGGTGTTGGCATTTTGCGACTTTGATCGATCAGCTCTTTTCAACAAAATGTACTAATATACTTTGTTGTGCCGTTTGATCTTCGACTAAGAGCACATCTTGCAATTCACTGAGTAGATAGATGGTCTTTATTCAGTGGAGTGCAACATATAACTCTCGGTTAAAAGATTAGGTATTTTATGTATGACATCTACTTAGAAATGAAATTAATTAAGGTAAAATCACAACATGAAAAAAAATATATTAAGCATAGCATATTTTGAAAATAATAATAATATGCATAGACTATTTTATAAATTAATTTTACAAAATACTATAGAATATGAAAATACAATTATCCTATTGTATGTTGGTTTAATTTTTGCGACAAGCACAAATTAGTATGAATATCAACAAAAATAAAATATCAACCAAGTAAATATTATGTGCAAAGAGAGACATAATATCAATAATGCGAAGTAAGTACTTTAAATTTTAATTATAACATTAAATTATTTTTTTTTTTTTTTAAATATATTAATTATTTAAATTTAAACGTAACCATTTACTCCGCGCGTTCTTACTAGGCCCACAGAAACTCGTTGAAATACGTAATCTACTATCATATTAATAACAGTTTCAAGATGCTGTCAAAACGTCTCAACATATGCGGCTAGTCTGCGTCGAGAACAATTTTATTTTCACCTCCCAGTGGCTCTTGCAAGAAATATGTACTTCTCAAAGTCATCTGACATAAACTGGCTCTCTTAAACTAAACAGACACCAAGTTTCTATGTTCGAGCGAGCGAGGCAAGAAACTTTAAGTTTTGTGGCCACGAATTATGGTTTTTCGTCGATAAGGCCACTAAGCTACGGCTAAAATGTGATTTATTTTGTTTTATTAAAGAAGAAGTTTGTTATCTGTGTTGAATTACTTGTTTTGAGTTTGATGTGTTTATGTAAATTTTGTTGAAGAAAAACATAGGTAATATTTTTTCTTTAAAATGCAGCTGTTTCAGGAAGTCGGAAGCTCGGAGGCTCAGAGACAAAAAGTTCAATTACAACTCTTAGTTAGAAATAAAAAACATACATACATTGATGACAGAATTAATCGAATATGTCTAAACAGCGAATCAAATAATTCTTAGAATTTTTCTTAGCGTAAAACGCTTCCATTTCAGTTCAACTTCAACATTTACAATAAACGCATTGAGCAAAAAGAAACATCGGACCAAAAAGTGGTTTTCGCTGTCATTACAGCTCATTTTCCTGAAAAGCTTTTATAGGTAGGATGTTAGGTTCCCAACCTCTCAACTATCATTATCTCGAAGCTCACCTGCGAAATTTTCTTTAAACGACCTGGTTTTGGTTCGTTGGGCAAACTTTTAGTGCTGCCAGATTTATAAATCTCTTAATATTTTGTTTTCAGATCTTCGAGGTGGTATCAACGTTTAAGGCTATCCGTTGCTTAAGGGTGTGTTATTTATTTGAATAAAAAGTTTATAATTTGCTTAGGTATAAGTTTGTAACTATCAAGATGAACATTGCTTCTTATTTTAACATCAGACGCTACAAAGATTAAAATTGACTGAAGCTATTCTCTATCAAAACCACCCATTCAGACATTCCCGATTGATCATCCATTTACTCTACCAGCATCCAAACGCTATGTTTTCCATCCATTCTAAATTGACAAAAAAATCCTAACATTTTTTTCATATTTTAACTCAATTAATAATACGTTCATAACGTTGGATCGCAAATAACAATGGAGTCCAAACAATCTGCTACTATTTTCATTAATAACACTAGTCTAGTGAACGAACCAGCGTGAATTAGAGCGTGGTTGAAACTTAACCACCATTATTCTGTGACTTTGGCACCAAACTCCATAACATGATTAAGGCTGCTATTAAATTGTGGATAAGGCTGTGGAATATGCAGCGATTTTGAAGTTGAAGTGTTATATGAAGTGAAGATACTGCTTATACTACCTATTCTGCTGGTGCTTTATACCGGAGAAGATGAAACACTCATTGAAATTTTGTGACACCAACAACAGAGCGTAGGATGTATGATGGAAAGATAAATAGATGACAAAATAGACCTTAAGGCAGGATAGTTGACACATTATTGGAATAACTGACTCAAGATTGACGCAAAACCGAGAACATGAAACAGAGTGAATGCGCAGTGGGTTGAGAAACGGCGTCGGCGATGATAAAAGCACCAATCGCCAAATATGTTGAGCAAAAGTAATCTTAAAAGTACTTGTCTACTGTAACCCTTGCACGGTGGCGAAAATAGATAATTTCACTCCTGCACACGTCGCTTCCGCTATCTCTTAACACTACATCAACGCTCTTAGCACATCGGTTGGAGGCTTTAGGGTGGTATTAAGGTCGGGCTAGCTTCCAACGTCTTGTATTCCGTAGTCCACGATGTACATGAGTTTAATTTATATCACCCACATAAATATCTTTGGCCGTTATGATGTGTGGCCCCTGGACCGCACAGTAAATTGCACATTACAACACGCACTGTATTAAAATAATTAATTTTGACCCAAATATTTGGCGTGGCTTAGATTATTGTACCCATATTATCTGGAGGTACTAGGTAGTAAATGGCTCTTTGAGTTTCGGGAATTTGCCTTTGAAGCCTTGAGGTTTCAGTAAGAAATTATACTCTGAAGATGAAACTAGTAGTTTTTCTATTGTGGTGAATTCCAAATTGGTGGATGGAAAGACATTATGATTTGTATTTTAGTGAAGAATGAGTTCAAGAAAACAATGAAAAACTTTGAAAAATGCAACCAAGCAGAACTTTAGTTTTATGGAGATGCCAACGAGATTACTAGAATTGTCAATACGTTCGGCCGCTGAGGGTGAAGATTGTTGCAAAATTGTCACCTTTAGAAACCTTTTTCTAATAGAAGCAATTTATGAGCTGGGACGATAAAGAGCAGTAATGTAACAGACGTTATTTTTAACACTTCAAAGATATAAAACGAAACATACTACATGTAGGAAATATCGAAACTTCCTCTAAAATATCAACCATTCGACGACCTAACACTTATATCACAAACACACAAGCCAGATATTTACGAAGTGTGTCTGTATAGTGTTAACGACTTTTGGCAAGCATTCGCCGTGAGTGGACCATGAAATCTAAACAATAAACAAACTGTTTCCTGCGGGAAAATATACACAGATTGCAGCTTTGCAGAAAATAAACGTCCTTTACACCCTATAAAGGGTGGGGATTTGTGTGATGAAGAATGAAAATGATTGCGCTTTGTTAGATAATGATATTATAGTGTACGCTATGGCTGACGTTATTGAGATAGATTTGAGTGTTTCCCAGAATTATGGAGTGTGTGCTGTAGTGGTCGGTGGAGTTTTACTTGATCTCAAGATTTTGTATTAATATTGTTATGAAGCAGTAAGTAAATTGTGTATTCCATTTTACATAAAAGTGAATTTTATAAGCTCAGTAACTTGTTTACTATAAAACAAAAGCTATTAAGGTTTGTGTATTTAAACCGATTAAATATTCAAAAACCGATTAGCAAATACATTGTATTTTTCTTCAACTAAAATCCCAACTCAATCCCAAAGGAGAATTTCTCGAATCAAAAAGCAATTACAAACTAAAAGTTCTCCAATAAAAATAGCAATCAACAACTGTAAACTTTCAAGAATAATTACTTCTAGACATTAAGCAACTGCTGGTCGAACGAAGAGTAATAACCGAATCAAAAATCGAAACGTTTATCAGAAACTTCGAGCTTTACCAATAAAAATATCCGGCACAAAACAATAGTGTTTCCCCCCGATCAAGTTTGATACTTGGAATTTACAGTAGCGACAGGTGTTTTTTACGACCTCCCGGTGATTTAGCGTTGAGGATTCGCCATTAATCCCGTTTGGATAGACACGAATAGAAACAATGCAAACATTGCGTTAACAAAGTGATGTTTTGAAATAACGAATATGCTCTTGTGATTTATTTCTGAAAGAACAGCTTGAATATCAAAAAACGATACATGTTTCCAGTGTTAGCGGAACTGGCTTTATTGTATTCAATAAAATGACGGAAGTAGAAATATTTCAGAATAGAATAGAACAGAATATAGAATAGAATAGAATATATTTTTATTGTAAAACATGAGTATACATCATAACATGTGCAAGGTCTTATAATAATGGTTAGATCTGAACGTTTTGCCATATATGGCGTACAAAAACATCACTTGGTTTAAAATAACCACAAAAGATTTGAGTCCAAACAACAAAACAATTTTATTTTTTTCATCGTAATACTACTTAAAAAAGATGAAAATGTCCAGATTTGGTTTTATAGATTTGAGATTCAAATTGTAAAAATGTCGTAACTGCAGAAAAATAAAATTAAATAATTGCGTTCATTTAAGAAATCCGATATGGTATAACAGCATTTATTTACAAGATATTTTTTTAAATGTATTTTAAATGGAGCAGTAGGCATTTGTCTAATAGGTTTTGGGATTTTATTATATATGATTGGTGCTAAACAGAAAATACATAAATAATCAGGATAGTGAAGTCAACATTGCTGCCGAAGCAACTGCTACATTATAAGACTCCTGAAGACAAAGTAAACTCTTGGATCCACCACAATACAATGTGAAAGGTAATAAGGAGTCAGCAGAACGTATCGAAGCCGAAAACGAAAAAAACAAACAAAAGGTGCTGGCTAATAAAAGAAAACAGAAAGTTTTACAAATGACGGTGAACTTGAATCTACGCGAAGATCCACAAATTGGGAGACATAAGCTTACAATCCGGAAGGTATTGACGTTCCAAGTTCTTTTAATGGGACTTTCTTCACGGCAAATTGGCTGTTAAAACAGAAATTCTCTCCAACAGGAATCTTAAAGCGGGATTTCCAAAAAAGTACAGGTGTGTTATATTCACGCCTTGACATGTTTAAGTCACTTACGATGTATGAGTGACATTATAGAATCAGCACATTTCGGTCCGACAAGACAGAAAGCACGTTTCGGCATAATTGAAACCCAAAAGGTAAAAATATCGATAGTGACTTAAAATTGTGTTAGAATTTGTAACCCAATTCTGGAGCCAGTGAGGAATGTCTTACTAAGGTATTCGCTAAAAGCGTTTGTTAACACGATAGCTATGCAGCTATCGTGTTAACAAACGCTATTATCGCAAGCATGCGCTTGTGATAGCAACAAAAAGCTTTAACAGCGTTCTAGTGGTTTTCAGAGATGTCTGCGAATATTTTGCAGCAGTACATGCATCGTGAATACCCCTTCAGACGTGCAGGGATCTCTAACGAGACGGTAAAAGCATATTCTAAAACGACGACGAAATATAAGTGTCTAAGATGGGGTGGGTGGGGACGGTTCGTATTTTTGAAATGTTAATATAGTATGAGTATGCGGAGTGTATTTATTTCCTGCCATATTTATTTTTATGAACGTTATTGCTAAAATAATTCTTGTAGAATTTATTGAAGTTCTGTTCTTATTATAAAGTATAGCTTTATAACTTTCCTTTTGTTTTTTGATAATTTCGGTTTCCTAAGTTTGAACATCGCAGATAAGCTATATGAAATATTATTTATCAAGATAAAATTTACTTGGAAGTTGATATCAAAGGAAAAGCAAGGAAGGCGAGATATGGCGCTTTGGAGGAAAAAACGCTGCCATTTAAGACGCGGAACCCTAGAAAGCTCGCAGACATGGCCCGTCGTTAGCCTGGCGTTTCCTGCAAAAAACCACCCGCCAACAAATAAGGAGAATTTTAATAAAAGCCGCCGATGCGAATCGAAACAGTCACACTTCGGGTTTCATCGCTATAGCGACAAAACGAACGTCGGGACAATGTGTTAAGTCGCGCTATGTAACTTGTGAGCGATGTCTTTTGTTTTTATAGGCTAAAAGCATTTGTAGATTCTATTTTTGTTCAGCTTTATACCAAAATGCATGCAAATGGGACAGCAAAGTGTTGTGTATGCGGTTTTAA